>JACSVZ010000030.1:8483744-8706912 GCA_014706295.1 Lycocorax pyrrhopterus obiensis
CACACGACAGTAAATGATGTATGTTACTATGAAGCTTCCCTAGAAACTTGTAATTATGGAGAACACTCACTATGGGTAGCCAAGTTAAAATCCTTGGGAGGACACCAGCTTGGACTACCGTGTCCGAAAGGACAATATGTTTGTTTTGCTAAAGCAGGAATGTGGGGCATTTCAGACGGTGGGGGTGCACAAGACAGATTTAAAAAGGAACTGATAAAACAGCGAGTGCAGACTCTCAAAAGCATCCGGAAACAGACTCAGCCACTCCCAACTCTGTCAGACTCCCTTTATAAGAAGGTTAAAGAGCAGCTAAAAGAGACACTACCTCTCCCACCGATAGGCGAAAATCTGTTTATAGATTTAATGGAACGAATAGCTCAAGCACTAAATGTCAGTGATTGTTGGATATGTGGGGGTGCATTGACAACAAAACTGTGGCCATGGAAAGGAATTAGCCTAACTGTTCCTGAAATTCTTTTATGGAATAAAACCAAAATATCCAGAGAGCACCGTCCTGAGGGATGGATGCTGAATTCAGGAGTAATGGGTGAGGAATGCATTGGGAGAGAGGGCCAAGCAATCTATAGAACGTGGGTAGGAAAAATCCCATGTAAAAGAATTCTGTTCACAAATGTAACACACCGTTGGTGGTCACCCGAAGCCCCTAATGGCTACTGGAAACTGAGTAACCAAATGAATGAAAATTGTAGTATCCAGGGAAACACAACCTTATTTTGGTGTAACGGTAGCAACAATGACTTTATCAGTCCTTTTGCGGGCACGGCAGAGTTGCATAATTACTGGAGCCGTAGTAGCAGTGTTAACATACCATGGGATGCTCCCGATGGACTCTTTTGGATTTGTGGGAGAAAAGCCTATACTAAACTTCCCAAAGATTGGAGAGGAGTTTGTGCAATTGGAACTATTCAGCCACGATTTTTCCTATTGCCAAAAGCAGTAGGGAAAAATTTAGGCATTCCAGTTTATGAAGATCTACAAAGACAAAAACGAAGTTCAATAGAAGGTATTTGGAAATGGAGTGATAATATAGGAGGCACCTGTGATAAATAGATGCTATAATATTGGCTTTCTGCAAATGTTAAAATAAGTGATGTTAAAAGTAGCCTTTTAAACAGTAGTTTTGTCACAAGTAGATGCTATATGTAAAATAGCTTTATTACAAAACAGATGCTATAGAAGGTAGTTTTGTTGTGAAGATGTGGGTTTTTTTTAATACTTTTTCATTCAACCAAAAACTTAGAAATAGCTATGCTTATGAACTATTCGGGCTCCTGCTACCACCTATCAGCAACAGATAAGATATCCCCACAGCGATCTGCTCATTCCGGGAACTACCAAGCCGGGCGAACCGAGACAGGAGAACTGCATTCCATTTTGAACTTTTCCTGAAAAAGGTTTGAATATGCGACGCCAGAAGGCTTATCCCCACAGCGATCTGCTGATTCCGGGAACTACCGACAAAATGGGAAAACTGCATTCCATTTTGAACTATTCCAGGAAAGGGTTTTAAATATGTATAATTGTTTATAAATATGTATAATTGTTTATGAATATGGAATACTCCAGGTGTATGTAAAGGGTGTTTCCAAGATACCAGGTGTGCTCTTGGCAGAGTGCCAAAAGCACCCAGCGCTGTGACTTTTTGCTTTATTATCTTTGTCCCTTATTGTCCTTTATTAAACTTTTCAATCCTAACAGGAGAGTGAACCTCGTTTTTCACAACTGGGGACTTCGTCCGGGATTAACACCTCGCCTCCGAGACCCTGGGAGACTCCGAGCGGGGGAGGCGCGCCCCGCCGAGTTCGGCGGCCCGCTCCGTTTCTTCTGGCGTGAATCGGCGGTTGCAGGTTGACAGCCCGTGGACAAGAAAGGGACAAATAAAGCAAAAAAAAAAAAAGGGGAAAAAGAAGCTCCCTAAGAAACCGCAGCAAGTAGCCCCACAATTCTCGTGCACGAAGACCCGGACAAAAAAAGGGATTGTAAGTATTTCCGGGGGGGGGCGGATACGGGGGTGACTGGTGTGTGAATGAGACGCGGGCTGGTTACCCCAGACCTGCGAAGTGAGTGCGGAGTCTCTGAGAGCTGCGGTTCCGACTTTTCGCGAGAAAGGCGGCCAGCGAGGAGACGAAGCGAAAGATAAAAGGAGTGAAAGATTCCCCCGGGGGAACTGGGACTGGGTCCCAAGGAAGGGGGTGGGACCCCCAGGAAAAAGGGAGCGAAGGGGTTTCCTGGCACAATCCACTAGGAAACAGGGGACGAAAGTGAGGATCCCCGATCCCAGAAAAATTGCCGGATTGAGGGTTGGAACACACAGAGGCTAGAAAAATTACTCTAGGCGGGAAGTGTGGGATACTATACCCAAGAGAATCTGGGGTTGGCCAACAACATTTGGAATTTTACCATTTTATTTGAAAATAATACCCGTGGGTGAATACTAACAAGTGATTTTAAAAATCAAGGTACCTTATCATTGCGTTTTCTTGTTGTGAGTGAGAACGAATGAGACGTATTAAAGAAATAAAAGTGAATGAGTAAGAGTGAATGGAAATATATGTAATATAGATTGCTAGTTTAAAATCTGACTTTAATATCTGGAGGGAGGTGGATTACATTATATTAGTATATGATAAAAGGAAAAAGGTTTTCTGTGCTGTGAGGGGAGGGGGTGTTTCAGTTGCCAGAGGGGCAGGTTAGAGCAAAAACGGGGGAACAGGTACCAGTTTGAGATACTTAGTAAATAATGGGACAAGGAACCAGTAAGCTGAGTTCCGGGGGAAAAAGGAGTAAAAAGGTGCCAGCAGATATACCCCAAGAAAGTCCTCTGGGAGTTAAGCTATCTAACTGGGATAGGGATCCCTGTACAAAGGAAAAGGATAAAATAAAGATGATTCGGTATTGTATGATAGAATGGACAAAAAAAGAAATAAGACCCGATCAGGTCTACTGGCCTAGGTACGGGTCTTCTGAAGCTTGGATTTGTCAAGCTTTAAATGCATTTGTGAATTCAAAGGAACCGTGCGATTTGGAAGAAAAGGAATATGCCTCTTGTTGGACAGGAGATATAGAACTACCAAGATTAAAAGTTCTTAAGATATCAGAGACCCCAGAGACAGAGCGAGCAGAAGAAAAGAAAGAAAAGGGCTGGGACCCCCTGGAAGTATTACCACCTTCATACAATGCCGCACTGGCTGTGGCCCCCGCCCCTGCCTCGCACGCACCGGCTGTGCCCGCACCGGCCGTGGCTCCGGCCAGCTCGGGTACCCCTGTCCCTGCCCCGCCTGTGCCGGCTGTGCCCGCACAAGCCGTGGCTCCGGCCAGCTCGGGTACCCCCGCCTCTGCCCCTGCCCTTGCCCTGCATGCGCCGGCTGTGCCCACACCGGCCGCGGCCCCGAGGGACTCCGGTGCTTTCGCCTCCGTCCCGGCTCTGAGCACGCCAACAGCACCTCCTTCGCCGGCGGCTCCGGCCTCGCTGCCGACATCCGCCCTTCCTTCGCTGGCGGCTCCGGCTTCACTGCCGGCTTCAGTGGTTCCAATGTGTCCCCCTCTCAGCGAAGGGGCACCATACCAAAATACTAGGAGAAACTCAGTTAAAACCCAAGGACAGTTCGACAGTTCCTCTCCTGCCACTACTCCAAAAAGGGCCTCTTCTAAAGTTATGATGGTTGGGGAACAGAAAGGTTGGGATCAAGAGATCAATTTATTCCCATTACGAGAAGTGCCGATGGGAGGGGTTCAAGGGGGGACGGGCTTTGTGAATGTTCCTTTGACTTCTTCAGAAGTCAGGAATTTTAAAAAGGAAATTAAAGGATTGTTAGAAGATCCCATAGGTACAGCTGAACAATTAAACCAATTCTTGGGTCCCAATATTTTTACTTGGGAAGAAATGCAGTCTATAATGAATATAATATTTTCCCCAGAAGAATGCCAGATGATTAGAGCTGCTGGAATGAGGATTTGGGAAAGAGAGAATCAACAGGGTCCACCTGGGGACCAGAAAATGCCAATAGCACCTCCTAACTGGAACCACAATGAAGCGGCAGGGCGAGCACATATGAGTGATTATCGTAAACTGATAATCAAAGGAATAAAAGAGGCAGCCCCCCGAGGGCAGAATGTCAGCAAGGCTTTTGATGGGCAACAAGGGAAAGAGGAGACTCCAACTAATTGGTTAGAAAGACTCCGGAAAAATATGAAACAATACTCCGGAATTGACCCTGAGAGCATAGCTGGGCAAGCTCTATTGAGAGTTAACTTTGTCACCCATGCCTGGCCAGATATTAGGAAAAAGCTGGAAAAGACAGATGATTGGCACGAGCGGTCATTAAATGAATTACTAAGGGAAGCTCAAAAGGTTTATGTACGAAGAGATGAGGAAAAAGCCAAGATAAAAGCAAAAATTATGGTAGCTACTATGCGGGAAAATAACTCACAGGAGAACCAGACGCCCCCAAATACCACACCCAGAAATCCGGGGTTCAGAGATAGAGAAAAGGGAAAACATAGAATTTCGGTACCATTAAAATCCCAGGAACAAGTGGCAAATACCTGTTTTTATTGTGGGAAAAGAGGGCACTATAAGAGGGAATGCCGTCATCTAAAAAGAAACCTGAAAATTTTTCAAGAGATACACCCAGAAGAAGAATAGGGGGGTCATGGGCTCTATTTTCTGGGGGATAAATACCATCTAGAGCCTTTGATAACTTTAAAAGTAGGCCCCCAAGAAGAGGAATTTGAATTTATAGTTGATACAGGAGCAGAAAGAACTTGTGTAATAAATATTCCAAGAGGGTGTGATTTGAGTAGTGACACTGTGAAGGTGACAGGAGCAAAAGGGGAAGGGTTTCAAGTTCCTGTCATTAAAAATGTGGTAATTGAAGGGGAAACCAGAATAGGGATGGGAGATGTCTTACTAGTTCCTAGGGCAGGTTGCAACTTATTGGGGAGGGATTTGCAGGTGCAATTAGGAATAGGGGTCATACCAGAAGAAGGGAAGATGACAGCTAAAGTGTTAAAACTTAGCCAAGAAGATGAAGAAAAAATTAACAAAGAAGTTTGGGCTGGGGAAGGAAATAGGGGAGGATTAAATATTGACCCCATAAGGGTCACAATTGAGAGAGAAGAATGTCCCATACGTGTGCGTCAGTACCCTATATCTTTAAAAGGAAGGGAAGGCTTAAAGCCAGTAATAGAAGAGTTGATAAAAGATGGGACATTGGAACCTTGCATGTCTCCTCATAACACCCCTATCCTCCCAGTAAAAAAATCTGATGAGACATATAGATTGGTACAAGACTTAAGGGAAGTTAACAAGAGGACACGGACCCGTTACCCGGTGGTACCCAACCCCTATACCCTGTTAAGTAAAGTCCCACCTCAGCATCAGTGGTTTAGTGTTGTGGATCTTAAAGATGCTTTTTGGGCTTGCCCGTTGGCGAAAGATAGTAGAAATATTTTTGCTTTTAAATGGGAGGATCCAAATACTGGGAGAAAACAGCAATTAAGGTGGACAAAATTGCCACAGGGATTTACTGAGTCTCCAAATCTATTTGGGCAAGCTTTAGAAGGAATATTGCAGACCTTCCCCACTCCTCCTGAAATACAAATTATCCAGTATGTGGATGACCTTTTATTATCAGGAAAAGCTGAAGTTGAAGTTAGGGAGGCTACCATAAAACTGTTGAATTTTCTTGGGGAAAAAGGATTAAGGGTATCAAAGGAGAAACTGCAGTTTACAGAATCAGAAGTAAAGTATCTTGGTCACTTAATAAGTAAAGGTAGCCGAAAACTTAATCCTGAAAGGATTGCAGGGATTCTATCCCTTGCCCCTCCTTCTTCAAAGAAGGAAGTTAGAAGACTGCTTGGATTGTTGGGATATTGCAGACTATGGATCGAAGGGTATTCACAGACAGTAAAATTTCTATATGAAAAATTAACAGAGGGGAACAACATAAAATGGACCAGAGAGGACGACAATAAATTTGAAGAATTGAAGTTAAAGTTAGCCTCAGTACCAGCTTTAAGCTTACCCTCACTAGAAAAACCCTTTCATCTGTATGTGAATGTAGAAAATGGAATTGCTCATGGAGTTTTGGTCCAAAAATGGGCAGGAGTAAAGAGGCCAGTGGCTTATTTGTCTAAATTGCTGGATCCAGTGAGCCATGGCTGGCCAATATGTATTCAAGCTATAGCAGCTACGGCTATTCTGGTAGAAGAAAGCCGTAAACTTACTTTTGGCAGTAAACTAATTATGTGTACACCTCATGCAGTCCGAAATGTGCTAAATCAAAAAGCGGAAAAATGGTTAACAGATTCTAGGATGCTAAAATATGAGGCAATTCTGATAGATAGTGATGACTTGACACTAGAAGTAAATAAAAGCTTGAACCCAGCCCAATTTTTATATGGGGAACCAGAGAGTGACTTAACACATAATTGTTTAGAAATCATACAATACCAAACTAAAATTCGGGAAGACCTAGCAGAACAGGCCCTCCCAGAAGGGGAAAAAATATATGTTGATGGTTCATCTAGATGCTTACAAGGAAAAAGGATGTCAGGATATGCTTTAATTGATGAGGAAAATATGCAGACCATCGAAAAAAGGAAATTAACATCAAATTGGTCAGCCCAGTCTTGTGAATTATATGCTCTAAAAAGAGCATTGGAATATTTAGCACACAAGAAAGGAACTATATATACTGATTCAAAGTATGCCTTTGGGGTAGTACACACCTTTGGAAAAATCTGGGAAGAAAGGGGGTTACTTAATTCAAAGGGAAAGGGACTGGTACATGAGGGACTCATCTTAAAGGTTTTAGAGGCATTAAAATTACCTGAAGAGATAGCTGTAGTACATGTTAGAGGACACCAAAGGGGAATGACCGCAGAAATAAGAGGGAATAACTTGGCAAATCAAGAGGCTAAAGATGCAGCAGAAAATGGGGCCAAAAGGGTTATGTTAATTTTAACCCCAAATAAGGAAGAATTAGAAATTCCAAAATTTAGTGAGGAAGAAGAAAAAGAATTAAGCAAGATAGGGGGAGAGCAAGATCAATCTGGAAAATGGAAACTCCCTGATGGGAGGCAGTTACTTAATAAACCACTTACTAGAAAAATACTAGAAGACATACATCAGAAAACTCATTGGGGTACTCAAGCTCTATGCGATCACTTTTTAAAGAATTATGGATGCATTGGGATCTTCAGATTGGCAAAGCAAGTAACTGATAAATGTATAACTTGCCAAAAGGTAAATAAAAGGATAATGAGAAAGACAACACTGAGAGGCCGCAAGTTAGCTCTGCGACCGTTTCAGAGTATTCAAGTGGACTTTACTGAACTTCCCCAAGTACAGAGGTGGAAGTTTTTATTAGTAATAATAGACCATTTAACTCATTGGGTAGAAGCTGTTCCCACTATCAGAGCTACAGCTAATGTGGTGTGTAAAACCCTTTTAGAACAGATTATTCCCAGGTATGGAATGGTTAATAAATAGATTCAGATAGGGGGACACATTTTACATCAAAAGTTTTACATCAAATAACTGAAGCCTTGGGAATAAAATGGGAACTACATACCCCATGGCATCCACAAAGTTCGGGCCGGGTAGAAAGAATAAACCAGACTTTAAAAAGGACTTTAACGAAACTAATGATTGAAACACAAATGTCATGGGTCAAATGTTTACCTTTGGCCCTGTTGAGAGTCCGAACACAACCCAGGTCAGACCTGGGAGTGTCACCCTATGAGATGATGTTTGGATTACCCTTCCTGACCACCCAACATGAAAATGCTACTTATGAAGTAGGGGAAATGAGTGTTAGAAAATATGTCACCACAATTGCGAAAACCCTGGAAAATTTGAGGTTAAGAGGGATAATCCCTCAAACCACACCTTTAGACTTTAAAATCCATAATATCCATCCAGGGGAATGGGTACTAGTAAAAACATGGAAAGAGCAATCTTTAACTCCACAATGAGAAGGTCCTTTTCAGGTACTACTGACGACTGAGGCAGCGATCCGAACCAGGGAAAGAGGGTGGATCCACGCCGGCAGAATAAAAGGACCAGTGGAGGAACCGAAGGAATGGACTATAACATCTAAGCCGGGTGATATCAAATTGACTCTTAAACGAGGACTGGGTGGTATTAAATAATCCAACAGAAAAAGTCTTCATGTTTTAATAGACTGTATCCTAATCTCGAGATATCACAACCTCTATCATGCTGGCTGGGTTAAATGTGAATACATAAATTGTAAAAATTAGTACTGCAATTCACACAAACAACACTCCTTTGTATGGGGTGTTAAATAACAAATTTATTCCCTGAGATTATAATTTTGCCTTGTGGATAAGAATTACTAGTGCCTGTTGAGTGGAAGGTGCCTGAGGAACGGTGTGAAAATTAACAACTGATTTGCCTGAGGGAAAATAAAAAAAAAAAAAAAAAAAAAAAAAAAAAAGGAAGTAACGAGGAAATAGAGGGCAAGACCGGATTGGCAACTATAACTCGCCGCCAAGAAGATCATATACACCTGCTGTGGGCAGCAACCCCATAGGCATGGGAGGTGGGGGTATAAGCCATACCGGACCTCTATTACTCCTCCTTCTTGTTTCTTGTTTCTCATCTTTTGGGATACCGGCAAAATCATGTCACAGGTGCTACCGGAAACTTTACATAGAAAGAAACCGAAGTTCCTTTTTTATTACACACACCCACGTTAACAATCACTGTTATAACCCTTCCAAACTAAGTACCTGTACACAGAACGGGAAAAAATACTGGATTGCAGAAAACCTAGGAAAAAATGAATGTCCAAAAGGGGAAAGATGGGTTTGTTTCACATTTGCCTTTAAAGGTAGGGTCCAAGATTTGGTAAAAGAACACGTAGTAAATGGAAAGGCTAAGGTAACACAGCAATCTAATTCTGTGTTAACCCCACGCCAAGATTTAGATACAAAACTTAAACAGCAATTAGAAAAAGAAATCGATATCTCGAGATTTGGAAAAAATCTGTTTGTGGAATTGGGAGAAAGAATAAGTAAAGAACTAAATGTAACCAACTGTTGGGTCTGTGGAGGGGCCTTAACGTCAGAAGAATGGCCATGGAAAGGCAGTAGCTTAGGCCCGGTTGAACTCCTTAAATGGAACCGGACAAATATAAGAGGGGAAAGCCGACCAGAAGGGTGGATTCTAAGTTCAGCAGTAATAGGAGAAGAATGTCTCTGGCGCACTGGAAAGAATTTTCTTAGTGAAGTAGGAAATACTCCCTGCGAGAGGTATAAAACTAGTAATGGAACTTCTACATGGTGGATCCCAGAAAAACCAACTCTGTATTGGACCCAGAGAAAAACAGGAGAGAAAAATTGCAAGTATAATAATGAAACCAAACTTTTTCAATGCAATGACACAGGCAAGAATCCTTATTTTGGGATCCCAGAGATATCAAAATTTTGGGAGAATGTAAATGAACAGAAAAAGAATTATTGGAAAGCACCAGATGGCTTATTTTGGATATGTGGAAAAAGAGCATACCCAAAACTTCCCCCCCAATGGAAAGGGAGTTGTACTCTGGGGATCATACAGCCAGGATTTTTCCTTTTACCGGGATCAGATGGAGATCAATTAAGAGTACCTGTTTATGAGGACTTAAAAAGGAATAAAAGGGAATTGATTAGAGGCTATCAAAAGTGGGGAGATGAAGAATGGCCCCCTGAACGCATGCTGGAAACATATGGGCCAGCCACCTGAGCACAAGATGGGAGTTGGGGATATCGAACCCCGATTTATATGCTGAATCGTATTATAAGACTCCAAGCAGTTGTGGAGATAATAACAAACAAAACTGCCCGAGCACTAGAATTGATATCAAGTCAACAAAGCCAAACCCGAGCTGCAGTGTATCAGAACAGGTTGGCTTTGGACTATTTATTAGCTGAGGAAGGGGGTGTTTGTGGAAAATTTAATACATCAGACTGTTGTTTGAAAATAGATGACAACGGGGATGCCGTCCTAGATATAGCCAAAGATATCAGAAAAATAGCCCATGTACCGGTCCAAAAATGGGAATCAATGTTAAAAGCTAGCTGGTGAGATAATGTATTGGGAATAGAATGGTGGAAAAAGCTAGGATTCTTCCTTTTATGTGCTGCAGCTGGTTTGACATTTCTTCCTTGCTTGATCCCCTGTTTTATTCGACTAATCACCAGCGTAGTCCAAGGTATGCAAGTAGTCACAATGCCTGTGGACCCCAAATTAGCTACATCCAGAACGGCACCAAAAATAATGGTGTTAAAGAAACAAAATAATATGGGAGATCCCTTTGAAGAAGCAAGATAGATTTGTGAAAAAAATGAGCAAATAATGAAAGTCAGAAAACAAGAATTATTGCTCAAGCCAAATGATTTGTAAAAATAGAAGAGGGGGAATTGTGATAAATAGATGCTATAATATTGGCTTTCTGCAAATGTTAAAATAAGTGATGTTAAAAGTAGCCTTTTAAACAGTAGTTTTGTCACAAGTAGATGCTATATGTAAAATAGCTTTATTACAAAACAGATGCTATATAAGGTAGTTTTGTTGTGAAGATGTGGTTTTTTAATACTTTTTCATTCAACCAAAAACTTAGAAGTAGCTATGCTTATGAACTATTCGGGCTCCTGCTACCACCTATCAGCAACAGATAAGATATCCCCACAGCGATCTGCTGATTCCGGGAACTACCGACAAAACGGGAAAACTGCATTCCATTTTGAACTGTTCCTGGAAAGGGTTTTAAATATGTATAATTGTTTATGAATATGTATAATTGTTTATGAATATGGAATACTCCAGGTGTATGTAAAGGGTGTTTCCAAGACACCAGGTGTGCTCTTGGCAGAGTGCCAAAAGCACCCAGCGCTGTGACTTTTTGCTTTATTATCTTTGTCCCTTATTGTTCTTTATTAAACTTTTCAATCCTAACAGGAGAGTGAACCTCGTTTTTCACAGCACCCAAAACTGGAAAAACGAAGAATGGCCTGCCGAAAAAATAATACAGTATTATGGCCTGGCCACCTGGGCTCAAGATGGTTCATGGGGGTATAGAACCCCCATTTATATGCTAAATAGGATAATAAGACTTCAAGCGGTGGTTGAAATAATTAGCAACAAAACGTCCTCAGCTTTAGAACTAGTCACTGAACAGTTATCCCAAACCAGTGCAATGACTTACCAAAACCGTCTAGCTCTTGACTATTTGTTAGCGGAAGAAGGGGGAGTATGTGGAAAATTTAATTCCTCCGACTGTTGCCTGCAAATAACTGATAATGGTCAAGCTATACTCGATATTGCTACAGACATATGGAAAGTTGCTCATGTACCAGTTCAAAAATGGGAATCAATACTAGAAACTGGGTGGTGGGATAAATTATTAGGAACTGCATGGTGGAAGAAACTAGCCTTTTTCCTTTTGTGTGCAACAGCTGGTTTGGTATTCCTCCCTTGCTTAATTCCCTGTTTTATCTGACTGATTACAAGTGTTGTCCAAGGTATGCAAGTAATCACTATGCCTATGGACCCGCAACAGACCACTCCGGTGACAACACAAAGGATAATGGTGCTGAAGAAACAGAACAGTTCTGGGACTCTCTTGGAGAAGCCAGATTAATCTGTAGGAATTTCGAACTTAACAGTAAAGTTTGAATAACGATTATTGCTCAAGCCAACATAACTGATAAAAAAAAAGGGGGGAATTGTGAAAAATGAGTGGATGATAAATGTTGGCTTTTGTATATAATAGGATAACATTTACAAGTAATAATGTACTAGGTAGAAATAATGTTAAGGTAAAATATAGTAGAAACAAGGTTAGAGTGAATTGTAACTTCGAAATAGTTGTAATAAACTGAGAAACGTAGTAGTGAATACATAGTGATAAATGTTCTTTAAGTTGATAAACCATAGAGCCCGGGATCAAGACATCTTAAAGAAACAAAGAAGATAAACTGCATACATCCCAGGAAGTCTGTTATCTCACTAAAAGCTCATACCTCCCAAAGAAACTGTCGAATAAACTGAGTTACAACTGAGAAGGGGATTCCTGCCTTCAATCCTTCAAGATCCAGAGGAGCGGAGAGGCGCCTTGCTGGCGGGAGAGGGGTGCAAAGAGGTTGGGAAGTAGAAGTGAAGTGTAAATTATCTTTTAAGCTTAATGAATATGTAATAGTTTGAGAGGATACTTAAGCTCACAAGAAAGTGAATAAGATTGCGCCTCTGGCTGATTGCTAAGCGCCCAGCGCTGTTTTGCCTTTGTTCTACTAATAAATGTTCAATACTTTGTAGCTAAAATTTTTAGCTTGTTAATTCATTTATTTCAGCTGGTTGTCCGGGATAGTGTGAGCATGCATTTTGTATGCCGTGGGTGTGTGTTAAAACTTTTGTAGTAAAATAGTTTTTCGGCCGGGCGCCGGCTCGAATATAGGAGACTTGATCCATTTGAGGAACCATGGGCGAAGGATCGTGGCAGACACTGCGCGAAATGATTGGCTCAGGGCGGGGGAGTGGAATTGAGTTCGGAAGAGTCTGCACTGGCGCCGAAGATGGCGGCTGCAGTATATTCTCTGGCTCCGAATCCCGAAACAGAAGAATGGTGGCTGCGGGATGTGGTGGGGCCATCGCCAGGCCCACTGGAGGTACCGTGTGGCCAGGGTGGTCCGGCGGCTGGCCGACCTGCGCAGGCGGTGGCTGCATCGACGACGGGGAAGCGAGGGTGGGTGCCGAATGCTGCTCCGTCACGGGCTGCAGGTTGGACGCTGTAGCAGCTCCGCGCGGGGAGGAAGACGTGAGCGGCGGCGGCAGAGACCCTGCCCGAGCCGTGCACGGAGGTCTGGCGCTTGGATCGGGCTGCGGGACCGAGTTTGGATCTATAAAAATTTTGGGTTTCTCGGCCACGGAAGCAAAAGGTAAAGCCGTTTCGCAAACAGAAAGAGAAAATCTTCCCTGCTTTCCCGGGTCGGGGGGGGATGGGAACCCCGATAAAAAAGAAACGGCAGCGCCTGCCGAAAGCTCCTCCGTTGCCCGTAGAGGCTGGGCGGAGTCGGCAGCGAAGAGGACGCGGGGGGTTGCTCCGAGCGCGGCGGATTCCAAAGAATCAGCGGCCGCGCCGCTTGTCTCGCTCGGAGAGGCGCCTGGAGGCTCCGGGGCTTCACACAGGGCTGTTTGAACTAGCTGTGCAGCCCGAGAACACGGCTGTGCCAGGTCCGCCGGTTCTGGGGGGTCCCGCGGCTGCAGTTTAAGAGCAGTTAAAGAATACGGAGATTTTGCGGGTGTGCCACCCGCGCCCGAGGTGTCACATGCAAACTCGATCGCAGACGTGTCCCCCGTATTTGCCACATCTGGCTGAGAGCCCTCTCCACCCACGTTAGAGTCTAGCTGTGATATAGAATTTGAAACTGGAGTTTGCAGTGTTTTGTTATCAGATTCTACTTCAGGGACTGTAATTATGAATTTAGAGAAGGGATTATTCAATATTTCAACAATTATTCGCCAAATAGGCAATATATTTGATACAGATTTATTTCCACAGGTGGATTCATCAAATAATTTTATACCAATTCGGTCCCATAATTTTTTATTTAATGCAGGGCCTGCTTTAACTTCTGGAAAGTTTTTTGAGCATATATTAAAAGATCTTTCAAATCTTTGCTTGGGACCTCGTAATTATTACATATTAATAAATATTTTAGATGTTCATAAATCTGCCTCTGCTCTTTTGGCATATTGTTTCCCATCTAGATTACTTCAAAGGATGCTTACCTTTCCTCCCCAAAGGTAAGCTTCAGCGTGGCTCTCTCCAGCTTGTCCTGCGAGTTGGGTTTCTGCTTCCTTTCAGCATCCAATAGATACCACGTCACCTTTCGTTTCAAGGTCCACTTTGCTCCCGGGATTTTTCTGTTTCTTCCAAACAGCCTTTTTCTTCCTACTTTGAAGACGCTTCAACAGGAAATTTTTTAAAAGTCTCTCCCCTTAAAATAGAGATACCATTTTTTGAGCTTTTGATGGGATACCCTTCCTTTTCAGACGAGGGTGAAAGAGCAGAGGAGGCTGCTGTCCTGCTAATTTCTTTATTTCATAGTCTCATAGTCTTCTTGAAGGCAGAGTTCAAAGGGGGTTACATGATAAGGCCAAGCAGCAACAGCAGCAACAGCAGGCAAAACAGCAAGTAGCAAACAGCTGCTTCTTCTAATTCTAATTCTAATTCTAATTCTAATTCTAATTCTAATTCTAATTCTGATTCTTTCTTACAGAAGTGTGGATTATATTTGTTAATTGACCAATAAAATTCACACACGATTCTAGTTTTTCTTAACCTATCCTGGTCTAATTCTAACAGTCGTAAATCTTACACAAATATTACATAGGTATTACACAGATTTGCGTATATAGTTTCTATCAGCTCTTATTGTTTATGTGAACTCTCTATCTAAAAAATGTGAACAGCATAGTTCTATCTATATTTTGTCTAAAGTAAAGAAATTCTGTGAAAAGGTAACACTGCTGAAGTAAAAACTGTTTAAGGTCTCTGCTGCAGCTTTTCAATGTTTAAGGAACTTAGCATATGTTTCTACTAAAAGTTAAAAATCTATATTTCTATTTCACTTTGGTGTGACTTCATGTATCTCAGCTTATCCAAAGGTTTTAATTCAACCCCTGTACTTTGGCTTTCCTCTGGGCCTGGGTCCAGAGGAGCTTTCACTCCAACAGCTCAAGGCCACAGATGCGAAGAATTCGACGGCATGTGTTGCATGAACTTAAGTGATCATTCAGAATCTATTCACAAAAGCATCAGTAATTGTGGAGGCCGGTGGGCCTGTGGTACAAGGCACAAAGGGTGTCCATTGGTGGGACAGTCCCTAATACCAAAGTTCCTCCCCAGGTTAGGGAGACAGAAAAGGCTTCCCCCAGGATGCTCTGTTCTGTTATGTTAATGTACCCCAGTTCCGCTTCCCTGGTTGGCCCGTTGGCCTCCCTGCCCCTTTGTACTTTATATGTCCCTGCCCTAGAAGGTTCTCCACTCCCTGTTCCCCCATTGGCCCTTGCCCCATTGCCACTCCATCAGTTTCCCCATTGGCTTCCATACCCTAGTCCCGCCTGTGTACCGCCCCCGTGCCCTCAGATCATTGGCCACTGATGCTCACTCTGCTCTCGTATATAAACCTGGACCCTCCCATGGTCTTTGTCTTTGTCCCTGGACCCCTTCACATGTGTGGCTGCAATAAACCTCTCCCGTGGAACCCCATACGAAGACCCTTCCTGCATCTTTGTCGTCAACCCATTTTAAGGAGCTATCCGTGTGTGTGTGCGTGTACGCGTGTGGGAGTGTGTTGTGGTCCTGCCGAGCGGCTTCGCCTTGGAGACGCTTTCAGAAGGTCGCGGCACCTCACCATCCAGCACGGCCAAGACGCCATGATAAGTAATCTTAAGCAGCTTACTAAACAGCTACAGCAACATGATGAGGGTGATTGGTGGGGGATGTTTTCATGGCTCTACAACCTCGGCTTTGGGGTATGGCTTAAATGCTTAGTAATGTATGGCATAGTTATCCTTGGTGTGTTTTTGTTGATTATGACATGTATCCCATGTATTTTATCTTGTGTGCAACAAATGATCAATAGTAGTCTTAATAAGGTGATGGCTTTACTGGTACAGACTGTTTTAGCACTAGAACACATAAACAAAGAAGGGGGAGATGTCGTTGCAGATAAGCAAAACCTTACAAAATGAGGGCCTTGTTACCCTTGTAAAATCATGGCTCACTCCTGTTACTTCTGCTGAGCAGAAAAGGACTCTGGGAATGAATCAGCTGAAATAGAGGTAGAAAACAAGTTATATAACTGTAGGAAACAAGTTATATAACCATTGCGTGTTCACATCGTGGTTTATGGTGGTTGGTTGAATTATGTTTGTTGTGCTTCACAAGAATGTAACTGATAAAGGGCTAATTGCGTAAAAAGGCCTGGTTTTTGCAATAAAGTGATTCCTCTTTGTACCTGTAAGAGACGGTCCGAAGATCCCTCATCTGCCTCACGATCATCGACTAGGACAGAGACTGAAAAACCCTAAAAACCCCAGAAAGAAAAGAGGACTTTTGCACAGGAGTCCTGGCCTGGCTGAGGTGAGATGTTTGCCAAGTGTTGCCTGCAGGTGTGCCCTCAGAGGACTGGTATGCATTCCTGAGGAACAGGTCGTGCTGGCGCCGTTCTTGCTGCCTAGGTGGGAAGGACTGCACTGAAGCGAGAAGGAAGGACCTGTCCTGTACACCTGCTCCCGTATCCCAACACAATGGGCCTCACAACACAATGGTTGTAGATTTCCTCACCTGTTGGCCAGCTGCCCCTCGCTTTCAAAAAGACTATAAAAGGACTCTCTGAGAAGACCCCAGTTGAGATCTCCCCACGGAAGACGACGGATCAAGAGGACTCCGTCTGGCCGTTGGTAGCTATAACCCCCCTTTCTCTCTCTCTCTGTCCTTTGTTTCCTTACATCTCTCTCCCTCTCTATCGCAATTACACCGTGTTGGTACGCAATAAAATACACTGTGCTGATTAAAATTTACACTTCTCCCCGTTGGTGTTTCTTTTGCACTCTGAGATTTGGGTAATGAACCATCACGACCCCCGCTCGTCTTGAGTGGATCGTGACAGCACCTGCCTGGGGAGTCCGTGTCATTTTGCATCATTACACCAAAAGATCCAAACCTTGAACTTACCTGACATTTTATACAGTCTGTAAACAGAGAGCTGTATCCCTCCCACTGTGTGCTGTCCTGGAGGTCTGCTGACCTCGACCTGCTTTGCCACCAAAAGTCATGGTCGCTCACTGAGCTCAGAGCCTGTCCTCACCTGCAGGACGTTATGCTTCTGAACCGTAGACATCAGTGCAGCCCGGAAGACAGTGCTATTTGAGCAGAAGGGAGCCTGCCCATGGGGAAAAATGGAGATGGGCTGATTAAGAAATGTTGTAAATCAAAAGGCCATTAATTAGGTGGAGAGAAGAAAGCAAGCGCTCAGTCAGGGTAGTGGGGACAAATTCTGAACAGCTTTTGAACTTGCTGGGTGTAGGGGCAGGACTGTGTGTCATGGGTCGGGGTGGTGCCTTCCTGGACCATGGTCTCCACAGGTGGCTGGGCTGGTGGGGGTGACCTGCACCTCCAGGAGCTGCTGGAAGGGCTTCCTGGAGCCAGCAGAGACCATGCTCCTGTGTGGAAAGTATAGTCCCAGCACAGCATCTGCCTGCAGGGAGTGTTAATGTCTCATCTTTCCACTTCTCTTCCAGGTCTCAAAACTTGAGGTGGCTCTTCAGGTGGCTCAGGGAACACCTTTCACTACACCTTCCATGGAGACTCACATGCCACTTTCATATCCTTCCTCAGAGGCTCCAACCCCTTTGATATCTTCTTTGCCAGCAGCTGCTCATGAGTGTTCAATGGCTTTGACCAGGAAGACATGGATATGGATGACCACGACAACCCTTTCAGTGCCTTCATCCAGTTTGGCTACAGTGGCATTAATGGGGTTCACCGGCAGCACCAGGAGTCCCTGCACATGAGGAGAAAGGTCCAAGACCCACCTGTCATCCACAAGCTCAAGGTGTCCCTGGAAGAAATCTACCACGGATCCACCAAGAGGATTAAGATCACTCGCAGAAGGCTCAACGCTGATGGCTGGACCATGTGGACTGAGGACAAGATCTTAAACATTGTCATCAAACAAGGTTAGAAGGAGGGAACCAAAATCACATTCTCCAAAGAAGGGGATGCCACTCCAGACAACATCCCTACCGACATCATCTTCTTCCTCAAGGACAAGCCTCACTCTCATTTCAAGAGGGATGGGACAAACATGGTCTACACCGCAAACATCAGTCTTAAAGGGGTGGGTATGAGTGGGAATACTCATGGGGTGAGAGGGGTCACTAGGTTGTGGCAAGTGGAACCAAGAAGGGAGTCAGTCCTTGTCCTGTACTGATGAAGAAGGATCAGGTAGGTCATGAGAGACATGAGCAAAGACCTTTGCAGAGAGGAGATGCAGAGACCAGCTCATACTTTGTTTTGGAGATGTTCAATCTCTGTTCCAAGTGTAGGATATGGGTGCTGCAGTCCTTGATGATCATGTCTTGCTTCTTGAGTCAATATAAGTGGTATTTACCCATTTTCTCCCATCCCCATGTCTTGTCCTTCTATTTTAGTGTATTCACATGTGAAAAAGAGCCCAGATCCTCTGTAGGAACAAGGGAAAAACCAAGTTTGCTGGCATGAGTGTCTGGTCCCTGCTTTTTCTGAGACAAGCCTGCTGTGGCTTAGTTACTGTCTGAGATAGCACTGGGTACCTCTCCCCACAGAGAGCAGTGTCATGAGGAGAAAGGTGGTACCTTGCCCTCGCTGAGCAATGCTTTAGCCTTTTCTTTGGTTCTGGCTTTTCTAGATAAAAACACAAACAAAATATCCAGGCAGTGATCAAAACCTAACACATCCAGGCTGCCAGTCCTGGAGGTCACGGTGGGGCTGGATGCATCAGAGCTAGCAATCTGTGCAAAGGTGGCAAAGGAAGAGGAGATTACCCAAGTACAAGATGTGCCATTCACTGCCACACTGTATAACTACCTTTTAATAAATCCCAGCTGGCAGCTGCATTTATGTCACTGTTTTCCCCACGGACGAGTAGAGAAACGACACAAAGTCCAGGCTCAGGGATAAATGGATGTGATTTAATAAATTCTCAGAAGACTTTTATATGTTAGTTCGCAAAGTGTATTAAGTGGCATAAGGTAATTGGTTTTTGCCATCCACCCCCTAAGGGGATTGGTCAAGTTCTAAGACACCCGTCTCTGAATGTTTTTCTAGTTAGAACCATAACAATTCTGCCAAAACAACCCGCAGCTGCAAGAAATTTACAAAACTGTAACATTGTTTTGTCTTACTTGCATGGGAAAGACAGAACTCTCACAAAATGCTGCAGAGAGCTGAAGAAATTCTCTGCTGGAGTTTTTTCAGCATCCATACATTTAACGTTGACATTTTTGGCAGCTGCCATTTGCTGTTCCTTTCAGACTGTAGACGACATCTGTCATCTTAATGAACTGATTTTTTTTCTGAAGATGGATTTATGTTCTCAAATGCATAAGCTCAATGGGCCAGACAGGGTAGGGAAACATGAACTCATTAGTGTGCCAATGAGTCGGGGGAGCTTTGTAATAGCTCTGCATCTCAGCTGGGGCTGTGACCGGGTATACTGGAGGCAATCCTCCTCCCCCATCCCACAGACCCCCCCCTCCTCAGAGCAGCCTGGGGAGGCAATGCCCTGCTGGCTGCCACATTCCCCCAACCAGGGCAGCATGGAGTGGTCACTGCCTGGTGGCTGCAACTGCCTGGCTGCTGCAGAAGCCAGAGGTGTAAAAGGGCTTCCCCAGAGACTTGTAGACTGCAGGGAAGTGTCTGTTCTTAAAATTACAGGTGTGCATGGCAGTGGGAGGTCAAGAGAGGGAAGAGTGACACTGCTCTGCCAGCAGCTGCCTCTCCTGGGAGGCAGATGTTCGGGAAGCACTGCCAGCAGGGGCTTGCATCTGCCTGGCTGCCTGCCTAGTGCCTGAGCCCCACAGCCACCCACTTTGCATCATTTACCTGGAATAACCTTCCTCAAAGCATGTATGCATCAGCACTTGGCTGAGATGCAATCAGTGGTGACAATTCTCCCCTCCCCCTCTCCCCCAGCTTCGCTGTGAATGGATGATGACTCACAGTGCAGAGCTCAGCTATCAAACCTGTGGTGATTTAATAATAATACTAAGCCTCTTTCCAGGATGCAGGGCAGCTCTTGTGGTTTACTAGTGTTACTTCAGCAACCAGTTTCCCAAATGCCAATGAAGTTTGGCAAGAAGAACAAAAGCAGGAACATACAGTGGAGGAACAATCACCTCTGGTTCCTGCACCTTGGCTTTAGGAAAGAAATGTTAAGATGATGTCTGCCTTGACTGTTACTGCCTGCTTCTGCTTGCATCCCTTTGCTTGCCTCATCAACATGCTTCCATGGGGAGTTCCTGCTCACCTTCCCATTTTATGGCTGAAAATCATAGAATCATAGAACAGGCTAAGTTGGAAGGGACCCATCAGGATCATTGAGTTCAACTCCTGGCCCTACCCAGGACACCCCAAGAATCATACCATGTGCCTAAGAGCATTGTCCAAACACTTCTTGAACTCTGGCAGGCTTGGTGCTGTGACCACGTCCCTGAGGAGCGCATTCCAGTGCCCAACCACCCTCTGGGTGAAGAACCTTTTCCTGATATCCAACCTGAATCTCCCCTGACAACTTCATGCTGTTTCCTCAAGTCCTGTCACTGGTCATGAGAATTAAGAGATTGGCACCTGCCCCTCCGCTTCCCCTCATGAGGATGTTGAAGACCACAATGAGGTCTCCCCTCAGTCTCTTCCAGGTTGAACAAACCAAGTGACCTCAGTTGCTCCTCGTATGGCTCTCCCTCGAGACCCTTCACCATCCTCCTGGTCCTCCTTTGAATGCTCTCTAATAGTTTAATGTCTTTTTTATATTGTAATGCCCAAAACTGCACACAATATTCAAGGTGAAGCTGCACTAGTGAAGAGTAGAGTGGGATAATCACCCCCCTCGACTGGCTGGCAATGCTGGGCCTGATGCACCCGAGGATACGGTTGGCCCTCCTGGCTGCCAGGGCACTGCTGACTCATTCAACTTGCCATCAACCAGGCCCCCCAGGTCCCTTTCTGCAGTCTTTCGTTCCCCAGTCTATACACACAACCAGGGTTGCCCTGTCCCAGGTGCAGAATCCAGCACTTGCTCTTGTTAAACTTCATACAGTTGTTGATTGCCTATCTCTCTCATTTGTTCAGGTCTCTCTGCAGGGCCTCTCTGCCTCCAGGGAGTCAACAGCTCCTCCCAATTTAGTGCTGTCAGCAAATTTACTTAGTATTCGAGTCCTGCATCCTGGTTGCTAATGAAGATGTTGAAGATCACTGGGCTGAGGATGGAGCCCTGCAGAACCCCACTAGTGACCAGTTGCCAGCCTGATGTTACCTCATTTACTATAACCCTTTGTGCCTGACCCATGAGCCAGTTGCTCACCCATCACGTAACATGGTTATCCAGCTGTGTGCTGGACATTTTGTGCAGAAGGATCCTGTAAGAGACAGTATCAAAAACTTTGCTGAAGTCCAAAAAGATGACATCTACTGGCTTTCCTAGATAACTAGGTGGGTCACCCTGTCGTAGAAGGAAATCAGGTTCAACAAGCAGGACTTTCCCCTCATGAAGCTGTGCTGGCTGAGACCAATGACTGCATTGTCCTCCAGGTGTTTTTCAAAATGTCCTTTCTCTGACACACATAAACCCATACAGCCTTCTATGGTGCTTAACAGTGGGCACCAAAAAGTAGGAGGGCTCCAGCATCCTTGGGTAAGCATGGGGCAGAAATGTATTGACATGAGAAGACTGTCCTTCACTTTCCCCCCCAACCTGCTTGAGATTCAGCCAAGCATTCACTGCTTTTATGGAGATGGCAATGGGCATCGTCCTGCAGCCAGAAAAGCTCTTCCCGTGAGGAGAGCCTGTGCAGGGGAGCTGTGCAAGAAGATGGCTCCAGCTCTCCTTTTCTCCACTCAGCAGAGCCCAAGAGCTGGCTCTGGCACCGTATTACAAACCGGTTTAACACAGAAGACCAAAGGAAACTAAGTCTCTGAATAAAACAGATCGGATGCAGAAAGGTTCAAAATATACCCAAAAAATGTAATTAAAACCAAACGAGGTCAGATGTTGGTGCCAAAAAAGTGATATATTTTATTTAATGGTAAAAGAGGCAAAGAGAATGAAAGAGAAAAGAAAGAAATAGAAAAAGAAGTGTGCGTGGGGGGTGGAGGTACAGGGAGAGAATGACAGGGGTTAGGTAGAAACATATCACCCTTCCAGAGGTCCCAATGACGTCTCGTTGCTCCCCTCCATCTGGTCTTCTTGGTGGTGAGGGTCCCCCGCTGCCCCTGCCATGCCAAAAAGTATAGAATCCAATGGATTAATATACGTTTGGGCAGGTGGG
The DNA here is from genome assembly GCA_014706295.1 of Lycocorax pyrrhopterus obiensis. Lineage (NCBI taxonomy): Eukaryota > Metazoa > Chordata > Aves > Passeriformes > Paradisaeidae > Lycocorax > Lycocorax pyrrhopterus. Next base: position 8,505,868 of record JACSVZ010000030.1, read on the forward strand.
AATGCCCACGTGCCTCCTTAGGGGGCTAGGTTTGACACTGTCCCTTGAAAGACTCTGGATCTGTTGCATCATGTTGCAGTGCTCTGGTGCAGGGTCTGGGGACCCCTTTGGGGTGGGCTTTTGATGGGCCATGACTCTGCTGTCCTTCGCGTGGATGCAGCTTTTCCCGGGGTGAAGGGGCCCCACAGTTGAGCTCCTCTGCACCGCGGAGGATGGGTGTTAACCGCCTCTGATCAGAGGCTTTTTCACCACACACCCAAAACCTGTCCTCCTCCCCCCACCCTTTGGTGTGAGGATCTGTTCGAGCCTGGCAGCTGATAGCCCTGGGGCTATTGTCTCCACCCCGAAGGTGCTAAGCTTGATCCCTCTGTGAATGTATTTCTTCTTTCCCCAGACCTGAATTTATCTTCATCAGAGAGCAGTTCAGGGCCTCAGTCAGGCCTATTCAGGGTGTGGTGGTCTTCTCTGCAGCTTTTGTAATACAGTTGTACTATAATAGGCAAAGGTCCTTCATGAAGTTATTTAAGCCACAAATTATAACATTCAGTCTCCGACACACAGGTCTCACTGTGATTGCTCTGGTGTAAAGCCCTGGTTCAGCTGCAAAAGCTGCAGCCATGAGCCCTGAGCCAGTGGACAGCATGAGAGGTGATGTTTCTCCTGGTGCCTGTTGCTGCTCTACCACCAGAGGCTTTTCCTGGGGAGGGGGATGCAGAATATCCTATCATATACCTCAGAAACAGCAAGTTGCATCCTCCTCCTCTTCCTTTGCAGAGTGTTTGGTGAGGGGGAGAATGGGAGGGCTGGAACCCCCCCCAGACTTGGATCGGAGGGGTGAGTGTTTTGCGTGCTGAGCAGGGATGAGCCTGTGCCAGCCCACTACTTGGGAAGCTCGAGGCTATACCCCTGCCACTCCCTCCCCCAAGCATTGCTCTCAAGTTCTCTTCCTCAGCATTTTTCCCTTGCTGAAAGCCTGAAGATGATCCTGCCTACATGTACCCTAAAGCTGTTATTTAAAGGCACAAGGATTTTCTTGCTGCATTCCCGCATCACATGGCTTGCCAATTGTCGTGGTTTGAATGCAGCTAAGTGTCAAGCACACAAAATCTGTTATTTTCATAGGAGGAAAATAAGAAAATATTGAGGAAAACTAGAGAGCTGCGAGGCAAAACAGGTTAAAACTTAAACAGTTGCGGTACAAATAAAGAGTTTTATTACTAATAGAATTAAAAGTAAAAAGAAATAACAAGAAATTAAAGCAACCCCCCCCCTTCCAACACTTCCCTCCTTTTAACCAACTCGCACAAAGGATAACAGAACATGGGATTTTTGTCAGTGTTGCAGTTCTTGAAAAGTCTCTTTCTTATGCTTAAGGAAAAGAGGGTTTTCTTCTGCTTCACATGGTTCCCAAACTGCCACCAACAGCAGACCCGCCCGGAAAGAAACAATCTGCTGTGGTTGAGAGGAATGCAGAACTTGTCTTTACAAACAAGCTGTGGGCCTGCTGGTAGACAAGGCTAAGCACTATAAGAAAGACAATGGGAAGGATTCCATTGATTGATGAATTAAAGAGATATGTATCTTCAAACATACCAAAGGTCTGCTGACAAGGGGGAGGGGTTATACATTAGAAGGGAATTTTAGATATTAGGCATTCCGGGAAGTCTGTACCTCTCGAGTACCTCAGCCAATAGGGAAAGAGAGAGGGAAATGCGACCGGGAAACTAGGGAAAATAGGATAAAAAGGAGGCTGCGACCTCCAAAAATTCGAGAGACCCCAGGGGAATGCCCCATGGCCTCTCCCTTTATTCGAATAAAGTAACGGGACTCCTCTGTCTCCGTTTTGGACATAAACCTCTGGTGTTGGTGGATTAATTTTCCTGACAATTTGGGGGCTCTTGTCTGGGATATTTCCACCGTCCGGGGCCGGCGGGCAGCGAGCGGAGCTGAAGGCGTGCCTCAACCAGTTTCGGTGATCAGCTCCCCTTGGTGGTGGCCGGCGCCGGGCGATTGATTGGGTTCCCAAGACTGTCCAGGAGACAGACGAGTGGCGGACCAGGGGGGTCCGTGAAGAGTACACAGGGAAGGACCACTGAAAATCTCACCGGTGAGTAAAATGGGATCTTCGGGGAGTAAACCTGGGAGGGCACCCATGGAGGGTAGCAAAGGTAAAGCCAGGAAGGGGCCCTGGCAAAAGGGATGACGATCCCAAAATATCTCCGAAGAATCCCTTGGAAGAATGTGGAGTTGGTTTACACATTCTCTCAGAGGTAATTAAGGACATAGATGCCCGGGGGGGGCAATAAGGGAAAGTCGAGAAGGGGTCTCGACAATCCATGCCCAGAGGGAGCAATAAGGGGAGTCGAGAAGGGGTCTCGACAAGAGGAGATGGACAAATAGGGTTAATATGGTTGAGGCAAGGAGCAGCAGGATCGGGCGTGGAGCTGTGGGACCGGGAGCACGGGCTGGGGGCCTGTGGGGCAGCTCGGGCTCAGCGCCGGGCAGTGCCTGACCCTGCCACCCCCGGGCATGGGCGGCAGTGGCCACCAGCCCCTATGAGGTTGCGGGACGCCACGGCCGCCTGTCGTGGTGCCGGCCGTGCCTGCTGGGAGCACCGGGGGGGCTGAGGAGCCGTTTGGACACTGCGGCAGGACAGAGACCATCTCTGGTATACGGTGTGTGGTGAGGAGAGTGTTGTAAAGCACTCAAATCCTGTCAGAGTGCCCCAGCCAAGTTATCTTCAGCTACCGTTACCAGAGTCACTGGAATGTAAGCCGTGCTAAATCAGGAGAGAAGACGCTAGAAAACAGAATAACAAGACAGCAAGAAAGTAGATAAAGAGGGACTGTACCATCCCGGACTAGAACCAATCTGGTTCTCTGAAAGGTGCATGCAGGGCACGTGGACAACATAGAGGGACCAATCAGGTCATGCGTGATTGCGTGAACTACAGCTGCAAGAATGCATAAGAATAGTGTAATGTAAACAATAAATGGGCTTTTGCGAAATCATATTGATTCGTTGTTCAAGGGTCCCGTTCTCCCGCATCTGGTGACCCTGACGTGATAAATGTTCAATAATGAAACAGACCAGATCCCTTTAGATCCTGAAGGGGGTCCTGTGGATGAAAAGGCGGGAGGCCCTGGTCGGAGCTCGCCGCGGCTGGACCGTGGCGAGGGGAGTCAGTCAGAGGACGGCTCCACTGGAGTTCGGGGGCCGAAGAAAGCTCCTGGGAAGAGAACTCCAGAAGAACGTACGCTGCAGCGGGAACACCCAAAGAGGTGAGCGGCCAGGGGCTGGAGGATGGGAAAGAGACTGTCAAAAGAAGAACAGGCCACGTTCGGGGTCCTCCAGCATATTCTCTTCGTGAGAGATATTAAGTATGACCCGGAGGTCTTAAAAAGACTGCTGAGATGGGGTCGGGAGAGAGGATTTTTTGCCATCCACGAAAGTATTCTCTGCACTTTGAAGTGGGAAAGGCTGGGAATTGCTCTCTGGGACGCCGTAAGCGATGGAGTAAAAAGGACTAAGGGACTCAGTATGCTTTGGAAGGTGATAATGACAGCATTAAGGCAAATAGAGGCGGAAAAAACAGCTGAGGCAGAGGCGGCAGCCCGCCCGAAGCCGGGCGGTCCCGCGACTGCCTTTCCAGCGTACGCACGGGAATTCTTTGGGGGAGTGGACCAAGTTATACCGTCCTTACCCTCCGCGCCCCCAGAGACGGAGGTTCTAGTGCCGCAACCCGCTCCAGAATTGGAGAAAATAGAAGTAGATAAGTTACCCTCTCCGCTGCCACCAGAATTGCCTGCGGAGTGTCCCGTGGTGTCCCCTGAAGGGTTAACAGCAGCAGTGGGGGAGGGCGCGTACATTCCCCGCTCCCCTCCTCGCCGCCTGATTCACCGCGGCGTAGCCGGAGCAGGGAATCAAATGCAAACGTCAGGTATGCAAAAGCAGAGCGTTTGGGTCGCTTTGAAGAGGAGAAAGAAAGAGAAAAAGAATACTGAATCAAATGCCGAATTTGTGTCTCGGGCTGCCGGGGCGAAAGTTAGACCGGAGCCGGGGAATGCGGGGAGTGGCTGGTCCCCCGGCTCGGGGCCCGGAGCGGAGAAAAGGAAGTCCTGATCGCGGCTCCCCGAGCCGCTTTGTGCCGGCGATCCGGCTCGGCGGTGGCAAGGAAGTGTACGGGAGGCTTTGATTGAAAAAGACTTCTGACGGTAAAGTCAGGTATGAACTGTGTCTTCAAAAAGTACTTCTTAATTGTAAAAATTAGGAAAATTACGTCAAAAGCGCAGAGAGACTCGTTAAAAAAGCTAAAATCTACAGTTATAAAACATGTCACAGCTATCCCGAAACAACAATTGAGACATTTGGCATTTTAGATAAACGAGCAGTTTCCGAAGGCAAGCACGGCTGGCGCGCAGCCTCTGCAGCCTGCACAGAAGCAGGGGAGGGAGCCCCGCCTCCTCCTCAGACGGCGAGAGCCGAAATTCAAACTGTAACAGATCGCAAGCCGCCCAGAGCATTAAATATAATTGGCAGCACAGCAAAAACGGCAAAAGAGAAGCACATAGCATCTGAGGGCGTGCAGGGAAATGCGGGCTCGACCCTGGCGGATTCGCGGTCCGAAAAGCGAGTCGGTCCGGGGCGTGAGCAGACAGAACCACAAAAGCAGCCGTAGACAAGCAAAGAAAAACAAGATGCGATCCCTTACCCACGTCTGCCATGCGTGGTCCCCCTCAGTTGCCTGTTTTTACGCAAAATTCTGCAGAGTCCAACCCTGGAGACTTGCTCCGAAACTTTTAAATACAGCTACAAAGCTGGGCACTATTCCGTACAACAAAATGGCGGCGCCCCGGTTACCTTCGTAAACAATGCCTACGTACTTCCGTCTCCGCCATCTTGTGACAACAAGTTACTTCTTCTCCGGCTACAGCGCCACCTGTGGCCGCTTCTATTATTGCAATCTCAAATATATCTAATAAACAGCCACAGAAAATAAGAAGATACGACAACATCAACGAGATACAACAACATCAAGCCACAGAAAATACAACTTGGAACATGCATCAACAATCTACAGATCTACAGCAGCTCTTGAGAGAAATTAATTGAATCAGGCCAATTTTGAAGATCAGTTGAAAAGGGAACACTCTCAACTGACTTTAGTTTTGTTGTATTTAAGTGATGTTAATTTTGAGTTCTCTTAAATTCTGTAAAATTTAAGCGATGTTAAGTCTAAGGTCCATTATTTGAATTTCTGCTAAGTTTAGGTTATATTCAGAATAATTTTTGTTCGATGTCAGTGATGTTAACTTAAAATTAAAAGATACAGTTCTTTTGTTATAGAAGTAAGATTGAACCAATTGAAACACTTATGATGGATCGGTGAGCAACTGTTCAAGAATATAAGATAATAAGTTGTAAAAGTATGGGAAGATGCAGTTTGTTAGAACCTTAAGTTAATTAAAAATTCTATGAGTATAAGTGTTCTGCATGGGTCAATTGTGATAATCGTTTATAACAATCTTTGCTGTTTTATCTTTCATAGGTAGCAAAAAAGGATGAGTAACAATTCCAGATTATGCATATGATTGATTGTAAGGTGTTTAGCGCTTTCTTTCTCGCTTTTGTTTTGCTTTATTGTCATATATACATAAGTGTGTGGGAAGGTATAATCGCAATTTCTTAGGTCAGTTAATATTCTCAATGTCATATCGTGAATTCGCAGACATGTTATGAAAGGCATTATCCAGAAGATATTATTCCATGTTACACATATGCATTTCTTAAGTTGTTTGCAGTTTGTTCATGGTACCATTGATTACTTAGCTGAAGGTAAATGACAAAGCCGGCTGCTTTACAGACTTTTACATATCGTTGTGTAGCTATCTGCAAGACATGTATCCTTTTAAGAAATTTTTCCAGCTGCTATTAATAAAGGCTTGTTTGTAGGATAAGTTAAGAGAATCCTTCCAGCTAAGGCCTTGGCTCTGGCCATGCCCTGGCCCTACCTGGTTAGGAGGCATACCTACAGACCCAGGTGTTTCTGCACTAAAAACGTAGTTAAGTCACTTTGACTTGCTGATTGGACCCCTTTTGAAGTACACTTGAGAGCCTTGCCCGGGAAAGGTTTCTCCAGGTCCTTGGTGTGGAACAAGGGTTCACCAGCTATGACAGACTCTGGGTGATGGTTCAGTATTTAGACAGGTGAAAGTGTATTGTTCTAAGTTGCTATCCTTCTATCATGTGCTGTGGATTATATGTACTATCCTTGTTTGTTCTTGCTTGGTGTGACTTCGCTGTCTCATAGCATGGGTTCGCTTGCTATTATGTTGCCTTCACGTTTACAGTGACAGCTGCACAGGATATCACAGAACAAAAGGGGGAATGGCTCCTCAGGAGCATTTGGATAGCACAATATTTACGCTAAAAGTTTTTGAAAGCAGGTCATCAGTTTACTGAAAGCAGTTTATGTTATGAACCATCTACGTTTAGTAGGTACTCACAGTGACCCACCAGCATTAACCCATTACTCAGGCTTGCAGCAAGATTCTGAATTGTCACAGCACTGACCAAAAGTTCATTTTAAAGATCCTATGTCAGAGTCATGGGAAGGACCTGTGGAGTTGCTGATGGGGGGAAGGGGTTATGTTCGTGACATTACAGATAAAAGACCTTGATAAATACCAACAAAGTGGATTCGCCCCTGGCTTGAGGAGGACACTTTGATCTCTGATACTACTGAAAAATAAACATTGTGCCTTTCTTTTTAGATATTGCTATTGCTCGAGCTTTAGGTGTATTTGATAAGTTAAGATGGATAAGTTAAGATATTGGATAAGCAAACAGTTAAATCAGATATTTACTGAGGTAAATTTTGTTATTGGCCCATGGGCACGGGTGTAAGAATGGTGAAGGGAATTTTGTAATTACTATTAGTCATTACTGTGTTGCTTTGTGTTATTCTATATATGCATTGTTTAGTGTTATTCTGGATATAATGACAATCAGCGATCCGCTTGATAGAAAACATAGTAGAGAGAACTTGGCTGGTGCAAATAAACAAAAGGGGGGAATTGTTGTAAAGCACTCAAATCCTGTCAGAGTGCCCCAGCCAAGTTATCTTCAGCTACCCTTATCAGAGTCACTGGAATGTATGCTGTGCTAAATCAGGAGAGAAGACGCTGGAAAATGGAATAACAAGACAGCAAGAAAGTAGATAAAGAGGGACTGTACCATCCTGGACTAGAACCAATCTGGTTCTCTGAAAGGTGCATGCAGGGCACGTGGACAACATAGAGGGACCAATCGGGTCACGCGTGATTGTGTGAACTACAGCTGCAAGAATGCATAAGAATAGTGTAATGTAAACTTTTTTGAAATCATATTGATTTGTTGTTCAAAAGTCCCATTCTCCCGCAGCAGGGCCCCAGTCTCTAGGGTCAGGGACCAACCTCTAATGCCAATGCCTTGGCTGGGGCAGGGACATGCAATCCTCCATTCTGCATACACCATGGCTGGGCTACACATGGCCCTCTGTGGAGCCTGGCTGTAAGGCTGGGGGCAGGGGATGGACACGGGACCCACAAAGACAGGGCGATGTAGCTCTGGGGCCACATGGGGAACCCCAGGGGGCACGAGAAAATGCCAACCACTGCAGTGAAAAAAGGGCTTCCCTCAGCTGCTCACCTCACTAATCTTGCTCCATGCAGGACAAGCTCCAGCTGACAGCACCTTCCTCCTGCCAGCACCTTTGGGGCTGCCCAGTCTCCCCAGCAAGATCCTGGGCAGGGGAGGAGTGTGCCGTGGGAAGGCTCTTGCCCATGCAGCTCCCAGGGGTTTGCTGCAGGGGTGGCCCCTGGAAAAGAGCATGGACTGGGGCCAAATAGTCCTTGGGGCTGCTGGTGGTGGAGATGCATGGGGGTGAGGGAGACCCTAGCCAAGCTCCCTGATAGATGCAGGTGTTGATTTGGGGAACACCCTCAGCCCCCCAAAAATTTTACACAGCTCCAGTGCAGGGCGGATGCTCTCAGTGCCACTGTGGGTGCTGTCCCCATGAGGAACCATGGAACCATGTCCCAGAGGTGGCAGGGAAAAAAGATTAGGGTTTCCAGCCCTTGTGATGGATTTAATTAGCATTTGCAATTATGAGAGGTAGCAGGAAAGGCTTTGGGGAGCTGGGACACATACACTCTACTCTCCTATACATTGCTTGTCCCAGTGATGCCTTATCAGGCCTCCTAGACACAGAGACTAGACAGAGTAAAGGAATAAAAGTAGGTATTTATTTGAAGGGCCTTCAAGGTACACCCTGGGGAGCCAGAGGCTATTGCCAAGATGGACCCCAAGATGGATGACAGGTCACGAGTTCTTCACACTTTTATAGGTTTGGTTCATTTGCATATCAGGGTCAATTCTCCAATTAAAGCCCCAGTTTAATGATGTAATTCCCTTAGCTACCCCCCTTCAGAGACTCCTTGGTTTACACCCCTTGGGCTCAGGATGGTCCAGGTGTCCTTGAAGAGCAGTCCGGAGAGGCTTTGTTATGTCTAACTAGCATGAGAGAGCAGAAAGTAACAGGCTACAAGAAGCTTCAAAGTTGCACACTAAGCAGTACAGAATTTAAAAAATATAAAAGTTAAAACCTAAGGCATCACCAGCCTCCACAGCAGAGATGCCAGGGTAGATCTGCTGGGGGCTTGCTGAATGGTCACATCCCCAAACTGGCAGGAAGAAATTCACCCATTACCAGAGCTGAGGAAGGCTTTTGGAAGAGTCCTAGAGAGTTCCCAGCAGGGGTGGAGAACCTTCCCAGGTTGCTGGTTCCTCCCCTGGCTGGAGCTGCCTCTCTTGGGCTTGCACTGATGAAGAGGTAGGACACAATGAAAGCAAAGCCAGTACCTGCATCCACCCTGCTTGGAGGAGCACAGAGCAGCAGAGAAAAGTACAGGCAGGGAAGCAGCCCTGGAGTAAAGGTTTTCAGGTGCTAGTTATCCCCAGAAAGGGAACTGCCAGCCTGAGAGAGACAGGCCATCCTTAACCCTGCTGCCATAGACGATGGCCAGCATTTTCTCTGCAAGGCAGAACAGAGGTGGTATAAGGACAGGGCAAGAGTGGTGCTGGTGGGCAGACAGCTCTTAAGCAGGACAGAGGACCTGAGAAGGGGCTACCCCCACTTCCCAGGGGCTTACACATTCTACCACAGCAGGTGATCTTTTTCCCCATTGCTATGCACTAGTCCCCCTCTCATGGATAGTCCCATCCTTCTACCATTTTGAGACAAGACTCTTGCATGTCTCCCCTCTCCCCTACATCTAGCCAGGTTGATGAAGTCCTCCTAGGTCTGCCAAGCTTTGGGGCTGAAACTCACATTGCTCAGGCCCCACATAACTCCTGCCACAGGGGAGGTTGCCCTCTTCAGTGTGGCTCAGCCCCAAAATGTTGGGGTGCACTATGTGCTGGAAGAGAGATAGGCCCTGAGGGCCGGAGAGAGAGCCTCTTTCTTGGACCTGGAGGTGACCCTGGGAGTGCAACCAGGTCACCGGGGATGGGCTGAGAGAGGATTGTGGGTTTGTGGACAGTGTTGGGCCTATGAGATGTGATAATTGTAGTTTGTGACCTTATAGGGTATTGTTTACCTGTTACCATAATAGGTAATATCTGTGCAATACCCCAGGTGATTGGGGGACACTGTGGTGAACATCTTTCCTGTTTATATGATGTTATATCCTGTTAGGTGCTGGTATTTAGGGAATTCTGAGTGCGCAATAAAGGTTTTGCACTTTTCCATCTTGTGTGTGAAGTCCATGCCCTTGCGTGATTACTGCACCAAAAGCCTGGGGCACCCTTCTTAATCAACATTTAAACTTTGCAGAAATCCTTAGTTCCTGCACCCTCTCCAAGTCAATAGCACATGACCACTCTGTGCGTCTTATGGCCATTGTCTCAAACAGGTTCTCCCCTTCAGTTCACAGCTGGGTCATATCCAGCATGCCACACTGCTCCTGTATGCATGAGACCAGACCCAGGGCTTCTCTCATATAAAACACTGAAGTACAGCAGTACAGTTCAGAGAAGGGAAAATAAACCAAGGAGCAAGGCAGCAACCTGTAACCAGAAAGGAAGGATAAGAACTATGATCAGAACCCAACTACAGAGTATGAGGCAAAACAAGGGGCAGGCTGGCAGCAGAGAGCTATGCCTGTCATCAGAACCGCAAAGGTATGCATGAAATATTGCAGGGGAAGGGGGAAAATCTCTCCACAGAGCCTGATTAACAGTGTTGCAGCATCCCCTTTCCTAATAGTGGGATCATGCTGCACCACAAACTTCAGAGACAGCCCAAGAGCCCCTTTGTACCTACCTTCAGGCAGGGCAGATAGAACCAGGATTACTGAAATCCTTTGCTGCAGAGGAGCCAAAGCAGCAGGAGACCCGACAGCTCAGGGCCAGCATCAGAGAAGCAAGAGATACCTGCTACCAGGCTCTCTTAGTTGGTGCTTCCTGCCAAATTGAAGCAGGGGAGAGACAGACTGCCAAACCAATTTCTTCTGTTAACTTGGGCTAAGAGACGTAACAATGAAGGGCAACCTTGAACACACCAGGGAAGCATGCATACAGATGGGCTCCACCAGATTGAGGAGTGCTCAGATAGCACGTGAGACATGGAGTTTACAGGGACAGCACAAACTACAGTGCACCAGTCACACACAAAGGAGTATTGTGGGTTTTTTATTATTTTTTATCATTTTTGTGGGATTTTTTTTATACAGGCTAGCATTGTATTCTTTACTAAAGCTGCTGATTCTGCCACGTAAACTAGAACAGAAATTTCTCAGAAATTAAGTCAGTTCCCCTCCTTGTTAATTCACTGTTTGCCTCCCAACTGAACACCACTCTGGATTTGTGTTTGCAGAAAATATTCCCTGTACAAAGTCTGGTGTGCAGCTACACTGTTCTGACTGAAGAATGAAGAAGCTAAGAGTCCACTGAACATTGGATTTTTTTGCTGTACAATGTGGCCTGATGTGGAGCTGGTCCACCAAGCTGAGAATTAACCGTAGAGATCGTCGTCATTGTCTTCACTGTACACATTGCCCCCGCTGCCACCTCCTGTGCCTTGGCTCGGACCCGCACCGCCCTGGTTGCCTGACGGGAACCTGCGTGCAGCAGTGCAGGACAGGAGAGAAGAGATGTTGTTCAAAAGCCTCCTTGCAGCTCAGCACCATCCCCTCCCTCCACGCCAAACCCCAGTGACAAGTAGGACGGGCAGGAGGAATGGGATGAAACCTTACAGCAGATCATGCAAAATTTTGGCTTATACGACTACTGGCTGTCGCTTGTCCTGGGTAACCCAAAATATTATTGTATTCTGTATCTATCTGTGTCCAAAGATTGTTACTGTCTCTTTAAGACCCTGCAGCCAGAAATGGAACTGCGGGGCTGGGGGATGCCTGGGCTTTTTAAGGTCAAGGCATGAAGGCAGAGCTCTCTCTTGCCTCTTGGCTCTACTGGCAACAGTAGCAACTGAGAAGCTGCATTTCGCAATCAAAAACTGTTTCAGAGTGAATTTTGCCAGTTGGGGTTGGGCCACCATTCTTCAGTGCTCAGAAGTCCGTTTTTTTTCTCCCCCATCCATCAGAATAGGGACCTGAGACAGCAGCACCAACACCAGCGACTTGGAGGCTGTAGTGCTGACACTGGCTGGATCCAGCTGGCCAAGGAAGAGGCAGAGAGAGAGAGAGGAAGCCTGCTGAGCCACCATGAGAGCCTATGTCAGCTCCCTGGCAGCATTGACTCTTTTTGGACAGAAATAGTTTTCCCAGGTTTTGTTTTCCCCTGCTCCCACTGTTCGTTTGGGGGGGGGAGGGAGCTTTGGAACTGTGGAGGCTTGTTTGCCATATTGATTCCTTTGTTCTCTCTCTCAAACGCATGGCCCAGAGAGAGGACTCTCTGCCATGGGACAATTAGGGGGACCTCCTCTGCATTTATGGGTGGAGGTTAAACCGTTTTGCCTTTGATTCCCCACACGTGGTCATCTGTGGAGGGCACCATCTTCAGGGGGGTTACTCCACCATTTTGAGTTTCTCTTTCTTCCTGGGGACTCTGAGATTTAGCAACTTTGTAACTAGTGTTTATCACTGTTATTTTTTGCCTGTTGCTGTTTTCTTTTAGTAAACTGTTATTTTTTCACTTATATCTACTCGTATTCATCTCTCCTTATTGGTAGAAAGGGATTATTTAAAGCTATAAGGGGAGGTAACTCATTTTAGAGTGTCCCCCTTAAATTGTCTTAAACCAAGAAACTTGTGTTAAAGGAAAAAGGGTTGTTAGACTTCAGGAGCACTAACAAAGCAGCTACAACCAACCTGCAGCACAGCCTACACCTGCCACACACTCAGCTTGCTGCTGTACATGCTGGGGAGAATGGGAAAAGGCAGTGGAAGAGGGAATTTGTTACCCAGAATCCAGCAGAAAGATGCCTCAATACTCTGTTCTGGGGTTAACTGAGCCACACTGCCCTTCCCATGGTTACCTGAAGCTGCCAAAGCCACGGCTCTGCTGTAGGGTCTGCGCAAACATCTCATATTTCCTGATGTCGTTGTCACTGACAGAGCGGCGAGCAAAGCGCATGGCCTCCTCAAAGTGATCCCTGCGTATCTCAGGAACTGGGTCGTCCTCCTCCACCTCCTGCAGCAGGACAGAGGGACCAGGTGAGCTGCATGCCCAAGCTCTGTGGCCCAACAGCCACCCACAACCTCCCGCTAGATCAGGAGGTTCCAACACCCACCAAAGTTGGAGCTAGAGAGAGACACTGTGGCAGACTAAGTCAGGGCTGCAGCAGGGGCCGGCCTTCTGAGCAATGCTGACAGTGAGGTACTCCAGGAGGGCCTCATGCTCCCATTCCATGCTCTGTGCTGAGACCCCACTCATCCCCACCCGAGGATTATGAAGAGGAATGCATCCTGCCTCACCCACAGGCAGAGGTGGGCTGCCTGTGTCATAAGTGGGGAAAGCTCGGAGTATCCCACTCACCATGGCAGAAGGGTTGGTCTGCCTCTCACGCTCTCGCCTGATCTCGCTCTCGATGGATTCGCGGATGGCCAGTTTGCAGGCACGCTGGCAAATTTCTGTCAGGTCAGCCCCCGAAAAGCCATTGGTCATCTTAGCTAGGAAATCCAGGTCAACATCCTAGTGGAAAAAAAACCCAAACAAAACAACAAAAACAACAAAACAAAACAAACAAAAAACAACCCCCAAGAGAGGCCTGTCCTTCATACCTTACACCCTCAGGTGACAAAAAAGTGCCTTTAGATCTCATGGTATAAAGGTGCTGCCTTAACTTTGGCCAATTTTGAAAAGATGAGCTGTTAAGGTTCTTGGTTTTGGGAAAAGTTAACCACATATAAAGGCAAGCCATACTCCCCACATACCCAGCAAGACCTTGGGAAGCAACTGTAAATCACAGAATGGTTTGGGTTGGAAGGGACCTCAAAGATCATCTAGTTCCAACCCCCCTGCCATGGGCAGGGACACCTTCCACTAGACTAGGCTTCTCAGAGCCCTATCCAGTCTGGCCTTGAACACTTCCAGGGATGGGGCATCCACAACTTCTCTCGGCAACCTGTGCCAGGGCCTCACCACCCTCACAGTAAAAATTTCTTCCCAGTATCCCATCTAACCCTGCCCTCTGTCAGTGTGAAGCCATTTACCCTTGTCCCATCACTACACACCCCAACAAAGAATCCCTCCCCATCTTTCCTGTAAGCCCCCTTTAGGTACTGGAAGGCTGCAATGAAGTCTCCCCAGAGCCTTCTCTTCTCCAGGCTGAACAGCCTTAGGTCTCTCAGCCTGTCTTCATAGCAGAGGAGCTCCAGCCCCCTGAGTTTCTTCGTGGCCTCCTCTGGACTCACTCCAACAGGTCCATGTCCTTCCTATGCTGGGGCCCCAGAGCTGGACACAGTACTCCAGGTGGGGTCTCACGAGAGTGGAGTAGAGGGGGAAAAATGCCTCTGCATTGTTTACCCTCAAGAAGAGGCAGGTTGTCTTGTGGATTTAGGATATGATTTACTCAGGTCTCAGCATTAGGAGTCAAATGAAACACTGTCAGACTAGAAATAGGAATGACACACAGGCAGACCAAGACAACCAACCTTCTGCTCCTTCCCTTCAACTGAGGGAGTAGTACTGCAACCTCCTTTGACGCTTTCCTTCCCAACAACACCTAAAAAGGTAAGCTTGGCATAAAATAGCTTGAGCTCTCACTTGACATCTGCTTTTCTCTGATTAACTATCAGTTTCATTATTGCCTGCTTCCTAGGCAAGGAACATAGCTCTTGCAACAATTCAGTTCAGCAACAATTAACTTCAGTAGTTCCTCTTCAATTTCCATTTCCCACCTGTTTTCTACATTTACTTTTCTTTCAGAGTACAAGAATCTTTTCCATCTTGCCATAACAGGCTTTCCTATTTCCACACTGTGGGCAGAACTCCACCATGTGACAAAGACCTGCTGTGCTTACACACCAACACCTAGCTTCATTAATATCTAGTCTCAGAGCTCAAGCCTCCCCCAACTTCTTCACTTCTATCCTTCAGGGACTGAAGGTTTCCCAGCTCTGGATTGCATGGAGCAGTCACAAGCCCTCTGCTCTATCCCCAGCTTGTGAGGAGCATGTGCAGCCTACAGCAAACCAAAGCCAGACAGTCAAAGCACAGATCCTACCTTGGCAACTGGTGATTTCCTCAGATTTGCCTTAAGAATTGCAACCCGGGACTTCTCGTCAGGCAGGGGGATGTAGATGAGCTGATCCAGGCGGCCAGGGCGCAGGATGGCTGGGTCAATGATGTCTGGCCTGTTGGTGGCACCGATGATGAAGACATTTTTCTTGGTGGACATTCCATCCATCTCGGTCAGGATCTGGTTGATGACACGATCTGCAGCACCGCCACCGTCGCCGATATTCCCACCTCGGGCCTTGGCAATGGAGTCCAGCTCATCAAAGAACAGCACACATGGGGCTGCTTGGCGAGCCTGCAAAAAGCAAATGAGAACAATTATTCCATGTTAATACCACTAGGTGAGGAGCACGCTGACTTCACACTAAGCCTACCCTACATTTAAAGCAGCTTAGAGGAGTACATCAGAGCTCTGCTGCCACAAGGACAGCTTGGAGGAGTTGCTATAGAACCACTCCTGCCACACAAACACTTGAAAGGAATGAGGGACTTGTCTTTACAAACAAGCTGTGGGGCTGCTGGAAGATAAAACTAGTACTGAGAGATAAAAGAAACAATGGGAAGGATTCCACTGATTGATGAATGGAAAGAAAGAGATTTGTCTTTACAAATAAACTATAGGTCTGCTGATAAATGAAATTGGATATTGAGAGATGAAAGAAACAATGAGAAGAACCATAAGAATTAAAATAAAGGGGGAGTTATACATTAGAAGGGCCCTAGTCTTAGGTATTGGGCATTTCAGGAAGTCTGTACCTCTCAAGTACCTCAGCCAATGGGGAAAGAGAGAGGGGAAATGCGGCCGGGAAATTAGGATAAATAGGAGGCTGCACCCTCCAAAAATTTGAGAGACCCCAGGGGAAACGCCCCATGGCCTCTCCCTTTATTCAAATAAAGTAACAGGACTCCTCTGTCTCCTTTTTGGACATAAACCTCTGGTGTTTGTGGATTAATTTTCCTGACACACTCAATTAAATTCTCCTGAACAACAAGCTGCATTTCCCCAAACCTAAGAGGACTGTAAACCAGGCAGAAGGGTGGTAACTCCAATGCCTAGAGGAAAAGCTGGAGCCAATTTGCCCAGACCAGAACTCTCCCTCCAGGATCTGGGGACATCAATTGGTTATTTAGGCACTTGAGTATCAGTAGGTAAGAAATATCAAATGGAAGGGGGAAATCCAATCTGTCTTCAGCTACCTAATATGTAGAGTTGTAGGGAAAAGGGAGCTATATCCTTCTTCAAAATGCACAGCAAAAGGATGAAAGACCAGAGACACAAATGGCTGCAAAGAAAATTCCAGTTAAAAATAAAGGGAAAAAAAATTCTTCACAATATGAGAGCTCAAACACTAGCACAAGGCCCAGAGAGGTCAGGGATTCTCCATCCTTAGCACATGTTCAGAACACAAGGCCCTTGTTGGAGGTTAGGATTTTTCCTTTTTTTTTTTTTCTTTCTTTCAGGGAATTTTGTCCCATTTGTTGCTAAGAGACAATAACTACCGATACTTAAGAGAACAAAAGATGTGGTTGGGAGGGGGAGGGGGAAAGGTGCAGCTGGCTACTCTCTTACCTGAGGGGTTTTCTCTTGGGAAGGGCAGAGATACCGCGAGATTTTGGCCTGGGGGTGAGGGGCTGGGCTCAGCTCCTCTCTCTCGGGATCGGAGGGAACGGTCGAGCTGCTGCTATCGCTGGCACTGCGGAGTCCAGCCCGTTACTGTTGTCTCCTACCGTGAAGCTTTTGCTCGTACGAGCAGCCGTTGCATTGAGACCTTATTAATACCCTACCTCACTGGAAAGGATCCTCACCATCTTACTCGGGTGCCTCAGGGGAAAACGCGGGACACCGAGCCCCTCCCCCTCTGAGGGAGCCTCTCCCGGCTGCGTTCGGGAGCCCGGCTGCCGCTGCCCAACCCCGCCATTTTTCTGCCACTGCTCTGGGTTTTTCGCTACACTGTAACCCAGCACCCTGTGCCTGCCGGGACACTCCGCGGCTCCTGCTACAACTGCGGAGTTTCTGATACATTTTGTTTGCTACCCCGGGTCTGCCCGCTTCTGCTGTTCCAGCTTGCTGCTTCCAAGGTTCCTGCTACAGCTCATTTCGCTATCCGGAGGGGCACCGGGACTGACTGCCCTCGCGTGAGTTTGTAAAAGAAATCCCTTTTCCATCTCTTCCGCCAGCTGTGCCCGCCATTACCCACGTGAGAGAGACAGCTGAGCTCGCGCCACAGCGCCCCCTGCAGCCGCGGGGGAATCATCGCACCCACCCTGCCCGGCTGGGAGTCAACAGTGCCCCTGCCGGCTGTGACCATAACTACACCAAAGGGGAAAGTGCTCGACAGACGAGAGAAGGCTGTTACTGGGTTTCTGGTTTTGTTTGTTGTTACTGCCGTTGTTGTTGTTTGTTTGCCTTGTTATACATATACATATACATATACATATACATATACATATACATATACATATACATATACATACTAGTAAAGAACTGTTATTCTTTTTCTCATATCTTTGCCTGAAAGCCCCTTAATTTCAAAGTTATAATAATTTGGAGGGAAGTGGGTCATATTTTCCATTCCAAGGGAGGTTCCCGCCTTCCTTGGTAGACACCTGTCTTTCAAACCAAGACAGCCTTCAGCAATCTGATTGAATTTCCAAGCTACCTCCCTGCTCTGGACAAACAGCTGGACCAGATAGCCTCTGAGGTTCCCTCTCAATCTAAATTTTTCTCTCTCACTCTCTTTCCAACTTTGCTCTTTCAGTATGGATGCTGAAAAAGCTTCAGCAGAGAATTTCTTCAGCTCTCTGCAGCATTTTTGTGAGAGTTCTGTCTTTCCCATGCAAGTAACTCAAAACAATGTTACAGTTTTGTAAACTTCTTGCAGCTGCAGGTTGTTTTGCAGAATTGTTATGGTTCTAGCTAGAAAAACATTCAGAGATGGGTGTCTTAGAACTTGACCAATCCCCTCAAGGGGTGGATGGCCAAAAAGCCAATTACCTTATGCCATTTAACACACTTTTGCGAACTAACATATAAAAGCCTTCTGAGAGATCATTAAAGCACTTCCATTTATCCCTGAGCCTGGACTTCATGTCATTTCTCTACTCATCCATGGGGAGAACAGCGACATTTCAGCACCTTCCCTGACCACAGGAGTGAGGATTCCCAAGATAATCCATGCAGATAACCTCCTGGGACAGGAGGTCACATTATCTATGGGGAAACTGGGCAGTGGAAGTGAGCTCCTTTGCAAGCCATATATATTGCAGGAATAGAATAGAATAGAATAGAATAGAATAGAATAGAATAATTTCAGTTTGAAGTGACTTACAATGATCATTTAGTCCAACTGCAGAAAAACTCATAGCATGCTTTAAAAATCTGTAGAAGGTGATGGCTAATGAGGTGTTGAAATAAGTTTTCAGGGATGCAAAGAACATCTATGCCATCCTAATGCTAGCCTCACTGCTAAGACACTGGGGCATTTATAATCCTGTAACAACAGATACAAATTGCAGTAGGAGAAAGCCATCTAAATAGCTATACTGCCAAAGATAATTCATACCCTAACATCAGAAAAGCAGCCTCTGCTCTTAGTGCAAGCAGGGAAAACAAAACACACAAACAAGAACCAGGCCAGTAAGGTGCAGTAGAGGGTTTGGGAGTACCTCAGCACAAACATAGCACAAGGAGTAGAAGAAACACTTACTTTGTCAAAGATCTCACGCACGTTGGCTTCAGACTCACCAAACCACATGGTGAGCAATTCCGGCCCCTTAATGGAAATGAAGTTTGCCTGGCATTCATTAGCAATGGCTTTGGCCAGGAGTGTCTTACCACAACCAGGTGGCCCATAGAACAGAACCCCTTTTGATGGGGTCATGCCAAATTTGAGGAATTTGTCTGGGTGTTCCACAGGATACTGAAAGAGAACAAAACAAACAAATAAAAACCTCTCATGATGAGCCAGAACAGGACTATATCTTAGAATCACATAATTTTTTGGGTTGGAAGGGACCTTCAAAAATCATCTAGTCCATGGGCAGGGACACCTTCCACTAGACCAGTTTTGTTTCTGCTCCTACCAGAAGCACTACCTGAGATGACTTGTGCAAAGCATTTGACACTGTCCCGCATGACATCCTGGTCTCTAAACTAGAAAGATGGGGATTTGATGGGTGGACCACTCAGTGGATAAGGAATTGGCTGGATGGTCACACTCAAAGAGTTGCAGTCAACAGCTCGATGTCCAAGTGAAGACCAGTGAAAAGTGGTGTCCTCAGGGATCAGTGTTGGGACCAGCACTATTTAACATCTGTGTCAGTGACATGGACAGTGGGATTGAGTGTACCCTCAGCAAGTTTGCCAATGATACTGAGCTGTGTGGTGTGGTCAACACGCTGGAGGGAAGGAATAGCATCCAGAGGGACCTGTACAGGCTTGAGAGGTGGGTCTGTGCAAACCTCATGAAGTTCAACAAGGCCAAGTGCAAGGTCCTGCACCTGGGTTGGGGCAATCCCAAGCACAAGTACAGGCTGGGCAGAGAATGGATTGAGAGCAGCCCTGCTGAGAAGGACTTGGGGGTGGTGGTTGATGAGAAGCTCAACATGAGCCAGCAATCTGCACTCACAGCCCAGAAACCAACTGCGTCCTGGGCTGCATCAAAGCATGGCTAGCAGGTTGAGGGAGCAAACAGCTCTTGTGCAGGCACATCCTGCAGCAGAGCAGGAGATTGCAGCAAACAGTGAGTTTCTAAAGCCAGGGTAACCCCAGGAGAGCATCAAGACCCATGTGGAGCTTGCACAAGAGCAGCTGACTCAGCATGGGCAGGGCCAGGAGTGATGGCAGCTGATTTAAGCTCAGTCTAACTGTCACTCACAGAGGTGAACAGCTCAGGTGCAGGAGCCCCCAGGGAGCACGAGTGACCAGCACCACAGCAAACAGAGGGGGCAAACAGGACATGGCATGTTAGCCAAGGTGGGGTGCAGCAGTTTGCACTGCAGTTGACAAGGAAGGGCTCCTCTCTATAGGAGGGCCAACACAGCAGCAGTACCAGAGAGCAGCAAATAGGAGCAGCAGTTAACGCCAAGGGGCAAAGGAAGCCCCTTCTTTCCCAGTCTTAGTAGTGTGAGCTCCCAATGTTGTGGTGATGATATACTGTAGAGCTCGTTCCCCAGTGGTTGTTGGAGTTGCTGCACCAGTGACAGACCTTCTGACAGTAGATGTAGCTCTGCAGGCCTCTGGTTGTAAGGAGTGCCTGATGCCTGTCTGAGAAGCTGAGGCTGAGTCATCTCCTCTGCAGAAGGTGTGTCCCTGTCAAGGAGCTATGTCACCAGGTCAAAGAGTTACATGAGGAAGTGAGCAGACTGCACAGCATTCATGAAGATGAGAAAGAAATAGGATATTCTCAGAGTCCCTACAGACTCAAGAGTCTCAGCCCCCCTCTACATCGGAGATGCATGCAGGCTCTGTACCATGTCTCAAGAAATCTAAAGTCAAAAGAAGGCTGGAAACTAACCACTCTCTGTACAAGGAGGAATGCTCTTGTTCCTCCCGAAGACTTGCCATTAACAAACAGGTTTAGCGCCCTCCAAGCCAAAGAGGAGCTGGGTAAGGCTTCAAGCAAAGCAGTAATATATCTTAGTTTTGAGATCTTGCAGGGAAAAAGAAGCTTGGGAAGCAGCTGAAAAGAAGCTGTTTGTCAGACTCCAGTGCCAAGGACTACAAGCCTTCTTAGGTATGGCCGGATGGTGTCAGTTATGGATTGACAATTATGGGGTACTGGCAAAACTCTTGTATGATCCTCCACCGAAAAACACTTGGTATGGACTCCTGAGAGTCAGAGGGCATTTGAAGCCCTGAAAGAACCTTAATGACAACCCCTGCATTGGGACTCACATTCAAACCAAACCATTTGAGTTATTTGGGCACGAAAGGATGCACCTGGCACTAGGGGGACTGGTGTAGCATTTGGGGTCATAGAAGCAGCCTGTCCAAACAATTGGACAATGTGAGTAAAGGATGACCCAGATACCTGAGAGTGGTGGTAGCTGCAGAGAAACACAAAAGCTGATATGTCCCACATGGTAATAGCTGGTTTGGAACAAAAAGGAGGACACTGGATATTGCCAGCAGGATGCCGAAATACCAGGTTGCCCTATTGGAGCAGGACAATGTTGAGCTGCTTAAGGTAATGACTACTTTAAACCCTGCCATGTTTCTCCAGGCTTCAGAAGAAGCCCAGAGACCTTTGTACCATGACTGCCTGGTAACCATTGGACAAGTGTGTTCTGGCAAACTGGATCTCAAGAGCAATCCCATCCAGGATGCGGAACTGGACCTATACACAGGTGGGAGCTGCCTGGTATGAAACGGAAAATGGGCAGCTGGGTATGCAGAGGGAACCTCGACCCAGGTAATAGAAGCCCAGGCTTAATCTATTAACACATCAGCACAAAAAGCAGAATTAATGACCTTACAAGTGCTAGAAATCACTGAAGGAAAAAGGGCAAACAGATGAACTGATTTAAAATATGTTTTTGGAATAATACACACCTATGAAACCATATGGAAGAAAAAGGAACTGTTATCGGCACAGAGGGGCTCCTATTAGGTACAAAGAAGAAATCAGTCAACTACTACAAAGCGTGCAAAAGCCGGAAGAAGTGGCCATGATGCCCTTATGTTGGGGTTTTTAGGAGTTCTCCTGTTTTCTTTTTCTCTTAAAGAATTTTCCCTATATATGTTGCCAGGGGGACAAATTACTGGGTGCTTAAGAAAAACAAAAGACCTGGCCACAGAGGGCAGGGGGGTCCAACTGGCTACTTGTTTTTCACCTGGGGGTTGGGTACAGCCCGGGCTGGCTGGTGCTCTTGGGGGCTGGCTGGCTGGTGCTCTTGGCGTTTGGAGGGAGTTTGTCAGCGCTGCAAGTTTCTGCTTTCGGCTGCCTTCCTTCTACCAGAGAAACCCAGGATTCCCAAGCCCACCTTTCCCTGCCCCACTGGGAGCCGGGCCGCGGCCGCTCTGCCCCCGCCGCCGCTTTGAGCCTTCGCTACATCGTAGCCCTGCACGCCCTGCCGGCTGAGACCTCCCGGGGTTCCTGCTGCAGCTCCGGTGTTTGATACATCGTCTGCCACCTGGGATCTGTGCTCGTCTCTGCTGTTCCAGCCTGCTGTTCCCAAGGGTCCGGCCGGACACCAGGATCAGCCGCCCAGAGGGTTTGTGAGGCCTTTCGTCCATCCTTCCCGGGACCCCGAGCCGCCATCACCGCGTGCTCCCTGAGCTCGCTCCGGAGCGCCCCCTGCAGCCGCGGGGGAATCATCACACCTGCCCTGCTCACTGGGAGCCGCCAGCGCCCCTGCCGGCTGTGACTGGAACTGCACCAAAGTGCCTGCGGCCGAGAGAGGGCTGGCACTGGGTTTGTGGTTCTGTTTGCTGTTACTGCCAGTTACTGTTGCTTGTTTGCCTTGTCATACATATATATATTAGTAAAGAACTGTTATTCCTATCCCTCATATCTTTGCCTGAAAGCCCCTTAATTTCAAAATTATAATAATTCGGAGGGAAGGAGGTTGCATTTTCCATTTCAGGGGAGGCTCCTGCCTTCCTTGGCAGACACCTGTCTTTCAGACCAAGACACCTTGTAAAGCCCATTAGTTTGGAGACTCCTCAGTTAACACAGGGAATCAATTAGCTGACAAAACAACTAAAGAGGTTGTTGAAAATGGTATCCTTGCGCTAATACCTAGCAAAAAGTTGAATGTCTGGGAACAAAACTCAAATTATAGTAATCAGGACAGGCAGTTACCCCATCATTAGAAGCTACGGGAAATCCCAGCAGGTGATTGTTAATCTCATGTGGGCAGGTAATTTTACCTCCACAATTAATGTATAACAGAACTAAAACATCCGGAAACACATTAGGAAATAAAGAATATGGTAATTAGTTTACAAAGGAATATAGTAAGCACAAAGATGACAAAAATTAATAGATTAGTTGTTGAAAAATGTGTGATGTGTTTTGCAAAATAATCCCAAGGATGGAAGAAGGCCGCCTCCGGGGTAGTAAAACAGGAGAATTCACTAGGTGATTATTGGCAAATTGATTGTGCAGAACTGCCCAGGCAGAATGGGGACTGGTACATTTTGGTATTGGTAGATAGTTTTTCTGGATGGCCAGAAGTTTTCCCATGTTGCACCAACAAGGCTAGAGAAGTCTCAAAAGTTTTGCTGAAATTAATATTTAATAGCACTGGAACTAACTCTTTTAAGTCTTAAAAGGTACATCATTGTCAACAGATCATTTGGGCTAGGCTCGCCTGTACATCCTTTCCAACCAGGAAATACAGTGTGCATCAGAACCTGGAATTTTGGACCAATCCAGGAGAAGTGGAAGGGACTGTATCCAGTCCTCCTGGTAACCTACACTGCGCTCAAGGTAAAAGGAATCGAACCCTGGGTTCATCACGTGGGTAAAACCAGCAACCACACATGAAACACAGCAGAAAGAAGACTGACTAACACCATGGAGGTTTTTTTATATATATCCTATAGTTTTAGGTATAGAATATGATTTTCTAGGGGGATACTATTGATGCCTTAGGTTTTAACTTTTATATTTCTCAAGTCCTGTACTGCTTAGTATGTAGCTCTGAGGTTTCTTGTATCCTGCTAATTTCTGCTCTCTCATGCTAGTTAGACATAACAAAGCCTCTCCAGGCCTGCTCTCCAAGGACACTCAGACTGTCCTAGGCCCAAAATGTGTAAACCAAAGACTCTAAAAGGGGGGGAAAGCTTGGGGAAATTACATCATTAACTGAAGCTTTAATTAGAGAATTAACCCTGATATGCAAATGAACCAAACCTATAAAAGTGTGAAGAACTCGTGACCTGTCGTCCATCTTGGGGTCCATCTTGGCAATAGCCTCTGGCTCCCCAGGGTGTACCTTTGAAGGCCTTTCAAATAAATACCTACCTTTATTCCCTTATTCTGTCTAGTCTCTGTGTCTAGGAGGCCTGATAAGGCATCACTATTTATTGGACCTAGATGAAGATAAATAATTGCATATTTATAATAATAATAGAAACTATGATCTTAAATTCTGGGAAGGGTAATATGGTGCTAAAGTCAGATTACAGAATGTAACTTCTATAACAGCTTGTTTACCAATACCAACCTTTGCAGAAAATCCAGTTTTGTGGGGAACTTTAGTCAGCAATTTGACAAAAATCTGGGAACACATGTGAGAAGGATACGAAAACCATAGTGGAATGGATATAAAAATCCATCTTTACTCCTCAAACATTTACCTTTAGGAACAGACTAGCTATACACAATTTGTCTCTGCAAATGGAAGCTTTAGCAAATACAACTCAATTGGGATTTGCTGAAATAAATGAACAATTGCAAGGTATGACTAAAATGACCTTACAAAACAGACTGGCTTTAGACCTATTGCTACTACATGAACATGGAGTATGTGGATACTTGAATTTAAACAACAATAATTGTTGTGTGCACATTCTGAATGCGACTGCTAAATTGGATGATCAGATAGAGAGGATAAAATCAGTTGCTGCATCTAGCAGAGAATTAAGAACAAAATTAGAAAGTAACTGGTTAAATAAAATATTTAAAGGATTTGGATTTTCTCTGAGTGGTTGGTTGGCCTCACTTTTGCAAAGCATAATTGTTATCATAGTAATAATTGTGATTATGATGCTTGCTTTAAGCTGCATAAAAAACATGATTGCTAATGCAACGCAAAGAACTTATTTGATGTTATTAAAAATCAAAGTGAGGCTTATGAAGGCTTGAAAAGATAAGCTTCACAAGCCTCAAAGGGGGGAATGTTACCAGATGATAAATTGTCTATACCTTGTGAGCTAACACAATGCTTGTTCTCC
Organism: Lycocorax pyrrhopterus obiensis; assembly: GCA_014706295.1. Classification (NCBI taxonomy): domain Eukaryota; kingdom Metazoa; phylum Chordata; class Aves; order Passeriformes; family Paradisaeidae; genus Lycocorax; species Lycocorax pyrrhopterus. The sequence goes on from JACSVZ010000030.1 coordinate 8,530,511, forward strand.
AAAACCCACTGGCCTATGGAACTGCACAATGCCCATTGTGTAAGGAGAACTGGAAGTTCACCAGCCCCAGTGCCCTGACAACTCGACCAGGTCAGGTGTTACATTGGGGTCCCCAACCACTAGGGACCACCAAAGAGACCCCCAGGACAGAAGAACACATGCATAAAGGGGAAAGAAAATATGTTAATGATTTCAGGGAAATTATTATCATATGTATGTTTATTCTGGGACAATCAATGAATATGTATGTAAAATACAGTATATAAAACAGAAACTTTCCTGTACTCAGCATGCACAACTTTAGGAGGAGCTATCCCCTCGTGCATCCGGCCGAATAAAGAACGCCTGCTTTTTAATGCTACATTGGTGTTAAGGAGTTTTTTATTTTACCAAATTTTTGGTAACAGAATGATGTACTGCTTGACCTCATACTAACAAACAGGGAAGGCTTTTTTGGAGATGTAAAGGTTGGGGGCAGCCTTGGCTGTAGTGACTATGAGATTGTGGAGTTCAGTATTGGGCAAGGAGGAAGCAGGGCAGCAAGTAAGATTGTAACCATGGACTTCAGGAGAGCTAACTTTAGCCTCTTCAGGGATCTTCTTGGAAGAGTCCCATGGGAATAAGTCCTGCAGAGAAGAGGAGTCCAAGAGACTTGGTCAATATTCAAGCACCACTTCCTCCCAGCTCAAGAATGGTACATCCCAATGAGCAAGAAATCAGGCAAAGGGGACCCAAGCAAAAGCAGGAAATACACAGGAGATGGAAGCAGGGTCAGGCCACTTGCAATGAATATAAAGAGGTTGTCAGAGTAAGTAGAAATGAGACAAGGTATGGGGAATTATAACAGAGAATTGGGTTGTGAGCTGTAAAACCTGCCTGCAGAGGCACATGGCAGAACAAAGGAGCACATGGCAGCACACAGAGGCTTGTCTCCACCGGACCCTGAGGGGAGGAGGTGTCACACAGCAGACTCCTATGGAGAGAGGAGCCTGCCGGGAGCTGATGGACAGTGAACAGCGAGTGATCATCCCATAAAAGGACATTTAGGAAGTGTGTTGCTGATGTGGCAACACAGGATAGGTCACGCCATATAAGGAAATACTGTGCCGTGGAAAAGTGTATAAAACCAGCTCATTCCTTTGAATAAACGATTCAGATTCCCTGCCGGTCTGGGTCCGTGATTCAATCGCCGACAAATGGTGTCCCCATTTGAGGAATTTATTATACGCCTAACTGTGCGTCTGTCGGTGAGCCCCGTGGGACTTGAAGTGCTGCTGAAAGAAGCAGGAACGCTGGCCAGCGATTAATCCCTGCAAGTTGTAGGCGAGCTAAGGGGAACGATGGGGGATGGTGTATCCCAGGAACAGAACGTCCCAGAGACATTAAAATGGATTTTAAAGAAACACGGCAGGAAAGTTGAGTCTACAGATTTGAACAGACTCTTGTTCTGGGCAAAAGACTGTGATTCAACTTTAGATAAGACCAATATTTTTGATCCTCAGACACGGGACGCTTTAGAAGCAGCGCTGACAGAGCTTTTGTGTCCGTGGAGGGCTGTGCGTAAGGCGCTCATGGCGCATGTGGCACCCAGAGACCAGGCAAAGAAAGACGCTTGTGCCACTGCAGCAGCCGTGCCGACCCCTTCTGCACCACCAGCAAGCGACCGTAAGTCTGTCGGGGCTGTGGGAGAAGAACCAGAAGATGGCCCCTCGTCCCCCGACCCGTTTGACCCTGGAGGAAAGCCGGACGGTACCATAGAAAAGCTCACGCTGCCCTGCGCCATGCGGCAACAGCTAGAGCCGTGTCGCGGCGAGTGGCTGGAGCCGGGGCGTCCCATCCTGGTAGCATGTTCCCTCTCCATTTGCCCTCTGCGAGAGTGCAGCAGCAGCGGCAGATGCGGCGGGAGGGAAAGCGAGCACGCGGCGCCAGGGAGCATACGCCAGCGAGCACATGGCGGAGCCGAAAAGCAGTGGTGAGCACATGGCAGAGCTGTGCCTTGGCGGTGAGCACATGGCAAAGCCGCGTGGCGCCAGCAAGCACATAGCGGCAAGCGCATGGCAGAGCCGTGCCGCAGACGGGTGGGATCAGTGGCGCTGGAGGCTGGTGGGGCCACGGCTCTGCTCGGCACATGGCAGGGGCCACGGGCAGCTCTCTGCATGTGGGAGGTGAGGAGACGGGCCGGTGGGCCTCTGCCAGCCGCCAGACCCGTGCGGCCGCTGGACGCGCGTGGCCACGCGGCTGCCCAGCCCGCGCAGCTGGCGGGACCTGCGCTGCTGCAGCCAGGGCTCCCGTTCCTTGCAGACTCTTGGGAGCTGATACCGTGCTGGAAAAGAGGACTGGGTAGACTGGTGGCCCCTTCCTCGGGGGTGGGGAGGCTGCAGCATTCAGCATTTGCACCGGCTTGTGCAGAAGCAGCTGCAGACTAATCATATCGTTCCTGCAGCTGGTCCATACAACTCTGCTGTTTTCGTTATTTAAAATATTGCCACAATCCTAGACCCTATCTCAAAGACTGCTTTTTTTACCACATCACCTTGTAACCCCCTCTGCATTGTTCTGATTGCTTTTTGTGATGAATAATAATTATAATTTGTAAGCTATTTTTTTAAGCAGGAATTAGGCTTGTTACCATTTGAAACCTTTTAAAACTACTTAGAGAGTTAATGTTATTATAGTTGTAATGTCCGAGACCTAGATTTATATACATTTTGTGAAATGGTGAAGTATTTAAGCAGTTAAAGTTAACTACCTTGCTTATTTTTGCTTGGTGAGTGCTTGTTGTTGTATTAGATGTATTATTTTACTGTTCATAGTAACAAAACCTGCATGTTATGTTACACATTTTCTTGAATTTGGTAAGTTGAAAAATGTTCGTGTTACATATTATTAAAACAGAAAAGGGGGGGGTGCAGGCATGGGGTGTGCCCCCTGTGAAAGGACTGTAAAGAAGTTTATATGTTCTTAATTTTTCAATCACATTCAGAATGATCACAAGATATTAATAAAGTTTTTAAGCAATTTTGTAAGTATTTTAGGGAAACCCTCTCAGTCAGAGCTTAAGGCTCTGGCCAAGCCCTAGCCCTGGCTGAAAGGGGATTATACCATCAGACCCAGGTGTTTCTGCCCTAAAAGTGTAATCAAGTCATTTTGACTTGCTAATTTGATCTTAGAAAAGCTGGACCCTCTTTCAAAGTAAACTTGAAAGTCTTGCCTAGGAAAGACTCTCTAAGTCTTCACTGCGAAACAGGACCTTCCAGCAGTTGCAGACTCTGAGTGATGGTAAAAGTTTTAGACAACTTTACATTGTTTCTCAAAGTTTTATCTGTTCAATCACTGCCATAATTCTTATTTGTATAAAACAAAAAAGGGGGAATTATGGGGAGAAATAAGAGAGAATTGGGTTGTGAGCTGTAAAACCTGCCTGCAGAGGCACATGGCAGAACAAAGGAGCACATGGCAGCACACAGAGGCTTGTCTCCACCGGACCCTGAGGGGAGGAGGTGTCACACAGCAGACTCCTATGGAGAGAGGAGCCTGCCGGGAGCTGACAGACGGTGAACAGCGAGTGATCATCCCATAAAAGGACATTTAGGAAGTGTGTTGCTGATGTGGCAACACAGGCTAGGTCACGCCATATAAGGAAATACTGTGCCGTAGAAAAGTGTATAAAACCAGCTCATTCCTTTGAATAAACGATTCAGATTCCCTGCCGGTCTGGGTCCGTGATTCAATCGCTGACAACAAGGAAGGCCAAGGCCCACCTGGAAGTAAAGCTGGCCAAGGATGTCAAGGACAACAAGAAGGGCTTCTTCCAATACATCAGTAACAAAAGGAAAACTAAGGATAATGTGGGACCATTAGTAAATGGAGAGGGGACCCTGGTGACACAGGATGCAGAGAAGGCAGAGTTACTGAATGCCTTCTTTGCATCAGTCTTCATTGACAATACCAGCCCTCAGGGATCTCTGACCCAGGAGACCAGGGTAAAGGAATGTTGGAAGGGCAACTTTCCCTTGGTCAAGGAGGGTTGGGTCAGAGAACACCTAAACAAACTTGACATCCACAAGTCCATGGGCCCTGACGGGATGTATCCACGAGTTCTGAGAGAGCTGATGGACACCAGAGCGAGGCTGCTCATGATCATCTTTGAAAGGTCGTGGTGATCAGGAGAAGTGCCTGAGGACTGGAAGAAAGCAAATGTCACCCTGGTCTTCACAAAGGGCAAGGAAGAGGACCCAGGGAGCTACCAGCCAGTCAGCCTCACCTCAATCCCTGGAAAGGTGATGGAGTGCCTCATTTTGGAGGCCATCTCTATCCATGTGGATGACAAGAAGGTGATCAGGAGTAGTCAGCATGGATTCACTAAAGGAAATCATGCTTGACCGACCCGATTGCCTTCTATGATGAAACAACTACATGGACGGATGAGGGGAGAGCAGTGGATATTGTCTACCTGGACTTCAGCAAGGCTTTCAGCAGTCTCTCACAGCATCCTCATAGGCAAACTCAGGAAGTGTGGACTGGATGAGTGGACAGAGAGGTGCATGGAGAACTGGCTGAATGGCAGATCCCAGAGGGTCGTAATCAGGGGCACAGGGTCTAGTTGGAGGCCTGTCACTAGTGGTGTCCCCCAAGGTACAATACTGGGCCCAGTATTGTTTAAATTGTTCACCAATAACTTGGATAAAGGGGTAGATGCCTCCTTAGCAAGTTCGCTGACAACACAAAGCTGGGAGGAGTGGCCAATACCCCAGAGTGCTGTGCAGGCATTCAGAAGGACCTCAACTGATGCCTGGAGAGGCTACCTGAAAACAGAGGCTAGACAAGAATAAGAGAATAAAAGTAGGTACTTATTTGAAGAGCCTTCAAAGGTACACCCTGGGCAGTCAAAAGGCTACAAGGGGCTCCACCCAAGATGGATGCTGGGTCACGGGTTCTTCACACTTTTATAAGTTTGGTCCATTTGCATATCAGGGTTAATTCTCCAATCATAACTTTAGCTAATGATGTAATTACCCCAAGTTTGCCCCTCCTCTTCAAAGGCTTTTAGTTTACACATTTTGGGGCCTGGGACAATCAAGGTATCCTTGAAGAGCAAACCTAGAGAGGCTTTGTTATGTCTAACCAGCATGAGAGAACAGTAGTTAACAGGCCACACAAAACTTCAGTGTTACACACTAGGCAGTACAGGATTTGAAAAACATAAAAGTTAAAACCTAAGGCATCACGACAGGTTGGAGAGATGGGCAGAGAAGAACTGTCTGAAGTTCAACAAAGGCAAAGGCAGGGGCCTGCACCTGGGGAAGAATAACCTCAGGCACCGGTACAGGCTGGGGGTGACCTGCTAGAAAGCAGCTCTGCAGAGAAGGACCTGGGGGTCCTGGTGGACAACAAGCTGTCCATGAGCCAGCAGTGCCCTTGTGGCCAAGACGGCCAACGGGATCCTGGGGTGCATTAGGAAAAGCATTGCCAGTAGGTCAAGGGAGGTGGTCCTGCCCTTCTACTCAGCCCTGGTGAGGCTGCATCTGGAGTGCTGTGTCCCATTCTGGGCTCCTCAGTACAAGAGAGACATGGAGCTCCTGGAGCGGGTCCAGTGGAGGGTGACAAAGATGATTAAGGGACTGGAGCATCTCTTATGAGGGAAGGCTGAAGGAGCTGGGCCTGTTCAGCCTCAAGAAGAGATGACTGAGGGGACCTCATCCATCTGTATCTGAAGAGAGGATCATCAAGAGGATGGACCAGGCTCTTCTTGGTGGTGCCAAGCAATAGGATGAGAGGCAATGGGCAGAAACTGATGCACAGGAAGTTCCACCTGAACATGAGGAAGAACTTCTTTACTGTGCAGGTGACTGAGCATTGGAACAGATTGCCCAGAGAGGTTGTGGAGTCTCCCTCACTGGAGATATTCAAGAACCGTCTGGATGCAATTCTGTGCCATGTGCTCTGACATAACCCTGCTTGAGCAGGGGGGTTGGACCTAATGATCCACTGCAGTCTCTTCCAACCTCAACCATTCTGTGACTCTGCCCCCCTGCTCTGCTCTTGTGTGACCCTACCTGGAGTACTGCATCCAGTTCTAGGGCCCTCAAAATAAGGATGTAGACCTGCTGATGCAAGCCCAGCAGGGAGCTGATCAGAGGGCGGGAGCACCTCTCCTATGAAGAGAGGCTGAAAGAGTTGGGGCTGTTCAGCCTGGAAAAGGTTCTGGGGGAGATCTTAGAGCAGCCTTCCAGTACCTAAAGGGTGCCTACAAGAAAGCCAGAGAGGGACTTCTTACAAGTACATGTAGTGATAAGACAAGGGGAAATGGCTTCAAACTGAAGGAGGGTAGATTTGGATTGGATATTGGGAAAAAATTCTTTACTGTGAGGGTGGTGAGGCACTGGCATAGGTTGCTCAGAGAAGTTGTGGATGCCCCATCCCTGGAAATATCCACGGCCAGGCAGGATGGGGCTCTGAGCAACCTGGTCTAGTGGAAGGTGTCCCTGCCCATGTGTATTGGGTTTGCATGGCCCGGTTTTGGTAGTGGGGGGGCGACAGGGGTGGCTTCTGTGAGAAGCTGCTAGAAGCTGCTCCATGTCTGGCAGAGCCAATCCCTGGTGGCTCCAAAGACGGATGTGCCGCTGGTCAAGGCTGGCCCAATTAGAAATGGTGGTAACACCTCCATGATAACATATTTAAGAAGAAAGAAAAGCTATTGCGCAGATGTAATTGCAGCCAGAGAAGAGCAGGGTGAGACTATGTGAGAAGAACAACTCTGCAGACACCAAGGTCAGTGGAGAAGGAGGGGGAAGAGGTGCTCCAGGCACCAGAGCTGAGATTCCTCTGCATCCCGTAGGTGAAGACCATGGTGAAGCAGGCTGTCCCCCTGCAGCCCATGGAGATCAATGGAGATGCAGAGATCCACCCGCAGCCCGTGGAGGACACCCATGCCAGAGCAGGTGGATGCCTGAGAGGAGGCTGTGACCCCATGGGAGACCCATGGAGAGAGGAGTCCTTGCTGGAGCAGCCTGTCCTTGAAAGACTGCACCCCATGCAAGAGTGACCCACGCTACAGCAGTTTGAGGAGAACTGTTGCCCGTGGAATAGACTCACGTTGGAGAAGTTCATGGAGAACTGTCTCCCGTGGCAAGGGACCCCACGGTGCAGCAAGGGAATGACACCTCTCCATGAACAGTGGAAGAAACCATGGGTAATGGACTGACCAAAACCCCCATTCCCCGTCTCCTTGCACTGCTGGGGTAGGAGGTAGAGCTGGAAAGGAGGGAGGGGTGGGGGGAAGGTGGTTTTTTAAGGGTTTATTTTACTTCTCATTGTCCTGCTCTGATTTTGTTAGTAATAAATTCAATTCGTACTCTAATTAGAGCCTATTTTGCCCACGATGGTATCTGATGAGTGATCTCTCCCAGTCCTTAACTCATGAACCCTTTGTTAAATTTTCTCTCCTCTGTCCGGCTGTGGAGGGGAGTGAGAGAGTGGCTTTGGTGGGTGTCTGGCATCCAGCCAGGGTCAACCCACTATGCCATGGCAGGGGGGTTGGAATGATCTTTGAGGTCCCTTCCAACTCAAATAATTTTGATTTCTGGTGGGTTAAACACAAGAGTCTGCCTGCTCAGTGCCACTGGTGTTTTTAAATGGGCACTGGTTTAAAAAGCATCACAGCTAAATTGTAAAGCCTATGAACTAAGTACAGGTAGTTTTCCAGCACATTTAACCCCAACTTCAGTCTGCCCTGCAAAAGCAAATGAGAACAGCTAGCTCATTATCTAACCTATTTTCTCTGCCCTCCAAAGACAGTCAAGATGTCTGATGTAAGCATTTATCCTTCCAACATGATCAGAGCTAGGTGATGATTTTAATGCCAGAAGTTAGATTGAAAAGTAGATTCTTTTATTCACAGACAGGCTGTTTCTACAGTGCAACTGAAAGCAGGGATGTATCAAACCCAAACCACACTAATTCCACAGACCGTTCATGACTTTGTTCCAGCTTCTCCTTTCATAGTAGGCTTCACAATTACTTCTCACCTCTATCTATGCTAACACTGATGCAAAGTCAAACTTCAGAGGCTCTCTGCATGAGAATCTTCATCTACTTTCTAGCATATTAAAGCCATCACATAACAGGATTCTTGGCAGGAGTGCTACTGCTAGTCTCCACTTAAGCAGAACTGCTGCTGTTCCTGCATGTAGCACAACACCCACCAAAGATGTCCCTGTAGACTCAGCTCAGGAAAGCCTGATGCTACTTCCCAGCACTTCCCTCTCCCCAGGTTCTCTAAGATGGAACAGCATGATATTTTCAGTCCATTACACGAAAATACCATATAAACTTTGCATTTACCCTGGCCACAGCCCAAACAGGAATGTGCAGAGGTTCTGAATTTTATTATTGTCCTGGTTCCGGCCAGGACAGGGTACCACCTCACGTCATGCAGGGGGCAGAGGGAGGGGGTCCCTTCTGGTCAGGTAGCATGAAGCAAGCAATTGGAGGCAACATCATGTTCTGCATGGTGAGCACTCATGTGTGAATCATTCGCCTGTCTTGTACACTGTTATTAATACTGTTCATTTTCTTATCTCATTGCTGTTTCCAGTAAATTGTTCTTATCTCAACCCATGATCTTTACCTTTTGTGCCTCCAATTCTCCTCTCCATCCTGCCACAGGGGAGGGGGGAGTGAGTGAGTGGCATGTGGAGTGTTTCAGTGGGAACACTAAATTGGGGAATACCATTCCTAAACCATGACAATTATTATTTTTTAAGCTGACTAGGCAAAAATCTGTTGGAAACCCTTACCTGTACAAGTTCCTGGAGTTCTCTCTTTACATCTTCTAGACCACCAATATCTTCCCAGGTAACTTGTGGCACCTCCACCACAGTCTCCCGAAGAGCAGATGGGTTGCTCTGGCTCAGAGCCCACTGTCATTAGAAGAAACAGCATTATATCAATTCCAACATTTTATGTTCACTTGCTTCAGATAAGCAATTAGACATTGCACACAAAAGAAAGAAGGGCACTCCTGCATTACCCTGAAGTCATCCATGGTCACAGCCAGCGAGTTCATCACTTCAGCATCGATGGTTTCATCTTCTAGGTCTATGAGATCCATCTTCTTTCTGATAGCCTGAAGAGCAGCTTCTGAGCAAAGAGCAGCCAAGTCAGCACCAACATGGCCATGGGTCTCATTTGCCACCTGAAAGCAGAGCATTGACTATGACTCAGGAATACAAGCAAGCACTCTGCAAGGGCAATGCATGCTCTGGTCCCTCATTCAGAAGTGCAACAAAACTCTGAAGGACAGAAACATTAGTGCTTTGCTGCAAATTCAAGATAAGTGCTATCACATTTAGCAGCCAAAGACACTGCTGTTCCACCTCCTACTTGAGAACAAAGTTGCAACTGGAATAGATAGTGTGCAGAAAGATAACCCTGAGGACTGCAGTTCTTCATTCAGGACAGAGATTACATCCATTCAGTATTACCACAATGTTTAGCCAGCTCTGTGAGTGCTGTTTCAGGCTTGCTTTATTTTTAAAGAGAATGCCACAGCAAACAAACACGGGACAGTGGCAAGGCACTTCCAGACTGGACTGATAGACTTTTGTTTCACTTAGCCACAGCATTCCTAATTAGCAAGTGAGGATTTTTGGTCACTGGTAAGTTAGTTAGAAGGAAGCCCAGAGATCACATATTTGCCCAGTTTCACGCTGTCCTAAACGAGCAGAGACAAGCTTTCCTAATAGCATGCTACTCACCTGTTCCAGATCCACATCATCAGCCAGTTTCATATTTTTTGTGTGAATCTGCAGGATTTCCAGGCGCCCAGTGGCATCTGGGATACCAATATCTACCTCTCTGTCAAAACGACCTGGGGAGTACAAGCACACGTTGAGTTGCTGATTCTGCAAACTAAAGGAGCTGCAGTTGCTGCCTTCCTCTGACACAGGAACATGATGACAAGCCACAAACAATTTCAGAAAATGCCAGAGCTTTGGGTTTCTCTGCAGCATCAATCAGCACAGTAGCAGAGTCAGATCAGAGAAGGCGGAAAGGCTTATAGCCATTTAGGGAAAGTGAGACTACTGCATTAAGTAGAGTTCAGGATTATATAAACACAGAGGATTTCTGTTTTTTCCAAGCCTCATTTATAGGAAAATGTGCTATCCTAACCAACACACCATGGGACGTTTTTATTTATTCCTACCTTTGTGTCCACAAATACTGAGAGATTAAATTTTTCAAAACTTTCACAGCAGTACCCAAGTGATGAAAAACATGAACTGCCCCAATATCTGAGGAGGCAGGAAACTCATGTATTACTGCAATATTAACTAGGGCATGTACATCTATAATTTTCTTCTAGCTATAGCTGTGCATTCAAACACCTCACTAGACCATTAAGAGGCCATTTTTCCTGCAAATTTGATTTTACCAAGTGGTCATACAACAGACATTAATTTACACTGCAAAGTTTTGAAAACCTGAATCTCAGAAACTACCAGACTTCTCATCAATAAAAGTTAAATGGGACAATTTAGAGCCTCCTGCAACCTGAGGCATGAACAACCCCTTAAGCATTTAGTCCTGAAATAGCCTCACCTAATTGATGAAGTGAAAAAATGTGCTACCCTCTAAGTATTTCATTATTTCTACAAGTTCTAATCTAATAAAGCACAAAAATTATACTAAAGGCTGAAATCTAGAAATTAATTTCAAACAAGTAGCTGGAGAGAAGTTTATATAACACATAAGATGTTTAATATTAATTTCTACTCAATCTTTCCAAGGCCCCTGAAGCACAGCCCATAACAAAGTATCTGATACACAAAAAAAGAGATGGCAATCATGGTTACCAAATCGCCTGAGAGCTGGGTCAATGCTGTTAGGTCTGTTGGTGGCTGCCATAACAATCACATGTGCTCTCTGTTTCAGTCCATCCATAAGAGTCAGCAGCTGAGACACAATGCGACGTTCCACCTCTCCGTGTGTCTGTGGAGAAAGAAAGTAATAATTAGACCAAAAGCTCTAAAACACAGCACAGGAGCTAGTACTGCACCAGAGCAGACAGATACAACAGACATGAGCTGTTAAGAAACATTGTGAACTACATCAGATTCTTCTGATACCCAAATTCCGATATCCAACTGCTTTTAAGCATTAAGTTAAATACTGCTTTACCCTGTAGTCAAATGCAGAGACTCATGCCAGCTGCTACCAAAAAAGATGTACTCCTTTACCTTCTAAAGGCTTTCTTTACCTTCTCTCTTTTAGGAGCAATGGCATCCAGTTCATCAATGAAGATGATGGCAGGAGCATTCTTCTCTGCTTCTTCAAAGGCTTTCCTCAGGTTGCTCTCAGACTCACCAGCCAGCTTGCTCATGATCTCAGGACCTAAAAAAATAGCAACACTGTGGCACCCAGAAGAGAGGCAGCTAGCCCCCAAAACATGCAACTGAATTTTTTTTAGTACAAGGTTCACATGTATCTATATTTCAAGCCAAAGCAAATACTATCAACCAAGTTCATTAAATTTGCATCTGAACAGGCAAGACCAGCATGCAGAATTACTTTCTATCACAATTTTGGTGTTTTCAGTTTACTCTAACAGAATGCAACACTAGCCAATGAGCTACCTTTAGCTGCCTCTTCCCTTACCCTATTTCACACTTGGTGAGCTTCTCTGTAATGTGCCACCACACACAGTTAATGCTCACAAGGGAAGCAATCAAATTATATGGTGACAAATTATCAGGGTAGGGAAAGAAAAAGCTGTAAGATACCAAAGCTGTCTTTAGCATGCATTACACAGGTATATAGTTACCTCTATAAGATTTTATAAATGAGTTCCAAAAAAACCCAACTGTTGGGAGGAATAGGTTAAAAACCAAAACACTGGTGAGTGCTCAAGTGACTTTGCAGCTGGAAATAACCCTTGATAAGCCTGTGTGAACAGTAGCTAGTGATCCTCTGGAATGAACTAATAACAGTGCCCATGTCTCTGCTTGTGTGCCCCTGCCCAGGTATTGCTTCAGGGATCCCTCAGTTAGCGAGGTAATGGAAATAAATTTACTCTGTGTTTTAGCCATGGGTTTGTGGTTGCCCTGGCTGCCTGTCTGTATTGATTCACACACCAACTAACCAACCAACCAAAACCAAGAAGCCACCATCAAAAAAACACCACCCCAAACCCCATCTCCTCTCAAAGAATAAATAATAAAAATGTGTAAGCACATTAATCTCAGGAGGAAGGGCAGCATTCCTCTGAGATCTCCTACAATTGCTGAACACTAGTGCAGGCTCACAGATTTATTCTGTTTTTACAGATTTTCCATCATGCTGAAGGCAGTGGTAATGAAGAAAAAGTATGCTTCTAATGGATCCAAGTGATGCCATGATGACTTTTTGTCTTTTCTTTTATACCCCTGTTATACCTTTTTACAACTTCTTTATTCTTAATGCTTTTTGCCTACATTCTTGGACTTGTTTGTTAAGCTAGGAGACTAAACATTTTAGAAGCTTCGTAGTTAGGGATCAGTGTGCCCCAGACCCCAAGGTCCTCTCCAGAACACATTTTGTAAACTAAGATAGAACCATCCAGGGGAAGGTTCCTTGGGGAGGGGGGCTCATTCGAGCCTCTCATTGGGGAATTTTTGATAGATATGCTAATTAGTAAGACCTATAATGTTATACCAGATTTCTGGTGTGTGTGCATTGCGGTGGACATTGGGGTGCATTCCACCTGGACGTAGTGCACCTAAGGATCCTTAAAATAAATACCAAGGTAAAATCCCTTTTTCCCTTCTAACCGTGTCTGACTCTTGATTTTAAGACCAGGAAAAGGCATCACAAGAAAAAGAAACCTGACCCTTGGAAGTGCAAGGCTGCCAGCTGACTGAAGCAGGCAAGCTGCAGAGCCACTGGTACGGGCAGGTACTAAGAATGTTTCATTACAGGCAACTCACCAATTCATACCAGCTTTGTCTATACAACACTGCAGCTCCATGCTTGGGACTAGCAGACAGAGAATGCATTGCTAACTCTGACAATGTTATTTTTATTATGCAATAGAAATACAAGTGTCTAAAGAAATGTCCAGCTCATTAGCATGCAGTAACACCTTCCACACACTTAGAAAGTATATGACAAGGACAACATATGGTTAAAAACAGTCAATTTATATCTGATATCTTGAGATACAAAGCAAGTCACTTCCCTACTGCTGTTCACTGCTATACTGTGCTATATACTTCTTTGCTTTCACCTTCATGGGTCTAAGTGATTGAAATCAGAGAAGAAAAGTATCACTCCTTAAGTACAAATGTTCAGTTATTCCAACACTGAATGTAAAATGGCACAGAAAAGCACTGAGGAAAAGTCACAGTCTGATCCTTACAGGACATAAACCAGTATCCACCTCAACTGTTACAGGTGAAGAGTGATCAATAGGAGGTTCTGTCACTTGTAGCTAAGTCCCAAGGTACTCATAGCTTTCAGGACAGTTCCTCACAATTAATGTTATATTAAACAGAACAGGTCTTGAGCTTTACTTGAGGGAAAAACAAATCCACAGCAGATCAGCTTCTTTTCTGAATGGAACATGCTGGCAGCAACAGAAACAAGTGTCCTGCACCCATATTCATAGAATAATCTCACCACTCCCAGCTCTGCCCTCACCAACATAAATGAACACTCAGCCAAACAGACTCCAGGTCCCTGTATTGCAAAGCTGTCTTTCCAACGAGCCTGCTACAAAACAATCAAGCTTAAGGGAAGTGCCACTACAGACACTTCCACACAAATGGCCTCCAAGTGTCCCCAGACACACACTTCAAAGAGGTAAGGAAGGATGTCAGGGAGACAACGTGGCCCTACAAGCCCTATTAACACCATTCCTTACCATAAGATGGACAAATGAGCACACAGCAGATCTGGGGCCAAAGCAGCCACAAAACTTACCGTTGATCAGGAAGAAGAAAGCCCCCGTTTCATTGGCTACCGCTCGGGCAATCAGTGTTTTACCAGTGCCAGGAGGACCATACAGCAAGATCCCACGTGGAGGCTGAGGACAAAGGCAAGGGTGGTGAGTATCTGAATGCCTAAGTAGATTCACAGCAAATCTGTAAGCATTTGATAACGCCAGTCTGAAATTGTGATGCAAACTCATGCAACAGCTGCCATGTCAGCACTGCTATCAACACCCTTACTAATTCACACAACAAAAAGTTTTCCAGTAACTAGCAGCGCTGATTCAAAGCATCACTCTGCTTTGCAAGTTGTCAGTACTTTAATCTGTGTCCAAAACATGTAAGGAAATACTTTCCTAACACCAGCATTTAAAAAAACCCCAAATATAAGCAAACCAAAAACCCCCCCAAAAAAACCCAAATTACTTATTCCCCTCCCAATACCTCATGAACCTCTGACACCAAGTCATCCTCAAGGGCAAGCCCACTCATCCACCTGGCGTACATGGGGACGTACCTTCACCCCTATGGCCTTGAAGAGAGCAGGATGTCGGAGGGGAAGTTCTACCATCTCTTTGATTTGAGCCAGCTGCTTCCGGCAGCCACCAATGTCATCATAGCCCACTTCATTCAGTGACTCCTCTTCATCCTACCCAGGAGGAAATACATTAAACATCTGAGTTAAAACGACAGCTCAACAATCCATCCTGGTCTACAGAACCCAGGTTTTTGCTTATTGCCATTTCTTTGATGTCTTAAGATTCTCAAGTCTTCCTGGTGTCTTCTACAATTGTTTCTTAGCTCTCTCTTCCCAGACACGCAGAGGGAAATGCCTCATTGAAGCCCACCCTCTTGAATGACAGCCTCTGCTGCCAGGGCCCCTACAGACTAGTGCAAAACAAGTTGTGTGACCCTCTGATTTGGCTAGCAAAGATGATAAGACAATGAAGCCCAGTATAAAATATATTTATTCCTTAAACTCTAAGTGGCATTTCTAACTACCTGACATACCCTAGCTACCATACAGTTCTCCAACATAGTGTTTTCTCTTGGGATTGACTAAAATTAACAGAAAATGTTAAGATCCAGATGTGCAGATAAGACCATCTGTAACCAACTCTTTCAGTATAGCTCTACAGCATCCATTCATTTGGCTGTACAAATTTCTACTGGCCTTAGTTATCTATAACATTAGGCCATGCTAAAATAAAATAACACAGCCTGGAATCTCAGAGGGGCTCAGTCCAAGTCCCACAAGCTGGAACTACTACACTTCAAGCAGGTTGCTCAGGGTCTAGCCCTATCAAGTGCTGAAGGTCTCCAGGTCTGGAGATTCCTGCCCTCTCCAGGCCTTGTTCCAGGGTTTGGAGAAACCTTTTTCCATTGGGAATTTTCCTTGATACAGCTTGTGTTATTGCCTCTAGTCCTGTCCCTGGATGCAGCTCTTGGGAGAGCCTGATTATGCACACCTTCCCATCAGGCAGTTGCCAGTAAGCCTGAACCTTTGCCTTCCCTTCTCCGTGCTGCATCAACCCACTCCCAACTGTTCCTCATTCATTCTGACCTCCAGCTCCCTCATCATTTTTGGTGGCCTTGGCTGAACTTGCTCCTATCTGTCTCTTGTGTCCTGAAGAACCCAAACTGGACTCATCTAGTGCCCAGACACGGCCTCACAAGTGTCAAAAAAGAGGTGAATTTTTCAAAAGGCAGAGCTAACTACAAACTAAGACTCACCCTGATCTGCAGGCAGTAAAAAGGCACTTACTTTATGAAGCATACAACCACCTTAGCCCATTTCTGAGATTCCCTACTCTGTAACAGTAAGGTGGCCAAGACCTGACAGACAATCCACTCAGGCTGCCTCAAGCTTGGGACACTCAAGGCTAGACACCTTAAGGGACTGGGAGGAAAAAAGAAAAAAAAATCCATCATTTAGATTTCAAATTTCTCACTGAAAAAGTACCAATTGCTTTCTTTTCACACAGCATGAAATTTAGCAACATTGTAAGCCCTCCCTGCTATGCATCAGGGGAACTTTGGAATTAAAAGATGAATCTAAGTTCGGCATGAGATATATGGAAGCAGATGCAAAAGAGCTGCTGCCAAAGCATGGCATCTCGTCAGCAAACCTACGCACTGGTGCTATCTCAGCATATGAGGAAGGATACTGGAAGCACATTTCTCTATCTTCAGCAGCAGCTCATCTCCTGAAACCAGAGGTATTAATCATTACATTCAATACACGAAATGCCAAAACAGGAACTGCAAACACTGCTGCTCTTAAGGAGTGTCACTAAAACAGATTTCAGACAGAGGAGATTCAGTAGAACTCTCTAGCAGGATTCTGCTCACCTCTCGTTTGATGGGCTCTCCCTCACAATGGATCACTGTGTCTGGAGCCACTATGCAGTACGGGCTTGGATCTGTCTCCACCACTTTGAACTCCACTGCACGCATCCCTCCACGCACCAAGAAGATGTCACCTATAAAATCCCACATTTCAGTAGCCTGCTGCAAAACGTCAACCCTTGTACTACCATCAACCCCAGAGGACAAGGAAGTGGGTTACGCAGGTATACACTGCTGGCATTTTTAACACTGCTCTGCATTTTAAATTCAAGAGCTGCATGTACTGTGACCACTCGAGCACCATCAAATTTCATCCAGAAACAAACAGCAAACAAAACCAGCAAACAATAGAAAAATAATACTCTGCCTAAATACAAAACACAAAGGCAAGGAATCATGTTTCTTTTCTATCCAGTTTTGATTTAACATTTCTAAAAATGGCAAAAAGCCTCGACTTAATCTAAATTTATTTTGAAGTTATTATAACTAGACTGGTTGTCTCCAGAAACAGAATAATATATGATACTGCACTATGGTATATGGTATATATACTGCACCTAGGTAAACTGGACTACAGAAGCTGGATAAATTCAACTTGTGTATATATTGTATTAGGACCTATTTGTTCCAGCAGAAGTGCTACTAGCACAACTCTAAATGTATATTTGTTTTTTATGCACTTTCCCAGTCATTAATTAAATTACTTTGGAAAAAGTGCATTTAGTCAGGGTGCCAAGCTAGTATATCTAACCCATTGATTAGTATGTGGCCAACTCCCCAATCCCATGAAGTGGTAGCAACTCAGGAGAAAAATCTCATTAAACTGAGTTCTACCTAAGCCTTTTCTGATGTCTTCCCTTCCCACGTAGCAAAAAACCACAAGAGAATGTCCTGGTTTCATCTGGGATAAGAGCTCATTTTCTTCTCAGTAGCTGGTACAGTGCTGTGTTTTGGATTCAGTATGAGAATAATGCTGATAACACACTGATCTTTTGGTTGTTGCTGAGCAGTGCTTACCCTGAGTCAAGGGCTTTTCACTGTCTCATGCTCTGCCAGTGAGGAGCTGCACAAAAGAAACCAGGAGGGAGCATAGCTGGGACAGTTGATCTGAACTGGCCAAAGGGATATTCCACACCATAGAATGTCATGCCCAGTATATAAACTGGGGGGAGTTGGCCAGGAGCCACATATCTGTGGCTCAAGAATGGGCTGGGCATCAGTCAGCAAGTGGTGAGCAATTGCATTGTGCATCACTTGTATCTCTTGGGTTTTATTCCTCCCTCCCTCTCTCTCTCCAATTATTATTATTATTATTATTATAATTAATATTATTAAACTGTTCTTATCTCAACCCATGAGTTTTTACTTTTTTTCCAATCCTCCTCCCCACTGGGGAGGAGGGAGGAGGTATGAGCGAGCAGCTGCATGGTACTTAGTTGCTGGCTGGGTTTAAACCATGACAGAGAATTATCAAGCTGCTCTACCAGCCAGCAACAGATATCACTCTTTCTTCTGAAGTTTAGGAAAAAATTAAATCCACAACAGCAAAATCTTACTCTACAGTTGTCAGTCTAATGCTCCATTGAGATCTGTGCAAGCTTCCAGAAATTCTTTTTATGCGGTATAAGGACTAGCTCGCACTCACTGCCATCAGGACTTCAATAACAGGTGCTATTACCTTTCCTGATGGGTCTGTAAGCTTCCAGGAAATATGGCTTGAGATAGACCTCAAACAGATTCCCTGTGATCCCTTCTACTGTGTCATCAATTGGTAACACATGGATACGTTTGCCGTATTTCACATCTGGGCAAGGCTGGATGCTGCAACAGAAGAAAACTCGAGTTAACCATATCATGCTGGACTTAAACCCAAGTTTGGGAAAGGCAGTGATGTCCCTTCTCAGGCCAGTATAAATGCCAGAAAGGACCCTCCAAAGCCCTGGTGAGACTTCCCACATACATAAGAATGCTGACAAGGCAAAAATCATACCCATCAAAGAACTAGTCTTCACAACACATGCTTTCCTTCACTCCTCTCAGCCCTATCCAAAACTGCTGGGGAGTTTCATACTATCTCTCCCATCGCTCTTCTGTAGCTCCCCTTTGCTGTCCCCAAGATACATTCACAAGCTACTAATGTAGCCTCAAGACCAGTAAGAGTCATGAGCTAACTTTTGTTTTAACACATGCTCCTGCACCTGGGTCAGAGCAATCCAAAGCACAAGTACAGGCTGGGTGGAGAATGGATTGAGAGCAGCCCTGCTGAGAAGGACTTAGGGGTGTTGGTGGACAAGAAGCTTGACATGAATGACTTGGTAATGTGCATTTGCATCCCAGAAACCAACTGTGTCCTGGACTGCATCCAAAGCAGCATGGTCAGCAGGTCAAGGGAGGGGATTCTCCCTCTCTACTCTGCTCTTGTGAGACCCCACCTGGAGTATGGTGTCCAGCTCTGGCCCCCCCCCAACATAAGGAGGTCATGGACCTGTTGGAGCAAGCCCAGAGGAGGCCACAAAGATGATCAGAGGGCTGGAGCCCCTCTCCTATGAAGAGAGGCTGAGAAAGTTGGGGCTGTTCAGCCTGGAGAAGAGAAGGCTCCGGCAAGACCTTATAGCACCTTCTGGTACCTGAAGGGAACCTATAGGAAGGCTGGAGGGACTTTGTAAAAAGGCATGCAGTGACAGGACAAAGAGGAATGTCTTCAAACTGAAAGAGAGATTATTTAGATTGGATAATAGGAAGAAATTCTTTACTGTGAAGGTGGTGAGGCCCCGGCACAGGTTGCCGAGAGAAGCTGTGGATGCCCCATCCCTGGAAGTGTTCAAGGCCAGACTGGATAGGGCTTTGAGCAGCATGGTCTAGTGGAAGGTGTCCCTGCCTATGGCAGGAGGGTTGGAACTAGATGATCTTTGAGGTCCCTTCCAACCCAAACCATTCTGTGATTCTATGAGCTACTGCTGAACTAACTGTAAGGGAAAGGGAGCTGAGGGAAAATCTTTGTTCCTTCTTCTCTTCCTCATAACTTAGAATAGTTCCTGTTGCTGATAAACCTGATTCTGAACAAAGGTTCTCAGTACCAACCAGGGATAGCCAGGTGCCTGTCAATCCCTTTTGTGGAAATTAACATTTAGGTTAAAGTCTGAAGGCCCCTTCCCCCTTTTTAAATAAAAATTTCAGCTATTATTTTACAATGTAGGCCAACAGCCTACTGTAGCAACACATCAGAGCATCAAGCTGTGGCAGAGGCAGAAAGCTCAAACTGGCTTTGCCAGCTAAAAAAAGCCTACATGCAACTGCATCTGAGCACGCAAGTTTCATATGCTAGTTTGAGACTATTAAGAGATTCTTTAACTACATGCAGTGAAGATATAGCAGAAGAGTAAATAAAAAGACAGACTGACCCACAGAAGGAAAACAGCTGACAGACTACAAGCAGGAAGCGATTAGTGCATGAATCTGAATTTTGGCAGAAACCAAGCCAAAGAAATTAACACAATAAGTACTTAAAGATCAGCAAGAAAAACTTTGAGGGCAAGAGGTGTGAAAATTCTCTGACCCTTGCAATGAAGCCAAGACAATCACTGACACATCTGAGAGGCTGAAAACCACTACAGACACAGTTCAAGCAGAGAAGGGGATAGCACCAGCTGAACTGTCACACTAGAAATTACTCCAACAGTAACCTCATATAGGGTTAAAGTAAGGATTCACCTTTATTTTAAATCTACAGACTAGCTCAAAGCACTGTTCTGTTCCAACTACAGTCATGTTTAAAACTTGCATTTTCTAGTGGTAGAGAGATGGGTGAAATAGACTTGTTCCTCTCCTCTACAGTTCATATGAAACACATTTTGTATTTAAAGATTATTTCAGATATCACCCCAGGAAGTCTAGTGTCAGAAATCAGGCTCCAATTTTCCCAGAACATGCACAATATTCCAGATTAGAAAAATGCTCAGGAGAAAGAACTGTCAGCTCTCACATATTTAAACCTGAAAATTAGCATTTTTATGTTTAAGAAATGCTGACATATTTTTTCTTTCCACTCCCATCATATATAATGGAACCTGCCTCCTGTGAGCCAAAACATATCCTTCAGTGCTTTCCCGCTACCTTCTGCAAGTGTTGTACAAAATTCCTGCAACACTTCAAGCATTCCTAATTTTAAAATTATTTTATAACAAAAATTGGAATATAAACAACCTTCAGGGATTTTTAATCTTGATATTTGACTGCTTCAAGTTTTAACTTCTGTTTGTTATAGGGCAGCTCAGTGCTTGAACTAACCATACTATAAGATCAATTACAATGTTGCTTACTAGTTTTCACAGTTATCTTGCAAACATTAAAAATTTAGATGGAAAAAACTTGTGAATTCATTTGACAATGTAAATTTGGGAAGAATATGATGACAACAGTGGGGTAATTAAACTACTTCATTTAATGACAGGACCAGGGCTTGTGAAGGTCCCAAAGAGTCTTCAAGAATCTTGAGCATAATTTTTTAGTATTAATCTGAATATGCATACAGCCAGAAACACATGCAAAAGTAAACTGAGATCCCTGATGTAAGACACACATTTGAAAACATTTCTGTGACCTCCTCTGGAAGATGCAAGAATACTTCCTGCAGGACCCCGTCTCTGCTACGGACCAAAACAATTCAAAGCCAGGGCACAAATTATTTAGGCAACCCAGGGATACACAACAGTTAGCAAACTAGTCCTCACCTGATGACATCACCCAAGCGCACTCTCAAGTTGTTGCGAACAACCCTATTCATGCGAATCTTCTCATCTGAGCAGGTATCATCTGACAGAACAATGCAGACTGCTTCTCTCCTCTTCTTTCCTTTCAGCAGGACAGTATCTCCTCTGAACAGCTGCAGTTCATCCATTTTTGCCTGTAACCAATAACAGCATTAGAACAAACTTTTGACAAAACAATTGAAGGAAGCAGTTAGTGACCTGCTGAGCCCCTTACACCCTCACAAGTCTATGGAGCCAGATGATATTCACCTGAAGGTACTGATGGAGCTGGTGGAAGAGCTCACCAAGCTGCTCTCCATCATTTATCAGCAGTCCTGGCTAACTGGGGAGGTCCCAAAGGATTGGAGGTTGGCCAATGGGATACCCATCTGCAAGAAGGGTTGGAAGGAGGATCTGGGGAACTACAGGCCTGTCAGCCTGACCTCGGTGCCCAGCAAGATTATGCAACAGATCATCTTGAGTGTGATCACACAGCAGACACAGGACGACGAAGGGATCAGGCCCAGCCAGCATGGATTTAGGAGGGGCAGGTCCTGCCTGACCAACCTGATCTCCTTTTCTGACCAGGTGACCTGCCTAGTGGATGAGGGAAAGGCTGTGGATGTTGTCTACCTGGATTTCAGTAAAGCCTTTAACACTGTCTCCCACAGCATACTCCTGGAAAAGCTGTCAGCCCACAGCTTGGACAGGTGCACTCTTTGCTGGGTTAAGAAGTGGCTGGATGGCCTGGCCCAGAGAGAGGTGGTGAATGGTGCTGCATCCAGTTGGCAGCCAGTCACCAGTGGTTTCCCCCAGGGATTAGTGTTGGGCCCAGTCCTGTTTAATATCTTTATTGATAATCTGGATGGGGAGATCAACTGCACCCTCAGTAAGTTCTCAGATGACACTAACTTGGGTGGGAGTGTTGATCTGCTGGAAGATAGAAAGGCTCTGCAGAGGGATCTGGACAGGCTGGATTGATGGGCCGAGGCCAACAGTAAGAGGTTCAATAAGGTGAAGTGCCGGGTCCTGCACTTGGGTCACAACAACCCCATGCAGCGCTGCAGGCTTGGGGAAGAGTAGCTGAAAAGTGGACCAGCAGAAAAGGACCTGGGGGTGCTGGTTGACAGCAGCTGAACACGAGCCAGCATGTGACCAGGTGGCCAAGAAGGCCAATGGCATCCTGGCTTGTATCAGAAATAGTGTGGCCAGCAGGACCAGGGCAGTGATTGTTCCCCTGTACTTGGCACTGGTGAGGCCATACCTCTAGTACTATGTCCAGTTTTGGGCCCCTCACAAGAAGGACATTGAGATGCTGGAGCATGTCCAGAGCAGGGCAACAAGGTTGGTGAAGGGTCTAGAGAGTCAGTGATATGAGGAGTGGCTGAGGGAGCTGGGGTTGTTTAGCCTGGAGAAAAGGAGGCTCAGGGGAGACCTTATCACTCTCTACAACTCCCTGAAAGGAGGTTGTAGCCAGGTAGGGGTTGGCCTCTTCTCCCAGGCAACCAGTGAGAGGGTAAGAGGAAATGGCCTCAAACTGCGCCAGGGGAGGTTCAGGTTGGACATCAGGAAGAATTTCTTCACGGAAAGGGTTGTTAAGCATTAGAACAGACTGCCCAGGGAAGTGGTGGAGTCACCATCCCTGTAAGTGTTTAAGAAACAACTGGACGTGGCACTTAGTACTATGGTTTGGTTGACATGGTGGTGTTTCGTCAAAGGTTGGACTCAATGATCTTGGAGGTCTTTTCCAACCTTAATGATTCTACGAATTCAAGCATTTGAAGGAGAGTTACTTGACTTCGGAGAATTACATCTTAGAAGCGATATACTAGATCTACAAAGACGGGGTTTTCACTACACTAGTCAAGATCTAATCCTAAAACCAGACTAAGGGCATGAGCTCAATTGAATCCTAAAAGTTACAATCAGAATGTATTTTATCATTTATTAATAATTATTATATATGATTATTTATTTAACCCAACTCCCTCACTTGTAACTGCTGCAGCTTGTGACACAAATACTTATATTCATGTTGCAAAATTACATTTCAAGTTAAAAGACAGCAACAGCTTGCAAATTGCCAGATGAAATGCTTTGCTTTTATAGGTGACGCACCTGGGACAGTGACACAACACTGTTGTCTTCATTGATGGCTTCGTCAACAATTAACCGATTAGGCCTGTTCTTCTGCTTCAGAATAGCAGTTGATAAGTCATCAGCTTTAGAGCTGGGAGAGAAAACAGAAGTTAACGAGTCCAAGTGATATTGCTCTCCCTTTCACACCCACCCGTTTTGTTCTCCATTTTCTACAGGTTTCTTTGTTGTCATCTTTTAGAAACTATACTTGTTTACAAGTGTCCTGGTTTCATCTGGGATAAGAGCTCATTTTCTTCTCAGTAGCTGGTACAGTGCTGTGTTTTGGATTCAGTATGAGAATAATGCTGATAACACACTGATCTTTTGGTTGTTGCTGAGCAGTGCTTACCCTGAGTCAAGGGCTTTTCAGTGTCTCATGCTCTGCCAATGAGGAGTGGCACAAAAGAAACCAGGAGGGAGCATAGCTGGGACAGTTGATCTGAACTGGCCAAAGGGATATTCCACACCATAGAACATCATGCCCAGTATATAAACTGAGGGGAGGTACCTGGAAGAGGAGCCGATCTGGGTTTGGAAAGGGGGTCTGGCATCAGTCAATTTACTACTCAAATGGATACAAGCTATGAAGCTATCTATAAAAAGAAGTGGTTAGTGAGATGCTGCTGACTCTAAGATGCTTTGCCTAAAAGAATTAGTCAGACTCATCTGAAATCACATATAACTGCTGCCACAGAAACAAAAGTTCAAGTCTATTTAGTGTCAAATCCCAGATAAATAGGGGAATTAAAGGACAATGCTGTAGCTCCCCGACAGGAAGAGTTGTAAGAGTTTAGCCTGTCAAAGCCTATTAGTTAAACCTAGCAAGCCAGTAGAAATATTCAAGTGCTCATGAAAAACAGGATTTACTTTTTTTTTAAGATTTAAGCACCTTTCCATAATACCTTCACAGGACTCACTGCAGCTCTAGCCTACTATGCCATAAGATATGTGACAGATAATTCATTTGCCTTGACAAAATGGAGCTCACCAAACAACAAGGAAATGGAAGAAAGGCAGATTAATTGATTTACTTCAAAATCTAATATAGCAAATAATTCACTTTACAAAAGAAATATGAACTTGAACCAACTGATTCCTAGGGAGCTCTTAGAAGTTGTACATTAGCCAGCCACAATAGCAGCAGATTACTGTAACTTGCCTTGGTGGGCATCTGACTACTCTCTCAAAGCAGTCCAGATGTGCCAGTGACTAAGGTCGAAACAGAAACTTAGCACAGTTTGGTTTGATTCTCACCAAAAAGAAAAAAAAAATAAAGTCTTCCTTTGTCTTAAGCAAGCAGCAAGCACCAGCAAAGAGTAGGAAGCTTTGTGGACAATGGTGTTGGATGTACACTTTGGCTCCATTTTGCTGTTTTAGGGACAAAATAACCAGAAGAAATCAAACATTGAGTGGAAGTGGCAGAGCAAGCAGCTACACAGCATAAACGCAGACTGTATCAGCAGTGCATCACTTGACATGATCACTGCATTTTTAAAAGTCACCTTTTCCCTCTCTTCATTAATGAATGCAAGAGATGAGAAATCAACATCTATCCCTTTCAATGACCATGTGAAATGTTACAGATTCATTTTCTAAACCCAAAGAAGACACAAGAAAGGCTATTGGATACATCCAAGGAGGAGCTCATGAATTCATTCCATCTTCAACCTAAAACATGGTCCTGATAAAGTCCTAAAAGGTCCGGGATTTCCAGGAAAACTGAGAGCACAACAAGAAAACTGAAACCAATACATCATCAGGCCAAACAGGATCTTGTGGTTAAAGCACTGGATAAAAACAACCACCTACTTGTAAGGACCTTGCCTCAACATTCCTGGACACTGGAAATTAATTTAGCATGTATATTTTAAAACTTGAGCTAAGGGACACCAGAAAAACAATTTAGTCTATTCAAAGTGTAAATGCAAACCATATCCTTCTGCACATGAAATGTGGATCCAAAGGCCTTTCAATAAAAAACCACTGCCAGACTTTGGCTATATAAATCATCACTGAAACTGAGCAGCTGTCCCTCAGGATGCAGAAATTGCTGTACAGCCTAAAAATGGTCTGGGATACAAGATAAAAATTAATGGAAGAGGAACTGGTCAGCGGAAGCTTTTGGACCAAAATTTCCAATAAATCAAAAGTTGTATTATATATAGCTGGGAAAAAAGTTCAGATACCTTCCAACAGCAGTGCTGAAGAGCACAGCAAGATGCCCGCTTAGTTCTGCTGAATGTGAGAAAAAAAGTTTTAGTACTGAAGAACTGAATCTGCAGTTTCCTAAGTAAGAAGCAAAAACTGGATCAATGTTGTCAGTACATTGCTGCACTTAAAGCAATTGAAAAGCTCGGAGGCATTAAGAATGGAATAAAGCTCTCCAAGAAACACAGCATGTAAGCATCTAAATGCATGGGGTCAGCTTCAGTTATCTGACCTAACAGTTCTGCTGACAAAGAAACAAAGGTATTAAGAAATTATGACAGCTACACAGGAAAGTGATGTATTTTCTCTTACAGACAAGAGTAAGGACTTTGACAGACAAGCACTAGCCATCTTCCAATAGCAATTTAGAATATTATTATCACCATTTGCTATCATTGCATCTCTCCTGGGGGTTCATAAAATCATAGAATGGTTTGGGTTGGAAGGGATCTCAAAGATCATATAGTTCCAACCTTTGGCCCTGGAAGTGTTCAAGATCAGGCTGGATGGGGCATTGAGCAACCTGGTCTAGGTGTCCCTGACCATGGCAGAGGGGTTGGAACTACATGATCGTTAAGGTCCCTTCCAACCCGAACCATTCTGTGATTCTACAATTACATCACTTCATCACTTTTCTGTGTCAGAGCTCTCCTTGTTCAGCATGTGATAATACCCAGAGGCTATGCATTGTGGTAGTCAGTATGAAGAGTGAGATCAGAAAGTAATTACTGATTCTTCTGAAAACAGCTACCAACCTTCAAAGCTTCACATAAAGTAGGGAACTAACTTGTTCCTGCATATCTATGTTAAATATACAATGAAAAGTCACCGACTCAAAATTATTCCAGCTTTAGTAACAAAAGTGAAAACAGTCATGCCTCCTGTATGCTGGTCTACCTTTTTATTGATACCCTCATAACTCACTTCCTAGATAAAATCTGTCAGTGTTTTTTTACCACCCTGAACATCCATATTACAGGCTGAACTACTTTCTTTGGGTAAGTATTTTTAAAAAAATCCCTTGAAGCAAATGAGTGGAATATCTGATGATTACAGCCATTTACTGGAACACCATATGACAATCAGGCAGTGAGTTCATACCCATGCTCAAGATGCCAAATTCTCAAATACTGTTTCAGACAGGTATGTACACAAATTCAAGAATCTCTTCAGAAACACTCTATTAGGTCTTGCAATGCTATACTCTGTGCTAAAGCTCAATTCAGCAAGATGGCTGCCAACAGCATTGACCCAAAATTTGTAACTAAGAAGTAACTGTTTTCCAGTTGTACAGGAACTTTTTTTTTTATTCCTCTGTGGTGAGAACAACTTTGCAAAAACATAAATTTCTTTTTAAAAACACAGCTCACCTCAGACTCAAAATACACCTTTGAGACCATTACTTCCATCACAAGCTCTACCACTGACGTTAAATTCTTGGCACACCTTGCTGGAACTGACTTAATAAGACCAAGTGGATCTAAATTGCAGAAGTTGCAAAAGAAAAGAAGATAAACCACAGACACTAAAGGGACTGAAAGAGCCTCTAGCAAAACCAACAAGTCACTTGAAGTATTCTTGGATTTGGAAATTAGCTTTAGGTTTTATTTTTACTCCTCTCAAGGGACTGTGAAGTGACTTGCATACGTGGGCTGGGAGCAGAGAGGCCAGTATTACTCAACTGACTTTTGAGGAGCACAAAATATGACCCTCAGACTGGAACTGAAGACAGTGAGGCAAGACACTGGAGACAAAAATATAGCTGATTGCCTCAGCTGCCACAGGGGCCAGTCCAGTACAACATATCTTCCTCTTCTAATGCCAAGTCTCTTCCAGCCCCGATCTGAGGGCTGCTGCGGACCTGCGGGGAGGAGACCAGGACACGCCTCTTCCCTCTCATGTCCCGGACAGCCGCTCGCCCCAGCGCTCTGGGCTCTGGAAAACAAAGCCTTCCCTGGCTGAGGCCTAGCCCAGGCGAGACGGCCCCGGCCAGGCCTCGGCCCCCGTTACTCAACACTTTCTGAGGAGGCACGGCAGGCGAGGGGCGGCAGCGGCACCCAGGGCCCCGCTGCGGACAAGCTCCTGGCTAGGCGAACACGAAGAGCGGCCCATCCCCCTCCCGGCCCCACCCCCACTTCCTCAGAACCTGAATGACACAGCGGGATTGAGAGGAAGATTAGGGCCGCCATCGGGCCCAGCCTGGGTAGCGCCGCACAAAGGCGAGGTAAGGAGAGCTAGGCCGAACCGGGCCCATGGCCACCGCAGCCGGGCCTAGGCCGCGGCCTGCCGGCGGACGGCCTACACTTACTCGGATCCTGAGGCCATGGCGCTGAGAGGAAAAGAGGCGAGGCGGCCAGCAGCAGCTCCTCAAAACGGGTGACGGTAGGTCTCGGACAGACTCGCAGAAGCGATAGTACGTCAAGGCACTTCGCGCTGACTGAACCTCAGAACCGACTCATCGGAAGAGAAAACTCCGCCTCACGCTGCCTCACCTGCCTAACAACAGCGTGCGCTGACCAATCGGAAATTTCGTCCGGCCACCATCTCAGCCAATCGGAAAGGTGGAAGCGAGGGGACGAGGAAAAAAAAGAACGCACGCTCTCCCTCCTCCGCTCCGCTCCGCTCCGCTCCCAATCATCACGAGCCAATAGCGACACCCATCAGCCAATTGCAACGCCTTCCTTGCCGTGGCTATTCTACAGGGCAATACGGGTCGAGCAGCCAATGGCAAAAATCCACCAACGCGAAAATCCAGGCGGAAAGTCCCACCACGACAGCCATCTGAGCTACTCTCGCCTAGCGATTGGCTAGCACCCGAGGAAAGGGAAACGTGTGGAGAGGATTGCAGCCAAGCAGGAGGGGCGGGAGGCGAGTGCTCGGGGAGCAGCTCGAGTGCGCTTTGCGCGCCCGGGCTCAGCTGACTGGACTGCGCGCGTAGGCTCGGGCAGTGAGGCAGGTTTGGACCCGTAGAAGGTGGTCTCTGCGGCCTCGGCGAGGCTTTGGGGGGACATGCCCCAGAGGCTTGATTTCTCCCCGAGTGAAAGGGTGTGTATAGGGACCCAGCC
This sequence comes from Lycocorax pyrrhopterus obiensis, assembly GCA_014706295.1. NCBI lineage: Eukaryota > Metazoa > Chordata > Aves > Passeriformes > Paradisaeidae > Lycocorax > Lycocorax pyrrhopterus. The sequence continues at coordinate 8,558,987 of JACSVZ010000030.1, forward strand.
CTTCCTCTCCACCCAAAGGTACCTGCAGAACTCCTTTCCTCAAGTTTTTTTGCAGGTTTTTCTTTTCCCTGATTGATTTTTTAGGCAGGACTGGACTACCCCACCAGGCCCCACTGCAGGACTCATGTTCCTAGCCACTCGTTCCAGCACAGACCCTGTTCCACCAGGGGTTTGAAGCTCTAGTTCCCCTTGAACCACCTGAAACAGCCATCCCACAGCTCTTTCATCACCAGCCACCCCTCCACAACCACTTGTTGGTCTGTTTGGACTCTCACATCCCCGCCTGGATGGCATTTCCTTAGGGCTAGAAACATTACTGCAGCCAAGTGGCATTGCATCTACAGCCCCAGCCCTGCTCATATCAGGAGGAATCAGAAATGTACGATGCTTGTTCTCAACCATCCAGTGCTGGCAGGCACTCCCTTGTTTTCTCCTAGATGCTTATGAATAATTTAATTACCTGGTGCTCTCTTCCAAAGAGCTGACTAGTACTTAATCCCTGCCTCCTCTCTTCTGCCCTCCTTTTTTTAAACCCCAAGCAGTAAGGTGGGACTGAAGAAGAGCAGCTGTGGGGCTCTCCCAGCCCGGAGGAGTCTGTCTCTGCTGAATTAAACCTCTCCCAGCAAGGCATTTGTCGTGGTTTAGGAATGGTACTCCTCAATTTAGTGCCCCCACCTAGACTCTCCCAAACCATGGGGATGGAGTTGAGAATTGGAGGCACAAAAGGTGGAGATCATGGGTTGAGATAAGAACAATTTACTGGAAACAGCAATGAAATAAGAAAACTGAACAGTAGCAGCAACAATATTAATAACAAAAGGTATAAGAAAAGAAACAATTTACATGGAGAGCCCCCAACAATAAACAAATGCCAGACCATTCAGTCTGCCACGTTTTCTCAACCCGGAGGAACCCCTTCTTGGAAGCAAGAATCCCTTTCCCCCGCCCCCGGCAATGATGTGAGGTGGTATAGAATAACCTTCCTCCCGACTACTGCAAAAATTAACCCTGTCCTGGCCAGAACCAGGACAGCATTGTCCCCCAACATCTGGATTTTCAATCCCCTCTGTTCATCCCTCACGGTCCGAGATATTTTTTTCTGAAGGAATTGCAGGGCAAAGTCCACTTAAGGCCCCTTCAGCATTTAGAGGCCACAGCAGCTCCTACCTCACACTTCTCTGTCATGTCCTATTTCCTCTCCCTCAACTCACCCTTTGCCTTGCAGTTCCCAACCATTTCTTCCCTCTTGTGGGAGAGAAGGCTTGCCAAAAGCTTGGCCATTGTGGTTGTGGGACCTTCCTCATACAAAATTAGCTGCACCAAACACCAGGTGGGAGCAGGTGCCCCTTCACCCTTGCTCACTGTCACACAAAGGGGCCCAGAGTCATGCAGTGTGGTCAGGACAGACCCCTCCCCCTTCCCCCCCCCCCCCCGCCGGGGATAGAGGGGACACAGGCACAGGTCTCAACACTGCCACCTTCCCTGGCTAGTGCAAGGTGATAGAAGTCAGACCTAGAGCTGCATGCTTCAGGCAAAACCACTTTTCTGGGCTCCAAACTACAGTGATCAGGTAAAGCACCAGTATACAAAGCACAGGTAGGACAGACAATTTGACAAACCCTTTGCATTATGAGATGGTCTGGCTCTGACACCAGCTCCCTGGAACAGGGAGCACAGAGCTGGCCCCACTGCATACAGCAGTAAAGGAATGAGGACATCTCTGCCCTTGATCTCCCACAAATCCAGGGCATAGCCCACAGGCTCACAGCAGCTCTAGGCAGCATCAAGGCCATGACTGCAAATGTTCACTCTGGAAAAAGGGCACAGTAAAACTTAAATTAAAATAAAGCCTCAGCTCTATTAGAAAAGGAGATCTAGTCTGTTTCACTCCTTTGGGAATCCAGCTTTATCCAGGAGTAATTTTGAATCTTGGAGGCCTTAAAGGCCTCATGCCAACCTGGTGCAGGGAGACTTCAGCAGCTGGGGATGGGGAGGCTGACTGGGTTAGCTCAAAGGGTCCTTGTCGCACTTGGACACGAAAAGAACCACACAGACACCTTGTCAGGAGAGAAGCAAGAAAAGAGCGGGGGGTCAGAGACCCCGAGCTTTATTATATATGTTCTTAGAAACCACCGTGGATTGGAGGGAGAAATTACCACCCCTCAATCACACTGGTCAAAGGAAAAATCCATCAAACGTCTCCGCCTAGGAGAATGGAATGAAAAACAATAAAGGACGGTTAACAAAACATGGCTATGTTTACAGAAAGTGCGTGAGAAACTGTTACAGAAAATGAAAACATCGAAGAACTGCAAACTCAGGGCAACAGGTCCTGGCTTGTAGTCCCAAAGTAATCCTGTATGCTTCTGGCAAGAGACTCACTGCGTGGAAAGGTTGTCTGCTTCAGACACTGTTGGGAGGAAAGGTTTAAAAGCAGAAGAATGGTGAGGAGGATGGTAGATTTGCTCAAGGGACCTTGTAGCTGGGAATGCCAAGGCCTGGAGAATAACAGTGTGGGAAACCCCATATATTATGCCTACTGCTGTTTATCCTCCATCTGTTTTGAGAACTAGAATCTGTGTAGAGATAACGTAGGTCTTTGAAGAGACTTGGAGGCCCTTTCATGGGCATGCTTGAGCTGCCTGTTTTGGGAGAGAGAAGATCAAAGCTCAGAAATCATAAAAAGCACAAAAATCACAGCATGGTGGTAAACTACGCGTGCACGGGCCCTTGATAAATGGGTGCAAACAGCAGCCCCACCGCCTACTAGCATGGACTGAGCCTGACAGTGCTGTGTTCCCGCTTGTGTGTCTCCGCCCAGGTGTTGCTTCAGGATCCTCCGGATAGCGAGGTAATGAGATAAATTTACTCTGCATTTCAGCCATGTTTTTGTGGTTATTCCGGCTGCCTGCCTGTGTCAACTCACACAGACAGGGAACTAGGTACAAAGGGAAAGGCCTGAAAGAAAGGGAGTATTGCAGCATTAAGAACTGCAGCATTCCCTTGCCATGGTCTGTCTAGGAAGTTTACCTCGCCCCCAGCTTCTGCCCTCCCCTTTGCCATCACAGAACCGGGCTTTGGCTTGGCGTCAGCCCTTTTGTGCTCTGGGGAGTCCTGCAAAGCTACAGCCCATGGCCTCTCAGAGCAGACATGGGGGGGGAAGCTCCTCATACACACGAGCTGTGGGTGCAGGCTAGCAATTGATGAGCTAAACTGTCCACAGTTTGAAACACAGGTATCCTGGTTTTGGCTGGGATAAGAGTTCATTTTCTTCTCAGTAGCTGGTACAGTGCTGTGTTTTGGATTCAGTATGAGAATAGTGCTGATAACACACTGATCTTTTGGTTGTTGCTGAGCAGTGCTTACCCTGAGTCAAGGGCTTTTCAGTGTCTCATGCTCTGCCAGTAAGGAGCTGCACAAAAGAAACCAGAAGGGAGCACAGCTGGGACAGTTGACCTGAACTGACCAAAGGGATATTCCACACCACAGAAATCATGTGCAATATATAAACTGGGAGAGGTACTAAGAAGGGAGGCCAATCGTGTTTTGGGGACAGCTTTTGGCATCAATCAGCACATGGTGAGCAACTGTATTGTGCATCGCTTGTTTTTCTTGGGTTTTATCTCTCTTTTAAAAATAATTTATTATTATAATATTTTACTTTGTTTCAATTATTAAACTATTCTTATCTCAGCCTACAAGTTTTACTTTTAGTTCTCCTCCCTGTTCCACCAGGGTGGGGAGGAGGTGGGGGAGAATGAGCGAGCAGCTGTGGTGCTTAGTTGCCTGTTGGGCTTAAACCACAACAGTCCTTTTTGGTGCCCAATGTGGGGCTCGAAGGGTTGAGATAACAACAGATCTGACCAGAGCATGTTAAAACAAGAATGTTATAAACATTCATTGTACTGGTTTTATAGTTGCAGGTTACAATGTGGATTTATTTGCTCTCACAGTTGTTACATTTTGTCTCAGGGTTGTGTTCTGTAATACCGGTAATACCTTACTTGCAGTATGTGTTCCCTGGTGTAATGTTTATTGTCCTTGGGGCCTGGGCTAAGACTATCATTGTGGGGTACTTTTTAGTATTGGCTTATGATATGACAATGTCGCTGGTCGGGACACCAGTCTGGTGTATGTATTCAGTACTGCAGGTACCTCTGTACTTTGGGAGTCATCTACTGGGAACGATTAATAATCACATCTTCAGCCTTTTCTCCTCAGAGGAACAACATATGGGGGAGACACCTTCCTACATCTTTCTTCCCTCCTTCTTTCTTTCCTTCCTTCTCCTCCAGGCTGATTGCAGTAGTGTTTGAGAACTTTGAAGATTTTGAATACCTTTGAAACTAATCTGGTCTTTTTGCTAGGAGCCAGCATGTTGCTGCATATGGTTCTGGTCTTCTTTAAGGGATGTCCAGTACACCTTGAATCGACTACCCCAAGAGTGGAAACACAGCCTTACCATCTGGCATGGGCTGATCCAGACTGTACTGGAACAGGGTGAAACTCTAGAACACCTGCGATACAGTGATGATATCATTGTGTGGGCGTCATAGTTACAGAGATAAGAGGAAGAGTTTAAGGATGACCCAAAATCATGTATTCCATATCTTCTCTACGTCAAACCCGCCCAAGTTCGTTTACTGTCTCCTTAAGATCTGCTGCCGGGAAGCGGAACTTCTTCGCTTTAGCCCAGTTCACGGAGGGGGGCGGGGGTGGTGGAGGGTCCCTTTAAAATAGGCAACAGAGATACAGAGCGCTCTCTTTTGTTCTTTCTGGACTCCTGAAGGGGTTGCCTCGGGCAGGTCTCCGAGTCACAACCCAGGAGCTTCATTTCGCAATCCGAAGCTACTTTGAAGTGTATTTTGCAACACCTTCGCTGTGGCTGCCTGCTGTTTTGCAGAGGAGGGGTCAGACCCGCTCTCCACGAAAATTCCAGCTGCCTGCCGTTTGCCAAGGAAGGGGGGGCGAGGCTTGCCCGAAGCTGCCGGAGACACTTCTTCGGACTTTTCGCCGCTGCCCACAGCTGTTACTGCCGACGGGACCTTCGCAGCCTCGGGAAATGGTATTTCGCAACCCCCAACTGCCAACCGGATCGCTGCCCCCGGGAGAGCCCCTGTCGGGTGGCATGGAGCGAGCAGCTCGGCAGCATTGACTCTTGTTTTTGGAAAAAAAATATTCTTCCAGGTTTTGGCTTTGTCCCTGTCCCCCGTTGGTTGTTGTTTGGGGAAGGAGGGAGTTCTGTAACCGAGGAGGCTCAGTTGCTGTGTTGTTTTTCCTTTGTTCTTTCTTTCAGTCACGTGGTCTGGAGAAGGCGGCTTCTCCGCCATATTGTTTTCTTTGGTGGGGGAGGAGGGTAGGACTCAACATTTTTGTATCTAGTGGTTATTGCTGTGAAAAACGAGGTTCACTCTCCTGTTAGGATTGAAAAGTTTAATAAAGGACAATAAGGGACAAGGATAATAAAGCAAAAAGTCACAGCGCTGGGTGCTTTGGCACTCTGCCAAGAGCACACCTGGTATCTTGGAGACACCCTTTACATACACCTGGAGTATTCCATATTCATAAACAATTATACATATTCATAAACAATTATACATATTTAAAACCCTTTCCAGGAACAGTTCAAAATGGAATGCAGTTTTCTCCTTTTGTCGGTAGTTCCCGGAATCAGCAGATCGCTGTGGGGATAAGCCTTCTGGCGTCGCATATTCAAACCTTTTTCAGGAAAAGTTCAAAATGGAATGCAGTTCTCCCAGCTCGGTTCGCCCGGCTTGGTAGTTCCCGGAATCAGCAGATCGCTGTGGGGATATCTTATCTGTTGCTGATAGTTGGTAGCAGGAGCCCGAATAGTTCATAAGCATAGCTATTTCTAAGTTTTTGGTTGAATGAAAAAGTATTAAAAAACCACATCTTCACAACAAAACTACCTTATATAGCATCTGTTTTGTAATAAAGCTATTTTACATATAGCATCTACTTGTGACAAAACTACTGTTTAAAAGGCTACTTTTAACATCACTTATTTTAACATTTGCAGAAAGCCAATATTATAGCATCTATTTATCACAATTCCCCCTCTTCTATTTTTACAAATCATTTGGCTTGAGCAATAATTCTTGTTTTCTGACTTCCATCATTCGCTCATTTTTTCACAAATCAATCTTGCTTCTTCAAAGGGATCTCCCATATTATTTTGTTTCCTTAACACCATTATTTTTGGTGCCGTTCCGGATGTAGCTAATTTGGGGTCCACAGGCATTGTGACTACTTGCATACCTTGGACTACGCTGGTGATTAGTCGAATAAAACAGGGGATCAAGCAAGGAAGAAATGTCAAACCAGCTGCAGCGCATAAAAGGAAGAATCCTAGCTTCTTCCACCATTCTATTCCCAATACATTATCCCACCAGCTAGCTTTTAACATTGATTCCCATTTTTGGACTGGTACATGGGCTATTTTTCTGATATCTTTGGCTATATCTAGGATGGCATCCCCGTTGTCATCTATTTTCAAACAACAGTCTGATGTATTAAATTTTCCACAAACACCCCCTTCCTCAGCTAATAAATAGTCCAAAGCCAACCTGTTCTGATACACTGCAGCTCGGGTTTGGCTTTGTTGACTTGATATCAATTCTAGTGCTCGGGCAGTTTTGTTTGTTATTATCTCCACAACTGCTTGGAGTCTTATAATACGATTCAGCATATAAATCGGGGTTCGATATCCCCAACTCCCATCTTGTGCCCAGGTGGCTGGCCCATATGTTTCCAGTATGCATTCAGGGGGCCATTCTTCATCTCCCCACTTTTGATAGCCTCTAATCAATTCCCTTTTATTCCTTTTTTAAGTCCTCATAAACAGGTACTCCTAATTGATCTCCATCTGATCCTGGTAAAAGGAAAAATCCTGGCTGTATGATCCCCAGAGTACAACTCCCTTTCCATTGGGGGGAAGTTTTGGGTATGCTCTTTTTCCACATATCCAAAATAAGCCATCTGGTGCTTTCCAATAATCCTTTTTCTGTTCATTTATATTCTCCCAAAATTTTGATATCTCTGGGATCCCAAAATAAGGATTCTTGTCTGTGTCATTGCATTGAAAAAGTTTGGTTCCATTATTATACTTGCAATTTTTCCCTCCTGTTTTTCTCTGGGTCCAATACAGAGTTGGTTTTTCTGGGATCCACCATGTAGAAGTTCCATTACTAGTTTTATACCTCTCGCAGGGAGTATTTCCTACTTCACTAAGAAAATTCTTTCCAGTGCGCCAGAGACATTCTTCTCCTATTACTGCTGAACTTAGAATCCACCCTCCTGGTCGGCTTTCCCCTCTTATATTTGTCCGGTTCCATTTAAGGAGTTCAACCGGACCTAAGCTACTGCCTTTCCATGGCCATTCCTCTGACGTTAAGGCCCCTCCACAGACCCAACAGTTGGTTACATTTAGTTCCTTACTTATTCTTTCCCCCAATTCCACAAACAGATTTTTTCCACATCTCGAGATATCGATTTCCTTTTCTAATTGCTGTTTAAGTTTTGTATATAAATCTTGGCGTGGGGTTAACACAGAATTAGATTGCTGTGTTACCTTAGCCTTTCCATTTACTACTTGTTTTTTTACCAAATCTTGGACCCTACCTTTAAAGGCAAATGTGAAACAAACCCATCTTTCCCCTTTTGGACATTCATTTTTTCCTAGGTTTTCTGCAATCCAGTATTTTTTCCCGTTCTGTGTACAGGTACTTAGTTTGGAAGGGTTATAACAGTGACTGTTAACGTGGGTGTGTGTAATAAAAAAGGAACCTCGGTTCCTTTCCATGTAAAGTTTCCGGTAGCACCTGTGACATGATTTTGCCGGTATCCCAAAAGATGAGAAACAAGAAACAAGAAGGAGGAGTAATAGAAGTCCGGTATGGCTTATACCCCCACCTCCCATGCCTATGGGGTTGCTACCCACAGCAGGTGTATATGATCTTCTTGGCGGCGAGTTATAGTTGCCAATCCGGTCTTGCCCTCTATTTCCTTGTTACCTCCTTTGCTTTTTTTTCCATTTTTTTTTTTTTTTCCCAGGCAAATCAATTGTTAATTTTCACACCGTTCCTCAGGCACCTCCCACTCAACAGGCACTAGTAATTCTTATCCACAAGGCAAAATTATAATCTCAGGGAATAAATTTGTTATTTAACACCCCATACAAAGGAGTGTTGTTTGTGTGAATTGCAGTACCAATTTTTACAATTTATGTATTCACATTTAACCCAGCCAGCATGATAGAGGTTGTGATATCTCGAGATTAGGATACAGTCTATTAAAACATGAAGACTTTTTCCGTTGGATTATTCAATACCACCCAGTCCTCGTTTAAGAGTCAATTTGATATCACTCGGCTTAGATGTTATAGCCTATTCTTTCGGTTCCTCCACTGGTCCTTTTATTCTGCCGGCGTGGATCCACCCTCTTTCCCTGGTTCGGATCGCTGCCTCAGTCCTCAGTAGTACCTGAAAAGGACCTTCCCATTGTGGAGTTAAAGATTGCTCTTTCCATGTTTTTACTAGTACCCATTCCCCTGGATGGATATTATGGATTTTAAAGTCTAAAGGTGTGGTTTGAGGGATTATCCCTCTTAACCTCAAATTTTCCAGGGTTTTTGCAATTGTGGTGACATATTTTCTAACACTCATTTCCCCTACTTCATAAGTAGCATTTTCATGTTGGGTGGTCAGGAAGGGTAATCCAAACATCATCTCATAGGGTGACACTCCCAGGTCTGACGTGGGTTGTGTTCGGACTCTCAACAGGGCCAAAGGTAAAAATTTGACCCATGACATTTGTGTTTCAATCATTAGTTTCGTTAAAGTCCTTTTTAAAGTCTGGTTCATCCTTTCTACCCGGCCCGAACTTTGTGGATGCCATGGGGTATGTAGTTCCCATTTTATTCCCAAGGCTTCAGTTATTTGATGTAAAACTTTTGATGTAAAATGTGTCCCCCTATCTGAATCTATTCTATTAACCATTCCATACCTGGGAATAATCTGTTCTAAAAGGGTTTTACACACCACATTAGCTGTAGCTCTGATAGTGGGAACAGCTTCTACCCAATGAGTTAAATGGTCTATTATTACTAATAAAAACTTCCACCTCTGTACTTGGGGAAGTTCAGTAAAGTCCACTTGAATACTCTGAAATGGTCGCAGAGCTAACTTGCGGCCTCCCAGTGTTGTCTTTCTCATTATCCTTTTATTTACCTTTTGGCAAGTTATACATTTATCAGTTACTTGCTTTGCCAATCCGAAAATCCCAAGGCATCCATAATTCCTTAAAAAGTGATCGCATAGAGCTTGAGTACCCCAATGAGTTTTCTGATGTATGTCTTCTAGTATTTTTCTAGTAAGTGGTTTATTAAGTAACTGCCTCCCATCAGGGAGTTTCCATTTTCCAGACTGATCTTGCTCTCCCCCTATCTTGCTTAATTCTTTTTCTTCTTCTTCACTAAATTTTGGAATTTCTAATTCTTCCTTATTTGGGGTTAAAATTAACATAACCCTTTTGGCCCCATTTTCTGCTGCATCTTTAGCCTCTTGATCTGCCAAGTTATTCCCTCTTATTTCTGCGGTCATTCCCCTTTGGTGTCCTCTAACATGTACTACAGCTATCTCTTCAGGTAATTTTAATGCCTCTAAAACCTCTGAGTCCCTCATGTACCAGTCCCTTTCCCTTTGAATTAAGTAACCCCCTTTCTTCCCAGATTTTTCCAAAGGTGTGTACTACCCCAAAGGCATACTTTGAATCAGTATATATAGTTCCTTTCTTGTGTGCTAAATATTCCAATGCTCTTTTTAGAGCATATAATTCACAAGACTGGGCTGACCAATTTGATGGTAATTTCCCTTTTTCGATGGTCTGCATATTTTCCCCATCAATTAAAGCATATCCTGACATCCTTTTTCCTTGTAAGCATCTAGATGAACCATCAACATATATTTTTTTCCCTTCTGGGAGGGCCTGTTCTGCTAGGTCTTCCCGAATTTTAGTTTGGTATTGTATGATTTCTAAACAGTTATGTGTTAAGTCACTCTCTGGTTCCCCATATAAAAATTGGGCTGGGTTCAAGCTTTTATTTACTTCCAGTGTCAAGTCATCACTATCTATCAGAATTGCTTCATATTTTAGCATCCTAGAATCTGTTAACCATTTTTCCGTTTTTTGATTTAGCACATTTCGGACTGCATGAGGTGTACACACAATTAGTTTACTGCCAAAAGTAAGTTTACGGCTTTCTTCTACCAGAATAGCCGTAGCTGCTATAGCTTGAATACATATTGGCCAGCCATGGCTCACTGGATCCAGCAATTTAGACAAATAAGCCACTGGCCTCTTTACTCCTGCCCATTCCTGGACCAAAACTCCATGAGCAATTCCATTTTCCACATTCACATACAGATGAAAAGGTTTTTCTAGTGAGGGTAGGCTTAAAGCTGGTACTGAGGCTAACTTTAACTTCAATTCTTCAAATTTATTGTCATCCTCTCTGGTCCATTTTATGTTGTTCCCCTCTGTTAATTTTTCATATAGAAATTTTACTGTCTGTGAATACCCTTCGATCCATAGTCTGCAATATCCCAACAATCCAAGCAGTCTTCTAACTTCCTTCTTTGAAGAAGGAGGGGGAAGTGATAAAATCCCTGCAATCCTTTCAGGATTAAGTTTTCGGCTACCTTTACTTATTAAGTGACCAAGATACTTTACTTCTGATTCTGTAAACTGCAGTTTCCCTTTTGATACCCTTAATCCTTTTTCCCCAAGAAAATTCAACAGTTTTATGGTAGCCTCCCTAACTTCAGCTTCTCCTGATAATAAAAGGTCATCCACATACTGGATAATTTGTATTCCAGGAGGAGTGGGGAAGGTCTGCAATATTCCTTCTAAAGCTTGCCCAAATAGATTTGGAGACTCAGTAAATCCCTCTGGCAATTTTGTCCACCTTAATTGCTGTTTTCTCCCAGTACTTGGATCCTCCCATTCAAAAGCAAAAATATTTCTACTATCTTCTGCCAACGGGCAAGCCCAAAAAGCATCTTTAAGATCCACAACACTAAACCACTGATGCTGAGGTGGGACTTTACTTAACAGGGTATAGGGGTTGGGTACCACCGGGTAACGGGTCCGTGTCCTCTTGTTAACTTCCCTTAAGTCTTGTACCAATCTATATGTCCCATCAGATTTTTTTACTGGGAGGATAGGGGTGTTATGAGGAGACATGCAAGGTTCCAATGTCCCATCTTTTATCAACTCTTCTATTACTGGCTTTGAGCCTTCCCTTCCTTCTAAAGATATAGGGTACTGACGCACACGTATGGGACATTCTTCTCTCTCAATTGTGACCCTTATGGGGTCAATATTTAATCCTCCCCTATTTCCTTCCCCAGCCCAAACCTCTTTGTTAATTTTTTCCTCATCTTCTTGGCCAAGTTTTAACACTTTAGCTGTCATCTTCCCTTCTTCTGGTATGACCCCTATTCCTAATTGCACCTGCAAATCCCTTCCCAATAAGTTGCAACCTGCCCTAGGAACTAGTAAGACATCTCCCATCCCTATTCTGGTTTCCCCTTCAATCACCACATTTTTAATGACAGGAACTTGAAACCCTTCCCCTTCTGCTCCTGTCACCTTCACAGTGTCACTACTCAAATCACACCCTCTTGGAATATTTATTACACAAGTTCTTTCTGCTCCTGTATCAACTATAAATTCAAATTCCTCCTCTTGGGGGCCTACTTTTAAAGTTATCAAAGGCTCTAGATGGTATTTATCCCCCAGAAAATAGAGCCCATGACCCCCCTATTCTTCTTCTGGGTGTATCTCTTGAAAAATTTTCAGGTTTCTTTTTAGATGACGGCATTCCCTCTTATAGTGCCCTCTTTTCCCACAATAAAAACAGGTATTTGCCACTTGTTCTTGGGATTTTAATGGTACCGAAATTCTATGTTTTCACTTTTCTCTGTCTCTGAACCCCGGATTTCTGGGTGTGGTATTTGGGGGCGTCTGGTTCTCCTGGGAGTTATTTTCCCGCATAGTAGCTACCATAATTTTTGCTTTTATCTTGGCTTTTTCCTCATCTCTTTGTACATAAACCTTTTGAGCTTCCCTTAGTAATTCATTTAATGACCGCTCATGCCAATCATCTATCTTTTCCATCTTTTTCCTAATATCTGGCCAGGCATGGGTGACAAAGTTAACTCTCAATAGAGCTTGCCCAGCTATGCTCTCAGGGTCAATTCCGGAGTATTGTTTCATATTTTTCCGGAGTCTTTCTAACCAATCAGTTGGAGTCTCCTCTTTCCCTTGTTGCCCATCAAAAGCCTTGCTGACATTCTGCCCTCGGGGGGCTGCCTCTTTTATTCCTTTGATTATCAGTTTACGATAATCACTCATATGTGCCCGCCCTGCCGCTTCATTGTGGTTCCAGTTAGGAGGTGCTAGTGGGATTTTCTGGTCCCCAGGTGGACCCTGTTGATTCTCTCTTTCCCAAATCCTCATTCCAGCAGCTCTAATCATCTGGCATTCTTCTGGGGAAAATTATATATTCATTATAGACTGCATTTCTTCCCAAGTAAAAATATTGGGACCCAAGAATTGGTTTAATTGTTCAGCTGTACCTATGGGATCTTCTAACAATCCTTTAATTTCCTTTTTAAAATTCCTGACTTCTGAAGAAGTCAAAGGAACATTCACAAACCCCGTCCCCCCTTGAACCCCTCCATCGGCACTTCTCATAATGGGAATAAATTGATCTCTTGATCCCAACCTTTCTGTTCCCCAACCATCATAACTTTAGAAGAGGCCCTTTTTGGAGTAGTGGCAGGAGAGGAACTGTCGAACTGTCCTTGGGTTTTAACTGAGTTTCTCCTAGTATTTTGGTATGGTGCCCCTTCGCTGAGAGGGGGACACATTGGAACCACTGAAGCCGGCAGTGAAGCCGGAGCCGCCAACGAGGGAAGGGCGGATGTCGGCAGCGAGGCCGGAGCCGCCGGCGAAGGAGGTGCTGTTGGCGTGTTCAGAGCCGGGACGGAGACGAAAGCACCGGAGTCCCTCGGGGCCGCGGCCGGTGTTGGCACAGCTGGCGCATGCAGGGCAAGGGCAGGGGCAGAGGCGGGGGCACCTGAGCTGGCCGGAGCCACGGCTTCTGTGGGCACAGCCGGCACAGGCGGGGCAGGGACAGGGGCACCCGAGCTGGCCGGAGCCACGGCCGGTGTGGGCACAGCCGGTGCGTGCGAGGCAGGGGCGGGGGCCACAGGCAGTGCGGCACTGTATGAAGGTGGCAATACTTCCAGGGGGTCCCAGCCCTTTTCTTTCTTTTCCTCTGCTCGCTCTGTCTCTGGGGTCTCTGATATCTTAAGAACTTTTAATCCTGGTAGTTCTATATCTCCTGTCCAACAAGAGGCATATTCCTTTTCTTCCAAATCGCACGGTTCCTTTGAATTCACAAATGCATTTAAAGCTTGACAAATCCAAGCTTCAGAAGACCCGTACCTAGGCCAGTAGACCTGATCGGGTCTTATTTCTTTTTTTGTCCATTCTATCATACAATACCGAATCATCTTTATTTTATCCTTTTCCTTTGTACAGGGATCCCTATCCCAGTTAGATAGCTTAACTCCCAGAGGACTTTCTTGGGGTATATCTGCTGGCACCTTTTTATTCCTTTTTCCCCCGGAACTCAGCTTACTGGTTCCTTGTCCCATTATTTACTAAGTATCTCAAACTGGTACCTGTTCCCCCGTTTTTGCTCTAACCTGCCCCTCTGGCAACTGAAACACCCCCTCCCCTCACAGCACAGAAAACCTCTTTCCTTTTATCATATACTAATATAATGTAATCCACCTCCCTCCAGATATTAAAGTCAGATTTTAGTTTAGCAATCTATATTACATATATTTCCATTCACTCTTACTCACTCACTTTTATTTCTTTAATATGTCTCATTCATTCTCACTCACAACAAGAAAACGCAGTGATAAGGTATCTTGATTTTTAAAATCACTTGTTAGTATTCACCCACGGGTATTATTTTCAAATAAAATGGTAAAATTCCAAATGTTGTTGGCCAACCCCAGATTCTCTTGGGTATAGTATCCCACACTTCTCGCCTAGAGTAATTTTTCTAGCCTCTGTGTGTTCCAACCCTCAATCCGGCAACTTTTCTGGGATCGGGGATCCTCACTTTCGTCCCCTGTTTCCTAGTGGATTGTGCCAGGAAACCCCTTCGCTCCCTTTTTCCTGGGGGTCCCACCCCCTTCCTTGGGACCCAGTCCCAGTTCCCCTGGGGGAATCTTTCACTCCTTTTATCTTTCACTTCGTCTCCTCGCTGGCCGCCTTTCTCGCGAAAAGTCGGAACCGCAGCTCTCAGAGACTCCGCACTCACTTCGCAGGTCTGGGGTAACCAGCCCGCGTCTCATTCACACACCAGTCACCCCCGTATCCGCCCCCCCGGAAATACTTACAATCCCTTTTCTTGTCCGGGTCTTCGTGCACGAGAATTGTGGGGCTACTTGCCGCGGTTTCTTAGGGAGCCTCTTTTTCCCTGTTTTTTTTTGCTTTATTTGTCCCTTTCTTGTCCACGGGCTGTCAACCTGCAACCGCCGATTCACACCAGAAGAAACGGAGCGGGCCGCCGAACTCGGCGGGGCGCGCCTCCCCTGCTCGGGATCTCCCAGGGTCTCGGAGGCGAGGTGTTAATCCCGGACGAAGTCCCCAATTGTGAAAAACGAGGTTCACTCTCCTGTTAGGATTGAAAAGTTTAATAAAGGACAATAAGGGACAAGGATAATAAAGCAAAAAGTCACAGCGCTGGGTGCTTTTGGCACTCTGCCAAGAGCACACCTGGTATCTTGGAGACACCCTTTACATACACCTGGAGTATTCCATATTCATAAACAATTATACATATTCATAAACAATTATACATATTTAAAACCCTTTCCAGGAACAGTTCAAAATGGAATGCAGTTTTCCCGTTTTGTCGGTAGTTCCCAGAATCAGCAGATCGCTGTGGGGATATCTTATCTGTTGCTGATAGTTGGTAGCAGGAGCCCGAATAGTTCATAAGCATAGCTATTTCTAAGTTTTTGGTTGAATGAAAAAGTATTAAAAAACCACATCTTCACAACAAAACTACCTTATATAGCATCTGTTTTGTAATAAAGCTATTTTACATATAGCATCTATTTGTGACAAAACTACTGTTTAAAAGGCTACTTTTAACATCACTTATTTTAACATTTGCAGAAAGCCAATATTATAGCATCTATTTATCACATTGCTGTTATCTTGGTTGTTGCTCTTTTTCTTTGTAGTAAACTGTTATTTTTTCACTTATATCTTCTCGCATTCGTCTCTCCTTATTGGTGAAAGGGGAGTGGTTAAAACTAAGGGGTGGTAACTCATTGTGGAGTCTCTGCCCTGTATAATTGTCTTGAATTATACAGTGGGGCAACACAGAAGAAGTTTTTGAGAAAGAGAAGAAAATAATCTAAATAATTCTGAAAGATGGTTTTGCCATAAAACAGTGTAAGGTAAAGGGACCTGCACAGGAGATCCAACTTTTAGGAATAAAATGGCAAGTTGGATGTTGTCAGATCCCAATGGACATTATTAATAAGATAACAGCGATGTCTCCACCAACTAACAAGAAAGAAACACAAGTTTTTTTAGGTGTTGTGGGATTTTGGAGAATGCACATTCCAAATTACAGCCTGATTGTCAGCCATCTCTATCAAGTGACCTGGAAGAAGAATGATTTCCAATAGGGCTCTGAGCCATGACAAGGCTTTGAAAAAATCAAGCAAGAGATAGTTCATGCTGTAGCCCTTGGGCCAGTCCAAGCAGGGCAAGATGTAAAAAATGTGGTTTGTACTGCAGCTAGGGAGAATGGCCCTACCTGGAGCCTCTGGCAGAAAACACCAGGGGAGACTTGAGGTCAACCCCTATTGTTTTGGGGTTGGGGATGTCAGGAAAATTAATCCACAGTGTCAGAGGTTTATGTCCAAAAAGGAGACAGAGGAGTCCTGTAACTTTATTTGAATAAAGGGAGAGGTCATGGGGTATTTCCCATGGGGTCCCTCAAATTGCTGGAGGACACAGCCTCCTTTTTATCCTAATTTCCCGGCTGCATTTCCCTCTCTCTTTCCCCATTGGCTGAGGTACTTGAGAGGTACAGACTTCCCTGATTGTCTAATACAGACCACCTTTTTCTTTGTATCTCCATTCTTTTTCTCTAAGTCCAGGAGTTTAGCATGGCCTTGGGTGAGCAACAGTCTGTGTCAATTAGTGGAATTCCTGTGGAATTTATGGTTCCTCCCATTGCTTCTTTCACCTATCAGTATCTGGCTTTATCTACCAGCAGACCCACAGTTTGTTTGTAAAGACACATCCCTCTCATTCCTTTCAGGGATACAGAGGATCTGAGGCCCGTTTTAGTCCAACTGAAAAGGAGATGCTGGCAGCTTATGAAGGTGATGCCTTAAGAACCTAAAAATGAAACAACACACACTTTCGAGATATTAGTATAGGAGGTAATATAAAGGTTGATCTTTATTGGAGGCCTCCAGGGGCAGATATGGAAAATGTCCACAAAAGCCCACCCCCAAGGGGGTGAATAGTTTTATAGGTTTAGTAAATTAGCATATTTGACAAAAATCACCAATTAGGAGCACAAGTATGTGTCTCGAGCTGTTTTTCAGCCTTGATTTCTAAGGAGAACCAAGATAGGGTAGGGGCTTTGGAATATGTTTTGTCTTTCTGCCTATCAGGGCAGGGAAAAGTACTGGGAAAACTAGCTATGAATGCAATAATAGGCTACAGAGCTCCAAATATATGGGTAAAGAATACGGAGAATATATTTTAAAAAAAGGCAAAAAATCATCTGGCATCAAAGGTATCCGAACTGCTTTGGAGTTGATTGGCACTGAAGCACAGCTCCTCCTGGCACCCCAATTGCCAGTGCTGGGATGGATGTTCAAAGGGAGGGTCTCCTCTACACATCATGCAACAGATGCTACAGTGGGTCACACTGATTACATAACAAGCTTGAATAGGTAATCCCAGTCATCCAGGAATCTTGGAAGTGATCATGGACTGGACAGAAATGGGTCGATTGTGGTCTGGGGACTGGGTTTGGCATTGGTCAGTGGATGGTGAGCAATTGTATTGTGCATCACTCGTTTTTCTTGGGTTTTATCTCCTCTTTTAAAATTTACTATTATTTTTATTATTTTACTTTGTTTTAGTTATTAAACTGTTCTTATCTCAATCTACAAGTTTTCATTTTGATTCTCCTCCCCATTCCATTGGGGTAAGGTGTGTATGTGGGAATGAGGGAGTGGCTGTGTGGTGCTTAGTTGCCAGCTGGGCTTAAACAAGGACAATGAGCTGCACTGCTGGAGCTCTTTTGTGTGGCAGTTGAAATTTCACCCATTCCTCTACACAGCTTCCCTGCCCCTTCCTGCTCCTTGAGAAAGCTGGCTATACCAGGCTTGGGTCTGGGTAGGAAGAAGAGAAACCTCCAAGCTGTCTCAGGGTACAGGTTGTGGGTAGGGTTCTGATAATACTCCTCTGACAATAGCTTTGATCTGCTTCTCCAGGGCAGTGAGTTGACCAGGCCCCAGAGGAGCATCTCAAGTATGTTTGCTAGTAGCACTAATGTAGCCCTTGGAATTCAAATAGGTGTGCTCTAATATATGAAACCTTTCTGTTGAAGACAGCAAAGCAACCCAGGAAAAATTTGTGGAAATACTCTCTGTTCCTGTTATGGATTTACACACGCCAGCCACCATAACAGGGTGACTCTAGGATCCCGCTGATTAATGTAGGTTTCCAATTTCTCTTTTATTAGTTTTTGGGTTACAGCTTGAGCTGGTTGCCTCTGGGGAGGGACCCCTACCCCAGATCATGCCCCCCAGTTATACCTGTACCACCCAGCACCCGATCCCCAAGTCCAATCACTTAATTCTGGTCGGTAGTCTCTTGATTTCTTATTGGTTTTCACTGTTGCTGAGCTGGCCTTCTTCTGAAGTTACCTCATTCTCTTGGAATGGTTTCCTTGGTCCTTATCTTTTTCATTTTGCTCATATCTGCCGGATTCAGCTAGTTCTGTGCTAGCAGCATTAGTTTTATCAAAAATTTTATTCTCGGTCAGCTCTTGCAGCCTAAAGCTTCAATTACTTTAGTTATTAGTGCTAAGCTGCTAATAATGAGACTATTCAAAGAGAAGAATACAGTTAATTAAATTCCTTCTATAACAGTCCTCCCTTTGTTTTGTTTTTGGGCATTCCTGCCCATCTATAGTTGGTCTTGTATGAGGACTCTGATACCCTTATATAGATTTCATAAGCATATTCTGCAAACAATCCCAAATACAAGTAAAAACACAGCAGGCTATCAGAAGCATAATAACCACAGGTAAAAGATTTTTTAGCAATGAACTAAATGATGATAATGCCCATCCAGAGAGCAAGTTTTGTAACTTTTTTCAGGGGGGTTGTATGCACTTTGGGCTTCTTTGTGGGTAGTTAGGTTGGCCACATGATGGGCCAACAACATAAAGGAATTGCATTCCTTATAACTATGAGCAGGGGGGTATTAATAAAAGCAGTAAAGAAAGGTATCGTACTAACAGTTTTGAGAATAACCCTCAGAAAATGGGGTTGCTGGTGTATGGTTGAGTCTGTTTTGGTGATGGTTTGTCCACTGTTTTCAATTAAATGTATAAAAGAAAAAGGAAGAAAACAAAGAATGGTTAATACCAGAACTAGGGTAATCCACTATACTCCTAAGAAAGTATGGAAGATAATCTAAAAACATTAAGTATTGCACCTAATTCTTCTTCACTGGGCAGTTGGTGCCACCTGCCTTTTCTGGTTATATTTCCCCAGCCCTAACCTTGATGATAGTTTTCCCAACGACCTTTATAACAGTTATTGATATACCACCCAGGATGACATGGGCCATAGTTATTGCAGGATAACAAAAGCCAACCATGATGATGCCATCTCAAACCTTCTCCTCTTGGAACTGAGGTTGGGGTGATTGCCACTCATAAGCATGATGAATACCCCAATGTCCTGGGGTACTCCATAATGTTATTGTATTCCAGATCTATCTGTGCACAGAAATTGTTACTGTCTCTTTAAAACCCTGCAGCCAGGAACCTTGTAGGGGGTGTTATCGTGGGCGCTTTTAAAATTGCCCCTTGCAGGCAGTTTCTTGCCTTTTGTGGCATGGTATTTGCTTCGCTGGCTGTTTGGCCTTTGCTTAAGCAGAGGGTTTTTTTTTTTTTTCCTTTTTGGGTTCTCTTTTTGTGGGTTTTTTTTTTCCCTCGTCTCAGAGACGCTGCAGTTAGCGGTTTTGAGCTGCCTGAGGGCGAATTTTGCAGCTGCCTGTCTATAGCTGGGGCATCACGCTGACAGTAGCGGAGCTGCCCCCCTCCGGTCCGAGTCTGTGTCAGCAGCAGCCAGCTGAGGAGAGAAATCACTGAGTGGCCCCAGCCCAGCTGCTTCGCCTTGCCGTGCCTGCCCTGCAGTGCCTTGTGTGAGGAGGATGCTGACCTTGGATGAGCCGTCGGGTCTTCGTCGGCTGCTAGAACTGCTCCATAAGCTCCTGCCTTCCCGTGAGGGATCTGATGCCATCATGTCCCTTTGTCCTTCAAGCCATGAGGCTGCCCCTGCCGGGTGCCATCTCAGCAAGGGTATTTCTGGCATTTCGGGTCTTTCTTTGTCCCTGTGGAGGTCGTGAGATTTTAGCAGTTTGGTATCTAGCAGTTATTTACCGTTATGTTTTTTCTTGCCTGTTGCTGTTCTGTTTGTTAGTAAACTGTTATTTTTTCACTTATATCTACTCGTATTTTGTTCCTTATTGGTGGAAAGGGATTGGTTAGAATCAAGGGGAGGTTACTCATTTCAGAGTGCCCACCTCTTTAAACTGTCTTAAACCAAGACAACCAAATAGGACACTGTCCTTGATTTACAGTCTCTGATGGTTCAATGCCAAGCAGCAGGTGACTCCCTGGTCCAGATGGCTTTAGAAAGGAAACAAAACTGACATGGTCCTAGGATTCCTTCAGCCTCTGTAAGCTGAAGGAATGGTGCCAGTTCAATCTCCAAGGTAGGATTGACAGTCCTGTGGGGTTGACAGTAGTGCATCTAACTGATATTCTTTGGTCATTCATTTAACATGAGAGCGGTGAATCCAGTTATTCATTTCTGCAACCTTTACAGCAAAGTAAGAAGTTAATAACACAGTATACGGACCCTCTGTCAGAGACTGAAATGGTTCATGCCTTAAACATTGTTATGAAGGAGTTTTGCCCACTGTAGCAAAAACTATAAAGAAGCTACAACCACAGAAGCTCACCCCTCCTTGAAGATGCCTAACTGGAACTTTAGACTGTGAGTTAAGCCGCCTAGATAAGATAAAGGGGACTCTATTGTTCAATCATCTCAGGTCTAGGGAGAAACAAACAAGGCTGAAGGAAAGGAATGCATCCACAAGAAAGCCAAACCCAGCAGCTACATTGAGAATCATCCCTGGCTGGGTTTGGGATGGGGGAGACCACAGCCCACAGAAGCCAGGTTTACAGACTGCCCCCCCAACCGAGGGCGGGGGGAGGAGGTTTCGGGTGCGAAACCTCTGGTCAGAGGCATTGAACACCCATCCTCCCTTACACAAACCGGCCCAGCTGTGAAACCCCCAACCCCACAGGCCACATCCACGGGACATTCACATGGGAGGCAGCTGAGGGGGTGTCATAATCCATCAAAGACCCCCAGAAGTGCTCCCCAGACTCATTCCTGAGGCCTTGGACCACAGGACTGCGTGTGATGCAAAGTGATGCAACAGATCCAGGGTCTGCTGCAAGAGACTGTCAAATTGCGCCCCCCCCCCCCGCCCAGGGGAAGTACCTGGGCATTCCCACCTGGCCTGAGCATATATTAATCCATTGGATTCTATGCTTTTTGGGGAGACCCTCACCACCAAGAAGACCAGCTGGAGAGGATAAACAGAACATCATTGGGATCCACGAAGTGGTGATATTTTCTTTAATCTGTCTCTGTCACTCTCATTCTGTCCCCCTACTCTTTTCTGTTTCTTTCTCTTCCTTTTTCTCTCTTTCTCTCTCTCATATTTACTAATAAAACCCATACTATTGACTTTGGCATATGGTCTTGTTTGCACCTTAATTCAGGCAGAGGCATTTCTAATAACTTTAAAAACCAGACTGTAACACCCTCCCATTTAGGGTCCAACTTCTTTTTGTGAGAGTGGACTATCATTACTGCATCCCCAGACTGGATATCATGTACTTGCATTCCAGCTGATACTGGTTGAAACCATCTGGCTTGTGCCCTATTTTCTTGCAGATGTTTTTGTATTCCCAATACAAATTTGGTAACCCATTCATCTCCATCTAAGAGGCTGGTCCTAGCAGGGACAAAGGTCCCAGGTCCAGCTAAGTGCCTGCGGGAGAACGGGACCCTTGAACAACGAATCAATATGATTTTGCAAAAGCCCCTTTATTGTTTACATTACACTATTCTTATGCATTCTTGCAGCTGTAGTTCACGCAATCACGCATGACCTGATTGGTCCCTCTATGTTGTCCACGTGCCCTGCATGCACCTTTCAGAGAACCAGATTGGTTCTAGTCCAGGATGGTACAGTCTCTCTTTATCTACTTTCTTGCTGTCTTGTTATTCTGTTTTCCAATGTCTTCTCTCTTGATTTAGCACAGTTTACATTCCAGTGACTCTGATAAGGGTAGCTGAAGATAACTTGGCTGGGGCACTCTGACAGGATTTGAGTGCTTTACAACAAGTGCCTGCTGTGGAAAAATAACAGATGATTAGCGAATAGGATTGTAAACACGATCAAGTGACTTGCAGCTGGGGTGTAGAAAAATATATAGATCATACTAATCCTTGTTTATCCTTGTGTGCTTGACAAGTAGAACATCTGTGTTTAGATAACATAGGCCTGTGATAGACTTAAAGGCCGCTATCAAGCATGCTTGAAATTCCTCCCCTGCTGAGGGAAAGATCAAAGCACAGTGGTAAACTATGCCTGCATGAATCCCTGATGTACAGGTGAAAACAGCAGGTTTGGTGATTGTAAGGCCCCAAAAAACTTGCTCAATGAGGCTTTTAAAAGAGCTTACAGTTGTTTATGTACTCTGAGTTAGACGCATGGGAGAAATACTGACAAGATATTCTAAAGAGGTCAAAACAAAAAAGACTTTACTGGCAACTTTAGAAAATCAGAGAACTTTGGAAAAAGGTTTAGTGCAACATTCAATCAACATAAAACACTTTCCAAAGCATTAACTTAGCCCATTCAACTTACATTCAACACCTCTTGGCCTTCCTGGGCCCTTCCCCAGGTGGGATTTCCGGTCATTTGGCCACTTAGGAGCTGGGTTAGGGGCTCCAGAGGCAGTGTGTGAAGCACACTGGTGTGCCAGTGATTGGCAGCCACTGCCAGGCTGGGGTACTGGCTCTAGGGGGGTAGGGTGTACAGGGCAGTGCACTGCCTTGCCAGGACAAGGCCCAACCTGCCCCTTTCCCCACACACATGCACCCCAAAATGTCTTAAGACATTAATCTTTCCAGTTTCTCACAATGATCCTCTAGCATGGACTAAGCTCTGCACTGCTTGTGTTCTCACTTGTGTGCCTCTGCCTGGGTGCTGCTTCAGGGATCCCCCAGTCTGTAGGGTAACAAAAAAAAATTTACTCTTTTATTTCATCCATGAGTTTGTGATTGTTCCTACATCCTGCCTGTACTGGCTCACACATTTGGCATAGTCGGCAGGATCCAGGAACAAGCCTGCCATGGCTGGCAAAAAAGTCAGGAACTGGGAAGGCCACGACAGTGACTCCCTGCATTCCAGGATGGCCCAGTTCTGAGTGCTGGACCTGGACCCCCATGGCCACTTTCCTGGCTACATGGGCTCTGCTGGAAGCATGGCCTGAAATAGATGGGGTGGTGGTTACCCCCCCAAAAGATTGAGATGGCTGCGTGCAGATTGCCATGGAAAGCGGCATCAAAGTCTTCTTAAAAGCTAGCAGAGAGATTGGGATGGCTGTTAGCTACCAGTCTTAGAGCTCTTGACTGTGAAGTTGTTGCATTACGGGGTAAAATGAGAGAATTGGAAAAGGAAGCTGGGACTTTACAAGATGCAAAGGTGATCATGCAAGAAGTAATTACTACTCAAACAGAGTGGTGCCATGGACTGCAAGATACTGTAGAACAGTTAATAGTACGTATTGCTGACAAATGGCAGGGGGAAGGGATGAGCGAGTGGCTGTGTGTTGCCAGCTGGGGTTAAACCACAACAGTCCTTTTTGGTGCCCAAATAAGGCTCGAAGGGTTTGAGATAACAACAAATATGATTGGAATGTGCTAGATTGAGTTTATAGCTGTTAGTGTGGTTTAGCTACTGGGCAAGCTTCTGTGCTTGCCATGGACTCACCTGCCTGACTATTAGAGTCTAGTGCTCATTAGTGGCTACTTTTTGCTTTCACTGTTTGCTGTAGTGCTGTGCTACTTATCACCTTATTCTGCTGTGCCTGGGAATGCTTTGATAACAGCAATGGCTCATGTGTTGATTACAGGATCCAATCTGGACAGGGCAGCAATAACAAAAAGTATCAAAATGCAGCTTTTGAGAGGGGCACCTGCCTCATTAAAACCCTTGATTATAGCAGCAGTCACAAATGCTGCTGGTAATGCAGGCACCCTAGCAGATACCTTAAGGCAAATTTGGGCTGTAACTGGGATCATCTGTGCAGGTGGTGAATACATAGGAAAGCTGGCAAAGCCCAAAGGAGTTACATCATGGGTGATGACAAAACCAATGTGGAATGATCTAAGATGAGTCAGTATCCCCCAATCAGAAATACATGGAATTGCAACATCAGAAATGTTTCACTGATGACAAAAGTTAGCACTTATGCAAAAAAGCCAACCGCCCCTGGCCCTACCACCAACTCCATGCCCACCCTCCACCCCTGCCTGCCACCTTAAGGCAAGGCACTACCTGGGAAATGCCAAAACAGCAGGGGTAGTTCTCCAAAATTGCTGTCACCATAGCCTCTAACCGTGAGGGGGACCAATGCCCCTTCATTCCTTTAACTATAAAGTGGTGGTCTGGGGAGATTTTACATGTGTTAGCTCTGGTGGATACAGGTGTTGCTTTTACTGTATTACAGTGATATTACTAATAAAGAAGCCACATCACAGATCTGCAGCTTGGGGGGAAACCCCACCCCCACCCTCCAAGCTAAGGTTACCTTAACGATAGGAAACAACACCCCATTTGTCACTGATGCCTTAAAGAACCTATAAATAAAACAACACACTTTCAAGATATTAGTATAGGAGGTAATATAAAGGTTGGTCTTTATTGGAGGCCTCTAGGGGCATATATGAAAAATGCCCACAAAATGCTCACCCCCCTACAGGGTAAATACAGTTTTATAAGTTTAGCAAATTAGCATAATTGACAAAAATCACCAATTAGGAGCACAAGTGGTGATGTAATTTCGCCCCGGTTCAAGCTCCTTCTAAATCCTCCCCCCTCAGATGGAAACTAAACTTTTATTGACGAAAATGTGTCTTGAAGAGTTGTTTTTTGGCCTTGGTTCCCAGAAAGAACCAAGATAGGGTAGGGGCCTTGGAATGTGTTTTGTCTTTCTGCCTATCAGGGTAGCAAAAAGGGAAAACTAGCTACGAATAATAGGCTTCAGAGCTACAAATATATGTGTAAAGAATATAGAGAATTAATACCATCCCTGCCTTGCTCCATGAATGCACAGGCAGGTTCAGTATTAAGTCAGTAGCAAAGAGACCAGGAAGGGAATTTGCTTTTCCTTCATTCCGAGGCGTGAGTTTATTACATCTTCACCCTCGAAGGGCAGGCAAGCAAATTCAGGGAACAATGGCTCACCGAGGGTTTTTCCCGGGGCCGGGGGAAAGGCGGGATCAGGGAACAATGGGAGAGCCCCGGGGGGAGTGGCGAGGGGCCAAGGCCAGCAGCCAACCGGGAAACTCAAACCAGAACACACCAACTCAACAGAACCACGCACCCTGGGAGAAGCCCTTTGATCATTTTAACTTCAGCTACCACAATTCCTCCTTTCTGTATTAAACAAAGAGGCTTCTCCCAGGGATCCCAGAACTAAACACTCCAAACAACCAAATATACATAAAACAACAAAAACTATCAGAAGCACCCAAAGCCTAATATCCCAACAAACTAAATATACATAAACTAACAATAGCAATCAGAAACACCCTCAACCCAGTGTCCCAACAAGTCCTTAAATCTTTCAGAGGATTTTCTCTCTGGATGCTGGAATGGATGCTCTCACAGGCAGAGGTGACTTGAAGCAGCACAGTTTTCTTTGGGCTGCAGCAAAGTTCAAGTGTTCACTGCTGATGGTACCAGGAGCATCCAGAGGACAGCAGGGTGATAGATGTTGGGTGCTGGACATCATCATGGTGAATGCAGGCACAGGCTCTGGCATTTGCTTCTGTTGGGGTTTCAAACAAAGTTAAAATTTTGCTATTTTAAATGGGGGGGGCCTTTCCCTTCTGCCCCCTTCTCTTACTTCAAGTCTGGGGGAAGGGGAATGGATATGAGATAGTAAATAGAGGGATGCAAGTTAACAGAAAACATCTTAATAGGAATATTGGGGAGTGTGGTTGTGGGAAAGGCAAAACAAAGGGGTGGTAATAGGGAACATTAGGATTTGGGGAATAACAGAATGGGGTAGGATCTGGGGAGACACCACAGGTGTTTTGACTTATCCATTTGAAGTTTTGTCTGCAGTTTTGGTTCCTGGGATGTTGTGTCTGTTTCTGTACTGGACATCTGTGCTGGTTTGTGTTGTCTTCTTTTCCAGGCAATGGTGGTTTCATCTTTTAACTGCACCATGTTCATCTTGGTCAGTGTTATGTCTGCAGCAGCAATGATTGCCGGGCTAGAGCAGAATTTGTATTTCTTTGGCAGGTTCCAGGTGTCATCTGTGGCCCTTGGTTTCTTTTCTGCTTGCTCTGGCTGCCCCCGGTCCTCACACTCAGCACGACAACTCGAGAAGTCATTGCTCTGTCTCTCCGGCTGCTTTTGCAGGCTGCTTACATCTACTGCTTCTTTCACCATGTTTTCGCAGCTTTCTTGGGGTTTTGCAGCTTCGCTCTTGCTGTCTTCCCCCTTTTTCTTCTTTTCATGCAGCACGGGGAAAGGGGATGCGGGCAGGATCAGAGCTGAGATGAGAGGCAGCACTTGGGCGGAATTTTCGCAGCTGGGTGCCCAGAGCAGCGGCAGCAGTTGAGGCTTCGAAGCCCCAGGGCATTCACGAAGCCGCAGGAGGGCTGGCGGGGGCTGGGCGCAGTGCAGCCGTGCCACGATAGTCAAACATCGGCTGGGGCAAGCAGAGGCAGAACATTTTCTCAGGAGCTGCTTCCAGCTTGCTGCTACAGCGTGGGGGGCTAAGTTTACTAGGTTGAAAACAAGGATGGTCTGTCTCTTTAAGTCCTGCTCCACGTGGCTGGCTGGGGCAGGCTGCAACAAGCGGCCGCGCGGCTTTCGGTTTCGGGCCGGCTGCGTGGCTGGCTCGGGCGTGTTCCCGCTTCCGCCAGGGGGGCTAGCAAGGTATGAGCCAGCAGGGGGTCGCGGGTCGACTCTGAGGCAGCGGCGACGGAGGAGAAAAAAAGCGGCTGGGCGCGTGCCTCCCCTGCCTCCCCGTCCGTGCTGCTGCGGGGGAAGGGAGGTCTGCCGTCGGTCAGCAGACCGAAGGAAGCAGCCAGCAGCCCTTTGTCTGGGCTGAGCATGCTGCTTGTTGCTCGCTGCCTTAGGGCTTTTCCTGGGATCTGGCAGGTGCTGCTTTTTTGCTGCAGTGCCGCCGGGACTCCCAAAAGCGGCGGGGCCAGACCTGTCTGGCACCCGCCTCTGCCCGTCCACAACGTCCCGGGGCTGTCTAAAGCACTCCAGGGAGTCCCCGAGTGCCGCTCTGTCCGGCGGCTGCGGCTCGTCGGGGCTTTCTTCGGAGCTCCCGCGTGGCCGCTGGGTAAAGTGTGGCTTGGGGCTGCAGCCGCCGCCGAGCTTTAGGGCGCTTTCGGCTGGCTGTTCCGGTGTTCCCCTTTGAGCTTGGCTCTTTCGCCGCTCTGGGGTTTCGGCTCGCGGCGGGTCCAGCTGCATTTGGAACCTGCCGGGGCTGCGAGGGCACCGCGGTCACGTGAGCGGGAGAAGGTGGGGGAGGGGGGCCACATGTTTGCGAAAAGCCCACCGCTCCGGGCGCTGGCGCCACGCGGTCGGTGCCATCTTTGATAAGGGGAGTGGAGGCGGTAAAATTTAAATTAAATGAAGCAGCTGATATTGCGGGTTGTACCATGCTGCTATTGCTTTGGAACAAATTTAAAGTGGGGAAAGCTGGGGAATTACTTACAGGGAAGGGGTTTGGGGTAGAACTCGGAGTAGCCTGGCCATCGCTACTCCGGGCAGGGAACAAAGGAGAGAGAGAGAGAGAGAGAGAGCAGGCTGACGATAGCAAGTCTGTGCACAAGTGCAGGGTCTTTCTCTTGGTTTCCCTTGATTTAGGGGAGAGGGAACAGGAATACAAGAGTGGGGAGACGGTAAAGAGTTTTTTAAACTGGGGTTAACATTTTTTGACCGTTTTACAAAACTGTCAGTAGCTTTTGCTAGCTTATAAAGTAAATACCCTTTTCCCGACAAAAACAACCATCGTACAAAGCGTTTTAAATACTCAACTAACCACTGCTTAAATAACCACTGAACAAAGTGTTTTAAACCTTCCCTGGTATAACGTAAATTTTCCCGAACAAGGACCTTTAGAACTGGGAGAAACGCTCCCCGCAGGAGATGAGAGAACTCTGCCCCCATCTCGATCTCTTCCCAACCCTCGAGATAAAAGGAAATTAACAGAAAAGGATACAAAAGTGACCCATATTACCTTAGAGGGTCAAATAAAAGTCTCGAGGGCAGTCTACTGACTGGACCGATCTTCTCTTTTTTCTGGAAGGTTGCCGGTCCCCCCGCCGAGATCCCTGATAAAACTCAGAGGTTTCTTTGTGGTAATGGCTGCTAGAAAGGCGACTTTTCATTCCAGCGACGAAGCTGTGCTGGAGACGCTCTGCATGGTCAGTTCGAGGCTGCTCCACGTTCTGTGCCATTTAATACCGTCCCTGCCTGGCTCCGTAGATGCACAGGCAGGTTCAGTATTAAGTCAGTAGCAAAGAGGCGGGAAGGGAATTTGCTTTTCCTTCATTCCGAGGCGTGAGTTTATTACGTCTTCACCCTCGAAGGGCAGGCAAGCAAATTCAGGGAACAATGGCTCACCGAGGGTTTTTCCCGGGGCCGGGGGAAAGGCGGGATCAAGGAGCAGGGACCAATGGGAGAGCCCCGGGGGAGTGGCAAAGGGCCAAGGCCAGCAGCCAACCGGGAAACTCAAACCAGAACACACCAACCCAACAGAACCACGCACTCTGGGAGAAGCCCTTTGATCATTTTAACTTCAGCTACCACAGAGAAAAAGGCAAAAATCATTCGGCATCATCACGATGGTGCTAATCGCCCCAATTAAAGACTATATCTTGGGCATTGATGTGCTGGCAGGACAAATAGTTGAAACTTTAAATGGTCGCTTCTGCATCAGGAAGTCACAAACGGGATTTGCTATTTGATCTATAACCATTTTGTGTGGATTTCCAAAGTGGCATCCTGTTGTACTACCTGTGCCTATTGTGATAAATGAGTGAATGATAAATGTTGTCTTTCGTATATAGGATTTTAACATTGATGAGTGATAATGTACTATGTAGAAATAGTGTTAAGGTAAAATATAGTTAAGTAGAAACAAGATTAAGGTAAATTGTAACTTTGCAATAGTTGTAATATGTTGGGAAACGTAGTAATAAACACATGGTAATAAATGTCTTTTAAGTTGAGAAACTACAGAGCCAGAAACCAGGACATCTTAAAGAAACAAAGAAGATAAACCTCATGCATCCCGGGAAGACTGTTACCTCATCAAAACTCACACCTCCCAAGGAAACTGTCAGCTACCAATTAGGTTGAAGACTGAGGGGGCACCGGAGAGGGGGTGCCTGTCTTCAGTTCTGAAGCAATCCAGATGCTGGCGTAAGGGGGCAGGGACCGGAGAGGGGGGAAAGTTGAGTGAAGTGTAAATTACTTTCTGGGCTTAATGAATATGTAGCAGTTTAAGAGAGTACTTAAGTCCACAGTAAAATGAATGGAGGGCGCCTCTGGCAATATTGCCAAGGCCCGAGCACTGTGATATGCCTTTGTTCTACTAATAAATGTTCAATATTGTGCTGCTGAAAATTCCACTCGTGAATTCATTTTTCTCACTATCAAAGTGGTGACTGTTGTAAAACACTATCGAATTCTGGGAGCGTGGGGGGAGGAAATTACTCAAACCATCCAGGGACCTCAACAAATAGGAATCATTAAGGAAACTATGACTGCTTTTAATAATTCTATTTGACCTGTTTGAAAATCAGATGGCACTTGGAGAATGACTGTAGATTACAGAGAATTTAATAAAGTCACCCCACACACACACTTTCAGTTACAATGCCAGACACAGTTACTCCTCATAGAAAAAATTAGCAAAAATTTACAGCCCTGGAAGGTGGTGATAGATCTTGCTAATGCTTTCTGTTCCGTTGCCATTACATATTTATAAAGCATGTGCACGTAATTGTACTATTTGTATGCAGCTACATTTAAGGGCATTATAGAGGCCACAAGGAAAGATAAAACAAGGTCAATGGGCCTTGAATACCTGGCAGGGTGATTACATGGGCCCCCTGTCCCTGTTGAGAGGGCAGCTGTGTTAAACTAACACAGCCTGGCTTTTGGTGGGGGTGGGGGAAGCCACAGAGACGGCTTCTGAAAGAGAAGCTACTCAAAGCTTCTACTATGTCCAGCTGTTGGGGTGCACTATGTGCTGGAAGAGAGATAGGCCCTGAGGGCTGGAGAGAGAGCCTCTTTCCTGAGCCCGGAGGTGACCCTGGGAGTGCAACCAGGTCACCGGGCATGGGCTGAGAGAGGATTGTGGGTTTGTAGACAGTGTTGGACCTATGAGAAGTGATAATTGTAGTTTGTGACCTTATAAGGTATTGTTTACCTGTTACCATAATAGGTAATATGTGTGCAATACCCCAGGTGATTGGGGGACACTGAGGTGAACATCTTTCCTGTTTATATGATGTGATATCCTGTTAGGTACTGGTATTTAGGGGAATTCTGGGTGTGCAATAAAGGCTTTGCACTTTTCCCATCTTGTGTGTGGAGTCCATGCCCTTGCGTGATTACTGCAAATGGTGCCTCGTGTTTGTATATTATTTAAATCGGGGCGATAATTGGCTAGGTTTGCCTCCGGCAGTATAAGCCTCACAGACTACAATCCACTTGGGACAGAAGTGGAAAAGCTGGCCAGCATCCAATCCCTGATGGTTTTTTCAGGTGAGCCGTGTGTAGCCTACATGCGCAGTCCCGGACAGGATTGCTTTAAAAATGGGAATTCAGACTTCCCTTGCCGACCAGCAGTTTGTACTTGACTCTTTGCCCTGGCTGCTGGACGCCTGTGAGAAGCCCTACACCCCTCAGTCGCTTGACCGCCTTTTAGCGTGGACTGCTGCCTATTATCCAGAAGTAACCTCCGAAGATGCCTTTCCTGTTAACCTCTCGGACACGATGGGGGCAGACTTGTGGAATTTGGCCACCCAGGGGGACACGGAGGTGACTGCGTTGCTGCCTTCCTGGCAGGCAGTTATGGAGGCTTTACAGGAGGAGGAGAGAGCCTTAGCGGCCCGCAAGCCTCTGGCGGCTGATTCCCCAGCGGCTGGCGCCGCCTTGCCCCTCCCAGCTGCAGCTTCGGACTCTCCCTGTGCGGGGGTGAGGGACCCTGATACCGTGGCAGCGGATGCCGCGGCGGCAGCGGCAGAGTTACCAAGAGTCCCGCGCCAGCGCGGGAGGGGTGTGGTCGGTGCTGGCCCGCGTGGTGGGGAGCCCGTTCATGAGCCCTGTGCTAAGGGTCCTGGAGCAGAGTGCCCTACTCCCCCTGCTCCCATGGATCCACTTTGTCCACCCTTGCCTGCAGATAGGTGGGGCGATTGGGGCGACCCTTGGTGCCGTCTTTGGAGTCCTCTGGTGTTCTCTTTGGGACGGGGCGGCTCTGGTAGCGGCTGTAGCGGCTCCGTCCGAGGCCCTGGCAGAGCGCCCAGGAACAGCAGCAGCTTTTTTCCCCCCTTTCTCCCCCCCACTGCTGTGTTTTCGCTGTGTATCACCGAGCCAAGGAGGGCAGCACGGGGGGGGCAGACAAGCCCTGGCATCCTCCCCACGCTCTGCTCAGAGGACCCAGACACCTGCGGGGGGGGCGCCCAGGGGGGCCCGTTCAGGGCTGCGCAGCCCTGTTCCTGCATGTTTTTTCAGGGTGCTTTTTTAATTAATGAAACTGAGTTGCAGGGAATTTGTTCAACTCGAGCAAAGGGAAAAATCAGCTTCCAGCTTCTGCCCTGCTCTTCCTTTCCCTTCTCGTGTTAAAAAATACGTTTTACTATGGATCTCAAGAACATTTGTGGCTTCTGTTAAAAGTAACTTATATTTTCAGTAAGCTGTGAATTCTGATAGGATTGTTTACTGGAGAAGTTCAAGATTATCTGTACCGGTACCCTCAGATTCCTCCTTGAGAAGGGCAATTTGCTGACTGAATTCCTTTCCTTACTCCCTTATTAATGTTATCTGCAGAAACTATTCGAGGTTTATGTATAATTGGCTCATGATTCTTCACTGCAAAAGCAGAGGGACCTGTGCCAGCTTTACCATTTTGCTTGATCTTTTGTCCCACAGCTTTACTAAGGTAATTTTACCGTGAATGTTTTGCCATTGTCCTGGTTTGAAAGACAGGTGTCTGTCAAGGAAGGCAGAAGCCTCCCCTGAAATGGAAAATGCAACCCCCTTCCCTCCGAATTATTATGATTTTGAAATTAAGGGGCTTTCAGGCAAAGATATGAGGGGTAGGAATAACAGTTCTTTACTAATATATATATATGTATGACAAGGCAAACAAACAACAATAACTACGGCAGTAACAGCAAACACAACCACAAACCCAGTGCCAGCCTCTCTCGGCTGTCAGGCACCCCTCCCCCCGCCGTTCGGTGCAGTTCCAGTCACAGCTGGCAGGGGCGGCTCGGGGTCCCAGGAAAGGAATGGACGAAAAGCTTCAACAAACCCTCTGGGCGGCTGGTCCCGGTGTCCGGCCGGACCCTCGGGAGCAGCAGGCTGGAACAGCAGAGACGAGCACAGATCCTGGGTGGCAGATGAGATGTATCAAACTCCGGGGCTGCAGTGGAAGCGCCGGGAGGTCCCAGCCGGCAAAGGGTGTGTAGGGTTACAGTGCAGCGAACAGGTCCAAGCGCCTGCGGAGAGCGGAGCGGCGGCGGCCCGGCTCCCAGCAGGGCAGGGAAAGGTGGGCTTGGGAATCCGGGTTTCTCAGGTAGAAGGAAAAACCGCCGAAAAGAAGAAAACCTCCAGCTCTGACCCACACCTTCTTCACACTGAGGGCACCAGCAAACCCTGCTCCCCCACCCCCCAGGTGAAAAACGAGTAGCTAGTTGTATCCCCGCCCTCTGTGGCCAGCCCTTTTGTTCTTCTTAAGCACCCAGTTATTTGTCCCCTTGGAAACATATATGGGAAAAATTCTTTACGAGAAAAAGAACAGGAGAACTCCTCAAACCCCAACAGCCATGAATGAACATGCAACAACTTTTCAAATTAGTACAGCTATTTAGTGGTTCAAATGTAAATTTTTTCCTTGCCACTTCAAAATTAAAATTGGACTTGATATCAAAAAGTTTAAGTGCTGTAATGGACCAGAAAAGTTACTAAAAGTGATACTACCTTACAAAACAGACTTGCTCTCTGTGTTATCTGCTCAGTAGCTGAGTTTCTAATATTCGCTATTCTTATGCAGACAGAAAAACAGTAAACAGTAGTATACTCCTTTAGAATCATCTAAAACCATAGCTTTGTAGCTGTTTATATGCACTTGTCAGTTCTATGCACCCACTGACCTATCAGAGTTACATGTGCAAAACTCAGGGCAGTATTATATGACTAGGCCCTCGGTATTTATCATTGCCTTTAATAGTCCAAGGTCAAATCTATTGTGCTGATAATCACAAAAGGCTGTCTTGCCATCTGCTAACTGTGCAGGTTTTAAGTGCGATTTGCCAATATATACACTGTTGTCTCTTTTCTGACTAAAAACATTCATGGTATTCTTCGGCACATCTTGAAGATTGACAGAGATTTAATGACTGTAATGTGCCTTGTAAAGCTGTGTCTTAAAAGACTCTAGCAAAATTGTGCTTATACCAAGAAAGTCCTGGCTGTGAACAGATATTTTCATTAATGTTTATAGTTACCACAAGCAATTTTCACACCTAAATTATGTAAAATCACAAAGTATTTGCAACACTTTTATGGTCTCTCCAGGAAATCATGTTGCTGCTATTTCAGTTATACATCAGTTGTTTGCTTGCTTATTGTTCATTGATGTTTATCTGTTGTGTGACAAATTTTTGCTAGCTTTCTTGCAATGATGGAGTCGAGTTAAATTCTGTTGTATCTGAAACTTTTAAAGGAACACTCTCAAGTCTGACAGTTCTGTTAAATTAAAGTGATGTAAGTTTTCAGTTCTGTTATGTTTCAACTTGGTACAGTTTAAGTGATCCTAAAGTTCAGTCTTGTTAAGTTTAAGTATTGTTACATTCAAGTGATGTTAAGTTCTGTTAACCTTAAGCTTTGTTAAATCTATGTAATATCAAATTTAAGTTCTGTTAATTTGAAGTTTTGTTACGTTTAAGTTCTGTTACGCTTAAGTTCTGCTGATGTCAATTTCTGACAAGTTCAACTACTGTTCAGTCTTAAGTTTAAGTTCTGTTATTTTAAGTTCTGTTAAGTCTAAGTTATAGTCAGATTGACTTCTGTTTTCAGTGATGGTAACTTTAAGTTCTGTTCAGTTTACTTTCTGTTACTTTTGAGTAACATTTATTTTAAGTGAAGTTTAGCTTCTGCTGAAATATGCTCATTTAAATTGAACTATACAGTTCTTTTGCTACAGAGATAAGAATGAACAGATTGCAACAATTATGATAAAAGATTGGTGACTGTTTATAAATATAAGATAATAAGTTGTAAAAATATGTGAAGATTCGGTTTGCTAAATCCTTGAATTCGTTAAAAGTTCCATACATGTAGATGCTCTGCATTGCTCAATTAAGATGATTATTCATGACAATCTTTGCTGTTTTATCTTTCGTAGGTTGCTGTCCTGGTTTGAAAGACAGGTCTCTGTCAAGGAAGGCAGGAGCCTCCCCTGAAATGGAAAATGCAACCCCCTTCCCTCCAAATTATTATAATTTTGAAATTAAGGGGCTTTCAGGCAAAGATATGAGGGGTAAGAATAACAGTTCTTTACTAATATATATATATATGTATGACAAGGCAAACAAACAACAATAACTATGGCAGTAACAGCAAACAGAACCACAAACCCAGTGCCAGCCTCTCTCGGCTGTCAGGCCCTTTCCCCTTTGGTGCAGTTCCAGTCACAGCCGGCAGGGGCGCTGGCGGCTCCCGGTGAGCAGGGCAGATGCAATGGTTCCCCCGCGGCTGCAGAGGGCGCTCCGGAGCGAGCTCGGGGAGCACACAGTAATGGCAGCTCGAGGTCCCGGGAGGGATGGATGAAAAAGCTTCACAAACCCTCTGGGCAGCTGATCCCGGTGCCCGGCCGGACCCTCGGGAACAGCAGGCTGGAACAGCAGAGACGAGCACAGATCCCGGGTGGCAGATGAGATGTATCAAACTCTGGAGCTGCAGTGGGAGCCTTGGGAGGTCTCAGCCGGCAAGGGTATGTAGGGCTACAGTGTAGCGAAGGATCGAAGTGGCGGCGAAGGCAGGGCGGCTGCAGCCCGGCTCCCAGCAGGGCAGGGAAAGGGTGGGCTTGGGAATCCCGGGTTTCTCCGGTAGAAGGAAAGCAGCTGAAAAACAGGAACCTTCAGCTCTGACCAACTCCTTCTACACACTCCGAGCACCAGCAGCCCCGCCGCCCTCACCCCCAGGTGAAAAGACAAGTAGCTAGTTGGACCCCCTCCGCCCTCTGTGGCCAGCTCTTTTGTTCTTCTTAAGCACCTAGCAATTCGTCCCCCTGGCAACATGTATGGGGAAAATTCTTTAAGAGAAAGAGAAAACAGGAGAACTCCTAAAACCCCCAACAGTTGCAGAGAAGGATGAGTAACAATTGCAAGTTATGAATATTGTTGATTGCAAGCTGTTCAGTGCTTTGCTTTATTGTCTTATATGCATAGATGTATGAAGAAGTATACTCTCGATTTTTTAAAATAAGTTACTGTAGATGTATTATTGATTCTGAATATATTCTTAATTTCATAGCGTGAATTCATCGACTTTTTATAAAGGGCATTGTCCATAAGATGTTATTTGATGTTATGCATATGCATTTCTTTGATTGTTGTCAGTTTGTTTATGGTACCATTGACTATTTAGCTAAAGATGAATGATAAAGCCGGCTGTTTTACAGACTTTCACATACTGTTATGTAGCTATCTGCAAAAAGTGTCATTTTAAGAAAGTTTTCCAAGCGTTATTAATACAGGCTTGTTTCCAAGGTATGTTAGGGGAACCCTTCCAGTTAAGGCCTTGGCTCTGGCCAAGCCCTGGCCTTACCTGGTCGGGAGGCATACCTACAGACCCAGGTGTTTCTGCACTAAAAATGTAATTGAGTCACTTTGACTTGCTGATTCGGATGTATAGAAGCTGGACCCCTTTCGAGGTACACTTGGAGGCCTTGTCAGGGAAGGTCCTCCAGGTCCTCATTGTGAAACAGGGTTCACCCGCTACGGCAGACTCTGGGTGATGGTCCAGTGTTTAGGCAATTGAAAGTGTATTGTTCTAAAGCAATATCCTTTTGTCATGTGATACTGATTACATGTCTTGCTTTGCTTTTTTGCTGGGTGTAGGTTTATTGTTTCATTATATGTATTTCCTTGCTTTTATGTTGCCTTCACATTCATAGTGACAAACACACATGTTATCATAAAAACAAAAAGGGGGAATATGGCCTCTCAGGAATATCTAGATAATGCAATATTTACACTAAAGTTTTTGCAGGCGGATCATCAATTTTGATCCCCAGTAGAGCGATACCGGTCTGAAGATTTGCGTGTGTGGAACCAATTTCTAAAAGGGTTTACGTAAGGATCCACAATTGGGCGTGCAATGGCAAGGCCTAGCTGATCTACTAACCTAGGGGAGAAGGTACGTATGTGTTTTATTGCCAACAGGTCTAGCGTGGTTACCTGCCTGACCTGACAAACATCAATCGCCTCCGAGAAAATGTGGCCCAGCGAGAGGAAAAAGGACCCAATCACCATCCAGCCCTCGTGGCCAAGACAGGAGCAGGAGTAGGACTGCCAGGAACATGGCTGTGACCTGAAGGCTTGCAGAGGCAGCCTGCCAACAGCCTTGTGTCCTACTGCATCTGCCATCATGTTATTGTGTTCCTGCTGACCTTCTTCAGCTATTCTCTGTTCCATGTCTCCAGAAAGACATTCAGTAATGTCAAAGTCAGCATTTCCAGCTAATGGACTTTCTCCTTCCTAAATGATACAGCTAGATCCTGAGACCTTCTGACATCC
The DNA here is from genome assembly GCA_014706295.1 of Lycocorax pyrrhopterus obiensis. Lineage (NCBI taxonomy): Eukaryota > Metazoa > Chordata > Aves > Passeriformes > Paradisaeidae > Lycocorax > Lycocorax pyrrhopterus. Next base: position 8,595,808 of record JACSVZ010000030.1, read on the forward strand.
TGGTCCGTGTTGCCTCTGAGCGCTAGTGCTTAAGAGGTGGCCAGCACAATCACCTGAGAAAGACTGTGTTATGCTTGGTAGGTAGTTGTGGGCACTGGATCTGCAGAACTTGGATCCTCCACAAGGGATCTGATCCTTTCAATGCCTTAACTTTGTCGTGATGCCTTGTTTTAGTCACCTTTGCTGCACTATCTATGACAAGTGGCTTATAACGCCATAAGCAAAACTATGCTAATAAAAACAAAAGGGGGAATTGTTGGGGTGCACTATGTGCTGGAAGAGAGATAGGCCCTGAGGGCTGGAGAGAGAGCCTCTTTCCTGGGCCCGGAGGTGACCCTGGGAGTGCATCCAGGTCACCGGGCATGGGCTGAGAGAGGATTGTGGGTTTCTGGACAGTGTTGGGCCTATGAGATGTGATAATTGTAGTTTGTGACCTTATAGGGTATTGTTTACCTGTTACCATAATAGGTAATATGTGTGCAATACCCCAGGTGATTGGGGGACACTGAGGTGAACATCTTTCCTGTTTATATGATGTGATATCCTGTTAGGTACTGGTATTTAGGGGAATTCTGGGTGTGCAATAAAGGCTTTGCACTTTTCCCATCTTGTGTGCGGAGTCCATGCCCTTGCGTAATTACTGCATCCAGCAGAGCCAATCCTTGAGGGTTCTGACGATGGACATGTTGCTGGCCCAATTAGAGAAGTTGGTAACGCTTCTGTGATGACATATTTAAGAAGGAAAAAAATACGCGCAGTCCTTCTTCTGAGGGGTGGGGAGGTGTCACGGTCGGGGCCTTCCTGCAGCCGGGAGCCGCTGTGCGGCTGGTGCCGGGAGCAGCCATGTGGCTAGGGCCATGCAGCTGCCACCATCTCAGCATGGCTCACAGTGAACTTTGCCTGCTTAGCTGCTTTTAGCCAGCCGTCCTGCGAGCAGAAGGGCAGAAGCGGCGGCAGCAGCTTCTTTTCGGCGCCCTGCATGAAGAGAGGTGCTGAATGGCGCCGGCGCTGCAGCAGCTGGCACCGCCCATGCGGTGCCGGTGGGGACCACATGGCTAGCGACAAAAACATGGCGAACAATTCCCCGACATGGAATCCAGACGAGATCAACTTCTCAGCGCTGCAAAACCCTACAAAAATCTTTGAACTGGTGGAATTTGTTGACAGTGGTACTTATGAGCAGCAGGTTTTTTCTTAGTCGGAGAAAGAGGAGAAAGTGAGGACGTGGAGAAAAGCAACATGGTAACACCAAGGTTGGTGAAAAGAAATAGGGGGAGGAGGTGCTCCAAGCGTTGGAGTCGAGATCTCTCTGCAAGCTGTGGTGAGGAGTATAATACAACAAATAGTTTCCCTATAATCCATGAAGTGCGTGGGAGAATACAGAGATCCACTCGCAGCCCATGAGAAAAAGTGTTCACGCTGGAGAGGGTGGATGCTGAAAAGCTGTAATCTAGTGGGAAACTTGAACAGAGAGAGAAGACCCTTGCTTCCAGAGATAGAAAAAAAGACCCTTTGCTTCCAAACTAGAACAGCTTATCCTTAAAAGACTACACCCCATGAACTAAATGACCCACACTATGCAGTTTTGAGAAGACTGCTTTGCCCATGGGAGGGACTCACGTTACAGCAAGTCAGGCAGGACTGCTGCTCATGGAATTAGAGCTACACTGGAGAAGTTCATGGAGAACTGTCTCCCGTGAGAAAGACCCCATGGCATAGCAAAGATTTATCTCCCTGAGTGAGCTGAAAGAAAATTTCGAGTGACAAACTGACCAAAACTTACACGCCCTGTTGATACGCAGAAAAGACTCCACTACTGAAATAAGTAGTAAAGTAGGTATGTTTATTCCAGCACCGGGATGCATGGGGGATAATTCCTCCAAAATCATATGTCCCGACAGCTGCATTCAGCTTGGTGTATATCGGGTTACAAGCTCCATATTCATTAAGTTTCCCAATGCGCCTATACATATTCATTACCTAGCCCTGCCTAGCCTCACTTCGCATTATAATGAGCCCAAAAGTAATTTACATATGCGTTGCGCTTGCGCAGTGTTGTCTGGTGGTCGTGGGCAGGGGTCTCTGGGATGAAGTAAGAGTCTTCTTCAGATGAAGTAAGGAGTCTTCTTCAGGCTGAACTCTTCACCTTGCTTCCCTGCACATGCTCTTTATGTCCCTGACCCAAGTCCAAACTTCAAGGCTGGTTTAAGTTAGTTTTAGGTTTGAAAACAGGATCTTTGGTCAAGATTCCTTCCCCTTATCAATAGTCTTAAATCTTCTCATTCTGCTTTGGTAGGCACAATAAGTGTTGAGCAAGCTATATGCATTGTTTTTTAACAAACAGCTTCTTAGCAAATTATTTAACCTCTGCTCCCCCTCCCCCTGATTCACTGTCTCCCTATACTGTCAGTGGGAAAGATGGACGAGCTGGGGGGGTAAAGGTGTTTTAAAGGCTTATTTTATTCCTCATTATCTTCCTCTGACTCTGTTAATAATAAATTTTCTTGATACTGTTTAAGTTTGAACCTGTTTTGCCCTTAGAGTGTTTTTCTCCTAATCCTTATCTCAACTCATGAGCCCTTCATTTTTTCCCCTCCTCTGCTCAGGTATAGCAGAGGAAAATGAGTGAATGGTTTTTCGTGAGCGCCTGGCTTTTTAGTCAGTATCGAACCACAACAGTGGTGATATGTATTCACTGCTGTAGGAACAGTGTGAGGACAATGTTTTGCTAAACCCACCAAATATGCTAAGCAAAATAACATAATTGAAGCATTAGAACAGCTCATTCACCAATACAGACCTACTCACCAAATACTGAGGAACACATTTTAGTGGACATAAAATGCAAGATTAGGCTCAAGGGCCAGGGATAGATGTGATATTCCACATTGTCTACCATCCCATCAGTGAATAAGGAATTGGTTGGATAGCCACACTCAAAGAGTTGAGGTCAACAGCTCGATGTCCAAGTGGAGACTGGGGATGAGTGGCATACTCAAGGGTCAGTATTGGAACCACTGCTCTTTAACATCTGTGTCGGTGATATTGCCTAAAATCAGAAGAAAAACTTTCCAAACAATATTAGAATTGATAACATAAAGAGCAGTCTTTTAATGAAAGCTTTCAGGTGCACAAATTATACCTATGTGCACACACAGCATCGAATTTTCACAATTTTTATAAGTTTAGCTAATTAGTACATCTAGCAAGTACATCCAATAGGAGAACGGTTTCCCTGGTAACCCACGCTTGGATTTTCCCCATTGGAGTCCCTCCAAGGGTTCTTAGCCCTATATCTTGTTATGTCTATGAAGTATCTTATTATTTTGGTCCAGATGCTGGTGCAAAACAGGATGTCCTTGATAGAAATTATTTTCCTTGAAAATAAGACCAAACAGAATTTTAAGAATGTGGCATAACATGTGAGAAAGTGTACCTACTGTTCTAAAGTGTGAGAAAGTACCAGAAACTATACAGCTATATATTAAAAATCAACAAAGCTACAAATATATAAAAAAGCCAGAAATCTTTAGGCATCGGTGACATGGACAGTGGGATCAAGTGCACCCTCAGCAAGTTTGCCGACCACACCAAGCAGTGTGGTGCAGTTGACATGCTGGAGGGAAGAGATGCCATCCAGAGGGACCTGTACAGGCTTGAGAGGTAGGTCTGTGAAAACTTCATGAAGTTCAACAAGGCCAAGTGCAAGGTCCTGCACCTGGGTCAGGGTAATCCCAAGCACAAGTACAGGCTGGGCAGAGAATGGATTGAGAGCAGCCCTGCTGAAAAGGACTTGAAGGTGTTGGTAGATGAGAAGCCTGACATGACTGTAAGGCCCCAAAAACCTCCCTCAACGAGACACTGAAAAGGGCTTATGTTTTTTCATGTACTCTGAGTTAGACGCACGGGAGAAATACTGACAAGATATTCTCAAGAGGTCAAAAAACCAAAAACTACTGGCAACTTTAGAAAATCAGAGAACTTTGGCAAAAGGTTTAGAGCATCATTCAATCAACATAACACATTCCACAAAGCATTAACTTAGCCCATTTAACTTAGCAAACTCTAAGCCCATACAATTTTAAGTTACTCAAAATTCAGAGAAGAGGGAATTAGAAGAAGAAAGAGAAAGACAGAAAGACAGAAAAGATATAGAAAAGAACAAACATAACTACCACTCCTGGTTTCAGTGGTGTTCAGCTGATAGAAATTCCAAGAGGATGTAGGGTCAAAACATGCTCGCTGCATGTCCTGGGTTAAATACCCTTTGGCTTTCCTGGGCCCTTCCCCCAGGTGGGACTTCCGGTCATCTGGCCACTTAGGAGCTGGGTTAGGGGCTCCAGAGGTGGGGTGTGGAGCATTGCCTCCAGTGTGCCAGTGATTGGCAGTCACTTGCAGGGGCTAGGATACATGCCTGGGGGGTGGGATGTGTGGAGTAGGGCATCGCCTCACCAGAGCAAGGCCAAACCTGCCCCTTCCCCCCCCCCCCGTCAAAATGTTTTGAGCCAGCAATCCTTCCAGTCTCTCAAAATGACCCAGCAATGTACACTTGCAGCCCAGAAACCAACTGTGTCCTGGGCTGCATCCAAAGCAGTGTGGCCAGCAAGTCAAGGGAGGGGATTTCCCCCCCTCTAATTCACTCTCATGAGACCCCACCTGGAGAACTGCATCCAGCTCTGGGGGCCCCAGCATAAGGACATGGACCTGCTGGAGCAAGTCCAGAGTGGGCCACGAAGATCAGAGGGCTGGAACACCTCTCCTATGAAGACAGGCTGAGAGAGTTGGGGTTGTTCAGCCTGGAGAAGAGAAGGCATCAGGGAGACCTTATGACATCTTCCAGTACCTAAACGGGCTTCAAGAGAGATAGGGACTTTTTACAAGGGCATGGAGTGACAGGACAAGGGAGAATAGTTTTAAACTAAAAGATGGTCAATTCAGACTACATATAAGGAAGAAATTTTTTTACGAGAGTGGTGAAACACTTGCACAGGCTGCCCAGAGAGGGTGTAGATGCCCCATTCCTGGAAACATTCAAGGTCAGGTTGGACTGGGGTCTGAACAACCTGATCTAGTGGAAGATGTCCCTGCTCATTGCAAGGGCATTTGGACTAGATGACCTTTAAAGGTCCCTTCCAAGCCAAACTATTCTATGATTCTTTATCCTCTCTAGCTCCTCACTGACTCATGCCAATGGTGTCTAATATGTATATCATGGGTTGTTGCAAGGCAACTGGGCCCAAAACAGGACCTGGTCTGTGTTAGTTTCTTCCTTGAGAACCCCAGCAGTACAGCACAAGCTGGAAGAGTTATTCTTGTGCTCCTAGCAATCCAGGGTCCCTCAAAGGCAGGCAGGCATTTAGCTGAGACACATGCCTTGTAACACTTGGCAAATCTGGTTCTGTAACATGCCAAGAGCCACAACTTATGGTCCTCACATCCTCCATAGAGGCTCTGGCTTGCCATGGCGCACAGCCTGCTCCATTGCTTGGGCTTCTTCTATGCCTGGCATAGTCACTCTCATTCAAATTTTGTCATTCAGCTGTTGGGATTCTGGTTTTTGTTGCACTTGGTGCAAACTGTTCTTTCTCTGACTTTACTGTCACCTGTTACATGGTGTTATTTTTATTTAGTCCTTTGTTACTGTTTTCCTTCTGTTACTGATCTAAAATGGCTTTTTAGCTAATACTGTTTCTACTCCAAAAGCTTTTAAAAAATTATTAATTGAAACAAAGTATAATATATTACTAATGATAATAATAATGAAAAGGAGAGAGAGAGGAATAAAGCCCCAAGAAAAATAAATGATGCACAATGCAATTGCTCACCATCCACTGACTGATGCCCAGCCCATCCTCGAGCCGCAGATATGTGGCTCCTGGCCAACTCCCCCCAGTTTATATACTGGGCATGACATTCTATGGTGTGGAATATCCCTTTGGCCATTTCAGATCAACTGTCCCAGCCATGCTCCCTTCTGGTTTCTTTTGTGCAGCTCCTCACTGGCAGAGCATGAGACAGTGAAAAGCCCTTGACTCAGGGTAAGCACTGCTCAGCAACAACCAAAAGATCAGTGTGTTATCAGCATTATTCTCATACTGAATCCAAAACACAGCACTGTACCAGCTACTGAGAAGAAAATGAGCTCTTATCCCAGATGAAACCAGGACATTCTCTTGTGGTTTTTTGCTACGTGGGAAGGGAAGACATCAGAAAAGGCTTAGGTAGAACTCAGTTTAATGAGATTTTTCTCCTGAGTTGCTACCACTTCATGGGATTGGGGAGTTGGCCACATACTAATCAATGGGTTAGATATACTAGCTGGCACCCTGACTAAATGCACTTTTTCCGAAGTAATTTAATTAATGACTGGGAAAGTGCATAAAAAACAAATATACATTTAGAGTTGTGCTAGTAGCACTTCTGCTGGAACAAATAGGTCCTAATACAATATATACACAAGTTGAATTTATCCAGCTTCTGTAGTCCGGTTTACCTAGGTGCAGTATATATACCATATACCATAGTGCAGTATCATATATTATTCTGTTTCTGGAGACAACCAGTCTAGTTATAATAACTTCAAAATAAATTTAGATTAAGTCGAGGCTTTTTGCCATTTTTAGAAATGTTAACTCGAAACTGGATAGAAAAGAAACATGATTCTTTGTGTTTTGTATTTAGGCAGAGTATTATTTTTCTATTGTTTGCTGGTTTTGTTTGCTGTTTGTTTCTGGATGAAATTTGATGGTGCTTGAGTGGTCACAGTACATGCAGCTCTTGAATTTACTCTAGTTGAATGAACTCTCATCCCAGCCAAAACCAGGACAGGCCCACAAAAGGATCTGAGCAAAACTCAGTGCTAATGTAGGGCTGTAACAACTGAGCAAGGTACCAGACCAATGGATACTTCAAAATTCACAGCCCTTAGAGAGTGGACTGGTCTTGCCTAGGTCCCACGTAAACAGTAGCTGGTCCCTCAAGGCCTTCGGGAATCTTGATAAAATGCAATTCAGAAGGAAGTTTCCCAACAGTAAGAAATATCAGGCTGCTTCTGTTTGGGACTTGGCTATTGCATCATGTTGTGAGAGCAAATTCCTACTTCAAAAGAAAAAAAGGGATTTGTCCCTGAAAGATGCAGTATGACACAATGTATACTGCACTCTCAGATGCAGCAGAGCAAGTTAATTGCTCCTTTGTCTTGAGGATGTTTTTTTCATCCCATATAATTTTTGTTTTTATTTTGTGTCCGGGGTGGTCACTGCCCCTCCCCCCCCCCCCCCGGAGTATCGCGATGGGTGAGAGCCAGCCCGGGATCTCCTGCGAGAGTTGGGGGGAGGGATGGTTCTCTCTTCCGGTGGGGTTATCGGTTCGACGGCCACGCAGCGCGGTGTCTCTGACCGGAGATACTGTTGCCTTGTGGTTTTTGCCTGTTTCTTTTTGTTTCTTTTCCTTCGGCACTGCGACTGGGCTTACTGGCTTGCTTCTCTGCTTCTCTGCTGCTTGGGAGCCCAAAGCCAGTACGTGCCACGCCGGGACCCGGGACCGGGAGCACCCCGTCCCCTGCCGGGGGCCGCCCCTTCTGCGCAGCCTGACCCAGGGATCAGCCATCGCCGGTGAGCTACCCAGGGGAGCGATTCTCCGCTCAGCCCCGCAGTTCTCTGCCGCTGCTTCAGGGCTTCTTGCTACACTGTACCCCGACACCCGGACATCCCGCTGCTTCGGGCACAGCCCCGGAGTTTCTGCTACCTTTTGTTTGCCACTCCCGGGCGTGCCGGCATCTGCCGTTTCCAGTTTGCTGCTTCCGAGGTTTCCTGCTGCAGTCCATTTAGTTTCCCGAGTGGCACTGACACCGGCTGCTTCCTGTGAGTTTGCAAAAGTGTATTGGGTCTGACCGAAGTAAAGTTCACAGCCTTTACAGTGCTGTGCTTTGCATTGGTAGCTGGAAGGATGTTGATAACAGACTAGTGTTTTGGCTACTGCCGAGCAGCGATGTCCCTCTAACATTCCTTCCCCCACCAAAGGGGATGGTAGTGGGCAAGATCCTGGGAGGGGATGCAACCAGGCCAGCTGACCCAAATCAACCAAAGGGATATTCCATACCATATGATGTCAGCTCAGATTCATAAGCTAAGGGAGAGAGGAGGAAGGGGGGGCATTCGTGAGTTTTCAGTGTTTGCCTTCCGGAGGAACCGTTACGTGTGCTGAAGCCCTGCTTCCCAGGAAGTGTCCGAACATCGCTGCTGATGGGAAGTAGAGACTTTTTCATCTTTGGCTCTTACGTGCGCAGATCTCTGCTTCTTTCTTTTACTGTAATAAAACTGCCTTATCTCATCCTGCTGGTTGTACTCCATCTTATTCTCTCTCCTGTCCCAGTGGGAAAGGGGGTGATAGAGTGACTTAGTGGGCACCTGGCATCCAGCAGAAGCCACTTGGCTAGTCAATACTAGGGGATCTGCTAACCGCCCTGGTCTGGCCCAAACTAAGCCCTTAGACACTGTGGAGCCGTTCTCTCTCTCTTCCGCCAGCTGAGATACGTGAAAAGGCAGTTGAACTCGCGCCACAGCGCCCCTGCAGCCGCGGGGGAATCATTGCACATGCCCTTGCTGGCCGGGAGCCAACAGCGCCCCTGCCGGCTGTGACCATAACTACACCAAAGGGGACAGTGCTTGACAGCAAAGAGAAGGCTGTTGTTGGGTTTCTGGTTTTGTTTGTTGTTGCTGCCGTTGTTGTTTGTTTGCCTTGTTATACATACATACATACATACATATATATATATATTAGTAAAGAACTGTTATTCCTTTTCCCATATCTTTGCCTGAAAGCCCCATAATTTCAAAGTTATAATAATTTGGAGGGAAGGGGGGTCATATTTTCCATTCCAAGGGAGGTTCCCACCTTCCTTGGCAGACACCTGTCTTTCAAACCAAGACACTCCTTCCAGTAGCAAAAATTAAAGCAGCCTTAAGAGTCAAAAGCCACAGCATTTGGAGCTGAGACATGGCTGCGTGATCAAGATTTCTGAATCTCATTCTGCCCTCTGACACAAAGGCACAACTCATGCATCTGCAGCACAGTTAATGCAGCATTCCCTAGCCAGGGTCCTCCAAGTGCTTCTCAAACATTAGCCAAACCTCAGTGTAACAATCTCCATTGAAAGACTGAGAGTGAGGCTCAGCTGTACTCTGCACCATCACATGACAGTTTGGTTGAAAACCAAGGCTCCAAGACCAGAAGACAGCCTTACCTCTGAAACCAAACCCTGTTCTCTACCATTCCCCCATGAACATGTCTATGCAACTGAGACTGCCCTGTCGCTAGTGAGCAGAGACCGAAGAAGAAAGCGACATGGACGGTTTAAGGTGAAAAGAAACCGATGCTTTATTAATTTACAAATTTGCTTATATACCTTAGCATGCTGGACTGACATAAGGTTATTGGTTCTCTGACCAACCACCCCCCAGAGGGATTGGCTGAACCCAACAACACTTACTTCAGATATTTTCTCATTGATATCATAACAATGCCATAGTTTACAAAATCTTTCAACTGTTTTCCCGTAGCATCCGTGAGAAAGCAAAGCTTTCACATAGACGCTGTCAGAAAACTGAGAAATCTCTCTGCACCCAGGCTTTCAGCATTCACAATTCCGCCTTTTTGTTTTAAGAAAATTAAATCAGGCACTAATTTAAAGTTGGCAGGGAGATTCTCCAGCGGTGCCATAGGAGATATATCTAGCGAACCTAATTCTGTATTGGTTATTGGTTCTAAATAGCCTTAAGGGCCTTAACATTCTGACTCCAAATTCAGTCTCTGCTTGTAGGAGGACCAGGCTGATGGTCGACATCTTGGTCGTCATCAGAGGGATCACTCGGCTGATGATATGCATTCTGGTCCTCATTTGAAGGTTGCCTTGAAGGTTGCCTTTTCTGCTCCTGGTGCCGCAGGTCAGGGCGAACGCATCTTGCAGGTAGCCATTGTACCCCTGTATCTGTGGAAACGCAAGCACACCCACGACCCCAAGCAATAAGCTCATGCGGGCCTTCCCACTTATTAGTGAGTAGGTCCCGTACCCAGACTTTTGCTCGAGGCAAGTGCGTCTCGCCTGAAGACTGCAGTGAGAGAAAATGATTCAAAATAACAGGATTGTTTGAATTTGGTGGCACTGTAAGATGATTAATCGTATACAATGCTTTCTCCAATTGACTCTGTGGGGTTTCCCCATGCATTCCCCCTTTTTGTCTTTCCAGAACACGCTTCAAAGTGCCATGAGCGCGTTCAATAGTGGCTTGACCTGTAGGAGAATGCGGGACACCAAATTTATGGTCCACGCCCCATAACTGCAGAAACTGCCGCATCTTTTGCGAGGCGTAGGCAGGGCCATTATCGGTTTTCACCAAGGAAGGCACGCCCAAGACCACAAAGGCCAGTTTCCAATGGGCAATGACATCATGGCCTTTCTCTCCAGTATGAGCAGGCGCCCACATAACTGAGGAGAAAGTGTCAATCGACACGTGCACATACTTGGCCAAATTCGGGGATGTGCGTTACATCCGTTTGCCAAATCTGCAAGGCCTTTGAACCTTGGGGGTTTACCCCGGTGGTAAAGGTGCAGCGAGTCCGTGACAGTCAGCGCAAGCACTGACAATGCCACGAGCCTCAGTTGGCGTTAAATGAAACTGCTTTTGCAGGGTATGTGCACTTTGATGAAAAAATCCATGCGATGCCTTGGCTTGTGTGATTTTGTCAGGCTGAGGCGCTACCCACGCGGGGTTGGCTTTAAGCTTGCTGGGTGGGCCTGTGTTGGTGCCACGCCCTGGGGAAACATTTGTGTCTGAGTGCAATTCCTCCATGTGCTCATTTTCGCCTTTCCCGAACTAGTCAAAGGTTGACCGTTGGCATGGTACATAGATTTGCAATATTTTGCATAATGACCTGGCCTGTCGCGCCTCTCGCAGTGGGAACTTCCTTTGTTCCTTTTCCCCTTCTGTTTTGCCTGTTTTTGCTTGCTCTCAACCTTAGAACCTTTTTTCCCATGATCAGAATGTGCTTGAGTAGGTCGCAGAATTGCGGCCAGAGCAGAATGGCCCCCAGTCCCCACCTTAGCGCAGGCTTCAATCATGTCTGTTAGTGTAGGATCACCCGGTAGGGCATCTATGATCTTTCTACACTCATCATTAGCATTATCTCTTGCTAATTGTTTGCATAGTATCTGCCTTAATGTATCATCTTCAACCTGCTTCTCAAGGGCTGCTGCAATTTTCTCCACGAAGGGTAAAAATGGCTCTTTCTGCCCCTGAGATATTTTTACATATCGTGTTTTGGGAGCAGCCATGTCTATGCTCTTTAACAGGGCTCCCATTCCGACCTTTTGAGCCTGCTCAAGGACCAGAGGATGCCAGGTAGCTTGGAGCTCGGCATTAGAAAATGGACCAAGTCCCATGAGGGCATCCATTCCAACTGCACATCTAGGGTTGTCCTGTGGTAACTGCATATTCTGTGCAGCAGTCTTTCCCGCCATCCTTCTCCAGTTGTTCTCAAAAACTGAAAATTGGACAGGTTGAAATAACATCTGACCTAAATGTCTAATATCAAATGGAGCAAGCAAATCTGCATTTATCACTCTAATAATCTGCATGACTTCAGGGGACCCGAGCCCATACTGTGCCACTTTGGATTGCAAATCCATCACCACCTTCCATGTAATAATATCATGCTTATCAAGCTGACCTGAATTCAGGATAGCCTTGTACACAGGATAGGCTTGGACATCCCCTTGTGAGGTTCCACTATCGCCTTGGTCTACCAATACACCTTCTTGAGGTGCTGTAGCAACCTGATTCTGCACAGGTTTTCCTGTGCTTTCAGGCATCCCCAATTTCTCTATTAAATCCCAGTTTCCCGTCTCTAGAGCCCGCATTTTGACCATTTCCCAGAAACGTTTTGAGTTTCTTGGGCGCACGGTCACCGTGCAGTCTGGAAGTGTCCAAGGGCGGTTCCGGAGACACTATTTTACCAATTGCCGACGTCCAGCTGGCTGTGTAGCAGACGTATCCCCCCGCATCACTGTCAGACGAAGGTCTTTCCGATGACCCCTGTACGAACAATGGAGGCGGGCAGGATACGAGCGCTGGACCAGAGGGCGGCGGCGCTGGAGCAGAGGGTGACGCCGCTGGAGCAGAGGATGGTGCCGCTGGACCAGAGGGTGGCGTAGCAGCAGGGACTGTGGACGGTTGTGCGGAGGGTAGCAGTGCGGTTGTCTGCGGCAGTGCTACCTGTGGCGGTGCTGCTTGTGGCATTTTTGCTGGCCGCGCAGGCGCCGATATCATCGGGGCCACTGAAGCCACTGAAGGAGTTACCGGAGCTACTGGAGTCGCTGGGACCACTGCTGGAGTCGCCAGGACCACCGAAGCCGCCGGAACCGCTGCCGGAGTTGCCGGGACCGCTGAAGCCGGCATAGTCAGCCCAGGACGCCCGCTTCTAACCGGCAGCAACCTCTCTGGCAATGCCACCAACTGCTGAGATATTCTCTCCAATATCGCAAGCTGCTGCATTGATGCATCCCGTATTACGGTAATTTGCTGTACCGAGATCCACCATGGGCGATTGAGCCTGCGCGGGAAGATACCCGGATGCGGGCGCATGCACAGGATAGTTGGGCGCCCCGGGCGCAGGCGCGGAATAGCTGGTCACCCCCCGCGCAGGCGCAGGATAGCTGGTCACCACTGGCACATGCGCAGGGTAGCTGGTCGCCACCGGCGCCTGCGCAGTAGTTTCGGGCGGCGGTGCGACCGCCGCTGCCATGTTACCTCCGGCCGCTACCGGCTCTGGCGATAAAGGCACTGCGGTTTTCTGCGGTAAAGTCTCGGCCGCCGTGCCAGACTGCGGTAACGGAGGGGCTGTAGGGACGACAGGTCCTGCCGCACTAACTGAAGGTGGTGGTGCGGGGGGGGGGGGGTCGCTGGAGCGAAAGGAGGAGGACGCTCCGACCCTTTCCATTCCACGGGCGAGGGATATTTCAGCATAACAAAATCACGTGGAGAGGGATAGGTGGGCGGCACGTAATCATGGGGCGAAGGGTAGGACGTTGGAGCAGTCTCTATGACCGCTGTGAGTTTTGTCTGCGCCGGGAACGCCCTGCCCCCATTACTCTCAGCCTCTCCACTTTCAGATAGCTCAGTGCCCTCTGAAACATCCCCCTCAGAACTGTCCGAAACCGGCAGTACTTTTGTGTCCATAATAACCTCTTGTAATGCATCAAATAAAATTCTCCAGGTGCAGATCGATCCGACCACGCTCTTGTCTCCGTAAGCCAATTCTTGGACTAATCTGTCCCCTAGCTCCTTCCAAGCCCCTATGCTGAACGCTGCATCGGGATCTGTGGAGAAGTCATGGTCTGCTGCCCATTGTAACAGCTCGCATAAATCATTATCAGATATTGCGGTATTTCCTGTCAGAGTCAATAGATTTTTCCAAGCCGAAAAAATCGTGTAGTCTCTTGACTTGTTAATTCCCATCTTTCTGGGTTTTGGACCCCTTTCCCATCCCGGGGGGGGGGGGGGCGGGAAGACACGTACCTTCTTAGTTGCAGTACACGTCGGGTCACCAGATGTCGCTAGTGAGCAGAGACCGAAGAAGAAAGCGACATGGATGGTTTAAGGTGAAAAGAAACCGATGCTTTTTTAATTTACAAATTCGCTTATATACCTTAGCATGCTGGACTGACATAAGGTTATTGGTTCTCTGACCAACCAGCCCCCAGAGGGATTGGCTGAACCCAATAACACTTACTTCAGATATTTTCTTATTGGTATCATAACAATGCCATAGTTTACAAAATCTTTCAACTGTTTTCCCGTAGCGTCCATGAGAAAGCAAAGCTTTCACACAGACACTGTCAGAAAACTGAGAAATCTCTCTGCACCCAGGCTTTCAGCATTCACACTGCCCCATAGCTGGGTTTTCAGCTACTGCTGGCCAAAGCTGTTCTCCATGGTAATAGGCACAGTAAATGTTCCCTGTTGCTTTCTGCATCTATAAATGCCTTGGGAAGACCCCACCAGTCTGGCTGAAGGAAGAGGCCAACTGGCCCCCCTCCACCACCAAACTAATCACATGAGCATCTCATTCATCTGGGTGAGCTTCTCAGCCATTTTGGGATGATCAGGTCTGTATTTGTGTCCACAGTGGTCCATGCCAAGGAAGTGAGCAATCTGCATGTCTCATTCACCACTGTCTATTGCAGAACAAGAGCAGTCTTGTCACACGCTAGCCTGGGATTCAGGCACGGACTCTACTCCAGAATCTTCCTGCCAGAGCTTTCTGGTTGTCTCTGGAAACTGCCATTTCTTCCCCTCCTACCATCTGCTCAGGTATCCACACAGTTAAAGTTAAGCATGAAGAAAGAGCTGCTCTTCCTGCTCTATTGTGGCAGTGTTTTTCTGGGACAGATGTAAAAGTCTAACCTGTAGTCTCATCTCATCAAGCTGCATCCTCTCCCAAAGGAAGGAAATGGTATTTACAGAAGCAGTTTACAGGCCCTGAAAGCTAACTTATCTGTGGTAATCCAGCTAGAGCACTGTAATCCCCAGGTGGCAGTGTATGACTGCCCAGCGCCACTCATAACAGAAAAAATTCTTCAATCCTACTCCAAACTTGCAGTAGGACCTCCACATCATGTAAAAGGTTATCCAGGCCCTCAGGAAAGAGCTGCTTACCAGTTGGATAGAGATGCTGCAGGATCCCATTGTCCACAGTGTGAAGATCCTTCATGTTAAAAGAAGGGAAGAAATAGATGCGGTGAAACTTCTTTGGTGGTGTGGTTTAATCCCAGCCAGCAACTAAGCCCCATACAGCCACTTGCTCACTTTCCCCCCCCCCCCCGGAATGGGGGAAAGAGAATCAGAAGGGCAAAAGTGAGAAAACTCATGGGTTAAGATAAGGACAGGTTAATAACTGAAATGAAATATAATTATAATAATAGTAATAATATTTTCTAATTAAAAGGGAAATAAAGAAAGGGAGAGAGGAATAAAAACCAAGACAAGTGATGCATATGAAAACAATTGCTCACAACCAACCGCCCCATGCCCAGCCAGTACCTGAACAGCAGCCCTGCAACAACCTCCCCCCTAGTTTTATTGCTGAGCATGATTCCATATGATATGGGATAACCCTTTGGTCAGTTGGGGTCAGCTGTCCCGGCTGTGTCCCCTCCCAACTCCTTGTGCACCCTCAGCCTACTCACTGACAGGGCAGTATGAAAAGCAGAAAAGGCCTTGGCTCTGTGTAAGTCCTGCTCAGCTATAACTAAAACAACCCTGAATTATCAACACTATTTCCATCATAAACCCAGAACAGCCCCATACCAGCTACTATGAAGAAAATTGACTCTATCCCAGCCAAAACCAGCACATGCAGGAAGAGTCCTTCCCAAGTGTCAACACCCATGAAGACCACTCTCCTTCCTGAGGCAGCAAAAAAGGAATTAATGAGAGCAGGAATCCCACCCGAGTCATGCGGTTACCCACACTAGTGCAAATTCAGGTCACGATCTGGCACACTGGCTCCTTTCCAACCCACACTCAAAAGCAACCCAAAATTAAAATCAGCATCTGGTTGTAAATGAGTTTGAATATATGGAGTGGCCAGCCCTGTTTCTGAGCCTACAAGTGCCTTCCACACTAAATCCACTAGCACAACCTCATTATTTATTGTTGACCTCTGACATGTCACCCCCGCAGAAAGACCAGGCTCAACAGGCCAAAAAGCAGACAGGTACCCATTTGTACTGCTGCAGCACTTAGGAAGGTGCAGTGAAAAGCAGACAAACCCTTGCCAAAGGCCCTGCAACCCCACTGTAAAACACAAGGCAGTATTTGGCTGCTGACAGGTATGGGCTAAGTGGAAGCCATGAGTTCTGGACTCTGACTTTAAACACAATCCTGGTGGGTTTTCATATGCAGAAAAGAGAAGGCAAAAATGTGATGCGCTGCATGGTGGCAGTGGGGAGATCAGCTTGGAAGCAGTAGAGGTGGGCATGGTGGGGCTGGGAGATTGCAAGGTGGTACAGGAAACTCAGCTTGTTCTCATAGGGCAGTGGGCTGACCTTGGCCGGGTTAAACCAGGCAAATCAAACCTGGGTTAAACCATGGTTAAACCAAAATGGAGGACGTCGATGATGACAAGTACAGCCTTAGAAAAGTGCTGGGGTGCCCAACAGGAGCCCAGAGGGAGGCTCTGCCTCTTCTATGATGGCAGTGAGTAGGTCGGAGCAGGAACTGTTGTTAGCAAGCTTAATCCAGGTAAGCAGGAAGCCACTCATGAAGAACCTAATACAAGCAAGAAAGAGAAAGCAGATGCAGGCTAGGAAGATCAGCATTGTCCACCACTTAATCCTAGGGGGAAGGACAGGTATGATCAAGATCCTAAGGCTCTACCTGGAGCAAGTACCCACTCCTCCCTCCCCAGTACCCATCCGTTACGAACTGGTTTAACACAGAAGACCAAAGGAAACTAAGCCTCTGTGAATAAAATGGATCGAACTCAGAAAGGTTCGAAATATACCCAAAAAACATTATTAAAACCAAACGAGGTTAGATGTTGGTGCAAAAAAAATATGATATATTTTATTTAATAGTAAAAGAGGCAAAGAGAAAGAAAAAAAGAAGAAAGAAATAGAAAGAGAGGTGTGGGTGGGTGGGTGGGGGGACAGAGAGTGACAGAGGTTATGTCACCGAAATGGCAGGAAAAACAAAAACCCTCTAACAACATTTTTAGTGTTAGAGAATCAAGGCATTACTTTATTCTGGCCAAGATGTTGTTCTGGCCAGGATGTGCAACAGAAATCATTTCATCCACACATAGCCCAGGTGTGCAGAGAAAATCATTCCATGATACACAGATTTTACTAGATTTTTCACAAACTTTATGCAGTCAAAACTCATAGAGATTCATTGGTTTAAAAAAATTTTAAACTTGGTATATTTTCCAACAGTTAGGTAGAAACATATCACCCTTCTGGGGGTCCCAACAACGTCTCGTGGCTTCCCTCTGTGATAGACAGCTATTATAGCATTGGCTTTCGCGGGTACTGAAATGTCAGAAATATTATGTATTAGAATATGGTAGGAAATATTATGTGCATGTTAAGAATAACTTTGCTATGCAGATATTTACTAATTAACATTATAACTAGGGTTAAAGTTACAAGATGATTATATAGCTTGAGTTATAAGATACCTATATAATTTGAATTATAACTTTTTATACAATGTAATAGCTAGTATATGGTTAACTAATTGTTTAATGCTTAAATAAACGGAAAGCCAGGTGGATAATCTCAAAAATAGACAAGATAAGAGAAGCAGCAGGATGTGCTAATGAGAAAGGAATTCAAACCGGTTGGACCCAGAAAGACCTAGGAACACCATAACTGCACATGCTCCAAAGACAAAGTTGAAAAGTTCAGAGTGAGGGAGAACTCAAGCCTTCATCAGAGAAGACCCCTGAAGACCCTCACATCATAATACGCATGCTCTAAAAGGCAGACTGGGGGAGGAACTATGATAATCCCTTCTAAAAAAAAAGTAAATTAGTTCACAGAAAAACTATGCATATGCATTGTGGTTTATTAATATGCATGATATTAAAGCATATAACCGGGAAGTTTGTGTAAGTGGGGGTGCTTCTGGCTATGAGCTAAGCACTCAGTGCTGTCTGTTTGCTTTAAATGACCTTTGTCCCCTATTGTCCCTTATTAAATTTATAAAACCCCCAAAAAAGAGGAGTGGGCTTTGTTTCTCACAATTTGGTGACCCCGATGTGATAAATACCTTGTTTCCGTGATCCTAGGGAGTTGCAAACGAAAGGCACACCCCGCCGATTTTGGCAGCTCTCTCGGCTTCTCCTGGAGGTATCAGAGATTGCAGGTTAACCCCTCAAGGACAAGAAGGGATGCTTAAAGCAAACAGCGGGGATCAAAAGACCCCCCTTCTTTTTAAAGGATCCTCAAAGGCTCCCTAAACCGTGGTAAAAAGCCCATAATTCTTGTGCACAAAGACCCCAACAGGAAAAAGGACTTGTAAGTACTGTTTCGGGGGGGCAGATGGGGGGATTGCCTGGCGTATGTGTGAGACATAGGCTGGACAGTCCAGACCTACTAAGCAAGTGAGGAGTCTTTCTAGCCGCAGTTCTGTACCTCTGCGAGGGGCGGCCGGCGAAGAGACAAAGTGAAAGATAGAGTGACTGATCCCCTGGGGTAATTGGGATGAGGTTAAATCCTACGGAGACGGGAAGTGTAGCATTGAAGGGTAGGAAAAAAATCCTACGGAGATGGGAAGTGTAGCATTGAAGGGTAGGAAGAGTCCCCGGGAGGGATACCGGATAGGATCCCTAATAGAGACAGGAGTAGTCTCGGGTAATAAGGGAGTAAAAGGATTTCCTAGGCGGTCCACTAGGAAATATAGGACGAGAGTAAGAGTCTCCAGGTACAAAAAGGATGCCAAATTGAGGGTTAGGATTGGCAAAGAGTGGGTGGTAATACCCGGGAGATTAAATTGAGAATTCAATATCCTGGAGAGGGGAAGTGGAGCATTGAGGGTTAAGAAAATATCCTAGAAATCCTATACTCAAAGTATTTGAAGCTGGCCAACAGCAACAACAACATTCAAGACTTGATTAGAATTTTGTTTGTAGAGTATAAGTGAGTACTTTTGGTGTTTTGTGGTGAGATAAAGGGGAATGAAAGAGGTGAGTGGCCGGCATGGAATGAATGTAGAATCTATTTAGGTGACTGT
Organism: Lycocorax pyrrhopterus obiensis; assembly: GCA_014706295.1. Taxonomy (NCBI): domain Eukaryota; kingdom Metazoa; phylum Chordata; class Aves; order Passeriformes; family Paradisaeidae; genus Lycocorax; species Lycocorax pyrrhopterus. The sequence continues at coordinate 8,614,602 of JACSVZ010000030.1, forward strand.
TGGGACAAATGAGTAGGGAATAGTGAGACTGTTATAGACGCGAAGAGATTGTGAAGCTTTATTTCTGTTGTATAAATTGTGAGTTTGAGGTTTGACCTTGTTATCCAGGGGGAGGTTTACGAAAAGTATTTATTGTAGTTTTGGTGTGTAGAGAGGGGGGAGGTGGTTCCCCAAAGGTGTATAAAAGGTGCAAGGAAAGTGAGTGGAAGGCGCAGAACAAAATAGATTGGCAGAAGGAGGAATAGAGTGGGAGGGGCTGGAGGCCCCAGGGATGTGAGTAGCTGAGGGTTGAAGGCCCCGAGGTTGAGCCTCAGTTGAAGTGTGTGGAGTCAAGAGAACCCCCCCCGAAATACCATGGGACAAAAGACTAGTAAGTCAAGTCCCAAGAAAGATATAAACAAAGCTGTACTGACCAAAATTCCCCCAGATAGTCCACTGGGAATCAAAATAGCTAATTGGGAATATAATTCATGCACAAAAGGAAAAGATAAAAGTTTAGATGATTCAATATTGCATGATTGAATGGGTAAAGGAGGAAATTAGATCAGATCATTTATATTGGCCAAAATATCAGTAGTTTGAAGGGTGGATTTTTCAAGCTCTAAATGTTTATGTAAATGCTAAAGAACCTGTTAATCCAGAAGAGAGTGAATATGCTTCATGCTGGAAAGGAGAAATCTGGCCTATGGAAGCAAGAACCTTTAAAGTAGCTGAAAAAAAAAAAGACAAAGAAAATAAAGAGGAAAAAAGGTGGGACCCGTTAGAGGTATTACCCCCACCTTATGCAGTACACACTGCCCCTCCTCCGGCACATGAGGGACCTTCTCAGAACACAAGAGGGAGCTCAAAAGCCAGTAAAAATACAAACACAATAGGAGAGGAGGGAAACAGGACTAACATATTTCCCTTCAGAGAAGTACCGATGGGATGGGCCCACAGGGGAATAGGCTTTGTGAATGCCCCTTTAACTTCCACAGAAGTTAGAAGATTTAAGAAGGAAATTAAGAGTTCATTAGAAGATCCTATAGGCCTCTCAGAACAATTCGATCAGTTTTTGGGACCCAATATTTATACATGGGAAGAAATGCAGTCTATAATGCATATTGTATTTTCACAAGAAGAGAGAAAAATGCTCAGGACAGCTGGAATGAGAATCTGGGAGAGGGAGAATCAACAGGAGCCATGGGGAGATCAAAAGATGCCCATGACCTCTCCCAACTGGAACCACAACGCTGAGGCAAGCAGACGAGATATGAGCGATTATCGTAACTTACTGGTTAGGGGGATAAAAGAAGCTGCTTCTCGAGGGCGGAATGTAAGTAAAGCTTTTAACAGTCAGCAAGGAAAGGAAGAATCCCCAACTGAATGGCTGGAAAGACTTCGGAAAAATATACAGCAATATTCCAGTATAGATCCTACCAGTCCAGCAGGCCAAGCATTATTAAAAGTTAACTTTGTCGCACGTGCTTGGCCAGATATTAAGAAAAAGCTTGAAAAACTAGATGATTGGCAAGATAGAGGATTAGACGAACTGTTACAAGAAGCACAAAAAGTTTATGTGAGGAGAGATGAAGAAAAAGCAAAAAGCAAAGCAAAAATCATGGTGGCCACAATGCGAGGGGTTAACACATTCAAACCTATGACCCCCTCTAGGGTAGAAACCCCTAGAAACAATGCCCTAAGTAACAGGGGAAGAGGGAGGAGCAGACCCCTAATGGGAGCAAGAGACCACAACCCAAATTATAGCCAAGATGTTTCAAACAGTGCCTGCTTTTATTGTGGAAGGGAGGGCCATTTCAAGAGAGAATGCCCAAAGCTGAATAGAGATCTGGAGGTGTTTAAAGAAGTACAACAGGACAGAATACAGGACTAGGGGTGTCAGGGGCTCTACCTCTTGGGGGATAAATATCATTTAGAGCCTTTGATAACGTTAAAAGCAGGCCCCCAGGAGGAGACATTAGAATTTATAGTTGATACTGGGGCAGAAAGAACTTGTGTGGTTACTATCCCAAAGGGGTGTAATGTAAATAATGACACAATAAGAGTAATGGGAGCAAAGGGAGAAGGTTTTAAGGCTCCTGTAATCAAAAACACAGTAATCGAAAGGGAAACTAGAATAGGGATGAGAGATGTTTTATTAGTCCCTAGAGCAGGTTGTAACTTATTAGGGAGAGACATACAGATACAATTAGGAATAGGAGTTAAACCTGAAGAAGGAAAAATGACAGCCAAAGTGCTACAGCTCCACCAAGAAGATGAGGAAAGAATTAACCAAGAAGTTTGGGCTGGAGAGGGGAATAGGGGAGGATTGGATATTGACCCCATAAAAATAACAATTGAAAAGGAAGAATGTCCTATACGTGTGCATCAGTACCCCATATCATTAGAAGGAGGAGAGGGCTTAAAGCCAGTAATCGAAGAATTGATAAAGGATGGGACATTGGAACCTTGTATGTCTCCTCATAATATGCCTGTTCTCCCAGTAAAGAAGCCAGACGGGACTTATAGATTAGTCCAGGATTTAAGAGAAGTTAACAAAAGGACTAAGACTCGATACCCAGTAGTACCTAATCCCTATACCCTTTTAAGTGAAGTCCCACCTCAGCATCAGTAGTTTAGTGTTGTAGATCTGAAAGATGCATTTTGGGCTTGTCCGTTAGCAGAGGATAGTCGAGATATTTTTGCTTTTGAATCGGAAGATCCAGACACTGGACGGAAACAACAATTAAGATGGATAAAATTACCTCAGGGGTTCACAGAGTCTCCGAATTTATTTGGACAAACCTTAGAGGAAATATTGCAGGCCTTCCCTAAATCTGCTAGGATAAGAATTACTCAGTATGTAGATGACCTTTTAATATCGGGAGAAACCAAAGTTGGAGAGGCTACCATAACACTTTTGAATTTTCTTGGGAGCAAAGGATTGAGGGTGTCAAAGAAGAAATTACAATTTGTGGAATCAGAAGTGAAGTATCTGGGTCATTTAATAAGCAAGGGTAGTTGGAAATTAAATCCTGAAAGGATCACTAAGATCTTGTCCCTTCCCCCTCCTTCTTCAAAAAGGGAATGTGCCAGTTTGGCCAAAATCTAGTAATATATCCCCTGAGAGAAAACCAGGTTACAACCACCCTTCCCCCCACAGGGTTCGGGAAAAAAGGAAATTTTTCCTCGAAGGAAAGTGAAAGAGATAAAAACTATTTATTTTAACAAACACACAGGAAAAGGATAATGATGCTAAATAATGAAATGAAATCTCTCGCTATAGAGAGAAACCTGGGAAGATTTCAGAGTCCTTCTGTAGGTGTGGTCTCTCTCCTCCTTGGAGCTGGGTCGGCGAGGGCCCACCCCCGGGCCTTGGGGAAAAATTCTCCCGATGTGTTCTGATGTTGTTGAAAGAGTCCAGAAGAGAAGAAGAGAAAAAACCAAAGTCCCAGGAAACAGAAGTTCAGCTCTCCGTCTCATGCCGGGAAGAGAAGGGAAAAAGAAACCTGAAACCGCTGGCTGAAGAAAGCAAGCAGGGTGCTCCCTCCTGCTCCTGCAGCCAGAGAACGCAGAGGAGTGTAATCTCTGTGTCCTTGAGAAACTGTTTTGAAAAGTTCGTTTGTTTTTTTCTTTTCTCCAGCTCAGTTTAAAGGCACAGAAAAGGCACAAAATTACTTTTTGGGCATAGAGCATGATAGGGGATACACACGACAGAGTCACCCCAAGACAGGGAAGTTAGAAAATTGCTCGGGCTACTAAGCTATTGTCGGCTGTGGATTGAAGGATATACTCAAGCAGTAAAATTCTTATATGAGAAATTGATAGAGGGAGACAAGGTAAAGTGGACCAAAGAAGATGGCAATCAAGTAGAGGAATTAAAGCTTAGATTGACCTCAGTACCAGTATTAAGTTTACCATCAGTAGAAAAACCCTTTTTCCTGTATATGAATGTGGAAGATGGAGGAGCTCATGGGGTTTTAGTTCAAGAATGGGGAGGGGTAAAAAAACCCGTAGCTTATTTATCTAAATTATTGGATCCAGTGAGCTGTGGTTGGCCAATATGTATTCGAGCCATAGCAGCTGATGCCTTAGGTTTTAACTTTTCTATTTTTTTAAATTCTGTACTGCTTAGTGTGCAACTTTGAAGCTTCTTGTAGCCTGTTACTTTCTGCTCTCTCATGCTAGTTAGACATAACAAAGCCTCTCCGGACTGCTCTTCAAGGACACCTGGACCATCCTGAGCCCAAGGGGTGTAAACCAAGGAGTCTCTGAAGGGGGGGTAGCTAAGGGGAATTACATCATTTAACTGGGGTTTTAATTGGAGAATTGACCCTGATATGCAAATGAACCAAACCTATAAAAGTGTGAAGAACTCGTGACCTGTTGTCCATCTTGGGGTCCATCTTGGCAATAGCCTCTGGCTCCCCAGGGTGTACCTTGAAGGCCCTTCAAATAAATACCTACTTTTGTTCCTTTACTCTGTCTAGTCTCTGTGTCTAGGAGGCCTGATAAGGCATCAGTTCTTTGGCACCCCAGATGGGACAACGAGGCTTCCGAAAATCCTCTTGGACTCAGAAAGATCCAGCTCAGCTCCCCGCCCTTGCCGGCACCCGGGGGGGGCAGTTGCTACAGTCCAGGAGGCAGAGGAGCCCCAGGAGCCCAGAACACCCTCCAGATCCAGCAGAGAAGCACGTGAGTAACTAAATAAAAGTAGTATTCTGTTAGCACCAGAGTTAAGTATTAAGAGATCTCTTAGTTTGTTTAAGGACTCGGAAAGGTCCCGGGGGGGGGTTTCATTTGGTGTTTCCCCCTTTTGTTAGTTTGTCAGCTCGTGAGAGCTTGACAGGGAACTTGTGTGAGAGTTCCAAAGAATTTGATTTTCCCTCTGTTGGTTTGTTGCTAAGTTGTGTCTAGCCAATGCCCTTTGGCATCCCGCTAAGTGGCGCAGCGGGTTAGCGGCCGCAGTTTAAATCCTCGGGGTTACAAGTTCGAATCCTCCTTTTTCTAGTCTTCTCTTTGTGCTTTACCTAGTGTTTTAGATCGCTTTGCTTTATTTCTGTGAACTTCTCTGTTTATAAGCATAAAACCATGGGCGGTAATATTTCTCGTATAGGAAAAGAAATACCACAGGACTCACTTTTAAGTTTAGTATTAGATAACTGGAAAAAATTGACTGGCAAAGATAAAACCCTTACAAAAGCAGAATTAATTCGGCTTTCCACAGTGATCTGGCCAGCTTATAAGTTAAATAACTGGCAAAGCTGGCCCCAATTTAGTAGTCTAGATAAAAAAATAATATTAAATTTAATATCGTATCACCGAAAAGATCAGTGTTTCTTAAAACTAGAGTATGCGAAGCTCTTCTTGGCTGCATCTAAGTTACAACTATCTAAAAGAAAGCATATACTATTTCTAAAGAAAAAAAAGAAAAAAAGGTTAAAAAGTCTATGTCGGACTCGACAAAAGGGAAAGATGTGGAGATAGATCTGATAGCTCCTGCCTTGAGAATGGGCCCCCCTCCTCCTCCTCTTCCTCCTCTTCCTCCTCTTCCTCCTCCTCCTCCTCCTCCTCTCCCTCCTCCTCCTCCTTCTCAGTCGACGGGGGTGGGGGGGGGAAAGACAGGCAGCTTTAGGCAGATTCCTGCCGGTAAAACAGGAGAAGGGGGAGGGACTGAGGGGAAGAGACAGCCAGCGTGTGCAGCCTACGGCACCGCCCTTAGAGGTGGAGCCGGAAAGCAAAGTTTTCCACCGGGAGGGCGGGGAGGGAACCTCCCACAGGGGGGGTGGCATTCCCCCCTCTCCCAGGCGTCGGAGTCTCCATGACAACGCTGCGCGCCGAGCGGCTGGCTCAGAAGATGACGTCATCCAAGTGCGCAGGCACAGGGACACTGCCCGGCCCCTGCGGCGGAGCAGGTCCCTGTCAGTGATAGCAGGTACCGGAACGGGCCGGGGCAGAGCCGACACAGCCGATTCCTCGGAATCAGACAGCTCTCACTCAGGCAGCTCCTCTGAAGAGGAAGATGAGATAGCTGCTTTAAGCAGGCGAAAGAGGAGAAAGATAGCAAAAAAAGCAATAAGGGAGCGGAGCCCAGTTGCTAAACGGACCAGAGCAAAAAAGGAGCCAGTTTTACAAGCCCCTCTGAGACAGGCTGCGGGTAATCAAGGGCCAATCTATGTGAAAGTTCCGTACTCCCTCATAGAGTTAGAACAATGAAAGAGTACAGTGAAAAAATATGAAGAAAACCCAGACAAAGTGGCTACTTTGGTACAAAGAGCAATTAAAACACAGAATCCTGACTAGAGTGATTTGACAGTTATGACAGAGACATTGCTTGATCCCACTGAAAGGCAGATGGTAAACAAAGCTATTACAGACTCTGTGGAATCAGGCATAGCTAATGGGACGCTACAAGGTACAGTTGCAGAAATTTTTCCAACAAATGATCCAGGGTGGGACCCCAATGTACCAGCACAAATGCAAAGATTAAAACGGTATCAAGATCTCATAGTATATGAGTTAAAGCATGGTGTCCCTAAAGCTCTTAACTGGGCAAAGCTTTACGAAGTGAAGCAAGGTCCTAATAAAACTCCGACTGATTTTTTGAATAAGTTAAAAAAAGCTGCCACCAAATATACAAACATAAATCCTGATACAACAGAAGGGGGGAACCACCTAGCTTATTTGTTTACAGGGCAAGCTTCAAATGATATAAAAAGAAAGTTGCAAAAGTTAGAGGGGGTTCAAAACATGAGTAGATTGTTGAAAGTAGCCTAGAGAGTGTTTCGAGATAGAGACTCAAGTGATAGAGGGAAACCCTGTCCCAGGAAGAAAGGTGGTCAGGAAAAGTCATCTAAGAAAGCTTCTCCCCCCAGGGACAAAGACACATGCGCTTATTGTAAGAAAAAAAAGCATTAAAAGGCTGACTGTCCAATGTTAAAGAAGACACCCCCAGTTCCCCAGCTCCCATTGAGACAAGACTCAGAATGATGGAGACCGGAGGCTTCTCCCCCAGCAGAGCCTTCAGTTATAGCCAAGCTGGAGAAAGACGATATAGAATTTCTAGTAAACACTGGCGCAGCATATTCTGTGTTAAATACTTTAAAAAGAAAACTGAGTCATAAAACTGTTCATGTTGTTAGGGCAACAAGGGTAACTGAAACACGGCCTTTCTTCCAACCTTTAAAATTTAAACTGGAGAAACACTGAGTAACTCATCAATTTCTTTATATGCCTAACTCCCCTAAACCATTGCTGGGGAGAGATTTGTTAGAAAAATTAAAAGCTGAAATCAAATTTAAAAAAGGGAAGGCTGTACGAGTTATAATTCCAGAAACTAAATTTGTCGAAGTTGCTGCACTTTTTATAAAGGACGGATGTGGTGAAATCCCCATTAAAGTTAAAAATGCTGTCAATCCAATTGTGTGGGCCAGTGATGTTCCAGGAAGATCCAAACAGGCAGAACCAGTGAGCATTGCACTCAAACCAGGAGCCACACCGGTAAGGCAAAAACAATATCCTTTAAAGTTAAAAAGTCGTAAAGGATTGGCACCTATAATTGAAAAATTCATCCATCATGAGTTATTAGTGCAATGTGAGTCCAGGTATAACACGCCAGTCCTTTCAGTAAAGAAAGCTGATGGTAAAAATTATCGGTTAGTCCAAGATTTGAGGGCAATTAACAGAATTACAAAAGACATACACTCAGTGGTAGCCAATCCATATACACTTTTGACCACACTGACAGACAAATTAGAGTGGTTTACTGTAGTAGACCTGAAAGATGCCTTTTTCTGCATTCCTGTGCATAAAAACAGCCAGAAGCTTTTTGCTTTTGAGTGAAAAAATCCCGAAACAGGAAGGAAAAGCCAACTTACTTGAACAGTCCTACCCCAGGGTTTCAAGAATAGCCCGACAATATTTAGAAATCAGCTAGCAAAAGAATTAAAAGACTGAAAGAGACAAGAGCCAGGAGGGGTTATCCTTCAGTATGTTAATGACATCTTGATCGCAGCTAAAACTAGAGATGACTGTATTCAATTCACTGTAAGCTTGTTAAACTTTTTAGAACAGAGTGGATACAGAGTTTCCAAAGACAAAGCACAGATCGCTAAGGAAGCAGTAGTTTACTTGAGACTTGAGATCTTCCATGGACACCAACAGCTCAGCAAGGAACAGAAAGAAGCCATCTGCCGACTTCCAGAGCCCCACTCCGTGAGAGAGATGCAAGCTTTTCTGGAAATGGCGGGTTAGTGTCTATTGTAGACAGCAAATTATGAGTTGTTAGTGAAACCCTTGTACAGAGCAATAAAAACAGCTGAAAATAGCATTATAATTTAGACTGAAAGCACAAGGGCTGCATTTAAACAGCTGAAACACTCTCTAATGTCAGCTCCAGCACTTGGCTTACCAGACTTGACTAAGCTTTTTGAACTTTTTACACATAAGAGACTTAATGTAGCATTGAGCGTATTAGCACAGCGCCTCGGAAGCCAATGGAGGGCTGTTGTTGCGGTAACTGAGCCCATTGGCAGGCCTGAAGGCATTCAGTGGGTTGACTTCCCCACTCACGACAGTGGTTCTGAGGGCAGCACCGAGGCCTGAGGGTTCCTCCCCCTGGGTGTCACCCTTAGAGGCATCTCCTCCCACTGTTCTAGCTAGTTCTTTGTTCCTCAGTTCTCAATTGGTTAAGTTCCTTTTGCATATTCATGTATCTCATTGCTTAGTTAATTATGTTCTAGAAAGTTCATCTCTGTTGTAAACCCCATTGGCTTGCCTATGTAAGTTCCTCCCCTTGTTATTCCCCATTGGTTCTCTGTCATTCCCCATCAATTCCCTATTGGTTCTTCCCTTGGATCCACCCCTGAGTCTCCCCAGTTTGAAAACTGCCCCCCAGCCTTTCTCGGGGCTCGTCTTGTTGCTTCTTCCCCCGCGGCAATAAAGCGGACACTGTTGCAACGAAGAGCCCTTCTCTCCTCCTTTGCCTCCGTCGGTTGCTAGGCAACACCCAGACTGCAGCCTGCTCCTTAGAGAGCTGAGGGCAGAAGGCTCCCTAGAGAGCGGATTCCAACCAGCCTTGCACCAAGTGGTTCCCCCTGACTGGGACACCATAGCAAGTCGTCTGCCAGGCCTCCGGGCGGCCAGTGGTCAGCGCGACAGGCTGTGGCCTATTTTTCCAAACAGCTAGACAATGTTAGCCAAGGGTGGCCTGGGTGTTTGAAAGCCGTAGCGGCTACAGTCATCCTAATTCAAGAAGCCCAGAAACTCACCCTTAGACAACACATTGTAGTGTATGTGCCACATGAAGTAGCAGCAGTACTCGAGCAGAAAGGAAGACACTGGCTGTCAAGCAATCGAATGCTTAGATATCAGTCACTGCTGTTAAAACAAAATGATGTTACCCTGAAAACAACTTCTGTTGTTAACCCTGCCATGTTTCTGTCCTCTGCCTTAACCAATGATGTGCCTGAGCACGACTGTTTGCAGACAATCGAAGAAGTCTATTCCAGCAGACCAGACCTGAAGGACGTGCCCCTAAAAAATCCAGATTGGGAGCTGTTTACAGACGAAAGCAGCTTCATGAAAAATGGTAAACGAATGACAAGTTATGCAGTAACCACCCAGGACAAGGCGATCGAGGTGAAAGCCCTGCCAGCCGATGTGTCATCACAGAAGGCCGAACTGATTGCATTAACAAGAGCCCTAAACCTGAGCAAAAGAAAGAAAGTAAATATATGGACGGACTCTAAATATGCATTTAGTGTTGTCCATGCCCATGGAGCCATCTGGAAAGAGAGAAGACTGTTAAATGCTCAAAGTAACCAGATCAAACATGCTGGACAAATCCTTGCCCTTTTAAAAAGCATCAAAAAACCCACAAGAGTAGCTATCATGCATTGTAAGGGTCACCAAAAAGAAAAAACCACTCCAAAATTAAGAAATCGCTTTGCTGATGAAACAGCAAAAAAGGCTGCAGAAAAAAGTATTCTTGCAGTAATTCCACAGAAAAAAATTGATTTGTCAGGGTTCACCCCAAAATATAATCAAGCAGACCACAAGTTAATTAAGTTTCTTAAAGCTGAGATCACAGAAAATGAATAGGCTGTTACACCTGCAAATCAAGTCATTGTCCCACCTCTAATTCTTCAAGAGCTAGCTGGAAGAGAACATGAAAGCACACATTTCAGAGTTAAAAATCTTCTGAAACATCTAAAAAAGGTAGTAATAAGAAAGAAAATAGCAGATATTATACAATCAGTAGTGAGCAAGTGTGAAATCTGCTGCAAAAACAATCCTGATACAAAGAAAAGAGTTGTGTTAAGAGTAACAAAGGCAAGAGATCTTCCTAGAGATTACTAGCAAATAAACTTTGCTGAGTTACCACCCAAAGAAAAATACAGGTACATTCTAGTGTTAGTTGACACGTTCAGTGGATAGCCTGAAGCTTACCCCTGTCGCACTAACACAGCCAAAGAAGTGGTGAAAGTTTTGCTTAATCATATAATACCAAGGTTTAGAGTTCCCTTGAGTATGTCCTCGAACAGGAAACCACATTTTGTTGCAAATGTGATTCAAGAAGTTAGCCGGATTTTAAGAATTGCTTGGGATCTGCACACACCTTACAGACCCCAAGCAAGCGGTAAAGTAGAAAGCATAAATGAGACCCTTAAGGCACAAATTAGCAAAATTTGTCAAGAGACATCCATGATGTGGATTCAGGCCTTGCCTATAGCTTTACTAAAGATCCGCATACAACCAAAGCGGAAAGATAACATCAGTCCCTATGAAATATTGTATGGCAGGCCATATCAAATTCCACATGTTCCTAGTGAAATTCACATAAAGAGAAAACTTGATTTACAAAAATATCTAATAGCTTTAAGTTCTACTTTGCAGAAGCTCCAGAATTACATCGTGTTATCCAGACCCATAAGACTAGACACCCCTGCACATCCCTTCCAGCCTGGAGACTGGGTCTACGTTAAGTGGTGAGACAGTGATCCGCTACAGGCTAAGTGGAGAGGACCATTCCAGATTTTGCTAACCACCCTCACTGCAGTCAAAGTCGCTGGCAAAGGTCCCTGGATTCACTACTCCAGAGTTAAGAAGGCTTCTGCTCCTGAAACAACTAAGAAAACAGAGACTGATACAAACGAAGCTGATGTAGTTTAAATTATTTTTTCCTGTGCTTATTATCTACACAGTTAGTAACCCTGACGCGAGTTTAAAACCAAAATTTGCATATGATTCTAGTTCAAAGTGTATCCAAAAACATTCATTTAGATACAAAGTTAACGATTAACATGTAAACTGAAGTGAAAAAACCAACAAAATTTATTTACAATTTAAAAACTTAAATCTTACATTAAATAGCATTCAAAGCTAATTGTATTTTCCACACCCTTGTTTCATGGTTACCAAACTGACCCTAGATTAAAGATTGTTTATAATGATTGTAATTATAATTTTTGTTTATAAATATATACTGCTAATAAATATACATTATTAGTAAATATTTAAAATATTTAAAATAGAGTCTCAACAAGGTAGAGGCCTTGTCAAGCCTCTAAAGAGGGGAAATGATGCCTTAGGTTTTAACTTTTCTATTTTTTTAAATTCTGTACTGCTTAGTGTGCAACTTTGAAGCTTCTTGTAGCCTGTTACTTTCTGCTCTCTCATGCTAGTTAGACACAACAAAGCCTCTCCGGACTGCTCTTCAAGGACACCTGGACCATCCTGAGCCCAAGGGGTGTAAACCAAGGAGTCTCTGAAGGGGGGGGGTAGCTAAGGGGAATTACATCATTAAACTGGGGCTTTAATTGGAGAATTGACCCTGATATGCAAATGAACCAAACCTATAAAAGTGTGAAGAACTCGTGACCTGTTGTCCATCTTGGGGTCCATCTTGGCAATAGCCTCTGGCTCCCCAGGGTGTACCTTGAAGGCCCTTCAAATAAATACCTACTTTTGTTCCTTTGTCTAGTCTCTGTGTCTAAGAGGCCTGATAAGGCATCACAGCCACCGCTATCCTAGTGGAAGAGAGCTGTAAACTTACTTTTGGAGGTAAACTAATTGTATACACATCTCATGCAGTTTGAAATGTGCTGAATCAAAAAGCTGAAAAATGGTTAACTGATTCAAGGATGTTAAAATATGAAGCCATTTTGATAAACAGTGATGATTTAACACTGAAGGTAGACAAGAGTTTAAATCCCGCTCAGTTTTTATATGGAGAACCAAAGAGTGATTTAACGCACAATTGTTTAGAAGTTATCCAATATCAAACTTACGTCCGAGGACATTTAGCAGAACAGGTCCTCCCAGAAGGGGAGAAAGTATATGTGGATGGTTCATCTAGATGCTGTAGTGGTTTGGTTCAAAATATCTATTATTTGCTTATTTACTTTCTGTGAGATAAGAATCAGGATAAGGCAAAGCAGGCACAAAACTTAAAAGAATATAAAGAAGTTTATTAACAGACCTAAAAGAAAGGAAAAAAAGTCAGATTAAACCTTTAGAACACTTTTTCTCCCCCCATCTTTCTCTCTTCTCCCACTGGCAACGTAAACAAAACAACCCTTGATATTTTCAGTCAGTTTACCACCTCTATAATAATCTTTTTTCAGTTCACTTAGGGAGAGGAGTCTCTCTTGCTCATGCTATGGAGACATTTCCACAAGAAACAGTCTCTCAGTCTCTTGTGGCTTTAATGTCACAGCAAAACAGCCGCCCGGGATGGTTCTCTGCTTGCATGTGAAAGTCTTTTCCCTCGACTTACAGCTTTCCCCACAACTGCTTCCGAGAGTTCAATCTTAGCTAATAGGGTATCATTTTAAGGATGAGCTGTTCAGAAGCAAAAGGTTCTCTTCACTTATCAAAGTGCTTGAGAAAGGTAAGACCACTATCTCTGGGAGCATTTTAGCTCTAAGAACAGAGGTCTTCTTCTTCTCTGAGATCTCTGTTCAAGTTTCTCATTAAATTACAGCTACTTCAACATTAACTTATTTCAGCACAGGTACTTGTGCTCATGATTACAGTTTGAACACTCTATCCCCCCATGCTTTGATGAAATTACAACGAGTATTCTGATGTACTATAGTCCATCACCATAGCTTTACAATAGAATTTCAGCTTCTAGGATTGAAGCATCTCCTTATTCTCCTCTCTCTCAAGGTTTCAGCTCTTCTTTCTTACTGACTTCAGTGTCTCTATGGTGTTTTCTTTACATGCCTTCACTTTTCCTTTGTCTTGGGAGAGGATCGATGTCTGCAGGCTTCATCTGTTTTAGAAGAAACAGCACTAAAAGAGTTAATCTCACCTGGGCCTTGCAGCTGGAATTCGCTTATCTCTGTTGGTAACATGATCTTTGCCGGGTAGTGGCTTCAGATGAATTTCGGCCGCATTAAGTAAGAGCTGGTCTGGCTGGCCACGCCGCAGGCTGCCTGCACGGAACAGGGCTGGGGCGGCCGGCCCGCATGGAGCCGTAGATGGAACAGGGCCGCGCAGCTCCAGGGTGGCTGTCTCCTGGCCAGGCCCGGCCGAGAAGGGCCCCCCAGTTACCTGTTCAAAAGCCGGAAACCAGAGAGAGTTTCCCGGGGTTTGTTCGTTCTTAAAATGTGGATCACAGAGGCGTGTCAAGCTTCTTAAGTGGCTTAAAAAATTGCCAGTATTCAAACTAGCTAGTTGATTGGTTCTGTCATGTCTAGAGGAAGCTGTAAGCACCTCTTTTGCAAAGAATCACTTCCATGGCTGATGGAGCCCTCCTTAACTACAACTCCCAGCTATACTAAACCATGACAATACATACAAGGGTGTAGTGGGTTGACCCCGAGTTGATGGACAGTTTTTTAGACTAATGACGCTTCTTGCAATTTACCTATTTAAACCACGCAGAAAGGTGGGAATTTCCCTTTTGTTCCAGCTCGCCTGCTGGAAGGTGGGGGGGCCTCCGAGCCTCCAGGCCCCGCCAGGCCAGGCCGGGGCCCCTGGCTCCCTCCCTTTCTTCTCAACACCGCGGCACGGACCCTGGGTCACCGGCGGGGGGAGCTATCTCAGAGCTGCAGGCAGCTAAAGCCAGCTGTGGACTGCTTTACAGCTAAACCAAATCGGCGCGGCTTCATGGGACCGGCAGGTCCCTGTCCTCACCACGTGGAGCCAGTGGAAGCTGGCGGAGCCTCCTGTCTGCAGCCAGTACACTTCATGCCAAACTAAAGAAGACGCCATGCAGCCAGCAGCACAAAGCGAGCGAGGCTTTTTTCTCTCGTAAAGCCTGAACAAAAACACTCTGCAACATGGTGGCTTCAGAGTCAGAGAGAAAGAGAAAGTGAGTCATGTGGGACAGAGCTGAAGATGGCGGCGGGAGAAAAGAGGGCGACGCCGCGTTTCTCGCGCGTAGCTTAAAAATACTTCTTGCATGCCGTGGTAAGAAACTGTAATATCACAAACTGTTTGTCTCTTTAATCCATTTGAAGTACATGGGGGATGAAGAATTCACGTGTGGCCCGTGAAGATTGTGAAGACTGCCTATGCCAGGCTATATAGAAGCAGTGAAAGACTTTTAGATACTTGTGGCGAAGAAAGCCTTGTGTTCAGGCCAAAATAACTCATCCTTAAAAAGATTAATAACCCCATGTGATGGCCCATGTTTGGCAGTGTGAAAGAACTGTGAGATTTTTCATGGGAGAGATGTTTTACACCACAGCAGATTGTTTCTTTCCGGGCGGATCTGCTGTTGGTAGCAGTTTGGGAACCAGGTAAAGCAGAAAAAACCCCTTTTTTCCTTAAGCATAAGAAAGAGACTTTTCAAGAACTGCAACTCTGACTGAAATCCCATGTTCTGTTATCCTTTGTGTGAGTTGAGTAGAAGGAGAGAAGTGCTGGAGGAGGGGGGAGGTTTGCTTTAAATTTCTTGGTTTTTTTTTTTTTTAGTTTTAATTCTACTAGTAATAAAACTCTTTCTTTGTATCACAGCTGTTTAAAGTTTGTGCCTGCTTTGTTTTTCTCTTAATTCTTATCTCGCAGAAAGAAAATAAGTAAGTAATAGATAATTCAAACCAAAACTCCTACATTTAATTGGTGTTTCTGCCGGGTTTCAAACTGAACCCTTTCCAAAGGGAAAAGAATGTCAGGATATGCTTTATTTGATGGGGACAGTATGCAAATCATTGAAAAAGGGAAATTACCTTCTAGTTGGTCTGCTCAATCTTGTGAATTATAGGCTCTAAAAAGAGCACTGGAGCATTTAGCATATAAAAAAGGAACTATATATACTGACTCAAAATATGCATTTGGAGTAGTGCACACTTTTGGGAAAATTTGGGAAGAAAGGGGGTTGTTGAATTCAAAAGGCAAAGGGCTGATTCATGAAGGACTTATTTTAGAGGTTTTAGAAGCACTAAAATTGCCCGAGGACATAGCTGTAGTGCATGTCAAAGGACACCAAAAAGGGATGACCCCAGAGATAAGAGGGAATAATTTGGCAGACCAAGAAGCTAGAGATGCAGCAGAAAATGGGAGTGAAAAAGTTATGCTGATTTTGACTCAAAGCCAGGGAGAATGGGAAATTCCAAAATTTAATACAGCAGAAGAGAAAGAATTAAGTAAGACAGGGGGAGAGCAGGATCAATCTGGAAAATGGAAACTCCCTGACGGGAGACAACTACTCAATAAGCCCCTGTCTAAGAAAATATTAGAAGATATGCACCAAAAGACTCATTGGGGTACTCAGGCTTTGTGTGATCACTTTTTAAAGAATTATCGGTGCATTGGGGTTTTTGAACTAGCAAAGCAAGTGACTGAGACATGTATGACTTGCCAGAAAGTAAATAAAAAGGTTATGAGAAAAACACCATCAGGAGGTCAGGAGTTAGCCATGCAACCATTCCAAAGCATCCAAGTGGACTTTACTGAACTTCCTCAAGTACAGAGATGGAAGTTTCTATTAGTAGTAGTAGATCACTTGATTCATTGGGTAGAAGTGATTCCAGCTGTTAGAGTCATGGCAAACATAGTATCAAAAACCCTTTTGGAACAAATCATTCCTAGGTATGGAATGGTTAACAAAATAGACTCAGACAGGGGAACACACTTTACATCAAAGATATTACAGCAAATAACTCAAGCCCTAAGAATAGAATGGGAGTTACATACCCCGTGGCATCCACAGAGTTCAGGCCGGGTAGAGAGAATGAATCAAACTCTGAAAAAGACTTTAACCAAACTGATGATTGAAACCCAGATGTCATGGATAAAGTGTTTGCCTTTAGCATTACTAAGGGTCTGGACACAACCCAGATCAGACATAGGAGTGTCGCCCTATGAAATGATGTTCAGATTTCCTTTTTTGACCTCCCATCAGGAAACTGCCACTTACAAAGAAGGGGAAGCAAGAGTTAAGAAATACGTCACCATAATTGCACAGACTTTAGAAAATTTGAGATTGAAAGGAATAATCCTTCAAACCACACCTTTAGATTTTAGAATCCATAATATACATCCTGGGGGATGGGTATTGGTTAAAATATGGAAAGAACAATCTTTAACTCCACAATGGGAAGGTCCTTTTCAGGTACTGCTGATGACTGAAGCAGCAATAGGGACCAAAGAAAGAGGGTGGATCCACGCCAGCCAAATCAAAGGACCTGTGGAAGAACCTAAAGAGTGGACCATAACATCAACACCTGGTGATATGAAATTGACTCTTAAGCGGGGATTGGGTGGTCATGAACTGGGATGACCCAAATAATCCCCTGAAGATCACAGACAACTGGGAAGAAAGGAGAAGCTTATATGAGTAGTTTCAAGTATCCGCTGGAGAAACTCTAAGGAAAGTCAGATACCCTCCCTGGGGAGGGATACTTCCCCTCCAAACAGGAGGATCTGGTTTATATAGATTGCAAACCCAGAAAATATTGGCTGTAGCTTGTGATTTGTATAAAGAAGAAAATGGCTTATATCCTGACCTAAGGGTCGAATTACAGCCACCTCCTGCACCAACGCATATACCGTGCCTCATACACCCCAATACAAGACACACTAGCTGGTTTATAGGTAAATGTACAGATTGTAAACAAAAATGGTATTGTAGCTCTTATAAAAGACACACGCATTGTATGACGTCTCACAAGTGACCTACCAATTGTGAACAGATGGCTGTTATTAGAAGTAGAAATAGTTTAATCTGTGGTTGGGAATTATTGATTCCAAGTGAGTGAGAAGTCCCTGAAGAGCAGTGGGAATCCACAATATCCAAATGTAAGCAGAGGTTTGCCTGGAAACTGGATAAGAGAAAATAACCTGCTTTGTGGATGGAGACTACTAGTGCCTGTTGAAGAGTGAAAAACCCCAATACAGAAGTGCCAAAAGCGATTTACTTAGAGAAAGAGCTATAGGGAAATAGAGGGCAAGACCAGGTTGACCGCTGTACTCGCCACCGAGAAGATTATAGGCACTTGCTATGGGTAGCAACCCCATAGGCATGGGAGGTGGAGATATAAGTCATACCAGACCTCTGTTACTCCTTTTTTGTCTCTTCCCTTTTGGAGCTCAAGAAAATTCATGTCACAAATGCTATCAATCGCTTTACTTTGGTAACACTCAAGGTTCCTTTTTCACTGCTCACACTCATATCGACAGTTACTGTTATGACCCATCCAAATTAGAAACTTGCACGCAGGATGGGCAAACATATTGGGTTGCAGAAAATTTAGGATTAGATGGTCAAAGGATTATGGGAAGTGAGTGTCCAAAAGGAGAAAGATGGATTTGTTTTACATTTGCCCTAGGGGGTGGAATCTAGGTCCACGATCTGGTAAAAGAACAAATAGTAAACGAAGTGACAAAACAAACACCACAGTCTAACCCCAGGTCAACCTCACATGAAGATTTACACACAAAAATCAAACAACAATTAGAAAAGGAAATTGAAACCCCTAGATTAGGGAAAAACCTATTTGTAGATTAGGGAGAAAGAATAAGAACTAAATGTAACTAACTGCTGGGTTTGCGGAGGGGCCTTAATGACAGAAGAATGGCCATGGAAAGGCAGTAGTCTAGACCCTGTTGAACTCCTTAAATGGAACAGAACAAATATAAAAGGGAAAAACCATCCAGAAAGATGAATTTTAAGTTCAACAGTAATAGGAGAAGAGTGCCTCTGGCAAACTGGGAAAAAATTTCTTAAAAGAGTAGGAAATACCCCCTGTAAAAGATATAAAGCTAGTAATGGGACTTCTACATGGTGGATTTCTGAAGAACCAACACAGTATTTGGCCTGGAAAAAACTTAAGGGGAAGAGTTGAAAATATAATACCGAAGTTGAACTTCTCTTGTGTAAAGATGCAGGCAAAACCCCCTATTTTAATATTCCAGAGATATCCAAATTTTGGAAAAAACCATAAATCAACAGGGTACTGACTATTGGAAAGCACCAGATGGCCTATTTTGGATATGTGGGAAAAGAGCTTACCCAAAACTCCCCCCCAGTGGAAAGGGAGTTGTACTCTGGGAATTATACAACCAGGATTCTTTCTTTTACCAGGACCAGATGGGGATGATTTAGGGGTACCAGTTTATGAGGCCTTAAAATGAAAAACAAGCGCAGTAATTGGAGGATCTCAAAAGTGAGGAAATGAAGAATGGCCCCCTGAACGGATACTGGAAATGTATGGGCCAGCCACCTGGGCACAGGACGGGAATTGGGGATATCGAACCCCAATTTATATGCTAAACCGTATCATAAGACTCCAAGCAGTTGTGGAAATAATAACGAATAAAACTGCCTTAGCACTGGAATTGATATCAAACCAACAAAAACAAGCAAGGGCTGCAATGTATCAGAATAGATTGGCATTGGACTACCTATTAGCAGAAGAAGGAGGTGTGTGTGGGAAATTTAATACATCTGATTGTTGCCTGAAAATAGATGGTAATGGAGATGCCGTTCTAGATATAGCCAAGGATATCTGAAAAATAGCCCATGTCCCGGATCAGAAATGGGAATCGATGCTAAAAGCCAGCTGGTGGGACAATTTATTGGGAACAGAATGGTGGAAAAAGTTTTTCTTTTTCCACCATTGTGCAACAGAGGGTTTATTATTTCTTCCTCATATGATTCCCTATTTCATTTGCCTAATCATCACTGTGGTACAAAGAATGTCAATAGTAGCAATGCCTATGGACCCCAAACTAGCTACATGTGGATCGGCACAAAAGATAATGGTGTTAAAGAAACAGAGCAAAACAAAGAATCTTGATCCCCTTGAAGAGGCTAAAATGATTCTTGAAAGGCATGAGTATATTACTAAGGTTAAAAATAATTATTGCTCAAGCCAAATGGTTTAATAAAAAAAGAAGAGGAGGGATTGTGATAAACAGCTATTATAGCATTGGCTTTCGCGGGAAGTGAAATGTAAGAAATATTATGTATTAGAATATGTTAGGAAATATGTGCATGTTAAGAATAACTTTGCTATGCAGATATTTACTAATTAACATTATAACTAGGGTTAAAGTTACAAGATGATTATATAGCTTGAGTTATAAGATACCTATATAATTTGAATTATAAGTTTTTTATACCATGTAATAGCTAGTATATGGTTAACTAATTGTTTAATGCTTAAATAAACTGAAAGCCAGGTGGATAATCTCAAAAATAGACAAGATAAGAGAAGCAATAGGATGCGCTAATGAGAAAGGAATTCAAACCAGTTGGACCCAGAAAGACCTAGTGAGAAAAATGAATTCAAGAGCTAAATTTTTAGCAATATAATATTGAACATTTATTAGTAGAACAAAGGCATATAACAGCACTGAGGCGCTTAGCAATATTGCCATTTTACTGTGGACTTAAGTACTCTCTTAAACTGTTACATATTCATTAAGCCTAGAAAGTAATTTACACTTCACTCAACTTTCCCCCCTCTCCGGTCCCTGCCCCCTTACACCAGCAGGACGCCGCTTCGGTCCTCTGGATTGCTTCAGAATTGAAGACAGGCACCCTCTCTCTGGTGCCTCCCCAGTCTCCAACGTAATTTGTAGCTGACAATTTCCTTGGGAGGTGTGAGTCTTGATGAGATAACAGACTTTCTGGGATGCATGCGGTTTATCTTCTTTCTTTCTCTCTCTAAGATGTCTTGGTTCCTGGCTCTGTAGTTTCTCAACTCAAAAGACATTTATTACCATGTGTTTATTACTACATTTCTTAACATATTACAACTATTTTGAAGTTACAATTTACCTTAATCTTGTTTCTACTTAACTACATTTTACCTTAACACTATTTCTACATAGTACATTATCACTTATAAATGTTAAAACCCTATATGCGAAAGACAACATTTATCATTCACTCATTTATCACAATCCCCCCTTTTCTTTTTGTCAATTATGTTGGCTTGAGCTACAATCTTTAATTACACTTCACTGTTACGTTCGAAATTTCTACAGATTAACCTGGCTTCTTCAAGGGGGTCTCCAGTGCTGGTTTGTTTCTTCAGTATCATTATCCTTTGTGCTATTCCAGACGTAGCTTGTTCCAAGCCCATAGGCATGGTGATTACCTGCATACCTTGGACAACACTTGTGATTAGCCGGATGAAGCAGGGAATTAAACAAGGAAGGAATACCAACCCAGCGGTCACACACAAAAGGAAAAAAAATAGTTTCTTCCACCATGCGGTTCCTAATAATTTATCCCACCAGCTAGCTTCTAGTATTGTTTCCCATTTTTGAACCAGTACATGAGCAATCTTTCTTATATCTATAGCAATATCGAGTATAGCTTGGCCATTATCAGTTATTTGCAGGCAACAATCAGAGGAATTAAATTTCCCACATACTCCGCCTTCCTCTGCTAGCAAATAGTCAAGGGCTAAACGGTTTTGATAAGTCATTGCACTGGTTTGGGATAACTGTTCAGTAATTAATTCTAAAGCTGAGGCCGTTTTGTTGCTAATAATTTCCACCACTGCTTGGAGTCTTATTATCCTATTTAGCATATAAATGGGGGTCCTATATCCCCATGATCCATCTTGAGCCCAGGTGGCTGGGCCATAATAGTCTATTATTCTTTCAGGTGGCCATTCATCATTTTTCCACTTTTGAGTGCCTCCTATATTACCACTCCATTTTCAGATACTTTCTATTGAGCTTTGCTTTTGTCTTTGTAAATCTTCATACACTCGAATGCCTAAATTTTCCCCTACTGCCTTTGGCAATAGAAAAAATCCTGGCTGAATGGTTCCAATTGTACAAACTCCTCTCCAATCTTTGGTTTAGTATAAGCTTTTCTCCCACAAATCCAAAAGAGCCCATCAGAGGCATCCCACGGCATATTAACACTGCTACTGCAGCTCCAGTAATTATGTAACTCTGCCATGCCTGCAAAGGGACTGATAAAGTAATCATTGCTACTGTTATACCAGAATAAGGTAATGTTTTTCTGGATGCTACATTTTTCATTTGGTTGATTATTCAGTTTCCAATAGCCATTAGGGGTTTTCGGTGACCGCCAACAGTGGGTCACATTTGTGAATAGAGTTCTTTTACATGGGTTACTCCTACCCAGGTTTTATACATTGGTTGACCTTCCCTCCCAATGCATTCTTCACCCATTACTTCTGAATTTAGCATCCATCCTTCAGGATGGTGTTCTCTAGATATTTTGGTTTTATTCCACAAAAGAATTTCAGGGACACTTAGGCTAATTCCCTTCCAGGGCCATAGCTCTGTTGTTAATGCACCTCCGCATATCCAACAGTCACTGACATTTAGTGCTTGAGCTATTCGTTCCATTAAATCTAGAAACAGATTTTCGCCTACTGGCAGGAGAGGTAGTGTTTCTTTTAGCTGCTCTTTAACTTTCTTATAGAGGCAGTCTGAGAGAGTTGGGGGTGACTGAGTCTGTTTCGAGGAGCTTTTGAGAGTCTGCACTCACTGCTTTATTAGTTCCTTTTTAAATCTGTCTTGTGCACCCCCACATTCCTGCATTGACAAAACAAGCATACTGTCCCTTCAGACATGGTGGTCCAGGCTGGTGTCCTCCTGAGGATTTTAACTTGGCTACCCATAGTGAGTGTTCCCCATAATTACAAGTCTCTAGGGATGCTTCATAATAACACTCGTTATTTACTGTCATGTGCCAGGTTAGATAAGAAGCACGACTGCCCCATCGTATAAGGGAGTCAGACTTGGTGCAGGGATTTGCTGGATTTGTGTTGCTTGGGGTTACCCATGCAAGGATGCATGCGATAATTATGATCGCCACGGTTGTAATCAGAGGTCTGATATGGCGTACACCCCCTTGTCTCATGCCCTCCGAGGTTGCTGCTCGTGGCCAGACTATACCTAAGGCAGGTGCAGAGGCCAACCCGGTCTTGCCCTCTTTACGCCACTTGTTCCACTTCCATGCAAACCGTACTGCACATAAGCATAATTCTTGTTCCCACTTTTCTTCGGGAATTTCCCAAATTTCAGGTACGAGTAACTCCCACCCACACAAAATTTTTTCTACCACAGCATTTTCCTGACCTTTTTGTTCTTTATTATTTCGGCAGTTCAGACAGTGGGGATGCCTCTTTGTTGAAGAGCAATACCACTTATTTGGGCATTTAACACATTTGCACAATACCCATGCTTGATGATTTAAGTGGGGATGTTTTAGACAAGAAAGCCGCATACGTTGGGTCTTTTGGTTGGTAATGATTTCTTTCGGTCCTTTGAGAGTTTGCATTATTCTTATGCTGTATAATTCGAATAATTCTAAGTGTCTTACCGACCATCAGGCTGATGTTCTTTTACCCAGGCTTGTATAATTTCCCACTCCTTTTTACTTATTTCACACTCAGCAGAGAGTGCTAGTTTCCACCCACAAATTAGGGTTACAACCTCTGCTAGGTGTCGAAGGTCGCGGAGTGCATTGGGGTGGTTGTATCTACGGCACCGCGGACATCGAGGTTGCCACTTATAGGAAATACAATACCAGTTTTGCTTACAGCATTCACACTTACATTCGACCCAGCCACAATACGTACTATGATTTACTAAAATTTGGGCATGGATCTAATACCGATACCCAACTAAGACGGACAAAGACTCTCTAACTCATCAGGGTTAGAAAGTGTATGTTTATTCGGCGCCGGGCAGCCGCGTGGGATCGTTCCCTAATACGCAGTGCCAAATCACAAAACAATACAGAGTCTATTTATCTACAGAAAGTTTTAAATATTCAAAGCACACATACATATTGATAACCCAAACACCTCCCATTCCCCGCTTCGTATGGAAATTAGCTAAAAAGCCATCAAGCATGCGTAGTTGGCCCTTTGAAATAAGTCTGGGGTCTTTATTAGGGGAGGGGTCCGCCCTTTGATGAAGTAAATTCCTCTTCCTCAATTTGACCTTTCTACCCCTCTGGTTTTTGACAATACATATGACTTGGGAGGACTCCCAGTCTCCTCTTCAGTGTTTTTCTAAGTTCTTAAATGGGATAATTAATACCTGTCGAACTTTCTTTTAGATGGTATTTGTTTCTGATTACACTCTACAGCTGAATAAACAATCCGCTCCCAGATCTTAAGGACTCATTCCAGGCTCAACTTAATTATTAACTTCTTTAATTAGATTCAGCTGCGTTTGCTTTTTAAATCTGTTTTAACTAATTTTAGCAAATAGCTTTTTAGCTAAAATCTTAATGCCTACATGTTTAAGAAAATTCTATGTTTCACTATTAGGATGAATTAAGCAAGGTATGTGGAATGGCACTGGTGGGGGTTGTAATAATGCTTTGAGGTCAGGATATAATGTGATTTTTTCTTTATACAAATCACAACCTAATGCAAACACATTAGGACCCTCTGTCTGATACAGTCCTGATCCTCCGGTTTGGGGTGGAATTGTTCCTCCCCAAGGGGGATAACACAGGGGTCTTAGGGCTTGCCCTGATGGTATCTGGAACCACTGATACAGGTTTAGTTTTATTTCTTCATCATTTACAACTCTTAAATTTCTCTGTGGATCATTCGACTTTTCCCAGTTCATTACCCCCCCGTCCGCACTTAAGAGTTAATTTTGTATCTCCCAGCATAGATATTAGGGTCCACTCCTTAGGTT
The DNA here is from genome assembly GCA_014706295.1 of Lycocorax pyrrhopterus obiensis. Lineage (NCBI taxonomy): Eukaryota > Metazoa > Chordata > Aves > Passeriformes > Paradisaeidae > Lycocorax > Lycocorax pyrrhopterus. The sequence continues at coordinate 8,638,692 of JACSVZ010000030.1, forward strand.
CTTCTATGGGTCCTTTGATTCTGTTGGTGTGGATCCACCCTTGCTCCTTGGTTTGGATCGCTGCCTTGGTTGTCAGCAACACCAGGAATGGACCTTCTGTCTTGGGGTGACTCTATGATGTGTATCCCCTATCAAGCTCTATGCTCAAAAAATTAATTTTGTGCCTTTTCTGTGCCTTTAAACTGAGCTTAGGAAAAAAAAACCAAACAAACTTTTCAAAGCAATTTCTCAAGGACACAGAGGTACACTCCTCTGCATTCTCTGGCTGTGGTAGCACTGAGGGAGCACCCTGCTTGCTTTCTTCAGCCAGCTGTTTCGGTTTTTTTCTCTTCCCGGCATGAGACGGAGAGCTGAACTTTGTTTCCTGGGACTTTGGTTTTTCCCTTCTTCTCTTCTGGACTCTTTCAACAACATCAGAACACATCGGGAGAATTTTTCCCCGAGACCCGGGGGTGGGCCCTCGCCGACCCAGCTCCGAGGAGGAGAGAGACCACACCTACAGAAGGACTCTGAAATCTTCCCAGGTTTTTCTCTATAGCGAGAGATTTCATTTCATTATTTAGCATTATTATCCTTTTCCTGTGTGTTTGTTAAATAAATAGTTTTTATCTCTTTCACTTTCCTTTGAGGAAAATTTCCTTTTTTCCCAAACCCTGTGGGGGGAAGGGTGGTTGTAACCTGGTTTTCTCTCAGAGGATATATTGCTAGATTTTGACCAAGCCTGCACACCTTCCCATTGCGGAGCCAGAGTCTGCTCCTTCCACGTTTTAACCATTACCCATTCCCCTGGGTGAATATTATGGATTTTAAAGTCTAAGGGTGCAGTTTGAGGAATCATTCCTCTCGCTCGCAAATTTTCTAATATTTGGGCAATTGCGGTAATATATTTTTTAACACTTGCCTCCCCTTCCTCATAAGTAGCAGTTTTATGTTGACTGGTCAGAAAGGGCTGCCCAAACATCATTTCATAGGGGGACACTCCCAGGTCTGATCTGGGTTGTGTCCTGACCCTTAATAGGGCCAAAGGTAAACACCTTATCCAGGACATCTGTGTTTCAATCATTAGGTTGGTTAAGGTGTTTTTTAGAGTTTGATTCATTCGTTCTACCCGACCTGAACTTTGAGGGTGCCATGGGGTATCTAAGTCCCACTCCTTTCCCAGGGCCCATTTGGTTTGCTGTAACACCTTTGATGTAAAATGTGTTCCTCTATCTGAGTCTATTTTGTTAACCATTCCATACCTGGGAATAATTTGTTCCAGGAGAGTTTTGCATACTACGTTGGCTGTAGCCTTAACAGCTGGGACAGCTTCTACCCAATGAGTTAAATGGTCTATTATTACTAATAAAAATTTCCATTTCCGTACTTGGGGAAGTTCAGTAAAGTCTACTTGGATGCTTTGAAATGGTTGCAGGGTTAACTCTCGCTCTCCCTGTGTGGTTTTTCTCATACTTTTTTATTTATCTTCTGACATGTTATACAATTTTTAGTCACTTGTTTGGCTAATGCAAAAATCCCAATGCATCCATAATTCCTCAAAAAATGATCACATAGGGCTTGAGTTCCCCAATGAGTTTTTGGATGCATATCTTCTAATATTTTTCTGGCTAGGGGCTTATTAAGTAACTGCCTCCTGCCAGGGAGTTTCCATTTCCCAGATTGGTCTTGCTCCCCCCCATCTTACGAAGTTCTTTTTCCTCTGCTTCACTAAATTTTGGGATTTCTGGTTCTTCTTTGCTTGGAGCTAGGATTAACATAACTTTTTCGCTTCCATTTTCTGCTGCATCCCTAGCCTCTTGATTTGCTAAATTATTCCTTCTTATCTGTAGGGTCCTCCCCTTCTGGTGTCCTTTAATATGTACCACAGCTATTTCTTTAGGCAATCTTAACGCTTCTAAGATTTCTAAAATGAGTCATTCATGAATCAGCCCCTTTCCTCTTGAATTTAATAACCCTCTTTCTTCCCAGATTTTCCCAAAAGTGTGTACTATTTCATATGCATATTTTGAATCTGTAAAGATTGTCCCTACCTTTCCTTCTAATAACTTCAAGGCTCTATTAAGGGCGTACAGTTCACAAGACTGGGCTGACCAGTGACTCGGCAATTTTCCCTTTTCCTTAAGTCCCATAGTTCTCCCATCTACCACTGCATACCTAGACATTTGCTGCCCTTGCTGGCACTGGGAAGACCCATCAATAAATAACTTTTCTCCGTCCGGTAGTTCACATTCCATTAGGTCTTCCCGTATTTTAGTTTGATAATGTATTATTTCTAAGCAATCATGAGTAACATTCCCCTCTGGTTCCCCATACAAAAACTGAGCAGGATTCACATGGCTACTGGTGGAGATGGTTAGATTTGGAGTTTCCAGGAGCATAGTTTCATACTTCAGCATCCTCAAATCTGTGAGCCATTTCTCAGCTTTTTGGTTTAATACTGATCGTATGGCATGTGGGGTATGTACTGCTAGGGTTCCGCTAAACGTGAGCTTCTGAGCTTCTTCTACTAACAGTGCTGCAGCTGATATAGCTGGTACACAGACAGGCCACGGGATCTAATAATTTAGACAGAAATGCTGCAGGCTTCTTGGACACCCCCCCCCATTCCTGTGTGAGTACCCCATAGGCTACCCCTTCATTTGAATCAGCAAACAGCTGAAAGGGTCTGGTTACATCTGGTAAGCTTAAGACTAGAGCTTCTATCAGCTTCCCTTTTACTATTTCTAGCTTCTGGTCATTTTCCTGTGTCCAACATATATTATCTTCGCCGATCAGCTTTTCATACAAAAATGTTACTACTTTGCTATATTCATCAATCCACTGCCTACAGTACCCCAGTAATCCTAATAGCTTCCTAACTTCCTTTTTGGTTTGTGGTGGGGGCAGGGATAATATACCTTGCACCCTTTCAGGATCTAACTTTTTACTTCCCCGGCTTAGCCAATGTCCTAAATATTTTACTTCTTGTTCTACAAACTGTAGCTTTTTCTTTGAAACCCGTAGCCCTTTTTCCCCAAGAAAATTTAACAGATTAATAGTGGTGTTCCGAACTGTTTCCTCGTCTTACCCTGATATTAATAAATCATCTACATATTGTAAGATAAGTATCTCTTCACTTCATTCAAAAGACATAAGAAGAGTCTCTAAAGCTTGCCCGAACAGATTCAGAGATTCTGTAAATCCCTGGGGCAATCGAGTCCGCTGTAATTGTTGCTTTCTTCTTGTCTCAGGATCTTCCCATTCAAATGCAAAGAAGTCCCTGCTACTTTCTGCTAATGGGCAAGCCCAAAAGGCATCCTTTAAATTTATCACACTGTACCATGTGTGACAGGGAGGGATATGGTTCAGGAGGGTATAAGGGTTGGAAACGACAGGAAACCGTGTATGTGTCCTTTTATTAACCTCTCTTAGATCCTGGACTAACCTATATGTTCCATCAGCCCTTTTTACCGGCAATATCGGGGTATTGTGAGGTGACCTGCAGGTTTCTAACATTCCTTCTCGAAGCAATTTGTCAACTACTGGTTTTAACCCCATTCTTCCTTCTTTAGGTATTGCATATTGCCTGACCCTTATGGGGTGAGATGGATTTTCTATACTTATTTCTATTAGCTTCATGTTTATCTTTCCTCGATTATTTTCTGATGCCCGCACTTCAGGTTCAATTTTATTCTCGTCTTCATTAGTTAAAGTTAAAATCTTTGCTCTCATTTGTCCTTCCTCTGGAAGTACACCTGTACCTAATAATAATTGCAAATCTCGCCCCAACAAATTCTGTCCGACACCCGGGACTAACAATAAGTCTCCAGTTGCGAATTGATTAGGGCCTTCTACACATACATTTTCGATTAAGGGAACCTTAAACCCTTCCCCTTTTGCCCCTGTCACACTAATAACCTTTTTACTTATACAACACCCCTCAGGAACCTTTAATATACATGTTCTGTCTGCTCCGGTATCTACTAAAAATTCAATTTCTTCTTCCTGGGGTCCTATTTTTAGTTTTATCAAGGGCTCACTTTGGTGTTCCATCCCCAGTATAAAAAGCCTCTGACACCCCTATTCCAAGGGCAATTCCTCCTTAAGTGCCCAGGAGCACCACAGTAATGACAGCTAAACTTTCCCACGCACCTTTCTGATTTCCCTATTGCTGTTTCCCCATGGGTCCCTGACCGCTTTTCCGAGCACTGCCCCGACCCCTTTCCTTTCTGGGTTCCCCCGCTTTGTTTTTGGATTCTGCTTCCTTCATAGCAGCAATCATGATTCTCGCTTTGGCTTTTGCTTTTTCTTCGTCTCTCTGGACATACACCTTCTGAGCTTCCTTTAATAATTCCTCCAAACCCCTGTCTTGCCAATCTTCTAATTTCTCTAACTTCTTTCGAATATCTGGCCAGGAATGAGTAACAAAATTTACTTTAAGTACCGCCTGTCCCACTGGGCCAGAGGGGTCAATGCCAGAAAATTGCTGCATTGTTTTTCTAAGTCTTTCTAACCATTCCGTGGGTGTTTCATCCTTTCCTTGTCGGCTATCGAATGCCCGAGCTGCATTTTGCCTTCTTGGGGCTGCCTCTTTTATTCCTCTTAAGATTAGATTTCGAAAATCAACCAAATTTTGTCTACCTTGAGGTTGATTCTGGTCCCATTGGGGGCTCTGAAGAGGCATTTTCTGATCAGCGGGGACTCCTTGTTGATTTTCCCTTTCCCATATTCTCATTCCTGCTATTCTAATCATTTGTCGTTCTTCTGGGGTTAATAATATAATTGACTGCATCTCTCCCCATGTGTATATGCTTGGCCCTAGAAATTGGTCTAACTGTTCTGCCAAACCCAAGGGGTCTTCTAACAATGCTTTCATCTCCTTTTTAGAACTTCTTACCTCTGTAGAGTTTAAGGGAACATTTACAAATCCAATTCCTCCCTGTGCCCCCCCCCCAGAGGAACCTCCCTTAAAGGAAATAACTTTTCCTCTCCTCTTTCTTCTATTATTCTTGAGCATGTAACTCTGCGGCAAGGCTGGGGGTTTTCTACCCTACGTGGGGCTTCTTCTCCCTGTGGCAGGGGTCCCTCTTGTGGCGGAGCTTCCCCAGTGGCAGAGGGAGCTGTTCTAAAGGATTCCAATTACTTCCCCCCAGCTTTGCTTTATCCTCCTCTACTTTTAGAATTGTTGTGTGTTTTACCTCTGATCCCCTCCAACATGCTGCATATTCACATTCTTCCAGATTATAAGGCTTCTTTCCGTTAACATATACATTTAATGCTTGGCACATCCAACCCTCACATGAACCATATTTCGGCCAACGTAGATTATCAGATTTAATTTTTCTTTCTGCCCATACCATCATACAGAAGTTTATAATTTTACCTTTTCCCTTAGTAATACTAGATTCATCCCAGTACTTTATCATAACCCCCAGTGGGCTATTGGGTGGTATATCATCCAACACCTTTTTGTTTTTCTTGGGATTTGTCTTACTTGCTTTTTGTCCCATGTTGTTAAACTTCCCGCTCGTTACTCTCTTATACACCTTTATTAATCCAGTGTTTACCTTCTTAAACAGTTTTCTCTCCCTTGGATAAGAGGACTGAACTACAAAAACAAACAAAGAAACAAATAAAACCCAAAAAAACCCCAAGAAACCTTATTTCACAAGCTGAACCCAAACCAAAAAGAATCAAACCACCAATAACACTGGTCTACCAATAATAAAACCACCAATAAATCTTATACTGCCAGGCCAAACAAAGGGAACTAAACTCAAAAACTGAACTCCCAATAAATCTGCACTACAAAGCCAAAATCCCTCTGTTTTAGGTAATTTTTTTTTTGATCAGATTTCCCAGCGGACTGTCCAGGAAATCGCTCCCTTACCAAGGAGTCCCCACCCCTATGGGTTTTAACTCCTAGAATTCCTACCAAGGCGTTCAACTCCTATGAATTCCTGTTTGAGGATTCTACCAAGGTGTTTAACTCCTAAGAATTCGTGCATGACGATTTCTACCAAGGTGTTAAACTCCTGAGGAATCATTTTGGGGGATCATTCAGCATGTTTCTTTCACTTCGCTCGGTCACCGATTTCTCTCGCGAGACAATGAAAACGCAGTTAAAAGAGCTCCACACTCACTTCGAGGATCTGGACTGTCCAGTTCTTGTCTCATGCACACACCATTCAATCCTCCTTCACACCCCCCCACACAAGACTTACCAGAGTCCTCTCTTGTTCAGGTCTTCGTATGTACAAGAATCATGGGTGATACACCGTGGTTCTCCTCAAGGGAGCTGAGCTCAAAAAGAAAAAAAAAGAAAAAAAGAAAAAAAAATTTTGCCTTGTTCCACAATTTAGGACGTGTTTCCAATTACTGCCTGCTAGTGCCTGCTGTCCTCCTGGGCTACAGAATGCTGTTAGAGGCATCCCTCTTTCCCAGTAAGAAAGCAGGTCTTAGCGGAGATTATCACGTTGGGGTCACCATTTGAGAAAACTTAATTCAAGAGCTAAATTTTTAGCAATATAATATTGAACATTTATTAGTAGAACAAAGGCATATCACAGCACCGGGGCGCTTAGCAATATTGCCAGAAGCGCACTCCATTCATTTTACTGTGGACTTAAGTACTCTCTGTGGCTCTGTCAAAGCAGTGGTCCCGTAGAAGGGTCTGCTCTTCCTCAGAAAGTCCGATGGTGGCTATGTAGCTCCTGTCCTCTGGGAATCCAGTGGGAAGGTTCCTCGTGGTGTTCAGAATCTCAGATTATATCCAGGATGGAATGTTTGGTTCCTCCTTCTGGGTGGAGCATCTCACAATGGGATGATGAGTCATGAGGCCAGGTGTTGATGGACTCATTAGCAGAAGATAGTCCGGAGGGAGTTATCTATGAGTCATTTGTCAGGGCATTGATGGGCCATTAACAGAAAGATAGTTTGGAGGGAGGAGGCCAGGAAACACTGCCCCACCTGGTTTCAACAGCTCATGAGGATGGTACTAGAATACACTGCAACCCAAGACACTCTCTTAAACTGTTACATATTCATTAAGCCTAGAAAGTAATTTACACTTCACTCAACTTTCCCCCTCTCCGGTCCCTGCCCCCTTACACCAGCAGGACGCCGCTTCGGTCCTCTGGATTGCTTCAGAATTGAAGACAGGCACCCTCTCTCTGGTGCCTCCCCAGTCTCCAATGTAATTTGTAGCTGACAGTTTCCTTGGGAGGTGTGAGTTTTGATGAGGTAACAGTCTTCCTGGGATGCATGCGGTTTATCTTCTTTCTTTCTCTCTCTAAGATGTCTTGGTTCCTGGCTCTGTAGTTTCTCAACTCAAAAGACATTTATTACCATGTGTTTATTACTACATTTCTTAACATATTACAACTATTTTGAAGTTACAATTTACCTTAATCTTGTTTCTACTTAACTACATTTTACCTTAACACTATTTCTACATAGTACATTATCACTTATAAATGTTAAAACCCTATATGCGAAAGACAACATTTATCATTCGCTCATTTATCACACTAGGAGCACCATAACTGCACATGCTCCAAAGACAAAGTTGAAAAGTTCAGAGTGAGGGAGAACTCAAGTCTTCATCAGAGAAGACCCCCGAAAACCCTCACATCATAATATGCATGCTCTAAAAGGCAGACTGGGGGAGGAATTATGATAATCCCTTATAAAAAAAAAAGTAAATTAGTTCACAGAAAAACTATGCATATGCATTGTGGTTTATTAGTATGCATGATGTTAAAGCATATAACCAGGAAGTTTGTGTAAGTGGGGGTGCCTCTGGCTATGAGCTAAGCACCCAGCGCGGTCCGTTTGCTTTGTCCCCTATTGTCCCTTATTAAATTTATAAACCCCCAAAAAAGGAGGAGTGGGCTTCGTTTCTCACACTTCCATCTTGAATCAGGGGGAGGAGGGGGAAGCAGAGGTTAAATGATTTACTAAGAAGCTGTTTGTTAAAAACAGTGCATACAGCTTGCTCAACGCTTATTGTGCCTACCAAAGCAGAATGAGAAGATATAAGACTATTGATAAAGGGAAGGAATCTTGACCAAAGATCCTGTTTTCGAACCTAAAACTAACTTAAACCAGCCTTGAAGTTTGGACTTGGGCCAGGGACATAAAGAGCATGCGCAGGGAAGCAAGGTGAAAAGTTCAGAAGGAGGAAGACTCCTTTACTTCATCTGAGGAAGACTCTTACTTCATCCCGGAGACCCCTGCCCACGACCACCAGAAGACATTGCGCAAGCACAATGCAGATGTAAATGACTTTTGGGCTCATTATAATTCGAAGCGAGGCTAGGCGGGGCTAGGTAATGAATATGTATAGGTGTATTAGGAAACTTAATGAATATGGAGTTTGTAACCTGATATATACCAAGCTGAATGCAGCTGTTGGCAGGCATGACTTTGGCGGAATTATCCCCCATGCGTCCCAGCTGGAATAAACATACCTACTTTACTACTTATTCCAAGTAGTGGAGTCTTTCCCGCATATCATTTTGGCGAGCCAGGCAGGAGGAACTCTGTCCGGCTGCAGGATCGGCTGAGGAGCGGAGGTCCTAGGCGCGCCCCAGGGCTTTCCTGGAGGAACTCCGCCTCTCGGCTCACTCACTGCAGGGACAGACAGCAACCTGCTGGGACTGCGGATAAACTGTATGTTCTGAATTTAGGGTGCCTGTAAGTCGTACGCGTGGCCAGGGCTGCTGGTAAGATGCGCAGAGACGTCTGGCACGCAGCGTGGTCCCTGTGTGGGTAAAGGTAGAGCTTGCAAGCAGCCGGCTACGGAAGCCGGGAAGGGGGAATCACCGGTCTGGAGAGTGGATTGGGTGATTCTGGGGGGGGTTTCCGCCAGAACTTGTTGATGACTGTATTGGGGAAATTAAATAAGCGGGACCCTGAAGTTATTAAAAGTGAGTGCTATAAATATTTTGGCTACTAGTAGCTGGTTTGAATGTTGTTGGGTTGCTTATATGTCTGTGTGGATATTGGTTGCTGTTGGACTGCTTTTATGTGTATGTGGCTGTATATTAGCTCGCCTATTTGTTTGCAGATCGGAGATGTATATGTTGCCGTGTGTTGTTTGAGTTCGTTGTATTGAAGCATTTGTTTGGAGCAGTGCTGGATTATTGATTTTTGTGCTAATAGAATTAGAAGAACCCCTCCCCCTCAGTGGTTTGGTCTTGATTCTTGGGAATTTGTAAATCCGATAGAACATTGGATAGATAGAAGAGGCGAACGGGTTCCTTTAGAGGGAATATATAGAACTTCTGCAGGAAAATTAGTAGCTTTAGATTGGGAACAACCAGCGGCAGAGGATTTAGGTTTTGAAAGAATACATGGAATACCTTCTTTTTGTGGATCCGTTACAATTTTTTATTCAGCAAGAGCGTGGCCTGTTGCGTGGGTATTAATACAGTGTAAAATTTGTAAGAAAAAGTGGTACTGTTCTTCTGCCAGGCAGCAGAGCTTCTGCTCTCAGTGTTATCGGAGGCACTCTAGTGAAGTTGATTTTGAGCCTGAGATTTTAAAGCTTGTGTGCGGGAAGTCGCATTTGGTACCTGAGGTTTGGGAGGTTCAGGAAAGAAACTGGGAAAGAACTGTGAGAGAGTGTGAAGAAAGGTTTGGGTGGAAGCGAGATAAAACTAGGAGAAGGAGATAGAAACAACCGTGGCTAAGCAGGGAGGGAGGTTGTTGCCCCCCTCTATCCCTCGACAGTTATATGGTAGGAGTAGAGCCCCCGACTCTTTCCGTTCTTCTGTCCTACCTGCACGAGTCATAGAAGGGATTCCTTGCTTTGTGTGTGGGCATAAGAAGACTCCAGCCCCACACCGGCTGTGGGTTTTAGCTCAGTGCGGATTTTGTGGAAGTCGGAGATATTACAATTCTATTTATTTAGCAGACAGAGATCCGTGCCCGGAGCGCCGGGAAAGCAAGGACCATTTTGTTTTAAAATTTTTGTGTGGCAAAGAGCATTGCGTTCCTGAAGATAGTAGTGTGCTAGAAAAGGATTGGGAGGAGGTAGTAAAGGCTTTCGAAGAAGATTTTAAGTGGCAGCTGTTGGGGAAAAAGGAGAGGAAAAGGGGTTCGGGGACAGTTCCGAACTAGCTTGGCCACAACCAGACCAGCAGGGGTGCGGGGAACACTGAGGAGAGGCAGGAAGCTGGTGGCAATCCTGAGCCTTTTGGCTTTTTCCTCTTTTCAGTATGCTCCGCTCAGGGGACGAGGGAGAGGAAAAACGGATTTTTGGGGAAGAGGGAGAAGGAGAACTGGGGACTTTAACTGCTTCAGCGGCTTTTTTTTTTACTTTCCTTTCCAATATGACTGCATTTTTAATTTGCATTAAAAGTGGGATAAATTCTTCCACCGATTTATCTTTAAAATTCTGCAAATCCATTATCTGATCTCCCACCAGGTTCCAAAACGAGATTTTTTTTCACGTCAGCAGCCGTGACATGTGGAAAGTAAAAAAAGATCCACCTTATAAACTTTTTCAACACTTTTTTAGAAAACTTGAATGCCCCTCATTTTTAGGGAACCCACAACTTGGGAAAAAATCTCCCTTTGAGGTGCCGATGATCGATTTCCCATTTTAAAACCGACAGAAAGTTTTAAAACAGACAGAAGGACACCTCCCTCTACCCTCCTTTGTGTTAAAACGCAGAAAAGAAAAAAAACCTCCCAGTGAGACCTGGACGCATTTGCCCGAGGGTAAAAGGATCGCTCCCGTGGAGCGCAGCAGACAAAGACAGCCCAGGGGCACAAAAAGGCAAAAAGCTTACCAAAAAACCGGTCCACTGGAACGAAAAATCACAAAGGAAGTCCTCTGGGATGGAGCCGGTCCTCGTGGAAAGAAGAATCCAGCAAAAACACGAGGGTTATCAGCTCCGCCCTTGCAGCACAGCACTTCTAAAATGGAGCGCGCTTCCACAAGGGAACGCAGACGCCGGGACCACGACTCCTGGCAGGTATCAGAGAGCCAGCCAGGGAGGTCTGCAGGGACCGGACTTCAGCCGTCCCTGTTCTGGGGTGCCAGCGTGTCACTGCCCTGGGAGATGGGTCGGCCTCGGGGGGTACTCGTCCCGCCTAAGAGGCTACAGTGACCTTTCCCGCAGACAGGCACTGAAAAGTGTCACGTCTCGGCGACTGCTTGAAATGGGCTGCACTGGCTCTGTATCAGCAGGCGCACCCAAAAGCGAGGGGACCCGAAGGTCTCAGTCTCTCAGGAATCCCGGGGGCGAAAGAGGCAAGGGAGAGGACCAGTCCGTGATATCTTCCAAGGGTTTATTTCCCCGAAAGCAAAGGGGAGGAACTGGCTGACGAGAGCCAGGGTCTCCGTGGTTTTCTACAGGGGTGGTACAGAACAAACAACCAATAGAAGGTAAGCCCGGAGGGGAATCCTGGGGACACAGAACCAATGGCCAGGTTACAGAGGAGGGAATTTACAGAACAAACCTATGAACAACCGAACTTAACAGAACTTTCTGGAGAAGTGGTACGGGCTCAGAACTGGGTCTCGCCCACGGACTGGTCCTCGCTCTCCGAGTCATCTGCCCATTGGGTAGGCATGCCGTGATGGACAGCGGGCAGACCCCAAGTGGTCCGAGGCACCCCAACAGGCAGCGAAGCAGGCCTGGCAGAAAGTATAAGAGAATTTATAAAGAGTGGCTTATACACTATACGGGGGACCCAGAGTGGGTGGCACAATATTTGAGTGAACTCGAACTCTGAACAGAATGGGAACTGGACAGAGTAAGGAAATCTCTAGAGCGAGCCCGCTTGGCTGTGTTTTGGCACATTGGAAAGAGATAGTAGGAACTGGAGGCACAGAAAATAAAAGAACTCTTGTAAAATATTGCACCCAATGGTGGCCACTGTATAAATTAGAAGATGGAGCAAAGTGGCCACCAAATGGAACTTTAGATTATAATACCTTGCTACAGCTAATGTTATTTTTGAGACGGGAGGGCAGGTGGAAAGAAGTTTCCTACACTGATGCATTTTTCTCTCTCCAAAACCACCCTGAATGGCAGAAAGATTGTGGAATTAAACCCCCCAGTGATCCTATGGTGTTAGCTCTTGAAAAAGAAAATAAAGAAGACCGAGGAAGAATTAAGCGGTGTTGTTCGTCGTGCAGTATAGGTCAGAGATGTACAAGGTCAGACAAAGTCTATCAGGCAGCAGCTCAGGGACAAGATGATGATTAACTAACCGATTTGCTTAAGCCTCCCCTTAGGAGATGGGAAGAGGATGCGGACTCGGAAGGAACACCAATGCCAACCGCCTCTCCCTCGGGCAGTCCTGTTTCATCCCGAACCAGGAAGCAGGTATTGATGGCACCCCTGCGAGAGGCAGTGGCACCTGATGGGAATACAATGTTGGTTAGAGTGCCTTTCTCTGCTGCTGACCTGGATGCGTGGTATAAAGTTGCCAAAAACTACCGAAGTGATCCAGCGGGTCCCACTGAACGCTTGCAACTCATTATAAAACAGCATAATCCAGATTGGGATGATATACAATTACTATTGGGTGGACTAACAGAAATGGAAAAACAGTTTTGAAAAAAGCAAAAGATTTGGCAGAGGATTATTACAAAACGCAACAATTAGATGTAAAAGATTACTTCCCATTCCAGGAACCACACTGGAGTCCGAATAGAACAGCTGAATTAGAGAAATTAAAAAGTTATCAAGAATGGATAGTGAAAGGGGTGGAAAGGGCCATTCCCAAAACCCTAAATTGGTCAGCTTTGTATGCAGTGAAACAGGGTTCTTCCGAGTCACCATCCGAATTCCTGGATCGTCTGAGGGACTCAATGCGCCGCAATACATCGCTGGATCCTGAGACCGAGGTAGGAGTACAACAGCTAGTATCTTTGTTTTTAGGGCAATCCACAGGAGATATCAGACGTAAATTGCAAAAACTTCAGGGACCAGAGGGAAGGAACCTGGAAACTCTATTAGATGCAGCCTGGAGGGTATTCAGTAATCGAGAAGAAAGTTACAAGCAAGGGATGAAGAAATTAGTAGCAGTAGTAAGAGAAGGAAATAGGGAAAGACCTAGACAGGGACCCCCCAAACAAGGACCTCCCAGACAGGGCCCACCCCGGCTAGGTAAAGACCAGTGCGCGATTTGCAGAAAGTTCGGTCATTGGAAAAATGAGTGCCCAGAAAGAAGACAAGAAGACCGCCAGAACAGAAGAGACCGAGGAGGAGGGCGGGTGGTTGCACACGTGAAAGAAGATTGAAGAGGACCGGAGGATTCTACCCTAGGAGATCCACTGGTTATAACGAAGCTCGGGGAAAAGGAAAAAGAAATATAATTTTTGGTTCATATGGGGGCAGCATATTCGGTTTTAAATAAAGCTTTAATGCCTGTGGGGGATGACTACATTGTAGTACAAGGAGCAACCGGTCAATCTGAAAAAGCATATTTCTGCAAACCATTGAAATATAAATTTGGGAAACAATGGGGTATTCACAAGTTTTTATATTTACCCAATTCTCCAAAAGCACTTTTTGGAAGAGATCTATTGGAACAATTACAAGCAACCATTACATTTAGGAATGGGGAAATTATTCTGGAGGTAAATGACCAAGAGTATGTGGAAATACTGAGCCTAATACTAAGAACTACAGGCTCTGCAGAGGAAATTAGAGAAGAGATAATGAGTCAAGTGTTCCCAGGAGTCTGGGCCACAGATGTACCTGGGAGAGCCAAAAATGCAACCCCAATAGAGATTAAGCTCAAGGAGGGAAAACAACCAGTTAGAATTAAACAATACCCCCTCAAAAGAGAAGACAGAGAAGGAATTAGCCCAGTAATTGAAAAATTCTTACAGTTAGGACTGTTAAAAGAGTGCCAGTCTGATTTTAACACTCCTATCTTGCCTGTCTGTAAACCTGATGGGTCATACCGGGTGGTACAGGATTTGCGGGCTGTTAACAAGATAACTGAAGATCTCTATCCTGTGGTAGCGAATCCTTACACTCTGTTAACATGCTTAACACCAGAGCTAACTTGGTTTACTGTTTTAGACTTAAAGGACACCTTCTTTTGCCTCCCTCTCCATGAAGTCAGCCAGAAAATTTTTGCATTTGAATGGGAAAGCCCTAAGAGTGGGTGCAAAACTCAGCTCACATGGACGGTGTTGCCTCAAGGATTTAAAAACAGTCCCACTCTGTTTGGAGAACAACTTGCAAAAGAGCTAGAGTCCTGGGAAGCCCCACCAGGAGAAGGGAAGCTATTGCAGTATGTAGATGACCTTTTAATAGCTACCCGAACAGAGGAAGCTTCCGTAGCCTGGACGGTAAGCCTCTTAAACTTTCTGGGACTCCAAGGGTACAGGGTATCTAAGAAAAAGGCTCAGGTGGTGAAACAGGAAGTGATCTACCTGGCCTATGAAGTTAGTGCCGGACAGCGAACCTTGGGACAAGATCACAAAGAAGCGATATGGCAAACCCCTAAACCCCAGACAGTGAAAGAGTTACGGACTTTTCTGGGGATGACAGGATGGTTCAGATTATGGATCTACAATTATGGGCTGCTTGTGAAACCACTATATGAGCTCATTACAAAGGAAAGCAGAGATCTCCAGTGGACAAAGGAGGCCACGCGGGCCTTCAATCAACTAAAAAATGCCCTCATGTCAGCTCCAGCTCTAGGACTTCCAGACGTGAGTAAACCATTCTTTCTATTTTCCCACGAGAAACAAGGGATTGCCTTAGGAATACTAGCACAGGACCTGGGCCCATACCAACGGGCAGTTGCTTATTTCTCTAAGCAGCTAGATGCAGCAGCCAAAGGATGGCCTGGGTGCCTCAGAGCCGTTGCAGCAGTCGTGCTAAACATCCAAGAAGCACGCAAATTCACCTTGGGTCAGAAAATGACTGTGCTGGTGTCCCACACGGTGTCCGCGGTGCTGGAAGTGAAAGGTGGGCACTGGCTCTCCCCACAAAGGTTCCTGAAATATCAAGCCATCATGGTGGAACAAGATGATGTAGAAATAGTGGTAACTAACATTGTCAACCCCGCTTCCTTTCTCAGTGGAAATCAAGGGGAAGCAGTACTCCACGACTGCCTGGAGACTATCGAAGCCACCTACTCCAGCCGCCCGGATCTGAAGGATACTCCTTTAGACGATGCAGAGACCTGGTTTACTGATGGGAGCAGCTACGTCATCAGTGGAAAGTGGCATGCTGGGTATGCAGTTACCACCTGCCGGGAAGTAATAGAATCCGGACCCCTGCCAACAAACACCTCTGCACAAAAGGCTGAAATAATCGCCCTAACCCGTGCCTTAGAGATGGCAAAAGGAAAGAAAATAAACATTTATACAGACTCAAGGTATGCATTTGGGGTTGTACATGCACACGGGGCCATTTGGAAAGAAAGAGGACTGTTAAATTCACAAGGAAAAAACATCAAACATGCACAAGAAATAATGCAACTGTTGGAAGCAGTCCAGCTACCTGAGAAGGTAGCAATCATGCACATTAAGGCACATCAAAAGGTGAGCTCAGAATTGGAAGAAGGAAATGAACTGGTGGACAGAGAGGCAAAAGAAGCAGCAAAAGGTGAGGTAACAACAGCTGGAGCCTTGATCCCAGATGGACAACTTTCCCTAGAGGGTAAGCCAACATATAACAAAAAGGACAAGAAATTGATTAAAGATGAAGGGGGAACATTTAACCAAGAGGGATGGGCTATCACCACAGAAGGAAAATTGGTTATTCCCTCCCATTTGCTATGGTCACTAGTAAGAGAGGAGCACCAGAAAACACATTGGGGAATAAATGCCTTATTTAACTACTTAATTGGAAAAATTATCGCTAGAAATTTATACGAAACTGTTGTACAGGTAACCCGACACTGTAATCTTTGCCTCCAGACTAATCCCAAAAATGCCCCCAAACCAAAAATGGGTCAAATTGGAAGGGGCCATGGGCCTGGACAGCAGTGGCAAATTGATTTTACAGAACTTCCAAGAAAAGGGGGGTATCAATATTTGCTAGTGTTGACAGATACTTTTTCAGGATGGCCGGAAGCTTTTCCTACTACAACTGCTAAAGCTCGGGAAGTAACCAAAGCGTTACTACAAGAAATAATACCACGCTTCGGAGTTCCAGCCACAATATCTTCAGACAGGGAACCACATTTTATTTCAAGGGTGGTACAGCAAATTAGCCGTCATTTAGGCATAGATCGGGAACTCCACACTCCATACCACCCCCAGTCGAGTGGTCAAGTAGAGAAAATGAATCATTTGATTAAACAGCAAATTGTGAGACTAGGGCAAGAAGCTAACCTACCCTGGCCGCAATCTCTTCCACTTGCATTGTTACGAATTTGGACCAAGCCCAGAATTAAAGAAAAGCTAAGTCCCTTTGAAATACTTTATGGGAGACCATATGGGGTACAGAAAGGAATATCTACCCAAATCGGGGAGGAGACGTTAACCACCTATATGATTGCTTTAGATAAACAGCTTAGGGAAATTGAAAAACATGTGGCTGGAACCCGAAGTCAAGGCTTGGATGGTCCTGTACGTGACATTCAGCCTGGAGATTATGTATATGTTAAGTCTCTGACAGAAAAAACTCTGGAACTACAGTGGGAAGGACCATTCCAGGTACTTCTCACCACTTACACCGCGATTAAGATCAGAGAACAGAGTGCCTGGATTCACCATACTCGGGTA
The DNA here is from genome assembly GCA_014706295.1 of Lycocorax pyrrhopterus obiensis. Lineage (NCBI taxonomy): Eukaryota > Metazoa > Chordata > Aves > Passeriformes > Paradisaeidae > Lycocorax > Lycocorax pyrrhopterus. The sequence continues at coordinate 8,655,388 of JACSVZ010000030.1, forward strand.
AAGAAGGCTCCAGAAGCCCCTTGGAAAGTGATCCCTGGTGATGATGAACTGAAATTGAAATTTACCTGAACAAAATGAAAATGTTATGGTGGCACGCAAGTATAACCCAGAAAATTGGTTTTTTCACAGTCATAATAGTAGGCTTAAGTTGGGAAGTTATTCATAGGAGAGAAGACATATGGTCCCAAGGCTTTATGCGGTTTACTGGACTCATGGGAAAATATTCTGATTTAAAGGATTTAAACCTACTGACTGTGGTCATGCACGGAAACCAAGTGTATACAAAACAAGAATGGGAAAAACAAAAAACTTGGCAACTTCAGGGAACTGTAGGAGAGGAAATCAAAATAGGATGCCCAATGATTAATGGAACTACTCATAAAAAAGCAACCCAAATCAGTGTTTCAACTACTCCTACAGACAAGCATAATGAAATCTGTAGTCATTCAAGTGAAGTAGATTGTTGGTATAATTTTACATTAGTACAGACCGTTGAAGTAGTTTGTCTTTGGGCCCAAGACAGTAATGGGCTCTCATTCAAATTCCAGATAAATACCATGGCTAGGCCTGTTACAACCTACGCCAGCACTCGAATCCAAACCCAGGACACACTACTTAAGCCTGAACCAAAAATTTATGAGATTGGCCCTTATGTAGTGAGGAACACAGGCCAGCAATTATTGCTGTTTAATCCAGAGTCGTCCCTTAAGCATGTAGAACTACTAATGCAAATTAATATTTCTGAGATCCAACCAGCCTGCTCCCCGTTAATACAAACATCCTTTGAAGGGTGGACAGCCTGGCTGCAAAAGCAAAGACCCCTCAAAGGCAGAACGCGGAGAGACCTGACTGGCATGCTGGGAACAGGACTGGGAGTCCTAAATGGAATTGATTCAGAGATACTGATGAATAAATTGGCCACAGCAACCAGTGACCTGATCAAATTAAAACAGCCCCTACAATCCTCCCTATTAGCATTAGGAAACAGCCAGTGGCAAGTCTCAAAAATACTCCCAGACTTTGCAAAGACCAGCGACCTGGACCACAGACTGATATTAAACACACTTGGTGTAGCTCAAGACAATGTATCATTAGCCCTTAGCTGCATACAAGCCCAATTATGGATGCAGTCAACAGCTTCCTTAATTATAAGAGAAGGAAATGAAGGTGTTTTCCCTATTGAAATCCTAGAAGCTGTTTGGAATAATGCTACTAAGTTAGAAAGAAAGCTCCAATCCTGGTGGACCTTGGTAAATTTCACTTATGATCCAATTACTAACATAGCGACTGCCTTTGTGCTTACTATATGTAATGCCACAGTTTATGTAATTCATCCTATTGTTGCATTAGGACTAAACCATGAAGGAACAGTTTTTTATCCCTCTGAACATAGAGTATGAGCTCGGATGGTAAAAGAAAAATGGCAAACGGTAAATTTAGAATCTTGCATCACACGAGAACAAGGTTTTATTTGTGAAAGTAATACACTTGATGCCAAAGACATATGTCTTGATGTGGAACAAGGCATTTGTCACTTCGAGGTCTACACTTCGAGACACTACACCAAAAGCTGTACTTTTATATATTGGTCAAGGCTGTGTGTGCTTAAGAACTATCTGCACTTTTATGATGATAGATGACAGTAATATAAATGTAGCTGCCAGGCATCACTCTAATTTTTGTATTTGTAATTTTACCAAGATTGTTGGGTGTGACTTCGTATTTAGCACTGGTTGTGTCTCATCAATTGATAAGGTCTGACTACACCATATACCATAAATTGCTACCCACACCTATTGGGATGAACCTCACATTAATAAAGCAATTCCTAAAACATCAAGACCTAATTGAGATTTTAGAAGAAATCTGAAAAAACGGGAAAAAGACCTTAGTCACCATCCATCATGACACACAAAAAATAAGCAGAATCATGCAAAGAGTAAAACAAGATGCAAGTCATAACTGGTGGGACGCGCTTTTCGGGTGGTCACCTACCACAACTGGCGTTCTGAATAGGCTATGTCACCCCATAATTGTTTTACTAATTTTAGTGAGTGCTTGCCTTGTGTTGTCTATTATGTTGCTTGTTTGGAACTATAGAGTGCTAAAGAAGCTATCAGTTTTAACTACCCTGTCAAATGCACATGGAAAAGTATTAAGGGATGCTTATTGTAAAAGATTATTAGAAAAATAATTTATGTATTAGTAAAAGAATTTACTAACTCTATAGAAAAGGGGGGACTGAATCAGGGGGAGGAGGGGGAAGCAGAGGTTAAATGATTTACTAAGAAGCTGTTTGTTAAAAAACAATGCATACGGCTTGCTCAACGCTTATTGTGCCTACCAAAGCAGAATGAGAAGATATAAGACTATTGATAAAGGGAAGGAATCTTGACCAAAGATCCTGTTTTCGAACCTAAAACTAACTTAAACCAGCCTTGAAGTTTGGACTTGGGCCAGGGACATAAAGAGCATGCGCAGGGAAGCAAGGTGAAAAGTTCAGAAGGAGGAAGACTCCTTTACTTCATCTGAGGAAGACTCTTACTTCATCCCGGAGACCCCTGCCCACGACCACCAGAAGACATTGCGCAAGCACAATGCAGATGTAAATGACTTTTGGGCTCATTATAATACGAAGCGAGGCTAGGCGGGGCTAGGTAATGAATATGTATAGGTGTATTGGCAAACTTAATGAATATGGAGTTTGTAACCTGATATATACCAAGCTGAATGCAGCTGTTGGCAGGCATGACTTTGGCGGAATTATCCCCCATGCGTCCCAGCTGGAATAAACATACCTACTTTACTACTTATTCCAAGTAGTGGAGTCTTTCCCGCATATCAGTCTGGTCTTCTTGGTGGTGAGGGTCCCTCGCCGCCTCGCCGCTGAAAAGTATAGACTCCAATGGATTAATATATGTTTGGACCAGGTGGGAACGCCCACATGCCTCCTCTGGGGAGGGCAAGTTTGACACTGTCCCTTGAAAGACTGGATCTGTTGCATCATGTTGTAGTGCTCTGGTGCAGGGTATGGGGACCCCTCTGGGGGGAGGGGGCTTTGATGGGACATGACATCCCCTCTGCTGTCCTTTGAGTGGATGCAGCTTGTCCCAGGATGAAGGGGCCCCACATCCGAGCTCCTCTGTAAGGCGGATGATGGGTGCTAACTGCCTCTGACCAGAGGCTTTTTCACTACATACCCAAAACCTGTCCTCCTCCCCCCACCCTTTGGTGTGATGGTCTGTGTGATCCTGGCAGCTGATAGCCCCAGGGCTATGGCCTCTACCCCGAAGGTGCTAAACTTGATCCCTCTGTGAATGTATTCTTCTCCCCTGAGTCACTTTATCTTATCTCCATCAATGAGCAGTCTAGGCGCCCATTCAGGGTTTTGGTGGTTTTCTCTGCAGCTTTTGTACAGTTTTGCTATAATAGGCAAAAGTCCTTCATGAAGATGTTTAAGCCATAAATCATAACATTTCAGTCTCCAACACCATCCCTGGCCACTATCCTCCACTCTAACACCCCTCACACCCTGATACTGTAGCAGGGTGTCTCAGCCCCCACAAGAGCTTATCTGTTGTTTTTTAACTGGTCAGATAACTCAAACAGGACAAGCTGTCTTGTAGTGAGTTACTCTGGCGCCATGGGGTTAACATTGATCTGGCATCTCCCAACTGCCAATAAAATCTTAGTGTTGAAGTGAGATCTGGAATATAAGCTGGATTTTGAACTGACAGACACCTCACTTTGCGACTATCAAAGTGACTCCAAACTTTCACAAAGCAGAAATCTTCTACATATTCCATGGAAATGTGTGGAGTTTCTTCCCTGAGCAGGGATGCCTGCTTTTCGGTTACTCCCCTGGAGGTTAAGTAAAAGGAATCTGTGTACATTATCGTCATTTTGGTGGTAAGTTACATTTGACTCCTAATCAATACTATTTCTTTTGCTGTTGAAAGGAATGAGAAGGAGGTGTCTTTACAAACAAACTGTGGGCCTGATGGTAGATAAAGCCAGATACTGAGAAGTGAAAGAAGCAATGGGAGGAACCATAAATTCCATAAGAATTCCACTAATTGACACTGACTGTTACTCACTCAAGACTGTGCTAAATCCCTGGATTTAGAGAAAAAGAACAGAGACACAAGGAAAACCAAAAGGAGGGGTGGTGGTACACATTAGAAGGGGGTCTGTATTAAGGCAATTCAGGAAGTCTGTACCTCTCAAGTACTTCAGCCAATGGGGAAAGAGAGAGGGAAATGGGGCCAGAAAAGTAGGATAAAAAGGAGGCTGCGTTCTCTAACAATCTGAGAGACCCCATGGGAAATGCCCATGACCTCTGCCTTTATTCGAATAAAGTTACAGGACTCCTCTGTCTCCTTTTTGGACATAAACCTCTGGTGTGAATCGCCCCAAACCAGGCCAAGAGACACTTCAGAGACAGAGTCCAAGAAGTGGGTATTTGCTTTATTCGGCGCCAGGTGCATGGGGGATCGCTCCTCCAAACACACACACATGGCGCTTCCTACAACACAATATTATGGGTAAAATTCATGAATAGTCATCACATTCCTTGGGATAGGAGTGGTTATACAAATTAGTTCTCGGAAGTCATTAATATCATTAGCATATGTCACACATGCGTGGTGTGTCCTGGTGGTCTCACTGATGAAGACTCCTCTTCTTCCTCGGGGGTCTTTCTGATGAAGACTAGTAGTCTTCATCACAATGCACTTTTCACCTTTCTTTCTGGAGCACGTGCAGTCCTTTGTAGAATGATTCAGTGGTTTCTGTGTTGGTCTCAAGTAAATTCTTGTTCCTCTTATCTTGACAAGATTAAGGTGAATCCTGCTTCTCAGGTTTTGTGATCAACATTTGCTGTCTCCCAATAGTTAACTGTGCTTACATGAGTTAACTATTGATCAGTCTTATCAGGTGTTTGTGGATTATGTGATAGATGCTTTTGTAACAATAACTAATGCCTTTATTTCTGTCATTTAACTTAAAACTTAGACATAATAGTGAAATAGCTAATATAGTTATGCTTGTGAACTGTCTGCTTGGTTGGATAACATCCAACCAACGTGTGTTGAGGATCCCTGCTACTGACATGCCAACTATCAGCAACTACCGCCTGCAGAAACCATGGACCAAAGCCCACTCTGGGGGTGATAATAAAAACTGACTAAAACCACAGCCAAGAAATGCGCATGCTCTAAAAAGGCGGATCCAAGGAGGAGCCATGCTAAACAGTTCCTGGAACATGTAAACTAGTTTGGGGAAAAGTTTGAATATGTATAAAAGTTTGAATATGCATAATTGATTATGAATATGTAATAGGCTGATATGTATGTAAAGGGTGTCTCCAAAGTAGCAGGTGTGCTCTTGGCTGAGCGCCAAAGCACCCAGCGCTGTGAATTTTGCTTTATCTTTGTCCCTTATTGTCCTTTATTAAACTTTTCAATCCTAACAGGAGAGCGAACCTCGTTTTTCACAATTAATTTTCCTGACACTAGCTTTAACATAGGTACCTTGATATAGTGTACTGTTTCATGTTATGCTGTAATCTACTAGTAGTTCTCTTAAGTTTTATACTGTGTAGTAAGTAACTCTGATTAAGATATTTTGTTTGTTATCTCCTGTTTAATAAATAATTCATTTTATAAACAGATCTGATCTGCCATCCCTAGAACTTGCGGGCCAGAGTGATTTCTTAAATTTAAACTGTTGCCAAAATCTGAGGCTAAGGCAGGGCTTGTCTTAAGCTCCCACTTGTCCCATGACTGATACTCCCCAGACTCCCCCAGCCACTACCCTGGTAACTGCCCAGCACACTGCTCCTCCTTGTACCCCCACCACATTGCATCCCAATCCCTCTCCTTCTTCCCAGCCTCTCTCATGCACTCCGAGCCAGCAAACAACACCCTGAGCCCCAGGCTGCTACTTTGTACTCCCAGCATCCCACCTACCCCACAAACACCACCTGGCACGTTGACTCCTCTCCTGTTCCCCAGCTTCTCTCACAGCTCCTCAAGCCCTGTGACTCCTGAGTGCCACCTCACCCCATCCCCCCATCCCCCCTCAGCACTCCCATCCCATCACCCCCCTCCCCAGAAGCTCCATGTATAGCGGTGGTGGCTGCCCAAGAGCAACAGCACAGGGAGCGGCAGCTGCCCGGCTACCCCACCTCTCTTGGGGTAGAGACCCCAAGCACCTCTAGCTCAAGCAAGATGTTGCTTTAATTAATTAACTGCCACAGTCCCTTAAATTTCCCTTTTAAATTCTGAACATCCTCAGCCAGTTTTTTCATGGATGAGATGTGAGCTCACAACGGGCCGGTGATAGTTTCTTCAAATATCCAGAGTTTGCCAACCAAAGCGCCCACTTTGTCTTCTCCCTTGTTCCATGCCATCATTGCTAATTGGCTGGCATATGATGCTGGCGCATTCTGTATGAATTTCAGCCACATCTGTGATGTACACTGGACACCATCCAGATTAGTAGGGAACTGCTTGTCATCTGAATAAATTATCTCCAGCACAGCTAATTCTCTCAGATACTGGATACCTTGCTCCATGGTGACCCACTAGCCTTGGCACACTGAAAGGTCTTCCTTGCAAAGGTATCTTTCCCTCACACTTGACATGAGTCACCTACAGAGGTTTAGAGGTTCTGGTCTTCTCCCAATGCCCTCATCAATACCCGCATCCCGGGACAGGGATCCCAGTTGCTTGACTTCACTACCAACTAGGTTCATATCATTGGCCGTGGCATCCCAGAATCGGAGCAGCCAGGTCAGTAAGCCTGTCTGGTGGCTGAAATCTTTCCACATATCGCACAACTCATCCAGGGATAGGGATTGGGTGATTATCTCTGGCTCTGTCGCTTCCACTGGTTGTGAGGTTCCTGCTTCCTCTTCATCCCTCACTACACAAACTGATTTGGTCTTGGATTTCCTTTTCTGAATAGGAGTGACTACTACTGGCTTCGGCTGTCTCTCTGGTTCAGCTGCAGTTTGAGTGGCCATGGTGTTTGCTCATTTGGTTTCCTCCCCTCCCCCGGAAGGTGCTGTACCATAACAAGCAGTGTCTGGTAGGCAGTGATCAGGGCCCAGCATGTTGCAGTAAGTTTCCCCTCTCTGAAAATGCCACAGCATTTTTCCTTCACATATTTTATCACTTTAACAGGGTCCTATAGTTGTTCAGGGGTGAACTTCAAAACCATTGGAGGAGAGTCCTCCAAATACCGGCCCATGTACTCCCACATTCCATGCCACTCATGGCTATCCACCCCCAGGGCAGGCCTCTGGACAACCTCCTGTCATGGCTTGACACTGGCCAAATGCCAGGCACTCATGAAAGTTGCTCACTCAACCTCCCCTGCCACAGCTGGGCAGAGGAGAGAAGCAAAACAGGCTCAACTTAGAGGTACAAAGTGCATTTATTACTAACAAAATCAGAGGAAGATAATGAGAAGTAAAATAAGCCCTTAAAAACACCTTTTCTTCTCCCCCCAACCCCTCCCTCCTTTCCACGGACAGCGCAGGGGGACAGGGCATGGGGGTTTTGGTCAGTTTGTCACCCAAGGTTTTCTTCCACTGCTCAGGGAGAGAAGTTGTTCCCCTGTGAGACCGTGAGGTCCCTCCCATGGGAGACAGTTCTCTGCAAACCTCTCCAGCGTGGTTGCAATCTCACAAGCAGCAGTCCTCCCAAAACTGCTGCAGCATGGGTCACTCTGAAACCTAAGTGGTATGTAACAAAAGGTTAACCACAAGCATTATTGTAACAAGATATGCAGGTAAAGCAAGCAAGATAGCAGAGCAAGCAAGATAACATGCCCAAGCAAAAGCAAGATAGAAAGTTTTAATGGAACTTGCAAACTGTGAAATTAGCTAAAAACAAGTTAGACTGAAAAACAAGAGCACAAAGCATGCGCTGAAGATAGAGGCAAAAAGTTCAAATGTGAGGAAGACTGCAGAAGTCTTCATCAAAAGACCACCAGAAGACTGATGACCACCACAGAAGGAACTGACGCATGTGCGAAAGCAACAAACTGTTATAAAACCATGACACAGCTTTATGCAAATATGAGTATGCTAATGATATGTTGTAATTCTGACGTTGTGCGGAAGGACTTTTAAAATGTAATAGAAAGCTAAAGAAGATTGAGCGAGTTTTGTGGCGGAGAGATCCCTGTCACTCCCAGCGCTGAATAAATAAATACCTGCTCTGTAGCTGAGTCAACTATAGAGTTTTATTTTCTTGCCTAGTTTTGGGCATCAACTCCTCCATGGGGTGCAGTCCTCCAAGGACAGGCTGCTTCAGCTTGGAAGCAGGAACCCCCTCTCTCCACTGGGTCTCCCACTGGATCACAGCCTCTTCCAGGCATCCACCTGCTCTGGTGTGGGCACCTCCCCCATGGGCTATGGGTGGATCTCTGCATCCCATGGGGACCTCCATGGGCTGCAGGGGGACAGCCTGACTCACCATGGTCATCACGACAGCCTGCAGAGGAATCTCAGCTCTGCTGCCTGGAGCACCTCCTCCCCCTCCTTCTTCACTGACCTTGGTGTCTCCATGTTGCTTCCGTCACGTGTTCTCACCTCCTCCTCTTCTCTGACTAGAAAAAAACCTGTGTCCTCACTTTGTTTTGATTTTCTTCTTAAATATGTTATCACAGAGGTGTTACCACCATCTCTAATTGGCCCAGGCTTGGCCAGCAGCATGTCCATCTTCAGAGCCATCAGGGATTGGCTCTGTTGGACATGGTGGAAGCTTCTAGCAGCTTCTTACAAGAGCCATCTCTGTGGCCCCCTGTGGTGCTGTATTCCCCCCCTTTCCCCTGCCTGTAGCCCTGGCCACTCCCTCTGGTTCTCCCTATTGGTTCCTGTACCCTAACTCCGCCCATGTACTGCCCCTGGGCCCTCAGAAAACCCCCCTGCTCCCTGATCACGAGGTCTCTCTGCCTCTGGGGATCAGCTGGACAGCATGTAACAATAAAAGTCCTCTGAGGCCCTCATGGAGAGACCCTTTTCGCCTCCTTTACTATCACCGTATTGCAGAGCCCAGCTAGCCGGAGCAAGAGTGCGGGGCCGTCCAAAAAGGACTACGGGAGGGCGGAATGGCCACACTGCCCTAAGCAGCCCTGCTGAGCTCTCTGGGAAGGTTGAGGCTTGCTAAACCAAACCAAGCACAACAGCCCCCCACTACCAAAAACCAGGCTATGCAAAACCAACACACCTCCCTACAAATATTTGTCCTGTCTCTAAACACGGTATAGATGGTACAGAGGAGGCATAACAGACATATCAACAAGGGCATGTTTTCCTTAACACACAATGGGAATTCAAAATTCTCAAAAGTTGTTGTAGCAGACCTGAAAGAGAAGGGAGTCAAAGGCTGGCAAAAATCATCCACAGGCTGGGAATTAATGAATCCCCAGAGGTAGCAGCCAAGACCAGGACAGGCAAACAACACCGAATATACATCCCACATGTTTCCCTTACCTTTGACATTATAAAGTCATAGACTGTCATCACAGCAGACATGAGTTAATCAAGCCTGGCCTCTCTCCCTGCTTTGGAAAGAAACATCACGAGAAGCACATAGTTCTGCAGTGGGTTGACCCTGGTTGGATGCCAGGTACTCACCAAAGCAAATCTATCACTCCCCTCCACAGCTGGACAGGGGGAAGAAAATAAAACATTCATGAGTTGAGACAAGGACCATGAGAGATCACTCACCAAATACCATCATGGGCAAAACAGGCTGGAATTAGAGATATAAATTGAATTTATTACTAACAAAATCAGAGCAGGAAAATGAGAAGTAAAATAAAACCCTTAAAAACACCTCTGCCCCATGCCTCCCTCCTTCCCAGCTTTACCTCCTCCCCTAGCGGCGCAGGGAGACAGGGAATAGGGGTTATGGTCAGTTCATCACAGGTTGTTTCTGCCGCTGCTCAGTGAGAGGAGTCATTCTCCTGCTCCACTGTGGGGTCCCTCGCACAGGAGATAGTTCTCCATGAACTTCTCCAACGTGAGTCCATCTCATGAGCAATTCTCCACGAACTGCTGCTATGTGAGTCTGTCCCACTGTAAGGACCCAAAAAACTCACTCGACAAGACTTTTAAATGGGCTTACACTTGTTTATGTACTCTGAGTTAGACACATAAGAGAAATACCGACAAGATATTCTAAAGAGGTCAAAACAACAAAAAAGACTTCACTGGCAACTTTAGAAAATCAGAGAACTTTGGAAAAAGGTTTAGTGCAACATTCAATCAACATAAAACACTTTCCAAAGCATTAACTTAGCCCATTTAACTTAGCAAAATCTAAGCCCATATGATTTTAAGTTACTGTAGTGGGTTGACCTAAATTGACAGACAGCCGGTTAAACCAATTACGCTTCTCTCAATCTCACATATTTAAACGGCATGGAAATCTGGGATTTGGAGGGTTTTTCCATTCCAGCCGGGACGGGACGGAGGGGGGGCCCTCAGAGCCCAGGGCCCCGCCAGGCCAGGCCGGGCTGTGCCGGGCCAGGCCGGGTGCCCCTGCCCCTCTTGCTCCCCCCACTCCCAACGCCACAGCACGGACCCTGGGTCGCTGAGAGGGGGAACTACGAAGCCGTCTGACGCAGTTTTCTTAAGAAGCCAGCGGGAGCTTTCACCCAACAGCCAGCACACTTCACGCCAAACTGAAGCGAATACTGTGCAGTTAGCGGTGCAGGGAGAGCAGGGGGCTCTCCTCACCATGGACTCTGAATGGTAACAGCAACTTCAAAGGCAGAGAGAAAAAGAGAAAGCTGGTCACGTGGGACGAAGATCTAGTGCCTCTAAACATGGCTTTGGAAGAAGACGGAGGGCAGTGCTGCGCTTCCTGCGCCCAGCTTAAAATACTTCTTGCAATGCCGTGGTAAAGTCTGTAATATCATAACTGTCTCTTTAATCCATTTAAAGTACATGGGGGGATGGACAGTTCATGTGTGGCTTGCGAAAGTTGAGAAAAGTGCCTATGCCAGTTTCTTTAAAAGCTGAGAGAAAGAGAGTTTTTTTAAAGACTGGAGATGAAAAAAACCTTTGCGTTCAAGCCAAGATAACTCATCCTTAAAAAATTAATAACCCCATGTAATGGTCCATGTCCTGCAGTGTAACAAAACTGTGAGTTTTCATGGAAGAGATGTGAAACACCATAGCAGTTTTTTTGTCCTTTTTTTCCCCTCTTCTTTTAAGTCTGTTAATAAACTTCTTTATAGTCTGTACGTTTTGTGCCGGCTTTGCTTTGTCCTAATTTTTACCTCACACAAAAGAAATTACTAAGTTGTCGCTGCCCTGCGATGATGGGTCAGCCTCGGGGGGGGGGGTATTCGCCCCCGAGCCGGAGGCTGTGGTCACCTACTGCAGGCAGGCACTGCGAGATAAGATCTTCCCGGCAGCTGCTTTGGAGCCGCCCTGCCGCTCCTGCTGGGTTGGAGGGGGGGGGGGGGGGCGGGGGGGGGGGCTGGCTGTCTCAACCCCTCAGGGATCCCAGAGGCAAAAGAGGCAAGAGAGAGGACCAGTTCATAAATATTCCGAGATTTATTATCTCGAGAGCGGTGGGGGTAAACCGGGGTGAACCGGTTAACTCGTCGAACTGATCGAACTGGTCGAACTGGTCACAGAACTCAGTGGGCACCGAGGTTTTGAATCGGGGTGGCACAGAACAAATAACCAATAGGAAACAGACATAGAGGTGGGTCTCAGAGACACAGAACCAATAGCTAGGTTACAGAGGAGGGAATTAACAGAACGAACCTCTTAACAACTGAACTTATCAGAACTTTCTAGAGAAGTGGTGTGGGCTCAGAACCGGGTCTCTCCACGGAGTGGTCCGGGCTCCCCGAGTCGGCTGCCCATTGGGCAGGCGTGCTGTGACAGACAGCGGGCGGACCCCGAGGGGTCCGAGGCACCCCAACATCTCCCCAATTTTTTCTTATTAATTTTAACATAGAGTGCCTAAAGCAGGACAACATTACAAGAAACAAACAGGTTTCAATGAAAAACACTAGGAGTGAGCAAAGCAGCAAAATATTAACAGGACAATTGATTCCCTCATTCTGTAAATGGTCCACATAGTTTTTTCCTTTGGGTACATATGGTTTTATCCATTTCCCTGGGACCCACTTTGGGCCTGCAGGGGTGGATACACACCCAAATCCTCTTCCCCATGTTATTAGTGGGAAAGGGCCTTTAGTTTCTTGTGTCTCTGGATCCTTTATCATGACTGGTGGTTTTTGCTTGGGTTTTAATTTTATGTCCGTGTTGAAATGAATAACTACTGGTGGATCTGGGTTTTCAGCTGAGCAATTTAGCAAGTTCATGACAAAGAGGGCCTTCGTCAAACGGAGGATGGGGTTGTTGGTTTCGTCTCCTCCTTTTTGCTGTTGCAGCACTCTCTTTAACGACTGATGTGTCCTCTCCATGATTGACTGTCCTGTCGGGGAATGTGGAATGCCTGTTTTGTGGTGAATTCCCCAATTTTGTATAAATTTCCTGAGGGGAGCAGAGATGTACACTGGGCCATTGTCTGTCTTTATCTGTTTAGGGACCCCGAGTGTGGCAAACGCGTGCATCAGATGGTTTATGACATCTTTTGCCTTCTCCCCGGCATGGGCAGAGGCAAACACGGCTCCTGAATAAGTGTCTACAGATATATGGACATATTTGAGCCGGGCAAAGGATGAAATGTGTGTGACATCTGTTTGCCACAACTCGTTGCTCCCTAACCCTCTAGGGTTGACCCCACTGCCAAGTGAAGGCACTTGGAATTTCTGACAGTTAGGGCATGTCGCCACAATGGCTCTGGCCTGTTCACGGGTGAGATGGAACATCCGTGTTAGAGCTGGAACGTTTTGATGGAAAAAGGCATGGCTCATCTTCGCCTGATGAAACAGGTCTGGCAAATTTGCAGTTTGTACAGGTAATGCCAATTCATCTGCTCTCCGGTTCCCTTCGGCTATAAAGCCTGGAAGATCTGTATGCGATCTCACATGCATCACGAAGAATGGTTGCTCTCGGTGGGATATCAGATGTATCAGTCTCGAGAGCAAGCGATAAATTAATGGATTTTTTGCTTCTTTGAGTACTGCATTTTCAGCTCTGGACACAATTCCTGTAACGTAGGCCGAATCTGAAACCAAGTTAAATGGCTCCTGAAACCTCTCGAATGCTCTGACAACGGCTGCTAGCTCTGCCACCTGTGGCGAGCCAGGCACCTTTTCAACGTCGGACTCCCACTTCTGTGTTTGAGGATCCCTCCAAGTTATGACGGACTTGTGGGATGCTCCGGAGCCGTCTGTAAAAATTGTCAGTGCATCCAGTGGCTTTGCACTTTGGATGGTTCTAGGAATAATTTTCAGTGCCAAATTAAATAATTTGTGTTTTGGAAAATGAATTGAAATTTGGCCTGGGAAGCTGTCCAGAGCATACTGTAAAGAGACACTGGTTTGAAGCAAATGCTCTAAAGCCTCATTGGTTAGAGGTAAGTAGATGCATGTAAAGTCACATCCGGCTAAAGTCTGGAGGCGAGATCGTGCTTTTATGATGAGCTTTGCCATGAGTTCCTGAGGCGTGGTGATAGTTTTGGATGGTAAATGTGCTAGGAAAACCCACTCTATTATTAACAAGTGGTCTCTTTGCACAGCATCCCACTAGAAAATCAACCCATAGAGATGTGGTATGACTCCTAGGATGGCAAATTGAAATGGCAATTGTGGGTCATACCTGTGGGCTTGTTTGGACTCCAGCGCCTGCTGCACTTTACCTATAGTTTGTTTGGCTTCAGGTGTCAAAGCTCGTGGAGAATTCAGGTTGTCGTTTCCTCGAAGTAGGTTAAAGAGAGGTGCTAGGTCCTCTGACGTCAGTCCCAGAAGCGGTCGGATGCAGCTGATGGATCCGCATAACTGATGTAACTCCTGCAATGTCTTGGGATTTTCATTAATCTTTATTTTTTGTGGTATTATGCTAGTGTCAGTGATGGAGAGTCCAAGATATTTCCATGGACTTGTGACCTGAACTTTATCTTTTTGTATTTCAAATCCCTCTTTTTCCAAGGCTTCTGTGACTCTTTCTAAGGTCCATTCTAGATATGACTGATCTGGGGAGCAGACTAATATATCGTCCATGTAATGTAATATGATGGACTTTTGGGCAATTTTTCGGATTGGGCCCAGTATGCTTGCGACATACCATTGACATATAGTCGGGCTGTTTTTCATCCCCTGAGGGAGGACCCACCAGTGGAAACGTTGCATTGGGGCCTCCCGATTAATAGATGGGATGGAGAAAGCAAATCTAGGGGCGTCAGCCGGGTGCAAGGGGATCTGAAAGAAGCAGTCTTTGATATCAATGACTGCCAATTTCCCGCCCCTTGGGAGCATAGAGGGAGATGGCATTCCTGGCTGGAGAGCTCCCATGTCCTCAATTACACTATTTATCCTTCTCAGATCTTGGAGGAATCGCCATCTGTCTTTCCCTGTCTTTTTTATTACAAACACTGGGGAATTCCAGGGGCTATTGGATGGTTCAATATTGCCCTTATTCAATTGTTCCTCCACGAGCAGATGGAGAGTGCTCAGGTTTTCTATAGGCAGAGGCCACTGATCTGTCCAGATCACATCATCTGATTTCCAATTCAATTTCTGGACAGGGCACTCTACAGTGGCCTCTAGGAAAAACCCTGGGGTTCTGGTGTTACTTCCACCCGGGTCCCCCATTGGGACATAAGATCTCTCCCCCATAATGTGAATCCCGAATCCACGACAAAGGGTCGGATAGAGGCTATCCTACCTTCGGGTCCCTCTTATTTGAGTAACATCCCTGCTCCGGTGGGCAGACACAGATCCACCTACCCCCGAAACGAGGCTATCCTTGGACTGCAGGTTCCACATTTGAGGCCAATCTGTTGCCGAAATGATAGTTATGTCAGCTCCTGTATCAATCATGCCTGTAATGGAATGGGAGTTATTGTTATGAGACAGTCTACAGTCAAGCATCGGACGACCTTTCCCCATCACTTCTGCCCAGTACGCGCTAGGGGACTTATTCCCCTCTGGAAAAGTCGCTGGCAGCACGAATGCCTGTGCAATATCATAATCTTTAGGGAGGAAAAATGGTGGAAAATGACATTTAACAATAACGTTAAATTTCCCCTCACTGTCCAGCTGGCTAATCGTAGGAATGACTTCTACTTCTGGCGGCGTGCTGTAAGGATGTCCGAAAGTAAGTATAAAACCAGTACTTATCACGCTGTTGAGGTGACAGGGAAGGCTGTAGACTTGCTGATATTTCGTGTGAGTTCCATCCAGTAGTTTAGCTGAGAGTTTTTGAATTGAGGCAGCTTTTTCATTTGTATCGTCACGCGAACCTGCCTCCTTTTTTTCGCCTTCGGATGTCAGTTTTTTGGCAGCTTTCCTGCAGTTGGTGGTTCAGGTGCAGGACCTTTTGGTCTGGCTGAAATGAGAGACTTGGAAACACAATGGTTAGGTGCGGGGGCACGACAGAATTTTGCAGCGTGGCCCTTTTTTCCACACCTCGTACAAACCCACAAAGGCTTATCATTTTTGTTTTCCTCCACATTGGCAGGATGTGCTAAAAACTTTCCTGTTGACTCCTCTTTATTTCCCTGTGTCTCTATAGAATCAGTCACATGCCTCATGCAGGCCTCTGTGATCAGCAGCAGAGATGGAAGAGGTTTGAATGGCAGTGTTTTAATGACTGCTTTACATGTTTCATTTGCATTCAATTTTTGCAAAGTCAGTTATAATTCTTTCATGGACAGAGACATCATCAATTTGAGCCTCGACCACTGCTGTTAATCGGTCCACAAAGTCCATAAAGTCCTCATCTGGGCCCTGCTTGATGGCAGCGTAACTGATCTTTATGGTTGTTTTTGAAGGCATTGTAAAAAATACCTTTTCTGCAACCCCCCATATTATTTCCAGGACCTCTCTGGGTATGTGGTTTGCTTGGTCCTGTGGCTTAGTAAATTGCCCTTCCCCTATTAAATGATCCAATGTGATATTGGCATAATTAGCATTTCTTAAAATGACTCGCAGCTGCTCCCCGAGCTGTTCTTTCCACAAGCCCCTCCATAATTTGAATTCGGTAACGGATAGTAGGCTTGAAATAATTCTTTTTATATCATCTGGTACCAAAACATTTGCAGTACAAGTTGCATTAAAAATATTTTTAAAATACTGGCTATCCTTACCGTATTGTTTATATGCTTTACAGATATCTTTGATGTTATTACAATCAAATAGTTTCCGTTGAGGATTCAATCCTTGACTGTTATAAATAACTGGGGCTGCAAAAATATCGGCAGTAGCTGCTGTGTCATTGTTTACAAACTCATCCAAGATGGAGTCTCTTCCGGCCGGAGCAGGAAGAGAGGCGGGGTAGGCTGAGCTCCCGAGCCCTGATGGACAGGGGTCGGTGGGGGCGGTGCGACCAAAGGGGGCGGCGTGGGAACCTCCACCTGACTCCACCCCTGCGATGTCGTCACACGGAGGAGCAGGGGGCGGAGCCGAACCACCTTTGCATGACGTCAGGGGGGAGGAGTGATCAAGATTGACAGGTCTGGAGGACTCAGGGGGAACATCCAGTGAAGAGAGGAAGGGGTTCTGGGAAGACAACTGAAAGGGATTGCGGGAAGAAGAAGGGGTCTTTGCACACGGTGCCATGTGGCCGTCGCCATTTCGAGACTCTGGGGGAACGCCCCCTGAAATGCCTTTTTTACTTTTTACGTTTAAACTGGGGCTTTTAACTGGGGAAAAATGACGGGAGAGAGGTTTTAGGGACAGATCAGAACTAATCTGGCCAGGATTAGACTGACAGGGACACGAAAAATGAGGAGAAAAGGCAGAATGCTGGAGGCAGTCCTGAAACGTTTGGCTTTTTCCTTTTTTCAGCATTCCTCGCTCAAGGGACAAGGGAAAGGAAAAACGGGTTTTTTGGGAAGAGGGGGGAGGAGAACTGGAGGTTAAAACTGCTTCAGTGGCTTTTTTTTTTACTTTCTTGTCCAGTATAACTGCATTTTTGATTTGCATTAAAAGTGGAATAAATTCTTCCACAGATTTGTCTTTAAAACTTTGCAAATCCCTTATTCGATCTCCTACCAGGTTCCAAAATGAGATCTTTTTCACATCAGTTACTGTTACGCGAGGAAAGTAAAAGAAAATCCATCTTATAAGCCTTTTCAACACTCTTTTTGAAAATTTAAAACCCCTTACGCTCAGGGAATTAGAAACTTGGAAAAAGATCTCTCTTTGAGGTGCCGATGTCCGATTTCCCATTTTAAAACCGACAGAAAATAGACAAAAAGGTTTCAAGGCAGAAAGGTTTCAAAACAGGCAGAAAAGCACCTCCCTCTACCTTCCTTGTGTTAAAAATGCAGAAAAGAAAAAAAACGGCCAGTGGAACCGAGGCGCGCTTTTGCCCAAGGAAAAAGGATCACTCCGCAGAGCATAGCAGACAAAAGACAGAAAAGACAGCCCAGGGGCACAAAAAAAGGTGAAATACTTACCAAAACTCGATCCACTGGAACGAAAAAACACCAGAAAGTCCTCTGGTTTTCAGCGTCGGTCTTCGTGGCCGAAACACGAGGGTTTTCAGCTCCGCCTTAGCAGCGCCGCTTTTCTCGAACGAGATGCGGTTTGTGCGAAGAAACCGCAGTCGCCGGGGTTTTCGGCTCCGGGCAGGGAGCCTGCCACTGAGTTCTGCAGGGACCGGGTTTCAGGTCCGTGTTCCGGGCGCCAGCGTGTCGCTGCCCGGCGATGATGGGTCAGCCTCGGGGGGGTATTTGCCCCCAAGCCGGAGGCTGCGGTCACCTACTGCAGGCAGGCACTGCGAGATAAGATCTTCCCGGCAGCTGCTTCGGAGCTGCCCTGCCGCTCCTGCTCGGTTGGAGCAGGGGGGCTGGCTGTCTCAACCCCTCAGGGATCCCAGAGGCAAAAGAGGCAAGAGAGAGGACCAGTTCATAAATATTCCGAGATTTATTATCTCGAGAGCGGTGGGGGTAAACCGGGGTGAACCGGTTAACTCGTCGAACTGATCGAACTGGTCGAACTGGTCACAGAACTCAGTGGGCACCGAGGTTTTGAATCGGGGTGGCACAGAACAAATAACCAATAGGAAACAGACATAGAGGTGGGTCTCAGAGACACAGAACCAATAGCTAGGTTACAGAGGAGGGAATTAACAGAACGAACCTCTTAACAACTGAACTTATCAGAACTTTCTAGAGAAGTGGTGTGGGCTCAGAACCGGGTCTCTCCACGGAGTGGTCCTGGCTCCCCGAGTCGGCTGCCCATTGGGCAGGCGTGCTGTGACAGACAGCGGGCGGACCCCGAGGGGTCCGAGGCACCCCAACACTAAGTAATCCATATTTCAAACTGAAACCACTGCACTAACTCAAAATTCAGAGAAGAGGGAATTAGAAGAAGAATAATGACAGAAAAGATATAGAAAAGGACACATATAGCTAGTAACTCCTGGGTTCCAGCAGTGTTCAGCTGATAGAAATTCCATGAGGAGGTAGGGTCAAGACGTGCTTGCCTCGTGTTCAGCCTTAAACACCCCTTGGCCTTCCTGGGCCCTTCCCCAGGTGGAACTTCCGGTCATTTGGCCACTTGGGAGTTGAGTTAGGGGCTCCAGAGGTGGTGTGTGGAGCATTGCCTCCAGTGTGTCAGTGATTGGCAGCCACTGCCAGGCTGGGACACTGGTGCTAGGGGTGGGGGTGCAGGGCAGTGCACTGCCTCACCACAGGCAAGGCCTGACCTGCCCCTTCCCCTCAAATACGCACCTCAAAATGTCTCAAGACATCAATCTTTCCAGTCTCTCACACCCACGGACAACAGTCTTCCCCAAACTGCTGCAGTGTGGGTCACTCTTCCACAGAGTGCAGTCCTCCAAGGACAGGCTGCTCCAGCATGGGCTTTTCTCTCCACATGCTTCCCACAGGGTCACAGCCTCCTCTCAGACATGCACCTGCTCTGGTGTGGGTCTCCTTCCTCCACAGGCTGCGGGTGAATCTGTGCATCCCCGTGGACCTCCATGGGCTGCAGGGGCACAGCTGCTTCACCATGGTCTTCACCACAGGCTGCAGAGGAATCTGAGCTCCAGCGCCTGGAGCACCTCCTGCCCCTCCTTCTCCACTGACCTTGGTGTCTGCATAGCTGTTCCTCTCACATATTCTCACCCCACTCTTCTCTGGCCGCAATTACAACTTTTTTTTCTTCTTCTTAAAGAACAGAGGCGTTACCCCCATTTTTAATTGGCCCAGCCTTGAGCAGCAGCACATTCATGTTTGGAGCTGCCAGGGATTGGCTCTGCCAGACACGGAGCAGCTTCTCACAGAAGTCACCCCTGTAGCCCCTCCATTACCAAAGCTTAGCCATGCAAACCCAATTCAAATTCATACACTGAATTATGCACGGGGTTAGGTACCACGCCTATATGAATAGACTGAGCCACATGGTACCCAGGGAGTTCTGTACCCAGTACAGAAATGCATCGATCAAAATTGTGATTCCGACTTCTCTCTCGAGCCACACATTGGGTGCCAAAAGATGTGCTGAATTTAAAACTCAGCGGGGAAATTAAGGCCACTCAAGCCTCCTCTTTTCGATAGTGGAGGAAGAAAAAAATACTAAGAGACCTTATAAGTTGGACTCACAATTTACTGAAGAAATCGCAACAAACACAACGATATTAATAAAAGATTGTACAAAAGAGAGAATGGTTTACCCACAAAAAGTATATTTACCACCGAACAGACAAAAAACGCTCCCCGAAGAGAGCGCCCGGAGTGGTTTCCCCAGGCAAAGGCGAGATGTCTCGCAGCTACCGTTTCCCTTCCCCCAGCCCGAGACAAAGAAAGACCATGACAAAACAAACTCCCCAAAAGCTAGGTCGTCCGAACTGGGTCGAGCTTCTCTCCGCTGATTTCAGTTCCATACCAGGTGCCTGCGCCATCGCTACTATCAGTCTGCCGCGTGGGGGGAGGTCGGTTCCGCTGGGTCCCTGCCGCTTCACCGACCACCCCGCTGTGCTTTTCGGCTCGTCTGGACTCCCTCTTGGCTCGCCTGCTATCGGCGCTTCGGCGCTGCCGCGCTGGGGGGAGGAGGAGGGGGCGGAACTGTCCCTCCGGGGTGCCGTCTCCGCACCTCCCCAGACCCGCTGGCTCAGCCTCGCGTCTGAGCTGTCCCTTCAGCACCACGACTGGGAGCGGCGCCGCCGCCTCTCCTCAGCACCACGTCCTGCAAAAACGTCCTGGAGGAACGGGAGGGGGGACTGGCGGGGCGTAGGGGACGGGGTCCGCAGCTCCCTCCCCTGGAGCGAGCGAAGCAAAAAACTGGCGCATTTCCGGTCCGGCTTTTCCTGCCGAAAAACCACGCCCCCAGGTGTGACGTAAGTGATATTGAATAGCCAGCACTAAAAAAACCCTCCACCCCCTCTCTTTGTAACTATGGCACAAGGCTAACAGCAGCTAGAGGCATGCACACAGCCCAAAGGAGGATTCCCCTTGATCCCATTTGTTGCCCTGATTTACACTGTGGCAAGCTCTGGGCAAGTCCCAGTACATGACATTGAGCACACCAGGTCCTGGGGCTTGCGAGAGGAGGCACCATCTGCAGCAGATGTGGCCTGACAGGGTGTCCTGGTTTTGGCTAGGATAAGAGTTCATTTTCTTCTCAGTAGCTGGTACAGTGCTGTGTTTTGGATTCAGTATGAGAATAATGCTGATAACACACTGATGTTTTGGTTGTTGCTGAGCAGTGCTTACCCTGAGTCAAGGGCTTTTCAGTGTCTCATGCTCTGCCAGTGAGAAGCTGCAAAAGAAGCTGTGAGGGAGCACAGCCAGGACAGCTGACCCGAACTGGCCGAAGGGATATTCTACACCATAGAACATCATGCCCAGTATACAAACTGGGGGGAGTTGGCCAGGAGCCACATATCGCTGCTCGGGGACGGGCATTGGTCAGCGGGTGGTGAGCAATTGTATTGCACATCACTTGTGTTTCTTGGGTTTTATTCCTCTCTCTTTTTCCTATTATTATTATTATTATTATTATATTTTACTTTCTTTTAATTATTAAATTGTTCTTTTCTCCACCCATGGGTTTTACCTTTTTCTGATTCTTCTCACCATCCCATCAAGTTGCCTCATGGCTGCTTACAAAGCCCTGGGCAGCACAGTGCTTCCCCAGCAAAGTCTGAGCAATGCATCTTCACTGACCTCTGCATCTACTCCCAGCCTGAGGCTTGGGGCAGCTATCCCACAGCCTCTGGTCATTTAGCTGCCCTCAGCACCATAGAAATGGCAAGTGGGACATGGGACTCCCAGGTAACCCATATGCACTGGAAGGAGCTGTGGGGTGGGCAGGGTCCCCCAGAGGATGTGTTCCTGCAGCCCTGCATGATGAAGGTTAGCAGACAGCCTCTCTGGTGGTTCTGGTTTATTGACCTTCCAGCAAGGGCTGGTCTCCGGAGAGCTGCGGGACAGGGAGGAGTTGCATGGCCAGGAGGCAGCATCGTGCACAGGCTCTTCTGTGGAGAACCAGAAACATCTGAGGAGCAGACTTGCCCATGGTGATACACGGCTGAGCTGCATTGCCAACATGCAAGGGATGGAATGATTTGCTCAGCGCAGAGGAGGAGGGAAGGTTTGAAGGGAAACAGCCCTACATGTTGAAGCCTCAGCAATGAGCAGGCAGAAAGGATTGGCTGCTTCTGCTCCAAATGCCAGGTGATGGCCCTGTGCCACCAGGCTCATATACTGCTTGGGTGGATGTCAGAGCCCAGCCAGGGGATGCCGGGATGGAGAGGAACTGAACAGAGGCACTCAGATGCCACACAAGGGCCATCCTGTGAGACAGGATGCAAAAAAGACCATGTGTCACCCTCAGAAACTGGGTTTCCTTCTATGTCAACCTTCCTCCAACCTGCCCTCCCCTCTCCCTCTATGTTATGAATGTATGTGGGGGTTTAAATAAGTCCCTGCCTATTGCCCAGGCCTCTGGCAGCAGGCAGTAGCTTTATTGAGGTGGCCAGCAACCCAAGACCCACTCTCATTCGCAAGTTCTTTAATAATGGCTGATTCAGTCTATTATAGAATGAATTATTTATTTAATAGACACAAAACTAACAGACGTAGGACTTAAAACAGACTATTACTACACAGGAATAGACAAAAAGAGACAACTAGGGGTTAAAGGTACCATTAATTTTACAGCTAGTGAAGAAATAATATAACTTAGGATCCAATGTTTGTTACCATCCAATTTCTGATGGAGCACACATTGAAATCCTTTCCCTCAATTCCCAGGAAAATAACCGTGGAACCTCATCCAAACTCTGGGGAGAAGTCTCACACGCTTTCAGGGCAAATGGGTAGAAGACTTCTGTCTCCGTGATAATTCGTGTGTGCTTTTATAGACATTAGAACTGTGTCTTTTGGTCAAGAATATTTATTTTTCTTTCATCTCTTCCCACATTTGTTCTCCAGACTAAGATGTTGATTCTTAGCTGGGGGCCTGAGCCCTTTTGGCACCAGAGATGACCCCTTGCCAGACCTTTGACCTGCCTGGGTTATCTCTCCCATATGCACTAACCATCTGCTGTAGAGAGCGGGTAGACACATCCTGCCACACTGTCTCCCGTGTCCCTGCAGCAGCTGATGCTTCCTGTATTGACATGGCCCTCCTTTGATTAAAATCTGCAATACCGTGTTGTGCTCTGAGCTCTAGCATGAATCAACATATAAAATTTTGATCTGTTAAAGGGATTTGCAGGGGAAGCTGGATGAACAGGAGAGAGCACACACAGCTGCCTCCATAGCCTCCACCCTGGGGCAGTTCCTTCATCTGCATCCTGCTGGTCACTGCCAGAGATGATGGAGTGGGGCCAGGAGACAAGGGAGGGCTCATGCCATGCCGGTGCTGGCATGGAAAAGCAGACCAGAATCCATCTGGTTGGGCAGGAGGTGCTGGAGAGGTCTGATCCAGCTCACAGAAAGTCAAAGGCAAAGAAGTGGATTTGGAAGGAGGAGAGAGGAGGGACTGGAGCACAGCTGGGGAGCAGGGGAAACATGCTACTCAGCTGAAGAAAGCAGGGCAGGCACATGCCGGGGGGGGGCAGCACTGCCAGGGGCAGCAGGCCCTGCCCCATACCATAACACCAGGTTGAGGATAAATATGGGTCAGATCCTCTGAGCTATAAGATCTGCTCTACATCACCCCCCAGTCACCTTTTCTCCCTCCTCCACCAAGCTGTCACACCAGCTGGCTGTACCACCAGCCCGATCGGTGCTGGGTCCCCAGGGACAACACCCACTGCTGTCATGGTTTGACACTGGCCAAACACCAGGCACCCATGAAAGCCACTCACTCACCATCCCCTGCTACAGCTGGGCAGAGGAGAGAAAATTTAACGAAGGGTTCATGAGTTGAGATAAGAACCATGAGAAACCACTCTGTCTTGGTTTGAAAGACAGGTGTCTGCTAGGGGAGGTAGGAGCCTCCCTTGGAATGGAAAATGCAACCCCCTTCCCTCTGAATTATTATAATTTTGAAATTAAGGGGCTTTCAGGCAAAGATAAGAGAATAGGAATAACAGTTCTTTACTAGTATGTATAACAAGGCAAACAAACAACAACAACTGTGGCAGTAACAACAAACAGAACCAGAAACCCAGTGACAGCCTTCTCAGCCGCAGGCACTTTCCCCTTTGGGCTAGTGATGGTCACAGCCGGCAGGGGCGCTGGCGGGCTCCCAGTGGGCAGGGCAGGTGCGATGATTCCCCCGCGGCTGCAGGGGGTGCTCTGGTGCAAGCTCAGGGAGCACATGGTAATGGCGGCTTGACCAAGACGGGAAGGGATGGAAGAAAGGCTTGCTTCACAACCCCCCAGGGGCAGCCGATCCCGGTGCTCCAGCAGGACTCTTGGGAGCAGCAAGCTGGAACGGCAGGAATGAGAGAAAATCCCGGGGTGGTAGACGAGATGTATCAAACTCCACAACTGCAGAGGGAACCACGGGACATCTCAGCAGGCAGGGGGTGCAGGGCTACAGTGTAGCAAAACCCCAGAGCAGTGCCGAAGAAACAGCGGGGGCAGGGCAGCAGCGGCCCAGCTCCGAGTCAGGCAGGGAAAGACTAGCTCGGGATGCCAGGGTTTTTCCCCTGAAGTACTCGAGCAGATGGTGAAAAGTCCCTCTTTTAGTGAGGTAGGGTGTTAACAAGGTCCCAGTGCAACAGCTGCTCCCACGAGCAGAGCTCCACTCATGGTAGAAGAAAGGCAGCAGAAGGCAGAACCCAGCGGGGATGATGAATTCTCCCCACAGCGACCCCAGCCTCTCTCTTGTCCGAATGCCCAGAGAGCAAGAGAGCTAGGGGCTCCACCCAACCCCGTTTTTCCAGTCCAAATCTCCCAGGATCTCTGCCCTATGCCAGGAGCCCCAGGTAAAAGAGAGTAGCCAGCTGGACCCCTCCCCTGAGCTCTGACAAATTCTTTAGTCTCTTAAGTATCCAGACGTTATTGTCTCCTAGCAACACGTATGGGGGAAAATTCCTTAAGAGGAAAAAAAAAACAAAAGGAGAACTCCTAAAACCCCAACACACTCCAAGGGCAAAACAGGCTCAACTTAGAGGTACAAAGTGCATTTATTACTAACAAAATCGGAGGAGGATAATGAGAAGTAAAATAAGCCCTTAAAAACACCTTTTCTTCCCCCCCAACCCCTCCCTCCTTTCCACCAACAGCTCAGGGGGACAGGGCATGGGGGTTTCAGTCAGTTCGTCACCCAAGGTTTTCTTCCACTGCTCAGGGAGAGAAGTCATTCCCCTGTGAGACTGAGGTCCCTTCCCATGGGAGACAGTTCTCTGCGAACTTCTCCAGTGTGGTTCTAATCTCGTGAGCAACAGTCCTCCCAAAACTGCTGCAGCATGGGTCACTCTTCCATGGGGTGCAGTCCTCCAAGGACAGGCTACTCCAGCTTGGAAGCAGGGGCCCCCTGTCTCCACCAGGTCTCCCACTGGCTCACAGCCTCCTCCAGGCATCCACCTGCTCTGGTGTGGGCACCTCCCCCACAGGCTGCAGGTGGATCTCTGCATCCCCCATGGATCCCCAAGGGCTGCAGGGGGACAACCTGTTTCACCATTGTCATCACTACGGTCTGCAGAGGAATCTCATCTCCGGTGCCTGGAGCACCGCCTCCTCCTTCTTCTTCACTGACCTTGATGTCTGCATAGTTGTTCTTCTCACATGTTCTCACCTCCTCCTTTTCTCTAGCTGGAATTAAAACTGTCCCACAACCTTTGTTTTGATTTCTTCTTAAATATGTTATCACAGAGGCGTTACCACCATCTCTAATTGGCCCAGGCTTGGCCAGCAGCATTTCCATCTTCAGAGCCATCAGGGATTGGCTCTGTTGGACATGGAAGCTTCTAGCAGCTTCTCACAGAAGCCACCTCTGTGGACCCCCACTACCAAAAACTAGGCTGTGCAAAACCAACACAACTGCCCATCTCTGAGCTCTCTGCCCACGGACACAACCTGGGCTCCCTTGTCTCACAGCCTTCCCCTCACCCACTGGTGCCTGTGGCAGGATTTCCTACCCCCTGCCCCCTCTACCACAGATGGCTGGTGCAGATGGGAGGGATAACCCAGGCGGGTCAAAGGCCTGGCAAGGGGTCATCTCCCGGCGCCAAAAGGTCTGCAGCCCACCAAGAATCAACATTTTGGTATGGAGAGCAGATGTGGGAAGCGATAAAAGAAAAATAAATATTCTTGACCAAAAGACACTTGTCTTTACGACTATAAAAGTAATACAGATTATCATGGGGGCAAAAGCCTCCTACACACACACCCTGAAAACGTGCGGGGCTTCTCCCCAGAGTATGGATGTGAATTCCACGGTTACTTTCCTGGGAATTGAGGGAAAGGATTTCGATGTGTGCTCCATCAGAAATTGGATGGCAACAAACATTGGACCCTAAGTTATATTATTTCTTCACTAGCTGTAAAATTAATAGGTACCTTTAACCCCGTGCTGTATTTATCTACTAGTAGTTTCTTTTTGTTTTAGTCCTGTGTAGTAAAGAGTCTGTTTAAAGTCTTATGTCTGCTAGTTTTGTGTCTATTAAATAAATAATTCATTCTATATTAGACTGAATGGGTCATTATTAAAGAACTTGTGAACAAGAGTGGGCTTTGGGGTGCTGGCCACCCCAATAAAGCTGCTGCCTGCTGCCAGAAGCCTGGGCAAAAGTCAGGGACTTATTTAAACTCTCATATCTATTCATAACAGTGCCAAAGAAACCTACCGCCAACAGTGCCTCAGACTCGATCAGGCAGGGGCATTTTCTTTTTCCCTAAAAGCCTCTGAATCCCAGCAATTATCATTTTAATCAGAGCTTTCTGTCATGTGGGACTCCACACAGTGTTATGAAAGAATTGCAGACAGCCCTTTTACTGTCCCCTCCCATCAATCCTCTGTTTGGCCTCATCTTTTTTCCTCCCTTCCTCTGCATTTCAAGCCTGCTTGGTAAATGTTTGAAAGTGATGCTGATGCAGATGGTATGGCAATGTCAGGCTGGGGTCCTCAACTGAAACCCCAAACACACAATTAGCTGATTAAGAGGTGAGTGGGGGATGGATGGAGTTGTCCCTGCTCACACCACTGAAGGTGTTTGGGGGTTGTCACGATCCGCCTAAGACAAGCGGGGGTCGTGATGGTTCGTTAACCGAATCTCAGAGTGCAAAAGAAACACCAACGGGGAGAAGTGTAAATTTCAATCAGCACAGTGTATTTTATTGCGTACCAACGCGGTGTAATTGCGATAGAGAGGGAGAGAGATGTAAGGAAACAAAGGATAGAGAGAGAGAGAAAGGGGGGTTATAGCTACCAATGGCCAGGCGGAGTCCTCTTGGTCCGTCGTCTTCCATGGGGGGATCCCAACAGGGGTCTTCTCAGAGAGACCTTTTA
This sequence comes from Lycocorax pyrrhopterus obiensis, assembly GCA_014706295.1. Classification (NCBI taxonomy): domain Eukaryota; kingdom Metazoa; phylum Chordata; class Aves; order Passeriformes; family Paradisaeidae; genus Lycocorax; species Lycocorax pyrrhopterus. The sequence goes on from JACSVZ010000030.1 coordinate 8,682,412, forward strand.
TAGTCCTTTTGAAAGCGAGGGGCAGATGGCCAACAGGTGAGGAAATCTTTTTCGAAGCGAGGTGCAGCTAGCCAAGAGGTGGGGGAACAAGTCCCATTGTCTCAAGTTAATGGCACAGAACAGGTAGCAGACAGCACGTCCCGCGTTGTTCTTGATGTGGTAACAGCAGGACCGGCATGTCTCGCCACAAACTGCACTCAGGCATGTGTACCAATTCCGGCACATTGTTCTTGGCTAGCTTTCCACCTCGGCCAGGCCCAGGCTCAGCATCTCGCTTTCTGTAGATGATCGTGAAACAGATGAAGGGTCTTCGGGGAAGGGTCTTCGGGCCGTCCCTTACACCACCCCATGATTCACGATCGTCATCAGGAACACTCAGCTTCTTCTGTCGAAGTCTTCAGGACTCGCCGGCATTGGTAGCAGAACCCGGAAGACAGAGATAGAAAGGGAAGAAAAAGGAAGGAAAAAGAAAAGGAAAGGGTACAAAAGAAATCAACAACTTCGATTAAGGCACACAATCAATTTCTTAAAATACATATCTGATTTCTAATTTGAACATCCGTGTAGTTCATCTTGTACTCTTTCTAAAACACGATGTATTTCTTTTACATCGTGGTGAACAGTTATCAGGGTGTTTTGTCCATTTTTCTTGATTTTTTCTAAAATTACAATTAAATCTTGGTGAAGCAACAATTGCTCTACCAAAGTAAGATTCATTCCAATGGGGGTAGGCAAAAGTTGGTGAATTAGTGTGTAATTAGATTGCAAAAGGTAATGAGAAGTAACTGGAGCTAAATAAGAAAAATCACATCCTACAATTTTAGTAAAGTTACACACACAAAAATTCGAATGATTTTTAGTATCAACTATCAACTGGTTTACAAATATTCTATCACAAGCAGTTCTTAAGCATGCACAACCATTACCTATGTACACAAGCACTGTTTCAGGATTCTCATTAGGATGAATTTCAAAATGACAGATGTTTTGCTCTGTGTCCAAACAAATGTCTTGAGCTTTAATTGCATTACTTTCACAGATGAATCTTTGTTGTTCTTGGACAATACAAGTTTCCAAATTAACATTTTGCCATTTCTCACCAATTTGACGGGCCTATTCCCTATGCTCGAAAGGATAGAGAATGGCTCCATCATGATTCAGCCTTAATGCAATGATAGGGAATATTGAATGCACTGAAGCATTACGTATGGTTAGTACAAAGGCTGTGGCTGTGTTTGTGATAGGTTTATAGGTAAAATTCACTAAATTCCACCACGATTGGAATTTTCTTTCAAAATCAGTGGCACTGTTCCAGATTATTTTCAAATCTTTAGTCGTGGCAGCCACTTTATTCATCAGCACTTCTGAATCAATGCTATTCAAAATTCCCAATCTTGCTCCCACAACACCGGTTATGTCTCTTTGTGTTCGTTTTTTTAAAAGGGTTTTGCTTTTGTAACCAAGTTGTCCACCCTTCGAAAGAAGTTTGCACGAAAGGTGAACAAGCTGGCTGAATTTCTGAGACATTGTTGTGCATCAGCAATTTGACTTGTTTGAGAGACCACACAGGATTGTACAATATTTGTTGTCAGCCTGTTTTTCTAATTATATATGGTCCGATTTGAAAAATTCTTGGGCTTAGCATAACCGGTGGTTGGGTGGCAACTTCGAGTTCCCCTGAGTATTTTGTATTGCTTTTACCACACATGACTTTATGCAAAAGCTGTACAGCTGTTAAATTTAACCAACAATCTTGATTTTGAATTTCACAAAACAAAACACGGCCGTCAGGTCCAATGCTATAACTGTGTATAGATTTGGTAAAAGATTCAGCAATTAATCTGCATCATATTGTAACATTATTACTTTTTGTTACCATAAAGGGAGGGAAAACATTATTCTTGTCATTAAGCACAAGGGGAGTACTTGTAACTACGGTCAGACCACGGCCACTCAGCTGGTTTTTGGCTATGGTGCTGTGGTAGGATGCAAAAGGTATCACTAGTTTCACCATGGTTCATGTGGTCCTCATGTCCCTCGGAGTTCTTCTGTGAAAAATAAACACAACAGAGCCTGCTGCCAAGAGGCAGAAGATTAAAATGATGGAATTGTCCAGCGTGTATGTGTCCGATGCTCTCTCCCTAGGGCATCAAAGGCTACCCATGCGTATTTAGTAAACACAGCATAGGAATAGGTGTAGATACAAACAAGAGAAGCATTCTGTGTCTCATGTTGGAAAACACTCCAAACAGCTACTTTAATGAGTGAGGCAGGTTTGTCTTGGCTGCTATCCAAGCCTTCAGTTCTTTGTACTGCCAGATTTTTTACAGCTCCTTTAGTTATTGAGAAGATGTTACAATAATGTTCAATCTGAGCATACCACTTTCTTACTGAGGCCCTCTGGGCCACTCCGTTAGGTGGGGGAGTCCCGGTAGAAACTGCCTTAATAACTTTAAAAGGGCCTCTCAAAACAATTGGTTGTTGTCATGCAATCTTCTCCACTTCTATGAGAGCTGAGCTGACCACAAACAACCCCTTTTCCCAGGTAGTGTATCTTTTTTCAGCATCTTTGAAGCCACGGGAATAAAAACCAACAGGTCTTGTCGGACCCTCAGGACCCCGCTGCCAAATGTGTACTGACAACCCTGAGGTGGCAAAACCCCATTCCACCTGAAAAGGATCTGTAGGGTGAATAGGGCCCAGGGCTTGGTGAGCTGTTGCTTCAAAAATCAACAATTGCAATGCTTCTTCTTGAGAAGCAGTCCATTCCCATTTTACCCCTTTTCTCAGCAAGTTATAAAGAGGTCTGGCAATTATGGAAAAATCTGGGATGTGTTTTCTCCAAAACACTAACAATCCTAAAGCATGTTGGAGATCTTTCCTGGATTCAGGCATTTTAACCTGATCTAAAGAGGTTAGGGTATCGGGTGGGATGCATGTCATGATTGGGTGAGCTTTTTCTTCAATCAATGTTATTAATTCAGCTACCTTGCTTGAATTCTGAGGGAGAAGTTGGTTTGGCTCACTGCCTGGATTCTGGGGAAGAAATTGTTTTGGTTCATTGCTTGAATGTAGAGGGAGAAGTTGGTTTGGCTCACCGCCCAGGTTCTGAGGGAGGAGGGGTACACTAGGTTGAACAGGTGGATTCGGTAGGGTGGGTCTCGGGCAATGCCAGTTAGAAACTGCTTTAAACCCAGGATCAGTAGATCCAGTTCGGTCGCTCGGGTTTCCAAGGAATTTATCTAGTCTCTCTACGGGACCTACAGCCACTATGGTTTTCTGAGGGAGGATTGCTGTAGGTTTGAGGGATTCTGGGAGTCCCCGAATTAAAGGGGTCATCATTTCTGGTTTTACAGGTAATTGCATTGGAGACTCACAGTTAGGAATTAATTTTCTTTCATGTATCATTTGCAAGCAAGCAGCTTTGTGGATGATCTCTAAGAGCTGATCGGGGGTACTGATTATAGCTAAGGGGTCTCCCCGTTCTAGAGGGTTGAGTCACCCAGCCCAGTAAGCAGCACGCTGAGTTAGGGACCATGCAGAACGTTTGTCACCTGTTGTTAAGAAAACTCCATGTCCCCAGTATCCACTGGCTTCTTGCTCAGTTAGCTGAATTTGGTCTCCCCCAGTAAGGGACACTCGGAAGACATATTCCATTTCAGATTCATGGGGGAGACGTCCATACTCTTTTTTCAATTTGGCCAATTCAGTAGCAGTAAATGGAGTTTGTTTAGTGGTAATGTGCAGTTCAGAGTCCTCATCATTAGTATAAAAGTATTCAGTTTTAGTTAAAGGTCTTATGTGAGGACAATAATTTTCTGCACAGTTTTTTGCCAGGATCAAATCTTTCTGGGGGTAAATTTGCTTAATGTGGAGGGTTTCTTTTTCCTCCGTTTCTCTTGCTGGATCAGCATTCCTTGAGTTCTTAAGATATTCGTCTTTCAAGGCAGCTTGCAGCAAATTAACCTCATTCGTTTTTTCATCTAATTGATTGTGCAGCAAATTAACTTCATTTGTTTTTTCATCTAATTGTTTCTGTAGAATTTCTACTAGGTTTTGAAGGGAATCTATTATTGCTTTTTCTTCAGTACACCGCTTAAGGCGATGATCTGTAGCAGCCGCAAGACAGGCTCCTAAGACGGAGCAGGTTATGGATTTATTGCGGCCAGGTTTAAATCTTGCTTCATGTTGCAAAGAACATATTCTATCAGTTACACTCTCTAAATTGAACCAGTTGTTTTGTGCCCATTCTTCCCCTCCAGGAGAGGGTCTGGCACTGTGTTTTGCTAATAGAGCATAAAGTGCAGATTTGTGTTTTGCACTGAGGTTTTCATTCATTTTATGAAGGGACAAAAACCACTACAGGGAGGTAATAACTTAGTTACAAGACACACACCGACCTTAGCTGTGTCTCCCTTCACTTCCCCGAGTGGGTGAAGAGACCAAAATCTGCCTGGGAGGTACTCTTTTAGTTTCTAATAGTTGCCTCTTCGCTGCACCAAGCAGACCAAAAACTCCTACACACCTTCTTTAATAAAAACGCAACGCTCCCCCTTTTGCACTAAGAGATACTTTTGTGGATTTCTGAAGACAGAGCCCTCAATTGAGTGTGGGATGCATTCTTTTGGGAATGTGCAATTTGCAGGAAATTCGAGTCACCCCCCTTGCTTTCTAGACACCGCTCACCCTTTCGGGTGTCGGGCTAGGTGCGACTGGAGTGAAACGTCCTTCCCCTGTTACAGATTGCACAGAGCTCCGCTACCCCTTCTGTCTCTCAGATCCTGTCCGTGACGCCAATTTAATGTCACGATCCACTAAGAGAAGCGGGAGTCGTGATGGTTCGTGTTGGAGTCCAAAGTGCAGGGAATATTTCTCTGCCTGTTTTGAAGAGTTCTACCCCCCTGGACAACCCTGTCTTTGACCTTCGTCCATGGAGAAAATTACCTACCCTCTGGGAGGAAGTAGAATCTACACTGGTGTGAATTAGGTGATAGAATATTACATAAGATTGTCACAGGGTGAAAATTTAGAGGTGTTGGGTTTGTTAATTTAGCAAAATAGATAAGAAACAAAACCTCCAAAATGGAGGATTGTTGTTGTTTTAGGCCGCCTTCTTTCTTCTTTCTTTACTCCATTTTGTGCGGCAAAAGTGGATTGAGATGATTGGGTGAAAAATGCCGCAGTTCCTTTCACGTGACAGAATGATTTATTGAACATTGGTAGAAAAGTAAAAATATCTTTCGTTTCGGGCTTTCATTTGTTAATTTACCTATAAAAGAACAGCGTTATCTTGATAATTGGACTTGTTCTATGCGCTTCCTAAGAGGAGTCACGTCACTCTGTCTGAGCTCCTCTGATAAGAATTAATAAACAACTATCTGAGAGCAAAGCGTGGAAGAGTCCCGTTCGTCTGTGGAGCCCGGGTAAGGGCTCGGGGAATCCTCCCCCATCAGGGGAGGCTCAATTAAGGCACGGTAAAGTGTCAAATGGTGCCCCTGTGTTCGATCTCACTGAAGAAAACGGACAGCCGCGCACAGCCAGAACATGAGAAAGAAAAATAGACACCGCGGGATCGCCTTTGAATCTCCAGGATCTTCTAACCTCGGTGCACAGGGGGGAGGAGACCCGTGGACTGCTGGACGGGACGCGGACCTGGACTTCAAAGACTGATATAAATCATCTAGACTCTGGTAAGCTGTTCAAATTAGCACCAAGGCCAAACATGGGAGGGGCCCTTTCAAAAACAGAGACGAATGTAATTGATAGCTTCGAGGATTTATCTCGGAAGCATCCGTTAAAGGTATCTAGAAAAGAAATAGAGGAACTTTTACTCTGGGTGCGGAATGAATTTCCAACCACTTTACTGGGAGACCTATATTCACATTCTTTCTGGGAAAATATTAATTCTGTTCTATATCATACCGCGACTTTAAGAGACCCCACAGCTCTCAGACTTTTAACACCAGCGCGTGTGATTTCTGAAGTGCTCCAGCGCTCAGCCCCACCCACTTCAATCCGAGGTGCGGCACTTCAAACACCCCTCCAGCCTATATGGCTGGGACGCCTTAGATCTACCGCGGAGAGCAAGGAAAAAGCGGCGAAAAGTTTTAAACCCCCGCAAGCAGCCGTTCAAATTGGGGAAGCGTGTGCAAAACCCTTTACCCCTGTAGAATTCCCTAAAACGTCTCCTAAATGTGATCCTTCAGCCATGCGGGAGTGGCAGGCGCAGGGGGGAGGGGGCGCGACTCTGTCCGAGGCGGCGGAAGACACTTTCTCGGGCTCAATGTTACAACTTTTAATTTGTCCGAACGAAGAAGAAGATAGACTCGTGTTGCGTCCTTTTCCACCCGCGCATGCCCGGGGGGTGGAAGAGGGGGCCCCGGTCACCTCGCAAAAAGCGGAGTTTACTCCGGAGGGCGTGGTCTCGACCGCGCCCGAAGCGCTCGTCCCGATAGATACCGAGGGGCGGTTCGTATTTCCCGAATCCGGGGTCCTGCCACCAGACGACCCATTCGCACAGCCAGGGGAGGTCCCGGACCTGCTGTCCACCCCACCCGAGACCCCCAAGCGCGCCGGGTCCCCGATCACTTCCGCGTTTGGGTCACATGACGCGGGCCGGCCAGCGGCGACGGCGGCGCCTGCTTCTGACGTCATTACGTCCGCCGCTGCCGAGTTCCCTTTACTTCCGCATTTGGAACAGCTAGTTACTACGCATGCGCTATCAGCCATAGCCCCCCCCCCCCCCCCCCCCCCGCCCCCATCCTCGGGTTCCGCGGTTGCCTCGGCAATGGCAGTCGGCTCTGAAGCGCAGCCGTGTTCTTACGTCTGCCGCTTCACATTCTATGATATATTCCATGGCGAGCGGGACGGCCCGGCCCACCCCCAGCCCCGCCCCAGTCTCTGGCCAGGCGTGCAGCCACACCCCTGGCACCGCCCCAGCCACGGTCCCGGTCCTCGGCCGTGGCACCCCTGGTCCCGCCCCACCCCCACCCCCTCCCCCGCCTCCTCCTCCACCCCCGGTTCCAGCTTTCAGCCGAGCCTCTGCTGCGACCGCCGCTCGACTGACGCTTGCACAGAGCCATGCTGTGCCGACAGCCACTGCACCTCCAGCCTGCACTGCTATTCCACCTGCGACTGCAACCTTCCTGCACACAGCTTCAGCTTTTACAACAATCACTAGTTCTTCCTCGGCTGCATTCACATCAGCATCGCATCGACAACCAACCACCTACCACCGTGGCATTTCAACAACTGTCCCTCCTGACGTCAAGATGACAGCACCACTCCCTGGCTCAACGAAACCTCAAAGGCATTTTCCATTCAGCACCACCAGACAAGGATCCACCCTCTCTCCAGAAGAAACTGAGGCCTTTTTTAGATATCTTTTAACTCCCACTCCTGGGCAACAGGATCAAAGCTATACCATCCCCACTCATGAAGGAGTCTCGGATAGAGACACATCATTTCAAGCACATTCTCCTCAAACTGCTCAGGAACATTTAGCTGATCTTCTGGGATTTTCACAACCTGAAGTGCCTGCTCAAGATCTCAGTGCTGAAGATATAGTGACCATCACAGCTTCAGAAGGCATTCCTATATCTTCTCAGCCTTCATCTTATTATTTTACTGCAAGCACGGAAACTCCAACTCTTCGCATTCCACTTTCAAAGCTTCGGTTTTCACAACAACAGGCCTCTGGTGCCTCATCCCATCAAATTAAATTTCAGCTTTCAGATGACTTCGTGCATCATCTTTTTTTACGCCTGAGGGAATGTGCAAGACACTATCTACCTCAACAGGCTGGAGCACAGGGTCCCCAACCCTCACACATCCCGCATGGTGGCAGGTTCCCACCCCCATCCACTGTATATACTCCTTCCACGTCCACATGGTTGCCACCTGTGATGGCGGTTTCAGCCATTCCTTCCCCATATCCTTTCAGTGCACAGCCACAATTTCCTCTCCCTATTCCTCAAACAGGAGGGGGAGGTAAGGACGGAATGCATGGGTTCTTCGGTCAAGAAGAAACTGCATCCTCTCAAGTTGCAAGTCCACAGAATACTGTTATGGACTTGGTCCCATCTGACAGGTATATGTCAAGAGATACATCTGTTATAACAGACTGGTCAAGCATCAGGAAAAAAGGACTCAAAGAGAGAGACTTTAACATGGCAGACACAGACAGCATTGTAATGCCAGTTACATATTCCAGACAAAACCCTCCTGTCTGGAGACCCATGGATCATCAAATCATCAAAGATCTAATGGACGCAGTGAAAAACCATGGATTGGGAAGTCCATACTTCAAGCAACTTTTAAGAGGCACATTCAGCAACTATGACATGGTGCCTTTCGACTGTAGAAGCATTGCCTCAACAGTTTTTACAGATGCACAACTTTTGCTATGGGATGTAAGATGGAGAAGATCACTTCGAGAGCTGAGACAAAAATACGCAGGAGGACCACATGCAGCTCTCACATTACCGCAATTAGCTGGTGATGAACCTCACCACAAACCAGAAGAACAAGTCGTGCTTTTGCCTCGAGATGTGCTTGCAGACATTAAAGAAGCAGCACAAAAGGCAATTTTACAAATTCCACCAACCGGAACTCCAGAAGGTGTTTACACAGAAATAAAGCAAGGTCCTACTGAAACTTTCACTTCATTTGTCGATCGACTCACACAAGCTGTGGACAGACGAGTCAGTGATGAAGCAGCGAAACCACATCTACTGCGAAGTCTTGCATTTGCAAACGCAAACACCGAATGTAAATGTATAATCAGCGCCATGACTGGCCACCCGACCGTAGCTGAAATGATAGAAGCATGCAGCAAGGTGGGCACACCTCAGCATGTTGCAACAATCCAAGCAAACATCTTGAGACAAGAAATCGGGAAAGTTCTTCAAGCGCAAGACGAAAGACTCTCAAGAACCTTAGCAGTGCTTCGTCCAGATTTACATCAAGGTGACTCCACAGAAGTAATGGCCACAGGAGTTGCTGGGGGACCATGCTTCAAATGTGGAAAATATGGACACATGAAAAAGCATTGTCCAAAATCTGCAACAAATGTGAAAGTGCCAGGCCTCTGTCCAAGATGTAGAAGAGGGAAACATCATGCCAATCAATGCCATTCCAAAACAGATGTAGACGGAAATGTTTTGCCTTTTCCGGGAAACTCAAAAAGGAGCGCGGGACGCCAACGCGCGACGATACAAGTGGTGGCGAGAACACAGGAAACACAACCATCAGAGAAAGTCAATCAGACTTCATCAGCCACACCATCTGCAACTTCCCAAGCGACCCAGAATTACTGCCACCAGGGGCGCAATGCGAATTGGCAACTTCCAAATTAGTATGCTTTATGAATGAAAATCATGCAGTGATACCCCCTGCGGTCACTGGAACATCATGGAAAAGGCAGGATTTTTTAATTGTAGGCAAGGACAGATGCAGCATTCGAGGACTCATCGTGTATCCATCAATTGCTTCAGCGGATCGTAATGAAGAGCTGACAGTTCTGGCTCAGCCTCTACGTCCTACATTGATCATTCCAGAAAATACTCCAATAGCCAAAGCTATTGCCTTACCATCTCATGCTACAACACAGATTATGCCAGTGTCCAATCAAGAAGCTTCATTCAGCCCTGAAGATGTGGGCATTCATGCCAGTTGGGTGAAGCAGATAGGTCGTGATCGACCTGTGATTGTTTGCAACTTGACATGCGGAGACAAGACGATCTCAATTAAAGGCATGTTGGACACTGGTGCAGACGTTACAGTCATCTCTCATCTTTTTTGGCCCAAAACATGGCGCTTGAGAGCACCTTTGAACTCTCTCTCAGGTATTGGAGGAAACACATTATGTCTGCAGAGTGAAGATGCAGTCATTGTTTCAGGGCCAGAAGAAAAAACAGCAATCATCCGTCCCTTCATTGTGCAAAAACCCTTCACAGTATGGGGAAGAGACATTTTATCGCAATGGGGGACAAGAATAGAAGTGGATTTTTAATAGGGGTCACTGCAGCACTCACCACCTTGAAGTTGACCCGGAAGACAGATAATCCTGTCTGGGTGGACCAGTGGCCCCTGGAAGAAAAGAAACTGAGTGCCCTCAAGACTCTAGTTAAAGAGCAGTTGCAAAAAGGCCACATAAAGCCAACCAATAGTCCCTGGAATTCCCCAATCTTTGTGATTCGCAAGAAGACCTCCGGTTCATGGAGATTGCTCCACTGATGCCTTAGGTTTTAACTTTTATATTTTTAAACTCTGTACTGCTTAGTGTGCAACTTTGAAGCTTCTTGTAGCCTGTTACTTTCTGCTCTCTCATGCTAGTTAGACATAACAAAGCCTCTCCGGACTGCTCTTCAAGGACACCTGGACCATCCTGAGCCCAAGGGGTGTAAACCAAGGAGTCTCTGAAGGGGGGGTAGCTAAGGGGAATTACATCATTTAACTGGGGTTTTAATTGGGGAATTGACCCTGATATGCAAATGAACCAAACTTATAAAAGTGTAGAAAACTCGTGACCTGTCGTCCATCTTGAGGTCCATCTTGGCAATAGCCTCTGGCTCCCCAGGGTGTACCTTGAAGGCCCTTCAAATAAATACCTACTTTTGTTCCTTTACTCTGTCTAGTCTCTGTGTCTAGGAGGCCTGATAAGGCATCAGTTCTTTGGCGACCACGAAGGGACAACGAGGCTTCCGAAAATCCTCTTGGACTCAGAAAGATCCAGCTCAGCTCCCCGCCCTTGCCGGCACCCGGGGGGGCAGTTGCTACAGTCCAGGAGGCAGAGGAGCCCCAAGAGCCCAGAACACCCTCCAGATCCAGCACAGAGGCACGTGAGTAACTGAATAAAGGTAGTATTCTGTTAGCACCGGAGTTAGGTATTAAGAGATCTCTTTGTTTGTTTGGGGACTCGCAAGGGTCCCGGCGGGGGCTTTCATTTGGTGTTTCCCCCTTTTGTTAGTTTGTCAGCTCGTGAGAGCTTGACAGGGAACTCGTGTGCGAGTTCCAGGGAATTTGATTTTCCCTCTGTTGGTTTGTTGCTAAGTTGTGTCTAGCCAACGCCCTTTGGCATCCAGCCAAGTGGCGCAGCGGGTTAGCGGCCGCAGTTTAAATCCTCGGGGTTATGGGTTCGAATCCTCCTTTTTTCTAGTGTTCTCTTTGTGCTTTACCTAGTGTTTTAAATCGCTTTGCTTTATTTCTGTGAACTTCTCTGTTCATAAGCATAAAACCATGGGCGGTAATATTTCTCGTATAGGAAAAGAAATACCACAGGACTCACCTTTAAGTTTAGTATTAGATAACTAGAGAAAATTAACTGGCAAAGATAAAACCCTTACAAAAGCAGAATTAATTCAGCTTTCCACAGTGATCTGGCCAGCTTACAGATTAGACAACTGGCAAAGCTGGCCCCAATTTAGTAGTCTAGATAAAGAATTAATATTAAATTTAATATCGTATCACCGAAAAGATCAGTGTTTCTTAGAACGAGAATATGCGAAGCTCTTCTTGGCTGCATCTAAGTTACAACTATCTAAAAGAGAGCATATACTATTTCTAAAAAAAAGAAAAAAAAAAGTTAAGAAGTCTATGTCGGACTCGACGAAGGGGGAAGATGTAGAGATGGATCTGGTGGCTCCTGCCTTGAGAATGGGCCCCCCTCCTCCCCCTCCTCCCCCTCCTCCCCCTCCTCTTCCTCCTCTTCCTCCTCCTCCTCCTTCTCAGTCGACGGGGGTGGGGGGGGGAGGACAGGCAGCTTTAGGTGGATTCCTGCCGGTGAAACAGGAGAAAGGGGAGGGACTGCGGAGAAAGGACAGCCAGCGTGTGCAGCCTACGGCACCGCCTTTAAAGGTGAAGCCAGAAAACAAGGTTTTCCACCAGGAGGGCGGGGAGGGAACCTCCCACAGGGAGGGTGGCGTTCCTCCCTCTCCCAGGCGTCGGAGTCTCCATGACAACGCCGCGCGCCGAGCGGCTGGCTCAGAAGATGACGTCATCGAAGCGCGCCGGCCCAGGGACACTGCCCGGCCGCTGCGGCGGAGCAGGTCCCTGTCAGTGATAGCCGGTACCGGAACGGGCCGGGGCAGACCTGACACAGCCGATTCCTCGGAATCAGACAGCTCTCACTCAGGCAGCTCCTCTGAAGAGGAAGATGAGATAGCTGCTTTAAGCAGGCGAAAAAAGAGAAAGATAGCAAGAAAAGCAATAAGAGAGTGGAGCCCAATTGCTAAACAGACCAGAGCAAAAAAACAGCCAGTTTTACAAGCCCCTCTGAGACAGGCTGCGGGTAATCAAGGGCCAATCTATGTGAAGGTTCCGTACTCCCTCATAGAATTAAAACAATAGAAAAGTACAGTAAAAAAATATAAAAAAAACCCGGACAAAGTGGCTATTTTGGTACAAAGAGCAATTAAAACACAAAATCTTGACTGGAGTGATTTAGCAGTTATGATAGAGACATTGCTTGATCCCACTGAAAGGCAGATGGTAAACAAAGCTATTACAGACTCTGTGGAATCAGGCATAGCTAATGGGATGCTACAAGGTACGGTTGCAGAAAATTTTCCAACAGATGTTCCAGAGTGGGACCCCAATGTACCAGCACAAATGCAAAGATTAAAACGGTATCAAGATCTCATAGTGTATGGGTTAAAGCATGGTGTCTCTAAAGCTCTTAACTGCTTCAAAATGGTCCAGGTGTCTTTGAAGAGCAGTCCGGAGAGGCTTTGTTATGTCTAACTAGCATGAGAGAGCAGAAAGTAACAGGCTACAAGAAGCTTTAAAGTTGCACACTACGCAGTACAGAGTTTAAAAAATATAAAAGTTAAAACTTAAGGCATTATTTCTTTCTTTTAGAGGCTTGACAAGGCCTCTACTTTGTTGAGACTTTATTTTAAATATTTTAAATATTTACTAATAATGTATATTTATTAGCAGTATATATTTATAAACAAAAATTATAATTACAATTATTATAAACAATTTTTAATTTAGGGTTAGTTTGGTAACCATGAAACTAGGGTGTGGAAAAGACAATCAGCTTTGAATGCTATTTAATGTAAGATTTAAGTTTTTAAATTGTAAATAAATTTTGTTGGTCTTTTTACTTCAGTTTACATGTCAATTGTTAACTTTGTATTTAAATGAATGTCTTTGGATACACTTTGAACTAGAATCATATGCAAGTTTTGGTTCTAAACCCGAGTCAGGGTTACTAACTGTGTAGATAATAAACACAGGAGAAAAAATAATTTAAACTACATCAGCTTTGTTTGTATTAGTCTCTGTTTTTTTAGCTGTTTTAGGAGCAGACGTTTTTTTAACTCTGGAGTAGTGAATCTAGGGTTTTTTGCTAGCGACTTTGACTGCGGTGAGGGTGGTCAGCAAAATCTGGAATGGTTTTCTCTACTTAGCTTGTAGAGGATCACTGTCTTACTACTTAACGTAGACCCGGTCTTCAGGCTGGAAGGGATGTGCAGGGGTGTCTAGTCTTATGGGTCTGGATAACACGATGTAATTTTGGAGCTTCTGCAAAGTAGAACTTAAAGCTATTAGATATTTCTGTAAATCAAGTTTTCTCTTTATGTGAATTTCACTTGGAACATGTGGGATTTGATATGGCTTGCTATACAATATTTTATAGGGACTGATGTTATCTTTTTGCCTTGGTTGTATGCGGATCTTTAGTAAAGCTATAGGCAAGGCCTGAACTCATGTTATGGATGTTTTTTGACAAATTTTGCTAATTTGTGCTTTAAGGGTCTTATTCATGCGTTTCACTTTACTGCTTGCTTGGGGTCTGTAAGGTGTGTGCAGATCCTAAGCAATTTTTAAAATCCGGCTAACTTTTTGAATTACATTTGCAACAAAATGTGGTTTTTTGTCTGAGGACATACTTAAGGGAACTTCAAAGTTTGGTATTATATGATTAAGCAAAACTTTCACTACTTCTTTGGCTGTGTTAGTGTGACAGGGGTAAGCTTCAGGCTATTTACTGAACGTGTTAACTAACACTAGAATGTGCTTGTATCTTTTTTTGCGTGGTAACTCAGCAAAGTTTATTTGTCAGTAATCTTTAGGAAGATCTCTTGCCTTTGTTACTCTTAACACAACTTTTTTCTTTGTATCAGGATTGTTTTTGCAGCAGATTTTACACTTGCTCACTACTGATTGTACAATATTTGCTTTTTTTTTTCTTATTACTACTTTTTTCAGATGTTTCAGAAGATTTTTAACTCTGAAATGTGTGCTTTTATGTTTTCTTCGAGCTAGCTCTCGAAGAATTAGAGGTGGGACTATGACTTGATTTGTAGGTGTAACAGCCTATTCATTTTTTGTGATCTCAGCTTTAAGAAACTTAATTAACTTGTGGTCTGCCTGATCATATTTTGGGGTGAACCCTGACAAATTAATCTTTTTCTGTGGAATTACTGCAAGAATACTTTTTTCTGCAGCCCTTCTTGCTGTTTCATCAGCAAAGCGATTTCTTAATTTTGGAGTGGTTTTTTCTTTTTGGTGACCCTTACAATGCATGATAGCTACTTCTGTGGGTTTTTGATGCTTTTTAAAAGGGCAAGGATTTGTCCAGCATGTTTGATCTGGTTACTTTGAGCGTTCAACAGTGTTTTCTCTTTCCAGATGGCTCCATGGGCATGGACAACACTAAATGCATATTTAGAGTCCGTCCATATATTTACTTTCTTTCTTTTGCTCAGGTCTAGGGCTCTTGTTAATGCAATCAGTTTGGCCTTTTGTGATGACACATCGGCTGGCAGGACTTTCGCCTCGATCGCCTTGTCCTGGGTGGTTACTGCATAACTTGTCATTCGTTTACTATTTTTCATGAAGCTGCTCTCATCTGTAAACAGCTCTTAATCTGGATTTTCTAGGGGCACGTCTTTCAGGTCTGGTCTGCTGGAATAGACCTCTTCGATTGTCTGCAAACAGTCGTGCTCAGGCACGTCATCGGTTAAGGCAGAGGACAGAAACATGGCAGGGTTAACAACAGAAGTTGTTTTCAGGGTAACATCATCTTGTTCTAACAGCAGTGACTGATATCTAAGCATTCGATTGCTTGACAGCCAGTGTCCTCTTTTCTGCTCGAGTACTGCTGCTACTGCATGTGGCACATACACCACAATGTGTTGTCCAAGGGTGAGTTTCTGGGCTTCTTGAATCAGGATGACCGTAGCCGCTACGGCTTTTAAACACTCAGGCCACCCTTGGCTAACATTGTTTAGCTGTTTGGAAAAATAGGCCACAGCCTTCTGTTGGGTTCCGAGGTGCTGTGTTAGTACGCCCAGTGCTACATTAAGTTTCTTATGTGTAAAAAGTTTAAAAGGCTTAGTCAAATCTGGTAAGCTTAGTGCTGGAGCTGACATTAGAGAGTGTTTCAGCTGTTTAAATGCAGCCCTTGTGCTTTTAGTCTAAGTTATAATGCTATTTTTAGCTGCTTTTATTGCTCTGTACAAGGGTTTTAGTAACAACTTATAATTTGCTATCCACAACTGACACTAACCTGCTATTGTTAGAAAAGCTTGCATTTTTTTCGCGTTGTGGGGCTCTGGAAGTCGGCAGATGGCTTTTTTCCGTTCTTTGCTGAGCTGTCGGTGTCTACGGAAGATCTCAAGTCTTAAGTAAACTACTGCTTCTTTGGCGATGTGTGCTTTGTCTTTGGAAACTCTGTATCCACTCTGTTCTAAAAAGTTTAACAAGCTTACAGTGAATTGAATACAGTCATCTCTAGTTTTAGCTGCGATTAAGATGTCATTAACATACTGAAGGATAACTCTTCTTGGCTCTTGTCTCCTTTAGTTTTTTAATTCTTTTGCTAGCTGCTTTCTAAATATTGTTGGGCTATTCTTGAAACCTTGGGGTAGGACTGTCCAAGTAAGTTGGCTTTTCTTTCTTGTTTTGGGATTTTCTCACTCAAAAGCAAAAAGCTCCTGGCTGTTTTTATCACAGGTATGCAGAAAAAGGCATCTTTTAGATCTACAGCAGTAAACTACTTTAATTTGTCTGTCAGTGTGGTTAAAAGTGTATATGGGTTGGCTACCACTGGGTGTATGTCCTCTGTAATTCTGTTAATTGCTTTTAAATCTTGGACTAACCGATAATTTTTACCATCAGCTTTCTTCACTGAAAGGACTGGCGTGTTATACCTGGACTCAGATTGGACTAATAACCCATGATGGAGGAACTTTTCAATTATAGGTGCCAATCCTCTACGACTTTTTAACTTTAAAGGATATTGTTTTTGCTTTACCGGTGTGGCTCCTGGTTTGAGTGCAATGCTCACTGGTTCTGCCTGTTTGGATCTTCTTGGAACATCACTGGCCTACACAATTGGATTGACAGCATTTTTAACTTTAATGGGGATTTCACTACATCCATCCTGTATAAAAAGTGCAGCAACTTCGACAAATTTAGTTTCTGGAATTATAACTCGTACACCTTCTCTTCTTTTAAATTTGATTTCAGCTTTTAATTTTTTTAACAAATCTCTCCCTAGCAATGGTTTAGGGGAATTAGGCACATAAAGAAATTGATGAGTTTCCCAGTATTTCTCCAGTTTAAATTTTAAAGGTTGTAAGAAAGGCCGTGTTTCAGTTACCTCTGTCGCTCTAACAACATGAACAGTTTTATGACTTAGTTTTCTTTTTCGAGTATTTAACACAGAATATGCTGCACTAGTGTTTACCAGAAATTTTATATCATCTTTCTTCAGCTTGGCTATAACTGAAGGCTCTGCTGGAGGAGAAGCCTCCGGTCCCCATCATTCTGCGTCTTGTTTTAATGGGAGCTGGGGAACTGGGGGTGTCTTCTTCAACATTGGACAGTCAGCTTTTTAATGCCCTTTTTCTTACAATAAGCGCATGTGTCTTTGTCTCTGGGGGGAGAAGCTTTCTTAGATGACTTTTCTTGACTACGTTTTTTTTTTGGGAGAGGGTTTCCCTCTATCACTTGAGTCTCTATCTTGAAACACTCTCTAGGCTACTTTTAACAATTTACTTATGTTTTGAACCTCTTCTAACTTTTGCAACTTTCTTTTTATATCACTTGAAGCCTGACTTATAAACAAATAAGCTAGGTGGTTTTCTCCTTCTGTTGTATCAGGATTTATGTTTGTATATTTGGTGGAAGCTTTTTTTAACCTATTCAAAAAATCAGTCGGAGTTTCATTAGGACCTTGCTTCACTTCGTAAAGCTTTGCTCAGTTAAGAGCTTTAGGGACACTATGCTTTAACTCCATCTGACCTCAGAAAAATTAATGAGGTCATTGCAGAAATGGGACCACTTCAACTTGGGCTTCCATCTCTCTCGATGATTCCAAGAGATTGGCCACTTGTGATCATTGATCTCAAAGACTGTTTTCTCAACATCCCTCTTCATCCAGAAGATGCTCCTCGATTTGCATTCTCCGTCCCAAGCATCAACAGACAAGAACCTCTGCAAAGATATCACTGGGTTGTTCTCCCACAAGGCCTCAAGAACTCTCCAACCATTTGTCAATGATTTGTGGCGCGAGCATTATCTCCAGCGCGAAAGAAGCATCCGGAGGCAATGATCATTCATTATATGGACGATTTACTTATCGCAGCATCAACACATCAAGAACTACAAGAAACTCACGACAGCGTGATTGCAGAAGTCCAGAAAGCCGGATTGGAAGTCTCCACTTCAAAAATTCAAGAAACTTCACCATGGAAATATCTAGGATGGAGACTCACAGAACAAACTATTAAACCACAGAAGATACAAATCCGAACTCAAGTTAAAAATCTGCAAGACTTACAACAGCTTTTGGGAGAGATCAACTGGATCAGGCCAATTTTGGGAATCACGAATGATGAACTTGCACCACTTTTTAACCTCTTGAGGGGAGACTGTAATACCAATTTGCCCAGAACTCTTTCATCCGAAGCTCAAGAAGCTCTTGAAAAGGTTACTGAAGCTCTTCAGCAGAGACAAGCTCATCGTTTTATATTAAACCAGCCATTTTTTCTTGCAGTGTTAGGAGAAAACATGCAACTGTATGGTCTCATATTTCAATGGGACTCCTCACAGTGCGATCCTTTGTTAATTTTAGAATGGATTTTTTTACCCTATAGATCCCCAAAGACAATTTTCACAACTCTAGAAATGGCAGCCCAGATTGTAATTAAAGCTAGAACAAGGCTGCTGACAATGACAGGCAAAGATTTTATGACGATTTATCTGCCTCTGAAAAAGAAATATTTTCATTGGGCAATGCAAAAATCTAGTGATCTGCAAATTGCGTTGTTAGGTTACTCAGGTATTTGCTCAATTCATTTTCCAAGCCACAAACTGCTGCAAACAAAAATAAGCTTCAGAGAAAAACCCATGATAAGTGAAGTACCATTGGATGCAATAACGTTATTTACTGATGGTTCAGGGAAAACACACAAATCGGTAATTACATGGCAGAATGCAACTACAAAAGAGTGGGAATCAGATATTCAAATAATACAAGGTTCACCCCAAATTGTGGAATTAGCAGCAGTTGTTCGGGCATTTCATTTATTTCAAGAACCATTCCATTTAGTTACGGATTCAGCTTATGTAGCAAATATAGTCAAAAGAATAGAAGGCTCACTTTTAAAAGAAGTTGAAAAAGAGAATCTGTATTCCTATCTTGTATGTATGAAAGAACTGTTAGATCAGAGAAAGCACAAATATTTTGTTTCTCACATCAGGGCGCATTCTTCTCTTCCAGGATTTTTGGCAGAAGGAAATGCCCAAGCAGATAAATTGACTATGGTCATTTCAAACACTTTGCCAAACATTTTTGAACAAGCAAAACTGAGTCATGCATTTTTTCATCAGAACGCACAAGCACTGATGTGGACATTTCGCATTTCCAAAGATCAAGCGAAGGCCATCATTAGTGCTTGTCCGGATTGTCAGCTTGTGCAACCCCCTGTATCCACAGGAGCAGTCAATCCAAGAGGATTGCAAAGTCTGCAATTATGGCAGACAGATGTTACAAAATACCCATCTTTTGGGAGATTTAAAAACATTCATGTTTCTGTGGACACTTTTTCAGGTGCAGTCTTTGCTTCCCTTCACACAGGCGAAACAGCGAAACATGCACGTTGGCATTTTTTGCAAGCATTTGCATCATTGGGCATTCCTCAAGAAGTTAAAACTGACAATGGTCCAACTTATAGAGGACGAACCCTTGACACATTTCTGAAAAATTGGGGTGTTCGTCACATATTTGGCATTCCTAGTTCTTCTACGGGCCAAGCCATCATTGAAAGAACACACCGCACCTTAAAATCCCTTTTGGACAGACAGAAAAGGGGGGAAGCAGAGGCTATGCCTCAAATGCGATTGAGCAAAGCTTTGTATGTTTTAAATTTCTTAAACAGCTCTTTTGCAGAACCTACTCTGCCAATTATCAGGCATTTTCCAATAGTACTCAGGCGAAATTGAAAGAAAATCCTTTGGTCTTGATCAAAGATTTAGAGACCGGAAAGATCGAGGGTCCATTTCAACTAATAACTTGGGGCAAAGGGTATGCTTGTGTCTCAACAGGTGCCAGACCGAAGTGGATTCCAGCAAAAAATGTGAAACCTTATCGAGTCCAGAAACAAGCAGGAATCGACTCTGCAAACAAGGAAGCGAGCACGCAAACGTGAATCAGTGTCAACACCGCTGTTGATGCCACAGACATCAGTCATCTTTATGTGCAAGAACTATGGACTGAGTCTTATGCAAACGTGTGAAGAAAGTTAATGGTGTCAATCTTGTATGTAAAAGTGTTGTACAGGTTGTGTTGCAGATCAGAGATTCCTGTGTGAGATAAAGCTGTTGAACATGAAGCTCAATCAGGTATTACACTTGTGCCTCATCTCACTGGTTGCTTTAAGCGATGCAGTTTTCCCAGTGAGACAACCAAAAGAAAATGTTTGGGAAACCTTGGCCAATGCATCAGGGCTAGACACCATTTGTCTAACCCATACAAGGCCAAAGAAACCATTTTCAACGTGTTTGGTTGGTTTGCCAGGAGCCAAGTGGCTACCTTCCAAACATGCTCTTCTAAAGCTTTCATGGTCCAGTTTGAGTCAAGTGGAAAGCTTGGATGTTTGGACCAAATCCCTTCCTGAAGCTCCTTACGAACCTCAGGAACTGGAAATTCTTGGTTCAGCAAAGATGAAGTTTTGTGTGATATTCAGTTCTCCAGGGTTGAAACAAAATAAAGACAAAGTAACAGATGTCACTCCAAATCACAAAATATATAGAAATGCAACATTTTGGTGCAATTCAACAGTAAAGATGAACGCATTGTTCAACCAGGATCCATTGCAATTGCCACGAGGGATGTTTCTCATTTGTGGGGACAGAATTTGGCCAGCGATCCCCTCAAATGTGCAGGGAATATTTCTCTGCCTGTTTTGAAGAGTTCTACCCCCCTGGACAACCCTGTCTTTGACCTTCGTCCATGGAGAAAATTACCTACCCTCTGGGAGGAAGTAGAATCTACACTGGTGTGACTTAGGTGATAGAACATTACATAAGATTGTCACAGGGTGAAAATTTAGAGGTGTTGGGTTTGTTAATTTAGCAAAATAGATAAGAAACAAAACCTCCAAAATGGAGGATTGTTGTTGTTTTAGGCCTTCTTCTTTCTTCTTTCTTTACTCCATTTTGTGCGGCAAAAGTGGATTGAGATGATTGGGTGAAAAATGCCGCAGTTCCTTTCACGTGACAGAACGATTTATTGAACATTGGTAGAAAAGTAAAAATATCTTTTGTTTCGGGCTTTCATTCGTTAATTTACCTATAAAAGAACAGCATTATCTTGATAATTGGACTTGTTCTATGTGCTTCCTAAGAGGAGTCACGTTGCTCTGTCTGAGCTCCTCTGATAAGAATTAATAAACAACTATCTGAGAGCAAAGCGTGGAAGAGTCCCGTTCGTCTGCGGAGCCTGGGTAAGGGCTCGGGGAATCCTCCCCCATCAGGGGAGGCTCAGTTAAGGCACAAAAAAGTGTCAGTTCATTTACCTGATCTCAGAGTGCAAAAGAAACACAAACGGGGATTTTAACTTTAAATCACAACAGTGCACTTTATTGAGTGCCAACAACACGATTATGCGATAGAAGAGAGGGAGAGATATAGAGAAACAAAGTATAGAGAGAAAAGGGGGGGGGGTTCGGGCCGTCCCTTACAGGGGTGTCCAAGAAGGATGAGGCATCAGGTCCTACAAGGGGCTGAGATGCAGCCCCCCTAACGCATACTGGAACATGACTGCGCGCCAGCCACCTGGACAAGTATGGCGCGTTGGGAGACTATCGGAAACCCCGATCTTATATGCTGATTCGTATTATCAAGACTCCAAGCAGTTAGAGATCAATAAAACAAGACTGCCCGCAGCACTAGAATTGATAATGCAGTCAAACAAAGCCAAAAAAACCCGCGAGCTGAGTGTATCAAAACAGGTTGGCTTTGGACTACTTTATTAAGCCTGGACAGGGTGTTTGTGGAAAATTTCAATTACATCAGACTGTTGTTTGAAAGTAGATGACCAACGGGGATAGCCGTCCTAGATATAGCCAAAGATATCAGAAAAAACCTAGCCCATGTACCGCGTCCAAAAATGGGAATCAATGGTAAAGGCTAGTGGTGGATAATGTATGGAATAGAATGTGGAAGAAGCTAGGATTCTTCCTTTATGCGCTACAGCTGGTTTGACATTACTCCTTGTTGATCCCCTGTTTTATTTCGGGACTAATCACAGCGTTAGTCACACGGTATACAAGTTAGTTTCACAATGCTCGTGGACCCCAAATTAGCGTACATCCGGAACGCACAAACAAAATAATGGTGTTCAAAGGAAACAAAATAATATAGGAGATCCTTGAAGGCAGCAAGATGATCGTGAAAAAAAATGAGCAAATAATGAAAGTCTCAAAAACAAGAATTATTGCTTCATAAGCCAAATGATCTGCTAAAAATAGAAGAGGGGGAAATTGTGATAAATATAGATGCTATAATATTGGCTTTTCTGCAAATGTAAAATAGTGATAAAAGTAGCTTTCTGTAACAGTAGTTTTGTCACCAAATAGATGCCATTATGTAAAATAGCTTTTACAAAATATGATGCGTATATAAGTAGTTTTGTTGTGAAGATGTGGTTTTTTTAATACTTTTTCATTCAACCAAAAACTTTAGAAATAGCTACTGCTTATGAACTCATATTGCGGCTTTCTGCACCAACTTCAGCAACAGATAGATTATCCCCACCAGTGATTCTGCTGATTCCGCGGATACTACCGAGCCCGATGCGAGCGGAGACGGGAACTGCATTCCATTTTGGAACTGTTCTGAAAGGTCTGAATATGGTGATGCCAGAAGGCTTATCCCCACAAGCGATCTGCTGATTCTGGGAAACTAGCGCCGACTGCCGACTAAACGAGAAACTGCATTCCATTTTGAATTGTTCCTGGAAAGGGTTTTAAATATGTTATAATTTTTTATGAATATGTATAATTGTTTATGAATATGTAATACTCCAGGTGTATGTTAAAGGGTGTCTCCAAGATAGCAGGTGTGCTCTTGGGAGTGCCAAAGCACCAGCGCTGGAACTTTTGCATTTATTATTCTTTTGTCCCTTATTGTCCTTTATTAAAACTTTTTCAACCTAAAGCGAGAGTGGAACCTCGCTTTTTCACAGAGCTGAAGAGAATAGGTTTTCTTCCCAACACGAGCCCCCAAAGGAGTTAGAGAAAGAATAGAGTCCTGTTAACATCAAGAAATTCTTAGAAATCAAATAAATAAAGAACTTGAGTATCCTCTTAGAAAGGATTCCCCTCAGAAAACTTAAATTATAGCAAACGAAGGATTTTTTAGAACTTGGGGAATAAGGTCTCTCTCAGGTTGGGTGAGCCTAGGTTTTCCCAGCCTCGTCCATCCTGGTGGTCCCACTCCCTTACCCAGCAGAAAAAAGAGAAAAAAAAAGCAAAAAGGACCCAAAAATATAAAGCACGCAGAAAAACCCCAATTTTAACTTACAATTCTGTCTCCAGGCGTGGGGACAAACGTAGGGTCAAAATAGAAGCTGCTGGGGAGGTGGTCAGCCTGTAGGTCAATCCTCAGAAGTGTTTCTTCTTCGAGATGGTAGACGAGGGTCTCGACCTGTCTCTTTGGATAGCCCCTACTAAAACATAGGGGTGTCTCCACAGAGAAGGGACGATCTGAAGGGCGCTTAAGTCCTGCAAACACCTGTGCAGGAGTCGCTCTCTTCAAGGACTTCCAGGATCAGTCCAAGCAGTACAAGCTGCCACTATGTATTAAGGAGGTACTGATGCTGGTTCAACACCAGTATTGCCACGCCTTCCTAGAGGTGTCTTTGCAAAGAACAACTCTTCTAGGGGCGAGGGCAAGCCTCCCTGGACAGTGGCTGCATCCCAGCAAGTGTAGCGATTTCTCAGCTACAAGTGATCCAGCTCTATTGTTGAATTCAGCTCTTTGTGAGATCACCCGAGCAAACTCGGGCGACCAGAGAGACAGGAGGCCTGTATTGGCAATCCACAGAGGTAGTTTAATTGTCCAGCAGTCCCTGCGTACAGGGGGGGCCAGGGACAGACCTCCCTGGGTTCAGGCAGACTCAGGCCCTTTTTATGGGAAAGCAGGGGGTTGGGTAGAAACCCAATAGCCAACTGGATACAATGGTATACCATTGGGAACAAGCATGCTGGAGTTGGTCACCGTAACCTAGAAGTAAGTTGCTGGAGAGAGTCCCTTTGCCCTCAGGGCCTCTCTTCTCCCAAGGAGCCAGAGGGCTCCTGTGCTAAGAGTTACAGCCTCCACAGGAATTATAGCTTCGAACTAGATTGCATGGTCAAATACAGGCAGGCAGGTATGGAGTCTCCAAAGAAGGCTTTGCTGAGGCTCCCCTCAATAGAAGGTAGCAAGTTTATAGTGATGAAGTCGGTCCTGACTTCATCTTTCAAAGACCACTGACTCAATCAAGACCACCGACCACAAATCAAAAAAGAATGTTGCAACGCGCAAAGGATAATAACCTCAATTTTAATAAGAAGCGGGATGGGAGGTGACTAGAGAACATGTATATGATTTAATATTGTAACACATTGCAAAAATAAATAGAGGGGCAATAACCATGTAGGTGCTGGCACGTCTCTAGGAGGCGAGTCCCGTGCTCGCCCGCCGGTTGTAATAAACAAATCCAGCTTATCCAACTTTAATTAAGTTAGAGAGTTTTTGTCCGTGAATATCGTGATTTTAACGATTCAGAGTGTTCCACTGGTTTGCTTTAGAACTAGTACACACCAAATTGGTTTTGGTGTCTCAAATATATCCAGCAACATGGCACTTTGCACTAGCTCTGTCCCCATGCTGCAGCATCCTATTGTGAGGCTTCATGCAAAGGCTTGTCTCCAGCCTCTCCCAAGTCTGGAAATCTGGTCCTTTTACCCACTGATGGGGGGCTGTTGCATCTCCTTGGGC
>JACSVZ010000030.1:8708666-8844061 GCA_014706295.1 Lycocorax pyrrhopterus obiensis
TAGTTCCCCATATAAAAATTGACTTTGGGTTTAAACTTTTATTTACTTTTAGTGTTACGTTATCACTATTTATCAGAATTGTTTCATATTTTAGCATCTTAGAATCTGTTAACCATTTTTCCGCTTTTTGATTTAGCATATTTCGGACTGCATGAGGTATACACACAATTAGTTTACTGCTAAAAGTAAGTTTACGGCTCTCTTCTACCAGAATAGCCGTAGCTGCTATAGCTTGAATACATATTGGTCAGCCATGGCTCACTGGATCTAGCAATTTAGACAAATAAGCCACTGGCCTTTTCACTCTTGCTCATTCTTGGGCTAAAACTCCATTGAGCTACTCCACTTTCCACATTCACATACAGATGAAAGGGTTTTTCTAGTGAGGGTAAGCTTAAAGCTGGTACTGAGGCTAATTTTAACTTCAATTCTTCTAATTTATTGTCTTTTTTTCTGGTTTACTTCATATTGTCCCCCTCTGTAAATTTTTATATAGAAATTTTACTGTCTACGAATACCTTTCGATCTATAATCTGCAGTATCTTAACAATCTAAGCAGGTTTTTTAAACTTACTTTTTTAAAGAAGGAGGGGGAAGGGATAAAATCCCTGCAATCTTTTCAGGATTTAAGTTTTCGGTTACCTTTACTTATTAAGTGACCAAGATACTTTACTTTTGATTCTGTAAACTATAGTTTCTTTTTTTAAAAAAATTCTTGACTTCTGAAGAAGTCAAAGGAACATTTACAAATCTCGTTCCCCCTTGGGCCCCTCCCATCAGTACTTTCAGGCACGGGGGGCCACAGCCAGTGTGGTATTTTAAGGGGATGTCAATGCTTCTAGGGGGTCCCAGCCTTTTTCTTTCTTTTTTTTTTGCTCGTTTTGTCTCTGGGGTTTCTGATATCTTAAAAACTTTTAATCTTGGTAGTTTTATATTTCCTGTCCAACAAGAGGCATATTCTTTTTTTTCTAAATGGCACAGTTCCTTTGAATTCACAAATGCATTTAAAGTTTGACAAACCTAAGCTTCAGAAGACCCATACCTAGGCCAGTAGACCTGATCGGGTCTTATTTCTTTTTTTGTCTATTCTATTATACAATACCGAATCATCTTTATTTTATCCTTTTCCTTTGTACAGGGAAGTTAGCTAACTTAACTCCCAGAGGACTTTCTTGGGGTATATCTGCTGGCACCTTTTCATTCTTTTTTCCCTTGAACTCAGCTTACTGGTTCTTTGTCCCATTATTTACTAAGTATCTCAAACTGGTACCTGTTCCCCCGTTTTTGCTCTAACCTGCCCCTCTGGCAACTGAAACACCTCCTCCCCTCACAGCACAGAAAACCTTTTTCCTTTTATCATATACTAATATAATGTAATCCACCTCCCTCCAGATATTGAAGTCAGATTTTAAACTAGCAATCTATATTACATATATTTCTATTCACTCTTACTCACTCACTTTTATTTCTTTAATATGTCTCATTCATTCTCACTCACAACAAGAAAACACAATGATAAGGTATCTTGATTTTTAAAATCACTTGTCAGTATTCACCCACGGGTATTATTTTCAAATAAAATGGTAAAATTCCAAATGTTGTTGGCCAACCCCAGATTCTCTTGGGTATAGTATCCCACACTTCCCGCCTAGAGTAATTTTTCCAGCCTCTGTGTGTTCCAACCCTCAATCCGGCAACTTTTCTGGGATCGGGGATCTTCACTTTCGTCCCCTGTTTCCTAGTGGATTGTGCCAGGAAACCCCTTCGCTCCCTTTTTCCTGGGGGTCCCACCCCCTTCCTTGGGACCCAGTCCCAGTTCCCCCGGGGGAATCTTTCACTCCTTTTATCTTTCGCTTCGTCTCCTCGCTGGCCGCCTTTCTCGCGAAAAGTCGGAACCGCAGCTCTCAGAGACTCCGCACTCACTTCGCAGGTCTGGGGTAACCAGCCCGCGTCTCATTCACACACCAGTCAACCCCCATATCCGCCCCCCCGGAAATACTTACAATCCCTTTTCTTGTCCGGGTCTTCGTGCACGAGAATTGTGGGGCTAGTTGCCGCGGTTTCTTAGGGAGCCTCTTTTTCCCTGTTTTTTTTTGCTTTATTTGTCCCTTTCTTGTCCACGGGCTGTCAACCTGCAACCGCCGATTCACACCAGAAGAAACGGAGCGGGCCGCCGAACTCGGCGGGGCGCGCCTCCCCCGCTCGGGATCTCCCAGGGTCTCGGAGGCGAGGTGTTAATCCCGGACGAAGTCCCCAATTGTGAAAAACGAGGTTCACTCTCCTGTTAGGATTGAAAAGTTTAATAAAGGACAATAAGGGACAAAGATAATAAAGCAAAAGTCACAGCGCTGGGTGCTTTGGCACTCTGCCAAGAGCACCCCTGGTATCTTGGAAACACCCTTTACATACACCTGGAGTATTCCATATTCATAAACAATTATACATATTCATAAACAATTATACATATTTAAAACCCTTTCCAGGAACAGTTCAAAATGGAATGCAGTTTTCCCGTTTTGTCGGTAGTTCCTGGAATCAGCAGATCGCTGTGGGGATAAGCTTTCTGGCGTCGCATATTCAAACCTTTTTCAGGAAAAGTTCAAAATGGAATGCAGTTCTCCCGTCTCGGTTCGCCCGGCTTGGTAGTTCCCGGAGATCGGCTTGCTAGTTCCCGGAGATCGCTGTGGGGATATCTTATCTGTTGCTGATAGCTGGTAGCAGGAGCCCAAATAGTTCATAAGCATAGCTATTTCTAAGTTTTTGGTTGAATGAAAAAGTATTAAAAAAACCACATCTTTACAACAAAACTACCTTATATAGCATCTGTTTTGTAATAAAGCTATTTTACATATAGCATCTATTTGTGACAAAACTACTGTTTAAAAGGCTACTTTTAACATCACTTATTTTAACATTTGCAGAAAGCCAATATTATAGCATCTATTTATCACAAGGGGAACTTTGCCGTCTGAGGGCTTGTTTGCTAGCAATTTGGGGCTAGCAGTTGTGCCGTATAGAAGCATGGTTTGTCAGCAATTTGGGGCTAGCAGTTGTTGTGCCGTAGCGGGGCACGGCCGTTTATACTGTTGTGAGTGTGTTCTGACTGTGAGAGCAGCTGTGTGAGAGCTTGTTGAGACGTGCTATCAGTAGTACGGAGTAAGAGAGAGACGAGTTTGGACCCACAGTCTTGTTTGAAGCGAGTGTAGTGAATGTCTAAAGGTGAATGTTATGTGTTGTGTGGTTTGTATTGTAATTGTGGTGTGTATTTTTGGTTACGAAGGGACAGTATTGGCTGTAACACCCGGTGTTCACGCTAAAAAGATCCGAGTTGTGAGAAGCGATAGAGACGGCATTTGCTGTATGAGGTGTATTTTAAAGGCAATACGGCCATCTTGTGTCAAAAGTTATAATTGCAACCTAAGCGAAAAAGTAAGTTTTATATAAAAGTTGTGTTAGTAAACTGCCAAAGTTATATTTGGGTTAGACCCTTGAGAATTCGTGAATTCGGTAAACTCCTGGATTAACGGGGAAACTGAAAATTTTATTTAAAAGAGTTATATCAAACCCCGAGGAGTAACTTGGTAGCTTTAGATTGGGAGCAACCTGTAGTAAAATTTTGAAAATTAAAAAAAGGTAAATAAAATAGCTTATAATTGTAAGACTTTTCCTGCAGCTTTTAGTGTATCTAAAAGTCAGCATTGTGTGTGGATATTATTGCAGTGTGAGTTCTGTATCAGACGCTATTATTGTTCTCTGTAACCCGGTGCAGAAAGTGTGTACAGTATCTACAGCCCCTTTAAGCTGATTTTAACCCGAGCTGTGGACTGTGCAGAAAGGACTATAAGAGAAAGTAATGGGAACTAACCAGAGTAAAGAGATCCCCAGAACTAGTCCTTTAGGATGCATTTTATCACACTGGAAAGAACTGGTGGGTTATGGTGGCACAGAGACTAAAAAGGCTCTTATTAAGTTCTGTACACAATGGTGACCGCTCTATAAGCTTGAGGGAAATGTCAAATGGCCACCAACTGGGACTCTAGATTATGAGACCCTGCTACAGCTTATGCTTTTCCTAAGGCGGGAGCATAAATGGGAAGAAATGATGTATGCTCATTTGTTTTTCTCCCTCCAGAACCATCCTGAGTGGCAGAGGGATTGTGGAATTGGGGCCCCTTCTGATCCCTTAGTATTGGCCCTCGAAAAAGATAATAAGACTAAGAAGGAAAAGCTTAAATGATGTTGCAGTACATGTTCAATAAATCAACGCTGCACACACCCTGATAAGGTATATCCAGTTGACACACAGGAACAAGAGCTGGGGGATCTGTTTAGACTACCACCCAGGAGGCAAAGGGGGCTGGGGGGAGAAATAGCCCCAACCCCTACTGCACCTTCCATCTCGTTCTCTGGGGAAGGGCCCGCTCCAATCTCTATTTCAACCCCAGCTCCAATCTCTATTTCACCCCCCGCTCCAATCTCTATTTCAACTCCAACTCATACTTTAACTAAAGCTATCACAGCTTTTACTCCAGCTCCAGCTACAAGCACAGCCGAATCAACTCCGATTTCGGCTCCAACTTCAACTTCTATCCCATCTCTCACCTTCACCCCTGAGTCTATACCATTACGTAGTAGTGATGGTGAGGAGGAGGAACTGCTCTCTCCAAGGGGTCCTGTAGCATCCGAGGCTCGAAAACAAACTAAGAAAATTATACAAGCACCCTTGAGGGAGGCAGTGGTTTCTGAAGGGAGAACAATGTTGGTTAAAATCCCCTTTTCTACACCGGATTTAGAGGCTTGGGAAAAGGTTGCTAAGCAGTATAGGAACAACCCAATAGGGGTTGCAAAGAAATTCAAGTTTATAGTTAAGCAGCATCGACCTGACTGGTCGGATCTCCAGCTGTTTAGCTTTACAGAAGCAGAAAGGCGATTAATTTTGAAAGCAGCAGGGAATTTAGCAGAAGGTGCTTGTCAAATATCACAGATGAGAGTTAAAGATGTTTTTCCTCTCCAAGATCCACAATGGAATCCTAATGATGATGTAGATATAGAAAGCTTAATGAATTATGAAAATTTTATAACAAAAGGGATGGAGAGGGCAATTCCTAAAACCATAAACTGGTCAGCCTTATATGCAATTAAGCAAGGCCCCTCAGAGGCACCCTCTGAATTTTTAGGACATTTGCAAAATGTGATGCATCGTCATATAACACTAGACCCCGAGTCTGAGAAAGGGATGCAACAGCTAGTAAGCTTATTTATAGGGCAATCTACCGGAGACATTAGGTGCAAACTCCAGAAGATACGGGGCCCGACCGCATGAAATTGAGACACTTTGTTAGAAGAGGGATGGAGAGTTTTTAGCAACCGGGAAGAAGGGTGCAAGCAAGGGATGAGAAAATTAGTAGCAATGGTGAAGGAAGGGGAGAAAGAGAGACACGGGCAAGGACCACCCTGGCTGGGGAGAGACCAGTGTGCTTTTTGCAAGAAAACTGGACACTGGAAAAATCAGTGCCCGGAACGAAGAAAAGGTGATGCTCAAAGAAGAGGAGACCAGAAAGGGGAGGGGGTGGCCGCTTGCGCTAAAAAAGACTGAGGACGACCGGAGGTTCTCACCCTAGGAGAACCTCTGGTTATAATCAAACTAGAGAACAAAGAAAAAGAAATAGAATTTCTGATCGATACAGGGGCAACATACTCAGTGTTAAATGAAGCTTTAATGCCAATAACAGATGACTATGTCAAGGTACAGGGAGCGACTGGCTGATCTGAAAGAGCATATTTTTGCAAACCACTGAAATATAAACTTGGGAAACAATGGAGAATTCATATGTTTCTATACATGCCTAATGCTCCAACAGCACTTTTGGGAAGGGATTTATTTAAAGGATGCTTTCTTTTGCCTTCCTCTCCATGAGGCCAGCCAGAAAATTTTTGCATTTGAATGGGAAAACCCCAGAACTGGGCGCAAAGTGCAGCTCACATGGTCTGTGCTACCCCAAGGATTTAAGAACTCCTCCACGATCTTTGGGGAGCAACTTGCAAGAGATCTAGAATCCTGGGAAGCCCCATCAGAAGAGGGACAGCTGTTACAATATGTGGACGACCTCCTGATAGCTACTAAAACTCAAGAGACTTGTGTGGAATAGACGGTAAGCCTCTTAAACTTTTTTGAGTTTACAGGGATATCGAGTATCCCAGAAGAAAGCCCAGACGGTGAGGCAAACAGTTATTTACTTGGGCTATGAGGTCAGTGCTGGACAAAGAACATTAGGACAGGATGGCAAAGAAGCAATATGCCAGACCCCAAAACCCCAAACAGTAAAGGAACTAAGAACCATTTTAGGCATGACACGGTGGTGTAGACTGTGGATTTATAATTATGGGTTGCTGGTTAAACCCCTATATGCCTTGGTTGTGGAAAGAAACAGACCTACAGTGGACAAAAGAAGCTACCCAAGCCTTCGACCAACTAAAGAAGGCCCTCATGTCAGCTCCAGCCCTGGGACTTCCAGACATGAGTAAACCATTCTTTTTGTTTTCTCACAAAAAGCAGGGGATTGCATTGGGAATACTAGCACAAGACCTGGGCCCGTATCACAGGGCAGTCGCCTACCTTTCCAAACAGCTAGATGCAGCAGCTAAGGGATGGCCAGGGTGCCTCAGAGCTGTTGCAGCAGTAGCAGTGAACATCCAGGAAGCACGCAAATTCACCCTGGCCCAGAAAATGACTGTGCTACTGTTCCACACAGTGTCAGCAGTCCTGGAGGCGAAAGGTGGGCACTGGCTTTCCCAACAGAGATTCCTGAAGTACCAGGCCATAATGGTAGAACAAGACGATGTAGAAATTGTGGTAACTAACATTGTGAACCCAGCTTCTTTCCTCAGTGGTAGTCCGGGAGAACCAGTGATCCATGATTGCCTGGAGACCATCGAAGCCACCTACTCCAGCCGCCCGGATCTGAAGGACACCCCTCTCGAGGACACTGAGACCTGGTTCACTGATGGGAGCAATTATGTTATCAGTGGGAAGAGATGCTGGGTATGCAGTTACCACAAACAGAGAAGTAATAGTCTGGGCCATTACCAACCAACACCTCTGCACAAAAAGCTGAAATAATTGCCTTAATCCGAGCTTTAGAACTAGCAAAAGGAAAGAAGATCAATATTTATAGACTCAAGGTATGCATTTGGGGTGGTTCATGCACACGGGGCCATTTGGAAAGAAAGAGGACTGTTAAACTCACAAGGGAAAAGCATTAAACATGCACAAGAAATAATAAAATTATTGGAGGCAGTTCAACTACCTGAAAAAGTGGCCATCATGCACATCAAAGCGCACCAGAAAGTGAGCTCTGAATTGGAAGAAGGGAATGAGCTGGCAGACAGAAAGGCAAAAGAAGCAGCTAAAAGTGAGGTAACTATTGAGACAGTAGAAGCAGCCTTAATCCCAGATGGACAAATTTCCATTGAAGGCAAGCCGAGGTATAATAAAAAGGATAAAAACTTATTGCACAAGAAAATGGAAGTTATAACCAGAAGGGGTGGGCTATCACAGATGAAGGGAAAGGAAGACTTGTAATCCCCTCTTATATGTTATGGTCATTAGTGAAAGAGGAACATGAGAAAACACATTGGGGAATAGACGCTTTATATAACTATTTAAGAGACAGGATTGTAGCCAGAAATTTGCGAGGTACAGTAATTCAAGTAACCCGTCAATGTAGTCTTTGCCTCCAAACTAACCCCAAGAATATTCCTAAACCAAAGCTTGGACAAACTGGGAAAGGCTCTGGGCCTGGGCAGCAATGGCAAATTGATTTCTCAGAGCTGCCCAAGCAAGGGGGGTATCGATACTTATTAGTGTTAACAGATACCTTTTCAGGATGGCCAGAAGCTTTCCCTACCAGAACTGCCAAAGCACGAAAAGTAACAAAAGCGTTGTTACAAGAAATAACACCACGTTTTAGGGTCCCAGCCACAATGTCCTCAGATAGAGGGCCACACTTTATTTCAAAAATTGTACAGCAAATTAGCCGCCACCTAGGCATAGACTGGGAACTTCACACTCCATATCATCCTCAGTCTAGTGGCCAGGTGGAGAAAATGAATCATTTGATTAAACAACAAATTATTAGGTTAGGACAAGAAGCAAAATTACCTTGGCCTCAGGCTCTTCCATTAGCATTACTACGAATTTGGACCAAACCAAAAACAAAAGAGAAATTAAGTCCTTTTGAAATATTGTATGGGAGACCATACGGAGTCCAAGAGACAACTCCTACTCAAGTAGGGGAAGAAACCCTACACCGATATATGGTGGCCTTAAACACACAACTTAGAGAAATTGAGAAACATGTGGCTGGGGCTCGAAGCAGGGAATTAGATGGGCCAATACATGATATACAACCTGGGGATTAAGTATATGTCAAGTCTTTTGCAGAAAAGACTCTGGAACCGCAGTGGGAAGGACCATTCCAGGTGCTCCTCACCACCTTCACTGCAATCAAGACCAAGGAACAGAGTGCCTGGATTCATCACACCCGAGTAAAGAAGGCTCCTGAAGAATTCTGGAAAGTCACCCCTGGTGACAACGAACTGAAATTAAAACTTACTTGAGAAAGTAGTGTGTGGGTAAAATGTTAGGATAGTTTAACATTTTAAAATGAATAATCAAGTAAGTACAATCAGGGGGGTTATAGTTTTTGTGATTATTGTTATAACCATTGTTGTAAGTAGTACAATACTGCATACATATAATGTGACTGGTGTGTATAAGTGCCAAGGGAAAGCTTATGATCCTTACTCCCGTCAGTCTCTGGGTCAAATGTTAAGAGTTACAAATGCAACTGTTAAGCAAGGAAATAACATTTGGGGATGTGAATATGCATTCGTTCAAGACGGATTCCACGAAGCTCACCAAGAACCCATAAAAGCTATCCAAATTGGCCCAGAATGCTGTGACAAATGCTTAACTAGCTGTTCTGAGTTCAGGCTTAAAACAGAGGGATGTGCAGTTAAGGATTTTAAAATTGACTTTAACATAACCCAAATTTGTACTCAAACTAAGGTTAAGGCAGTTCCACCAACACCAAGAGAGACCACGGCCCCTCCAATTCAAACTGCCGCTCCAATTCAAGCCTTCTCAAAACCCTTAGCTCCCATAATTACCAAAATCGGGCCATATGCTAGTAAGAAGACAGGAATTCAAAAATTGTTGGTTAATCCAGAATGGTCTTTAAAGCGAGTAGAAATGGCAATGCATGTAAAAGCATCAGCTATTCGACCCGAGTGTACCCCTTTTCTTAAAACTTCCTTTATGGATTGGACCACCTGGTTGCAGAAGCGTATGCCCCATATGCCTAGACAAAAGAGAGACCTTACTGGGTTATTGAGAACAGGACTAGGGGTTCTGAATATCATGGATTCAGAAGTACTAATGAATAAATTGGCAGCGATTGGGAGCAATATGGTCAAATTACAGCAACCTTTGCAATCCTCCATATTGGCATTGGGTACTAGCCAATAGAAATTGTCCAAAATATTGCCCGAGTGGGAAAACACAGAAGAACGGGACCATGAGGTAATAATTAACGCTCTAAGTACAGCTAGTGAAAACATTTCTTTAGCCCTTAGATATATACAGGCACAGCTGTGGATGCAATCAGTGGCTGCCTCAATCATTAGAGAAGGGGAAGAAGGCATATTCCCTGCTGAAATTCGTAAAATTGTCTGGGACAATGCCTCAGATTTTGAGAGAGAACTCCAACCCTGGTGGATTCTAGTTAATTTCACCTGTAATCCTGTGACAAGTATGGCAACAGCCTTCATTTTAACTATACACAAAGCATCAGTGAGTTTAATACACCCAATTGTCGCTTTAGGATTAAACCATGAGGAGACCATACTATATCCTTCTGAACACAGAATGTGGGCACGAAAGGTTAAAGTAAAATGGCAGACTATTAACTTAGAACCTTGCTCTACAAGAGAACAACTAGGGTTCATATGTGAAGGAAATATAGAAGACAGCAAAGACATCTGTCTGGATACAGAGCAAAGCATTTGTCACTTTAAAATGCATCCCATTAACCAAACAACCCTGCTTGTGTATATAGGACAGGGCTGTGTTTGCCTTAGAACAGCATGCCCTACTATAATAGTGGATGAAATCATTGTAGATGAAACTCAGTTTAACTTATGCATTTGTAACTTCGTCAAAATCAAAGGATGTGACTTTTCCTATAAGGCACCTGTCATATTGCACCAATACATAGAAGCAAATTTGATCACTGTGCAAGAAATACTGCCTGTGCCTATAGGAATGAACTTAACCTTAGTCACACAATTGCTGAAACACAATGAACTAAAAGAAATTCTTAAAGAAGTTAAAAATGAGGGAAAGAAAACTTTGATTATGATACATCGTGACACAGAGACCATACGGAGAGTTTTTAAAAGGTTAGAAGAGGACCAATCTCATAATTGGTGGGATGTGCTCTTTGGATGGTGCCCAACAGCAACTGGCGTGCTTAATGCCCTATTTCACCCAATCATTGTTTTGCTTATCTTAGTATAAGCTTGATTTTATCTGTTATAATACTTGTTTGGAGCTGGAGGATGCTGCGACGAGTAGCTACCTTAACTTCAATATCAAAAGCATATGGTACGCTCTTGGGAAACACCTACCATACAAACCAGATATATGAAAAAGAATGTATATATTAGTAAAAGAATATACTAATCGTGTAGAGGGAGTGGGGAAATGAGTCAAGATTATGAAGAGTTAAATTTTAGCTAGGAGTTAGAATCAATTCGTACTGATTAAACCAAACGATAAGTTGGCTAAGTATAGTGCTATTCACTATTATGTACCTGTCTGAAACTCTGCTTATAGTAAATGAACTGTCATAAAGACAAAAGCTGATAGAATTATAGCTAGCACCTAGATTGCATGATCAAATACAGGCAGGAGGTATGGACCGTCTCCAGATGACTTGCCGAGGCTTGTCCACAGTAGAAGGTAGAAAGTTCATGGTGATGAAGAGATCCCTGACTTCATCTTTCAGGACCACTGACTCAAATCAAGACCACCGACCCAAATGGAAAAAGGAATTGCGCACACGCAAAGGACTAATAACCTCATTTTAATAAGAATGGGAGGTGCTAGAAACATGTATATGATTAATATGTAACACTTTGTGAAATAAATAGAGGGCAAATAACTGTGTAAGGTGCTGGCACGTCTCTAGGAGGCGACTCCTGTGCCGCCCGCCGGCGTAATAAACATACCACTTCCTAACTTTAATTAGTTAGAGAGTTTTTGTCCATGAATATCATGATTTTAACGAATCAATGCCTCTGGTCATCAGGGGAGAGATGCAACACACCGATGGGCCAGTGACCGAGGAGTGGACCTAACTATGGACAGCATCTCACAGGTCATCCACAGTTGTGAGACCTGTGCTGCAATCAAACAGGCCAAGCGGGTGAAGCCTCTGTGGTACGGTGGACGATGGTCCAAGTATAGATATGGGGAAGCCTGGCAAGTTGACTACATCACCCTTCCCCTAACCTGCCAAGGCAAGCGCTATGTGTTGACCATGGTGGAAGCAACCACTGGATGGCTGGAGACCTACCCTGTGCCTCATGCTACTGCCCGGAACACCATCTTCGACCTGGAAAACAAGTCCTGTGGAGACATGGCACTCCTGAGAGGATCGAGTCAGACAATGGGACTCATTTTAAGAACAGCCTCATAAACACCTAGGCCAGAGAACATGGTATCGAATGGATATATCATATCCCTTATCATGCACCAGCTGCTGGGAAAGTTGAACGCTGCAATGGACTACTTAAAACCACCCTGAAGGCACTTGGTGGGGAACCTTCAAAAATTCGGAAGTGAACTTAGCAAAGGCCACCTGGATGGTCAATACCTGAGGGTCCATCAATCGAGCTGGTCCCGCCCAGTCTGAACCCTTGCACACAGTGGATGGAGATAGAGTCCCTGTGGTACACATGAGAGGTATTTTAGGAAAGACTGGATTAATCCCACCTCAGGCAAAGGCAAACCCATCCATGGGATTGTCTTTGCTCAAGGACCTGGTTACACTTGGTGGGTAATGCAGAAAGAGGGGAAACCTTTTGTGTACCACAAGGAGACCTAATCTTAAGTGAGAACTGTGTGTAGGGTTTCATTGTATATATATGTGTCTGTGTGTAGAGTTTAAGGAAGGTATTGATTTGGGATGATGTAGATGGTAATAGAATAAGGGGGGGATAATGTCCTGGGTTGCAGTGTATTCTAATACCATCCTCATGAGCTGCTGAAACCAAGTGTTGGAGTCCAAAGTGCAGGGAATATTTCTCTGCCTGTTTTGAAGAATTCTACCCCCTGGACAACCCTGTCTTTGACCTTTGTCCATGGAGAAAATTACCCACCCTCTGGCAAGAAGCAGAATCTACACTGGTGTGAACTAGGTGATAGAACATTATATAAGATTGTCACTGGGTGAAAATTTAGAGGTATTGGGTTTGTTAATATAGTAAATAGATAAGAAGCAAAAACTCCAAGATGGAGGATTGTTGTTGTTCTCCAGACCTTCTCCTTCGTCTTCAACAACTCCATATTCTGCAGCAAAAGTGGATTGAGAGGATTGGGTGAAAAATGTCGCAGTTCCTTTCATGTGACAGAAAGATTTATTGAACATTAGTAGAAAAGTAAAAATATCTTTCGTTTCGGGTTTTCATTGGGTAATTTACCTTTAAAAGAACGGGGTAATCTTGATAACTCAGCTTTTCCTTCGCATTCTGTATGGGGAGTCATGTCTCTGGCTGAGCTCCTCTGATAAGACTTAATAAACAACTATCAAAGAGCAAAAGCGTGGAAAAGTCCGGTTTGTCTGCAGAGCCCGGGCAAGGGCTCTGGAAATTCTCCCCCATCCAGGGAGACATAATTAAGGCGCGGTAAAGTGTCATATAGTGCCCCGTGTCATATGGTGCCCTGTGTAATCTCAGTGCTAAAAATGTAGTAACCATCACAGCTTCAGAAAGCATTCCTATACCTTCTCAACCTTCATCTTATTTTTTTACTGCAAGCACTAAAACTCCATCTCTCTGCATGGGTTCTTCGGTCAAGAAGGAACTGCATCCTCTCAAGTTACAAGTCCACAGAATGCTGTTATGGACTTGGTTTCATCTGACAAATATATTTCAAGAGATACGTCTGTTACAACAGACTGGTCAAGCATTAGGAAAAAACGACTCAAAGAGAGAGACTTTAACATGGCAGACACAGACAGCATTGTAATGCCAGTTACATATTCCAAACAAAATCAAAACCCTCCTGCATGGAAACCTATAGACCATCAAATTATTAAAGATCTAACAGACGCAGTGAAAAACCATGGATTGGAAAGTCCATACTTCAAACAATTTTTAAGAGGCACATTCAGTAACTATGATATGGTACCTTTCGACTGTAGAAGCATTGCCTCAACAATTTTTACAGATGCACAACTCTTGCTATGGGATGCAAGATGGAGAAGAGCACTTTGAGAGCTGAGACAAAGATACGCAGGAGGACCACATGCAGCTCTCACATTACAGCAATTAGCTGATGATAAACCTCACGATAAACCAGAAGATCAAGTCATGCTCCTGCCTCGAGATGTGCTTGCAGACATTAAAGAAGCAGCACAAAAGGCAATTTTACAAATTCCACCAACCGGAAGCCCAGAAAGTGTTTACACGGAAATAAAGCAAAGTCCTACTGAAACTTTCACTTCATTCATCGATCGTCTTACACAAGCTGTGGACAGACAAGTCAGTGATGAAGCAGCAAAACCACATCTACTACGAAGTCTTGCATTTGCAAATGCAAACACCGAATGTAAACGTATAATCAGTGCCATGACTGGCCACCCGACTGTAACTGAAATGATAAAAGCATGCAGCAAGGTGGACACAGCTCAGCATGCTGCAACACTCCAAGCAAGCATTTTGGAACAAGAAATCAGAAAAATTCTTCAAGTGCAAAATGAAAGATTTTTAAAAACTTTAGCAGTGCTTCGTCCAAATCTACAACAACATAACTCCACAGAAGTGATGGCCACAAGATTCACCTGATGTTTCTCACATCAGAACACATTTTTCTCTTTTAGGATTTTTGGTAAAAAGAAATGTACAAGCAGATAAATTGACCATAGTCATTTCAAATACTTTGCCAAACATTTTTGAGCAAGCAAAATTGAGTCATGCATTTTTTCATCAGAACGCACAATCACTGATGTGGACATTTCGCATTTCCAAAGATCAAGCGAAGGCCATCATAAGTGCTTGTCCAGACTGTCAGCTTGTGCAACCCCCTGTATCCACAAGAGCAGTCAATCCAAGAAGATTGCAAAGTCTGCAACTATGGCAGACAGATGTTACAAAATACCCATCTTTTGGGAGATTTAAAAATATTCATGTTTCTGTAGACACTTTTTCAGGTGCAGTCTTTGCTTCCCTTCACACAGGCGAAACAGCGAAAGATGCATGTTGGCATTTTTTGCAAGCATTTGCATCATTAAGCATTCCTCAAGAAGTTAAAACTGAAAATGGTCCAACTTATAGAGGACAAACCCTTAACACATTTCTGAAAAATTGGGGTGTTCATCACACATTTGGCATTCCTAATTCATTCATGGGCCAAATCATCATTGAAAGAACACACCACACCTTAAAATCCCTTTTAGACAGACAGAAAAGGGGGAAGCAGAGTTTACGCCTCAGATGCGGTTGAACAAAGCTTTGTATGTTTTAAATTTGCATTTCAACTAATAACTTAGGGCAAAGGGTATGCTTGTGTCTCAACAGGTGCCGGAACAAAGTGGATTCCATCAAAAAACGTGAAACCTTATCAAGTCCAGAAACAAGCAGGAATCAACTCTGCGAATAAGGAAGCGAGCACGCAAACGTAAATCACTGTCAACACTGCTGTTGATGCCACAGACATGAGTCATCCTTATGTGCAAGAACTATGGACTGAGTCTTATGCAAACGTGTGGAGAAAGTTAATGGTGTCAATCTTGTATGTAAAAGTGTTGTACAAGTTGTGTTGCAGATCAGAGATTCCTGTGTGAGAT
Organism: Lycocorax pyrrhopterus obiensis; assembly: GCA_014706295.1. Lineage (NCBI taxonomy): Eukaryota > Metazoa > Chordata > Aves > Passeriformes > Paradisaeidae > Lycocorax > Lycocorax pyrrhopterus. Next base: position 8,723,798 of record JACSVZ010000030.1, read on the forward strand.
AAAGCTGATGAACATGAAGCTCAATCAAGTATTGCACTTGTGCCTCATCTAACTGGTTGCCTTAAGCGATGCAGTTTTTCCAGTGAAACAACCAAAAGAAAATGTTTAGGAAGCTTTAGCCAATGCATCAGGGCTAGACACCATTTGTCTAACTCACTCAAGGCCAAAGAAACCATTTTCAACATGTGTGGTTGGTTTGCCAGGAGACAAATGGCTACCTTCCAAACATGTTCATCTAAAGCTTTCACAGTCCAGTTTGAATCCAGTAGAAAGCTTAGATACTTAGACCAAATCCCTTCCTGAAGCTCCTTACGAACCTCAAGAACTGGAAATTCTTAGTTCAGCAAAGATGAAGTTTTGTGTGATATTCAGTTCTCCAGGGTTGAAACAAAATAATGACAAAGTAACAGATGTCACTCCAAATCACAAAATATATAAAAATACAACATCTTGGTGCAATTCAACAGTAAAAATAAACACATTGTGCAACCAGGATCCGTTGCAATTGCCACGAGAGATGTTTCTCATTTGTGAAAACAGAATTTGGCCTGCGATCCCCTCAAACGTCAGAGGTGGTCCATGCAGCATTGGAAAACTTTCTTTGCTAACGCCTGATGCAAACATAATAAAAGAACATAAATGCAAAAAAAAAAAAAAAAGATTTGTTAAACAATATACATCTGATTGTAATGACAAATTTACAGCTTAGAATTTTGGACAAAGGTTTGCTGCAGCTCTCCTTCTACCTAGTGCTGCCGCAGGAGCAGCCTTGAGACAATTAGATCAACTAAGCTGTTAGCTAAATAAGAATTCCCATACTGTCTCTCTCACACTAAGCGACGCTAACTGATGTTCAAAGTGTGAGACAAGCGACTCTGCAGAACAGAGCAGCAATTGATTATCTTCTATTAGTGCATAGACATGAGTGTGAAGAATTTGAAAGTATGTGTTGTATGAATTTGTCAGATCATTCGAAATCCATCCATGAAAGTATACAGCAATTAAAAGATAGAATTGCTAAACTCAGAAAACAAAGTAGATCCTTGTTGAACGATCTGTTCAATTAGTTTGATCTTACACCCTTATAGAAAAAATTTTGAAGATCGGTTTGTATGTGTTAATTGTTGTTACTATTCTTTTAGTATTTGTTCCATGTATACTTCACTGTGCCAGACGAACCATGGACAAAGCTGTCAAAGTAGTGTTTTTGGTTCAAACAGAAGGAGGAGATGTTGGAGTTACAATGCTGTCTGTGTCTGCCATGTTAAAGTCTCTCTCTTTGAGTCCTTTTTTCCTAATGCTTGACCAGTCTGTTGTAACAGACGTATCTCTTGAAATATATTTGTCAGATGAAACCAAGTCCATAACAGCATTCTGTGGACTTGTAACTTGAGAGGATGCAGTTCCTTCTTGACCGAAGAACCCATGCATTCCATCCTCACCAGGTGGGGCAGTGTTTCCTTGCCTTCTCCCTCTGGATTATCTTCTGTTAATAGGCCCATCAATGCCTTGCCGCATGACTCATACATAACTCCCTCCGGACTATCTTCTGCTTAATGGGCCCATCAATGCCTTGCCTCATGACTCATCATCCCATTGTGAGATGTTCCACCCAGAGGGAGGAACCAAGCATTTCATCCTGGATATAATCTGAGATTCTGAACACCACAGACAACCCTCTCCACTGGATTCCCAGAGGACAAGAGCTACATAGCCATCACTGGACCTTCTGAGGAAGAGCAGACCCTTCTACAGGATCACCGCTTCACAATAGAACCACATCCACCACTTCAGGAGGACTGCAGCCACCATTTTATTGGACTGCTACCACCACCCTGACTAAAAGGGTGTCAGGTTGTACCCTGACTCTGTCAGTTTAAACCAGTGTTTTCTGCCTTTTTTTCTTTTTTTTCTTAATTTCCCTATTAAATTGTTATTCTGACTTGGTGCCTCCCACTGGTTTGTTTTCAAACCAGTACACTTTGTTTCGATTTTCTTCTTAAATATGTCATCACAGAGGTGTTACCAACCTCTCTCATTGGCCCAGTTTTGGCCAGCAGCATGTCCATCTTTAGAGCCATCAGCCATTGGGTCTGCCGGACATGGTGGGAAGCTTCCAGCAGCTTCCTCACAGGAGCCATCTTTGTGGCCCCCCTGCTTCCTAAAACCAGGCTGCGCCAAACCAATAGAAGTTGTCAGCTCACAGCTTGGACAGGTGCACTCTTTGCTGGGTTAAGAAGTGGCTGGATGGCCAGGCCCAGAGAGTGGTGGTGAATGGAGTTGCATCCAGTTGGCAGCCAGTGACTAGAGGTGTCCCCCAGGGATCAGTGTTGGGCACAGTCCAGTTTAATATCTTTATTGATGATCTGGATGGGGGAGTTGAGTCTATATCGGTTTAAAAGACCGATGTCTGCCAAGGAAGCCGGGAACCTTCCTGGAATGGAAAAATAACCTCTTCCCTCCAAGTTATTATAACTTTGAAATTACCGGGCTTCCAGGCAAAAATATGGGAAAAGGAATAATAGTTCTTTATTGGCAAATATGTATATAAAACAGAACAAACAACAAGCAACAACAACAAAAAAACCCCAATAACAGAGGTTTGCCCACCTGTTAAGTGGGCAACAGTATCCCAGGCCAGATACACTCACTGTGTCACCCACGTGGCTGCCCTCCTCAACTGCCAAACTGGAAGAGAGGGGGAACCCTGGCCCCACCCCCCACAGGATCCCGGGCAGAGCTTAGACCTCTCACGATATCCCCCAAGCCATGGGGGGTCGGGGGGGAGGAAAACAGTGACAATTCCCAGCACAAAATGACCATGGGATATCCCCATCAACATGAGCACCTCCCTAAGACAGTCTACCATGAGCAAATTTGCAGATGATACCAAGTTGGATGCGAGTGTGGATCTGCTGGAGGGTAGGAGGGTTCTGCAGAGGGACCTGGAAAGCCTGAATAGATGGGTCAAATGCAATGATATGAGGTTTAACAAGACCAAGTGCCAGGTCGTGCATTTTGGTAACAATAACCCCATGCAGCGCTACAGGTTAGGGACAGAGTGGCTGGACAGCGGCCAGGCAGAAAGGGACCTGGGGACAGCAGACCAAACATGAGCCAGCAGTGTGCCCACGTGGTCAAGAAGGCCAATGGCATCCTGGCCTGGATCAGGAATAGTGTGGCCAGCAGGACTAAGGAAGTGATTCTTCCCCTGCACTCGGCACTGGTTAGGCTGCATCTTGAGTACTGTGTCCAGATCTGGACCCCCCAGTAGAGTTTAAAGAGGGTATTGATTTGGGTATGATGCAGATGGTAATAGAATAAGGGGTAAATGATGTCTTAGATTACAATGTGAGATGTAACCAAAAGTATGTATTCTATCACCATCTGTTAAAACCAGGTGGGGCAATGTTCTTTATCTCTTCCATGACACATCCCTGATAACTCCCTCCAGGAGTTTTCTTCTGTTAATGGGCTATCAAGCCTCACTGCATGACTCATAGAATTACATCATCCCATTGTGACATGCTCCGCCCAGGGGCAGGAACCAAGCATTCCTACCTGCATATAATTTGAGGTTTAGAACACCACACTCAGCCCTTACCTCCTGGGTTCCCAGAGGACAGGAGCTACATAACCATCAATGGACCTTCAGAGGAAGACCAGACCCTTCTACAGGATCACCACTTCAACAGAACCATGTCTATCACCTCAAGAGGACTGCAGCCACCACTTAATCGGACTGCTACGACCACCTTGCCCGGCAGGGTGTCAGGTCATATCCTGACTCTGTCAATTTAAGCCAGTGTTGCTGTATTATTGCTGTATTATTGTTATATATACTAGTAAAGAACTGTTATTCCTATCACTCATATCTTTGCCTGAAAACCCTTTAATTTCAAAATTATAATAATTCGGAGGGAAGGGGGTTACATTTTCCATTCCAAGGGAGGCTCCTGCCTTCCGTAGCAGACACCTGTCTTTCAAATCAAGACATATCTGTTTTTATTTGCCCTGACTGATCTATATAAGTACAACAACTGGTATCAATGTACAGACTCCTCCCATTTGTGCTGTGATCATATCTAATACCATATGGTTTTGAAATACCAGTTCTTTTAAAGAATTAATTTCTGTTTGCAACTGTCCAATGGCATCTGCCATTGAGTTTGCAATTATTTCCATCTCTGCTGAGATGTTCACTATTGCTGTTTCTAATTGTACAATTCCTAAAGTTGGGAATAAAGCTCTGACAAAGCTCTGACAGCCTGTATTACATCTCATCAGAGGATTAGAAGGTATGCTTTGACTAAATTGGTTTCTCCAAATTCCTCTAATGATTCCTGTAATTAAACTAGTATGATTTATAACTTGTATAGGTGGGACGAGATACCCCATAGTACACTGACCTGTCCCATGTCCAGGTAGTTGCTTAAGGGCTATTCCATTTCCACACAACCACCAAAAGCCATCTGGCAAATCACAGCTAGTTGCGATGCTCATGTTGGAATTGTTAGTATGCCTTGCAAACAAATAGTCATGTCATTGAGCAAACTGAACTTTAAAATCTGGTGAGGTAGGTGCTGAATTTACATCTGACATGTTTCATAGAATGGCAGCAGTTCTGGTCCAATTGGTAGTGCTAGTAAACGGGCCAAAGTTTGGTCCTGTAAAGTTTAACTCCACATAAATAAGAGATTGATTGACGAGTGATAACTGAAAAAGGCATTTTCCTAAAGGTGAACCTATTTGTTTGCATTGTGTACTAATATTATGCAAGGTATACAGGCTTAATTCAGTCCAATTACTAGAGGGTACCCTTAACAATGGTAAGTGTAATTGTTGTACCTCTCCACACAGCCAACAATCTCTTACTCCAGTATGATTAGCTATTGCCTCAAGCAAAGCTACATACTTACTTTCATCAAAAGTTGCTACAATCTGCCAAAAAGCAACAAAGCATAACAAAGTATTCATGATTTACAGCTGAGTTTCAGCTTCAGTCTGTCATTATCAATGGTTGTTACTGTCCAAGGTGTGACAGGAGATTTTTTTCACTCGGGTATAATGAATCCAGGTAGGTTTTTCTCTCATGCAAATTGCAGTGAAGGTTGTCAGGAGGACTTGGAATGGTCTGTCCCACTTCTCCTGTAGAGGATCACCTGAAAAATTCTTAACATACACCCAGTCATCAGGATCAATTGTGTGCAATTTATGATCTGGTTGCTTAGGTTGGTTTTCAAATACAGTATTATACTTCTGATGCAACTGAGTGTTAATGGTTTTTAAGTATTCATAAATATACTGATTACCAACCTGGGTCAGGTTTTCATCATGAGTGGCATTTAACTGATAAGGTCTACAATACAAAATTCCAAATGGGCTAATCTTTTCTTTTGTCCTTGGCTTTTCCCTGATTCTGATGAGGGCAATGGATGATGCCTGGTACCGGTACAAATTTGTCTCCTGACAGATCTTAGATATTTGTTGTTTAAGCATGTGGTTCATTTTCTCTACTTGACCAGTAGCTCGTGGCCTGTAAGGAGTATGGAGTTGCCACTCAATTCCCAAGGCCTTGCTGACAGCTTGTACAATTTGTGCACAAAAATGTGATCCTCTATCAGAGGATATTTCCCTAGGTACACCAAATCTAGATATGATCTCATTCAACAGTGCTTTTAGTAGTTCTCTAGCTTTATTTGTCCTACAAGGGAACGCTTCTGGCCACCCAGAGAAAGTATCAGTAAGTACCAGCAAATATCAAAAACCCCCCTTTCTTGGGAGTTCAGAAAAGTCTCCAGGAAAAGCTCCTCTGCTAATAACCCCTTGTTCTAGCCTAACTGTTGTATTTGGATTATTCTTCAAACAAGTCACACATTGTGATGTTACTTCTTTAATAATGTCTTGCAAGCCTGGGCCTGCAATTCGTTCCCTTAGGTATTGGTGTAAGGGTTCTGCTCCCCCAGTGGGTCTTATCATGTTCAGATTTTACATAACGTCTCATCGACTTTTCTGGTATTATTAGTTGACCTATTTCTAATTGTCCCCAACCATTCTCTAAAAGTTTTCCTTTATTTTAATTAATCCATTTATAATCAGAGGGTTGGTATTTTACAGGCTGCTTAGTTGATACTACAGTAGATATTAAAGCCGCCACACTTGCTTCATTTCTTTCAGCAGCGATTTTAGCTTCATAATCTGCAAATTTGTTACCTGCTTCCGGGAGGGTGTTACCTTTAGAGTGCCCTGGGCAATGTATAATTGCCACTTGCAATGGGAGTTTCACCACCTTGAGGAGCCTAAGGACGTCGGTTGCATATTTGACAATCTTCTTTTGTGCAATCAGGAGTCCTCTTTCTCTCCATATTGCTCTGCGGGCATGAAGAATTCCATAAGCATATTTGGAATCAGTCCAAATATTATCTTTCCTTTTGCCAGTTCTAATGCTCAAGTGAGGGCTATCAGCTCAGTCTTTTGTGCTGAGGTTCCTGCTGGTAATGGGTTTGACTTGATTACCTCTGAGACTGTAGTCACAGCATACCCCACCATTTGCACTCCCTGTCTCACAAAACTGCTACTGATGCCTTTTCTTGGTCTTAAAATCAAGAATCAAACACGGTTAGAAGGGAAAAAGGGATTTTACCTCTATATTTATTTTAAGGATCCTTAGGTGCACCACGTCCAGGTGGAATGCGCCGAAATGCACACTGCAATGCGCACACACAATCGATCGGGTATAACATTATAGGTCTTACTAATTAGCATATCTAGCAAAGATTCTCCAATGAGAGGCTTGAGTGAGCCCCCCTCCCCAAGGAACCTTCCCCTGGATGGTTCTATCTTAGTTTACAAAATGTGTTCTGGAGAGGACCTTGGTGTCTGGGGCATTCTGATTCCTAACTACGAAGCTTCTAAGATGTTTAGTCTCCTAGCTTGACAAATAAGTCTAAGAATGTAGGCTAAAAACCACTAAGAATACTGTACTAGTTTGAAAACAAACCAGTGGGAGGCACCAAGTCAGAATAACAATTTATTAGGGAAATTAAATATAAAGGCAAGAAAAAACCCCAGTGGGCTAAACTAACAGAGTCAGAATACAACCTGGCACCCTGTTAATCGGGGTGGCGTGAGCAGTCCGATGAGATGGTGGCTGTAGTCCTCCTGAAGTGATGGATGTGGCTCTGTCGAAGCAGTGGTCCGGTAGAAAGGTCTGCTTCTCCTCAGAAAGTCCAGTGGTGACTATGCAGCTCCTGTCCTCTGGGAATCCAGTGGGAAGGATGCCCGTGGTGTTCAGAGTCCCAGATTATATCCAGGATGGAATGCTTGGTTCCTCCCTCTGGGCGGAGCATCTCACAATGGGATGATGAGTCATGAGGCCAGGTGTTGATGGGCTCATTAACAGAAGATAGTCCGGGGGGAGTTATCTCTGAGTCATGCGGCAGGGCATTGATGGGCCATTAGCAAAAAGATAGTCCGGAGGGAGGAGGCCAGGAAACACTGCCCCACCTGGTTTCAACAGCTCATGAGGATGGTAATAGAATACACTGCAACCCAGGACAAATACAAAAGTTATAATAGGTATATAAAAGGGGTATAAAAGAAAGGCAAAAAATCATCATGGCATCACTACCATCAGTGGACCAGTTTATGGCATCTGGGAGCGGCTCCTCTTTTAGATCTGGGCAGATGGAGTACACAGCTTCGATGGTCTCTGCTCCAATGGTCTCTGGGCAGTCATGTACTACAAGTTCGGCTTCAGACATCCCTTGCAGAAAAGAGGCAGGGTTAACAATATTGGTCACTTGAATTTCAATATCATCAGATTCGGCCAGGACTGCTTGGTATTTTAGGAACCTTGAAGGAGACAACCAATGGTTTCCTTTCTGTTCTAAAACAGCTAACACCGTGTGTGACACTAAGACAGTCTTCTTTTGTCCTAGTGTAAACTTCTGTGCCTCTTCAATGTTCACGATCACTCCTGCTACTGCCCTAAGGCAGGCAGGCCAGCCCTTGCTCACAGTATCAAGTTGTTTAGAAAAATAGGCTACTGCCCTTTTGTAAGGACCCAGGTGTTGTGCCAGAACCCCTAAGGGTATTCCTTGTCTCTCATGTGAGAATTACCAAAAAGGTTTACTCACGTCAGGAAGTCCCACGGCCAGGGCCCTCATGAGCTCGTGCTTTATTCAGGCATCCACACCACAATATTTTTAGAAACTTTCACTAGCTCGTTTAAAGGTCTCACAATCAGTCCGTAGTTGTATATCCACAACCGACATCAACCTGTCATTCCAAGAAAAGCACGGAGTTCTCTTACAGTTTGTGGCTTAGGTGTTTGGCAGATTGCTTCTTTCCATGCGGTCCCCAGGGATCGTTGTCCTCCAGAGACTTCCTATGCAAAATAGGTAATCTGTTGTTGCACCAGCTCAGCTTTCTGTTGAGACACTCGATAGCCATTTAGTCCAAGAAAATTCAACAGACTTATTGTCCATACAGGGCACTCTTCAATAGTTTTTGTAGCAATTACTAGATCATCTACATATTGTAGGAGTGTTCCCTCCCCAGGCAGAGACTGCCATTGGTCCAATTCTTTGGCCAATTGATTCCCAAAAATTGTGGGACTGTTTTTGAACCCCTGAGGTAACACCATCCAGGTAAGTTGGTTTTTCCTGCCTGTGCTAGAGTTCTCCCATTCAAAAGCAAATATGTTTTGACTTTCTTCTGCAAGTGGGAGGCAGAAGAAAGCATCTTTGAGATCTATCACTGAGGACCAAACGAGATCATCTAGTAGTTTAGTCAGCAAAGTGTAGGGATTTGCAACCACTGGGTGGATACCTCTAGCAATCCCATTGACTGCTTGCAAATCTTGCACTAATCTATAAATTCCATTAGGTTTTTTCACTGGTAGTATAGGAGTATTAAATTCGGATTCACATTCTTTCAACAATCCCAATGTCAAAAATTTGCTAATAATTGGCTCGATCCCTTTTCTGTCCTCTATTCTCAAGGGATATTGTCTCCTAACTACTGGCCTGGCTCCTCTCTGTAATTCAATCTTAATAGGGTCAGCCAATTTTGATCTCCCAGGAGCATCAGTATTCCATACTCCTGGATATATCTGATCCATTATCTGCTCCAAATAGTTACTATTGTTCACTGGTCCTGTATCAATTGCCAATCCTAATGCTAAAATAAATTTGCCTTCAGGCACTTTAAATTTCATTTTTCCCTCTCTTAACTCAATTGTTGCCTCTAAATTTTCAAGGAGATCCCTGCCTAATAGGGATTTAGGCGAATTTGGCAGATAGAGGAATGGATGTATTCCCATCCTTTTCCCAATTTTGTATTCTAATGGTTTTAAGAAAAAGGCATTCTCTGGTTGGCCTGTGGCTCCCATTACCTGGATATGTTTTTCACTTTTAGGCATTAAAGCTTGATTTAAAACCGAAAATGTGGCCCCTGTATCTATTAAGAATTCAACTTCTTTATTATTCCCTAGCTGTATCTTAACCAGCAGGTTCACTAGGGAAAGATCTGCCAGTGCCATCATTCACTGTTATCGATTGCTGCAACAAGAGTTTCCTGTGTAGTGTTTGGTAAATCTGGGCACTGGCGTTTCCAATGCCCTTCTTCCTTACAGTAAGCACACTGATTTGGCCCTAACCTCCCTTGGGATTGATTTGAGCCGCCTCTACTATTTCCACCTCTACCTCTGCCTCTGCCTCGTCCCTCTTTGATCTTGCTCTAAAGCTGCCACTATGGCCCCTGAGTTTTTCTTCTCTTGCTTGTCTCAGTTGTTATATACCCTCCAGGCTTCTCCCATTAATGCTTCTAAAGTTCTATTATCTGGCTCTTTTAATCTCTGTAGTGGGATGCTAGCTGGGGATTACCCGAAGGGGCACAGCGTCCTTTCTGCAGGTGTCCATGGGTGGGCAGCTGCAACTCACACAGGCTGGCTCCTCTGCTCTAGGAGCAAACCCCAGGAAAAGATAACAGGAGAGTCGGCGGAGGCAAAGAAGAGGGAGAGGTTCTCTGTATAGGTTCCACAAGTGAGGTTTATTCCACATGCAGGTGAAGGGTCCAGGGACAAAGAACAATTTGAGGGTAGGGTCCAGGGTTCTTATACTCGGTGGATTAGGGGTGGAGAGAAGGGAAACAACCAATTGGATAGCACCAAATGGGATGGACTAACAGGGAGGTATCCAATGGGAATAACTTGTAGGAGAGATTTATAACAATGAACCAATAGGGCATCTAGCTGAGAAGAACTTTTTAGACTTAATGCATAGTCAAACAGGGAAAATACATATGCATAAGCATATACATAAAATTGAGTGGGAAATGCATTAACCAATCAATATCAAGTATGTAAATAGTGAACACAAGGGTCTGTGGGAACTCGCCCTAACCTTGGGGAATGTGCTATACCTCGGTGCCTGTCCACCAGGACTTAGGGTCCTCGCTGGTCATGGTGGCCACAGCCACATGCACTGCATCACTGTGGTTTCTGTCTGATGTCTGGGCTGGACTGTCCTAGCATCAAGGAGACTAACTGCTGCTTCTCCATTTCTGAAGCAGGATCAAGCGTTGCAAACTTTTGCATTGCCGCTCGGAGACTATCTACAAAGTCGGTAGGAGACTCCTGCTGTCCCTGTTTAGCATTATACATTAATGACTAATTTACTGCTTTCGGAATGGCATTCTGTAATCCAAATTTGACTAACTTCCGGTATCTGGTTAGCGAGGCATATTGCCTGGATCGTTTGGATCCCACAGAGAATTTGTGGTAGGGAATAGCATGTCCACGTTACCCTGTAGGGCTCCACTAGAAATTTGTCCCTGCACATGGGCTTTAGCTGTTTTAATCACTAATTCTTTTTGTTTCTGTTAATTCTGTCAGCATTAAATCGATATCACCCCAATCCGGGTCCTGGTTCTTGACTATCAACTCAAATCGTTTTGCCACTTTACTGGGATCTTCCCTGAAATTTTTAACCTCTTCTCTCCAACTATTCAAATCACTAGTGGAAAAAGGTACTTTTACTCTCATGGCATTTCCTGCAGGACCTACCACTTGTCTCAAAGGAGCAATAACTGGTAAAACATTTTTAGTCTTGCTTTTAGTGTGAGCTGTCACTGGAGTCCCTGGGCTCGTTCCCTCATCTGGGTCGTCTGAGTCATCTCCTTTCTCACTTTCTAATCTACTACAACTAGGTGATAATTGAGGGGGCCCAGGGAGTCTCCTGAGGAGATTAGATTGTAATTCTAAAAGATCAACCTCACTATCTTCTTCTCTATCTCTCATCTTAAGACATCTCTGACCTATACTACATGCAGAACAACACCTTCTCATTTTTCTTTTACCTCCGTCCTTTTCTAGGGCCAAAACTAAGGGATCTTGTGGAGGTAAATTAAAACCATACCCTCTCTGGCACTCAGGCTTGTTTCTCAGAGTGAAAAACATATCCAGGTACATAACCTCGTTCCATTTGTCCTCTCTTAAAAACAACATTAACTGCAATAGAGTATTATATTGTAAGGTCCCATTTACAGGCCACTTTTCTTCATTTTCTAATTTATATAGTGGCCACCATTGATTACAATATTTAATTAAATCACTTTTCTTTAGATTACCTCCAGGGATCCCTCCTAAATCCTTCCAATGAGCCAAAACACACCCCAACGGACTCTTTTTGACAATCTCTTTACTGTCAGTGCTACCCGTTCCTGGTGCTATCCAGATGCCCGCACTTTACAGTGAAAATTATCACTTGTGTTCCTTTCTTTACTCTTATTCCACGGATACTGCACCGACCACAAATTGGGAATCTTAGTTTCGACCTGCACCAGTATTCGCACTTACAGTGTTGACAAGCAATAAACATGAAAGGATCACACGGTTCACTCCCACACAATCTACACTGTCCTGATCTGCACAACAGACAAGGTAACAGAGTACAATGTGGCATAAGCCGAAAATCTTTTAACAGACACACAGGCAAGAAATGTAAACTTATTAACAGACACATGGACAAGAAACACTAGTCTTCTATAGAAGACCCAAAATAACATATACAACAATCAAACCCAAAATTCCAAGACCCAGGCCAATACTTAAAGTCATTAGACTTCCTTTTAGGGGACTCTAACCCCTTGTGTATGAACATCGGGAATTTCACCTGTGATACAGCGCCATGTGTGAGTCATCACACACGTCTTATGGGAGTTACTTAACCAAGACCAGAAACAAAATTCAAACCAATCAACGAATGCCTTAAATTTCCTGCAGTTGGTCCTTGTCTACCCCAGCAGAGAGCCAGTGAAGCGCGGAGTTCCTCCGAGAAATTCTCAGGGAGCGCCAAGGGAGTCCGCAGCTCCAGTGGACCTCTCAGATGGGCAGAGTTCCTCCTGCCTGGCTCTCCAGACTGATGCCCAAAACTGGTCAAGAAAAATAAAACTAGTCTGAGGGCTACAGAGCAGGTATTTGTTTATTCGGCGCTGGGAGTGAGGGGGATCTCTCTGCCACAAAACTCAATCTTCTTTAGCCTTCAGTTACATTTTAAAAGTCCTTCCATGCAACGTCACAATTACAACATATCATTAGCATATGCATATTTGCATATAGCTGTGTCATGGTTTTACAGCAGTTTGTTGCTTTCACGCATGCATCAGTTCCTTCTGTGGTGGTCATCAGTCTTCTGGTGGTCTTTTGATGAAGGCTTCTGTAGTCTTCCTCACATTTGAACTTTTTGCCTCTGTCTTCAATACATGCCTGGTACTTCTTGTTTTTCAGTCTAACTTGTTTTTAGCTAATTTTGCAGTTTGCAAGTTCCATTAAAACTTGCTGTCTTGCTCTTGATGGCACATGTTATCTCACTTGCTTTGCTATCTTTCTTGCTCTGCTGGCTTGCTTTACCTGCACATCTTGTTGCAATGTTACTTGTGGTTAACCTTTTGTTACATACCACTTAGGTTTCAAGCTCCAGCCAGACCTGTTCCCTGCCAGACAGGGTTTCATGCTGGCAGCAGCCAGCAGTAACTTGGAGATCCACAGAGCTACCACAGGACTGGCACAGTACTATACAGCAGGGCCAAGGGTTGGCAAGCAAGTCCCACAAAGATGAGCTGAGACAGTCAGGGCCAGACACCCCCGAACATCTCTGCTGCTCAAACACAGCTCCATAGGTCAGAGGATGCCCTTCAGAAACACAGGTCAGCAAGTCACAGCCCTGCCAGCCACTGGCTCCTCTTTGCATGCTCTCCTAGCCAAGCCCTAAGCATTGCCCCAGCTCACAAAGATGAGACTGGGGCATCTTGGCATCCTCCAGTGATCCTGAGGGGGTGCTTGGAAATCTCCCTCCTTTCTCTTCTCCTTCTGTACAGGGAATCTTCATGGCTTTACCCACCCACCATCCATGATCCCCCTGGACCAAGGAGACAGGATGCTCAGGAAGCAGCAAAATCAGAGGGATTAGTGGGGTGGGGGGAAGGCCTTGATGCATGGCAGCCCAGTGACATCACAACCTTTTAGAAAGCTCCCTGGCCAATCTCGCCACTGTAAAGAAGCAGCTCGACACAGCAGGGTGGGAGTCTGACCAGTAAGAGTACTCTGAGGGGTGGTACCAGCTTGAACTTCCCAATGGGCTATGGTGATAGAGAGGTGGAACTAGCCAATGAGCATGGTGAGATGACGAACACCCTCCGGCCCAAGGGGCTGTGGGACAGCGTGAGCAGTGAGTGCTGGTGTTGGAGATGATATGAAATTTAAAATTTTTATGTTGCTTTAGTCAGTTTTCACACAATGAACTAGGTTGGAAAAGACCTTTGAGATCATCAAGTCCAACCTATGTTTGCCTTTGCCCCAGGGGAAAGGAATTAAAGTTTCTTTCCAGGGCATTGTTCCACCAGGTGAGGCCTGATGAACTTAACATCTCAATAGACTGGGAGTAGTGATGCCTTAGGATTTTAGCTTTTGTATTTTTCATCTATCTGTAATCCTGTAATGCTTTAGTGTATAACTCTAAAACTCCATATAGACTGCTAGCTACTGTTCTCCCATTTTGGTCAGACAAAACAATTCCTCTCTAGGCCTGAACTTCAAGGACACCTTACTGTCTCAGCCCCCAAAATATGTAAACAAAAGTGGGTTAGGGAGGAACAAACTTGGGGTAATGACTTCATTACCTGAAATTGTGATTGGAGAATTAACCCCTGATATGCAAATGGACCAAACTTATAAAAGTATGAAAACCATTTTGGGTGTAGTCCCTGAGGCTTTGACTGCCCAAAGTGTACCTGAAGGCCCTTCAATAAATATACCCGCTTTTATTCTCTTAATTTTGTCTAGCCTCTGTTTTTAGGTAGCCCTATCAAGGCATCAGTAGCACAGAAGATACACAAAAGATAACGGCCATCAACAACCATTTATGACCATTACCAGACCATCAACTCCAAACATCACCCCTGGCATAGTCGGAGACACCTGGTCTGGGAAAGGAGAGATAAGAATGAGGACCTAATTAGCATTGGAGGTGAAGAAATTTGTATCCAATAGGAAACCAAATACTAAGAACTATGCAATTTGAGACCAATGAACATTGAATCTCTATGGGTTTTGACTGTAAAAAGCTTGTGAAAAATCTAGTAAAATTCATGTGTCATGGAATGATTTTCTCTGCACACCCAGGCTATGTGTGGATGAAATGATTTCTGTTGCACATCCTGGCCAGAACAACATCCTGGCCTGAATAAAGTAATGCCTTGATTCTCTAACACTAAAAATGTTGTTGGAGAGTTTTTGTTTTTTCCTGCAGTTTCGGTGACACTGGGGGCAGTGGCTCTGCCCCACAGGGCCACTATATGGACTGTGGATGGCACTGGCATTCTGGTGGGAATGAGGGTTCGGCCCCTTTACCGCCTGCGAAGGATGTGACAGGATGTCCGAATGGCAGGGGGGTTAAACCTCTGCCATATGGAGTGACACGGTGTCCCTCTGTGGCTAAGGGAGGTCTGCCCATGGCATGACAGAGTTTTGCTGGAGGGCTGGGAAGGGGAGGTTGAGCGCCTCTGCCTTATTGTGGGTGGCGAACGAAGGCTAGCCCCGGTGCCTCCATGGAGTGACAGGGTGTCCCTATGGGGCTGAAGGCAGGGGAGGAAGGAATTGGTGCCCTGTGTGAATCAGCGGGAGGAGGGGGAAGCAGAGGTTAAATGATTTACTAAGAAGCTGTTTGTTAAAAACAATGCATACAGCTGGCTCAAAGCTTATTGTGCCTACCAAAGCAGAATGAGAAGATATAAGACTATTGATAAAGGGAAGGAATCTTGACCAAAGATCCTGTTTTCGAACCTAAAACTAACTTAAACCAGCCTTGAAGTTTGGACTTGGGCCAGGGACATAAAGAGCATGCGCAGGGAAGCAAGGTGAAAAGTTCAGAAGGAGGAAGGCTCTTTTACTTCATCTGAGGAAGACTCTTACTTCATCCCGAAGACCCCACAACCACCAGATGACACTGCCCAAGCACGATGCAGATGTAAATGACTTTTGGGCTCATTATAATACGAAGCGAGGCTAGGCGGGGCTAGGTAATGAATATGTATAAGTGTATTAGGAAACTTAATGAATATGGAGTTTGTAACCGGATATATACCAAGCTGAATGCAGCTGTTGGCATACATGGCTTTGGAGGAATTATCCCCCATGCGTCCCAGCTGGAATAAACATCCCTACTTTACTACTTATTCCAAGTAGTGGAGTCTTTCCTGCATATCACAGGGCTGTCAGCTGCCAGGCTCGAACAGACCCTCGAACCAAGGGGTGGAGGGAGGAGAGGCTTTGGGTGTGTGTTGGAAAATCCTCTGGCCAGAGGTGCAGTGACTGCCCATCCTCCACTGTGCAGACCAGCTCAGCTGAGGGGTCCTCACGGGGGGGGGAGAAGCTTATCCACAGCAGAAGGGGGTGACATGGCCCATCAAAGGGGCCCCCCTCAAAGGGGTCCCCAGACCCTGCACCAGAGCACCAGAGATGATGCAACAGACCCTCAGTGTTGCAAGGGACAGTGTGTCAAGCTAGCCCCTGCAAGGGGAGACACGTGGGCGTTCCCCACCTGGCCCAAAGCTTATATTAATCCACGGGATTCTGTACTCTTCGGCATGTGGCGGCGTGGCTACAGTGGCGACGGGGGACCCTCACCACCAGAAGACCAGATGGAGGAGAGCAACGAGACATCATCGGGACCCTTGGATGGGTGACATGCTTCCACCTAACCCCTGTCACCTCTCCCTGTCCCCCCAACCCCCCCACGCACACCTCTTTTTCTATTTCTTTCTTTCTTTTCTCTTTCCTTCCCTTTGCCTCTTTACTATTAAATAAAATACATCAATTTTCTGGCAACAACATCTAACCTCGTTTGGTTTTAATCTCGTTTCTGGGAATATTTAGAACCTTCTAAGTTCTTTCCGGTTTATGCACAGAGACTTAGCTTTCTTTGCTTTTCTGAGCTTAAACCGGGTCGTAACAGCCCTCCAAAAATTTGAGAGACCCCAGGGGAAATGCCCCATGGCCTCTCCCTTTAGTCGAATAAAGTAACGGGACTCCTCTGTCTCCTTTTTGGACATAAACCTCTGGTGTTGGTGGATTAATTTTCCTGACATAAATGACCCCAAGAAATGAGCCATCTATGACTAGTATGGGAAGGAAGGTAAGGGGATGAGTGCTATCACCCAAAGATAGGGGTGCTTTGTCCAAATAAGCTTTTATAGGTGAGGGAGTGTTGTCTCACCCTCAGCATAGCTGGAGTTGTCCTCATGATTCATGCCTTCCTCTGAAATGGGGCTGATAGCTGCAGAATCAGGGAGGGCAAAGGCTCTGCCGATGCCAGAAATCACCTCTCAACCTGCTCCTCCCCAGGCTGCTCCATTTTTCCAACCTGCTACCCTGCTTCCCAGGATGGCTGGAGTCTCCCTGCCCTCTGCCCCAGAGCCTGGCAGCCAGCTGAGATGATGGAAGTGGAAGGAGCTCATCTCCTGGGTCATACCTGGGGTAATTCAATAGTAACCTAAATTTCCCAGTGGAGAAGTATTTCTTCTGCCTGCATTTCCCCTCACATTTGGGCACTGGTCCCACTGTCCTCCCCAGTACAGGCTGACCTACAGGACTCAAAGCTTTTCCCAATTTAAGTAATAGGTCCTTGTTTTGAAACCAAGTGGCTGCTTTTGTCGGGGGGGGGGGGGGGGGTTGGCACAGAGGAGGAGATCCACTCCGCCACAGGTGGCCTTATTAGTTGAAAATGGAAGAGTGCAAATGTCATCTGCATTAACCAGCCCAGGGCTTGGGTGCTTCAAAGAGCAGGAGGTCTGGCAGGAACAGGATGCTGGGTGAAAGATGCAGCCCTTTTTGTGGGGCCAGCAGGCAGGTGCATCCCCTAATGAGCTACCAGCAGAATTTAACTAGCGGTGAGTTAATTCTTGACCTACTGTGTCAGGGCTATGATGGATGCACCCAAGTCACTTGATTTGCTGTGGTGTAAAATGAGAAGAGATTGTCTTAAGTGGGAAACCAGCCTTTCCCTAAAGGTACCACTTGTTGGGGTTTTGGGAGTTCTCCTTCTGTTTTCTTTTTCTTTTGAGGAATTTTTCCCATATATGTTGCCGGGGCGACAAATTGCTGGGTGCTTGGTAGCAAACAAGACACCTGGCCACAGGGGGAGGGGTCCAACTGGCTACTCTCTTTCACCTGGGGTTTTTCTCATGAAGGGTGGGGGGATGTCATGAGATTTGAACTGGGAAAAGGGGGTTGGGGAGCAGCCCCTGGTGGGCTGGTGTTCTTGGCGTTTGGAGGGAGAGAGGCTGCCATCGTTATTGTGAAAAACGAGGTTCACTCTCCTGTTAGGATTGAAAAGTTTAATCAAGGACAATAAGGGACAAAGATAATAAAGCAAAATTCACAGCGCTGGGTGCTTTGGCGCTCAGCCAAGAGCACACCTGGTATCTTGGAAACACCCTTTACATACACATCAGCCTATTACATATTCATAAACAATTATGCATATTCAAACTTTTATACATATTCAAACTTTTCTCAGGAACTGTTTAGCATGGCTCTTCCTTGGGTCCGCCTTTTTAGAGCATGCGCATTTCTTGGCTGTGGTTTTAGTCAGTTTTTATTATCACCTCCAGAGTGGGCTTTGGTCCATGGTTTCTGCAGACGGTAGTTGTTGATAGTTGGCATGTCAGTAGCAGGGGTCCTCAACACACATTGGTTGGATGTTATCCAACCAAGCAGACAGCTCACAAGCATAGCTATTTTAATATTATGTCTAAGTTTTAGGTTAAATGACAGAAATAAAGCCATTAGTTATTGTTAAAAAAACCTACATCTTTGTAACAAAGCTACATTATACATATAGCATCTATTTGTAACAAAGCTACTCTTACACATAGCATCTATTTGTAGAAAGCCATTATTATAATATCAATTACAAAAGCTACTTTAACGTCACCCATTTTAACATTTGCAGAAAGCCAATATTATAGCATCTATTTATCACATTGTGGAGGGAGTTCGTCAGCGCTGCAGGCTTCTGCTTTCATCTGCCTTCCTTCTACCAGAGAAACCCCGGGATCCCAAGCCCACCTTTCCCTGCCCCGCTGGGAGCGGGGCTGCGGCCGACCTGCCCCCGCTGTTGCTTCGAGCCTTCGTTACACTGTAGCCCCGCACGCCCTGCCGGCTGAGACCTCCCGGGGTTCCTGCTGCACCTCCGGAGTTTGATACATCTCGTCTGCCACCCGGGATCTGTGCTCGTCTCTGCTGTTCCAGCCTGCTGTTCCCGAGGGTCCAGCCGGGCACTGGGATCGGCTGCCCAGGGGGTTTGTGAAGCCTTTCGTCCACCCCTCCCGGGATCCCAGGCCACCATTACTGTGTGCTCCCCGAGCTCACTCCACAGCGCCCCCTGCAGCCACGGGGGAACCATCACACCTGCCCTGCTCACCAGGAGCCGCCAGGGCCCCTGCTGGCTGTGACTGGAACTGCACCAAAGGGGAAAGTGCCTGACAGCCAAGAGAGGCTGGCACTGGGTTTCTGGTTCTGTTTGTTGTTACTGCCATAGTTATTGTTGTTTGTTTGCCTTGTCATACATATATATATATTAGTAAAGAACTGTTATTCCTACCCCTCATATCTTTGCCTGAAAGCCCCTTAATTTCAAAATTATAATAATTGGGAGGGAAGGGGGTTGCATTTTTCATTTCAAGGGAGGCTCCTGCCTTCTTTGGCAGACACCTGTCTTTCAAACCAAGACACCACTGAAATCAAACCCTGCTTGGGCTGGCATCACCGGATTAAAGGTGGAACCTCCTGGCTTTACAGTCTGTTAGGGACAGAGACTCACTGCTAAAATAATTTCAAGTTAAGGAGGGAGGAAAGAGCAGCCCCCTCATTGTAGCAGAATGGGGAATACCAGTAAAACCGAACTCCATTGGTGTTTTGGGGAACTGACGCTATACCGCGCCTTAATTATGTCTCCCCGGATGGGGGAGTTTCCAGAGCCCTTGCCTGGGCTCTGCAGACGAACGGGACTTTTCCACGCTTTTGGTTTTAGAAAGTTGTTTATTAAGTCTTATCAGAGGAGCTCAGCCAGAGAGACATGACTCCCCTTAGGAAGCGTGAAGGAGAAGCCGAGTTATCAAGATAACGCTGTTCTTTTAAAGGTAAATTAGCCAATGAAAGCCCGAAACGAAAGATATTTTTACTTTTCTACCAATGTTCAATAAATCATTCTGTCACATGAAAGGATCTGCGGCATTTTTCACCCAATCATCTCAAATATGGAATATGGAGTAAAGAAAGAAGAAAGAAGAAGGCCTAAAACAACAACAATCCTCCATTTTGAAGGTTTTGCTTCTTATCTATTTTGCTATATTAACAAACCCAACACCTCTAAATTTTCACTCTGTGACAATCTTACATAATGTTCTATCACCTAGTTCACACCTGTGTGGATTCTGCTTCTTCCCAGAGGGTAGGTAATTTTCTCCATGGACAAAGGGTAAAGACAGGGTTGTCCAGGGGGGTAAAACTCTTCAAAACAGGCAGAGAAATATTCCCTGCACTTTGGACTCCAACAGGGAACCAGCACTGGTCACACACAGAAAGCTGGGGCAGAAATGGGTGAAAACATGGTTGGTGGCCCCATACACCTCTTATTTTCCATCAAATGCCTTTTTTTTTTTTTTTTTTTTTGAGCAGTATGTCCTGGACATTGGCATTTCAAGGGGCTTTTGGGTCCCACATGCTGGGGTGGGCAAGGTGAAGTGAAAGGTCCCCCTCCCCAGGATAGGAACTTCATCACTGATCCCCAAACTTGCCCACTCTATGCTTTGTGCTTGTCCCCATCCTTTCTCCAGCTGTGGGGAAGGTGGCACAATGGACAGCCTGTCAGAAATAGCCCTTCAGTGTCACCAGCATGCCCTGAAAAATGTCCTTGAGCTAGGCTTGGCTTAACCCTTCCCAGGCCTTACTGGTCAAAACTGGCCTTGCAGAGCATGTGTGGCCTCTTTGGAGGCCACTTGTCATGTGCCTTGGCTGCTTGGGACTTTGGGGGGTGTGTGTATGCAGTGGCGTAAGGCCCTGCCCAGCATCTGGAAGGGGAGTTTCCTGTGGGAATGATTGCCAAAATGTTGTGGATAAGTAAAACCTTACAAAATGAGGGCCTTGTTACCCTTGTCAAATCATGGCTCACTTCTGTTACTTCTGCTAAGCAGAAAAGGACTCTGGGAATGAATCAGCTGAAATAGAGGTAGAAAACAAGTTATATAACTGTAGGAAACAAGTTATATAACCATTGCGTGTTCACATCGTGGTTTATGGTGGTTGGTTGAATTATGTTTGTTGTGCTTCACAAGAATGTAACTGATAAAGGGCTAATTGCTTAAAAAGGCCTGGTTTTTGCAATAAAGTGATTCCTCTTTGCACCTGCCTGGGGAGTCCATGTTGTTTTGCATCATTACAAATGGCACCCAAACTATGGGATATCAGACTGCAGTGAAGAGGTGGACTGCAACCAGTAACGAAGCCCTCCGAACCAGGGAGTGGATCAATCCTCAACTTCAAGTAACGGACTCAAAATGCACATACATCACCTTAAGGTGAGCAGCGGGGTAAATTATGGGAGGAAAAATGTCACTTGAGCAAAAGCAGAGCCTAGAAAATTTACGACGGCTCTTACATTGACAGATAACAGACATTTCAGCTGCTAGGCTGATTGCCTTAATAGACTGGGTATGTGCAGCGGGTCCTGACATACCAGGTACTCCCGAGGTCAAGCCATCCCCTACAGGGATGTTTGATAAAGATCCTCAGCCAGGCGGTCCTTTTGACCCTGGACCCCGAGCAGAAGGCAGAGCTCAGACCCTGATACAACAACAGGGGACTTTATTTGTGAACCAAAATCCGACGGAGGCCAAATTGCAGGCACAGCCTATAAGATGAGGTCAGCTGGAGGAAGAACCAGGGGATTGTTAGTATCTTGGGACCGGGAGTGTCCTTGGAGCATCAGTGCAACTTAAAGATATTGCAATACATTCTCCACATTGGAGCAACTTTTATTATGGGTTAAAGAACCCTGTAACTGGTTTCTGAATGAGAGACGCTTTGATGTTAAAAACCCCTGCTCATAGCTGAGGCAGGAAGTGCAGCTCCTCTTACTCCTGGAAAGAAGCCAGACCTGTATTCTCCCTTAAAATGACCCTTACCCCTGTCAGGAAAATTAATCCACCAACACCAGAGGTTTATGTCCAAAAAGGAGACAGAGGAGTCCTGTTACTTTATTCGACTAAAGGGAGAGGCCATGGGGCATTTCCCCTGGGGTCTCTCAAATTTTTGGAGGGCGCTGTTGGTGTGCACTATGTGCTAGAAGAGAGATAGGCCCTGAGGGCCAGAGAGAGAGCCTCTTTCTTGGACCCGGAGGTGATCCTGGGAGTGCATCCAGGTCACCGGGGATGGGCTGAGAGAGGATTGTGGGTTTCTGGACAGTGTTGGACCTATGAGATGTGATAATTGTAGTTTGTGACCTTATAGGGTATTGTTTACTTGTTACCATAATAGGCAATGTCTGTGCACTATCCCAGGTGATTGGGAGACACTGAGGTGAACATCTTTCCTGTTTATATGATGTGATATCCTGTTGGGTGCTGGTACTTAAGGAATATTCACTGTGCAATAAATGCTTGCACTTTTCCATCTTGTGTGCAGAGCCATGCCCTTGCGTGATTACTGCAGGTGCAGCCTCCTTTTTATCTTAATTTTCCTGGCTGCATTTCCCTCTCTCTTTCCCCATTGGCTGAGGCAGTTGAGAGGTACAGACTTCCCAAATTGCTTAATATAGACCCCCTTCTAATATATAACCCCCCCCTTTTTGGTTTCCTATGGAATTTATGGTTCTTTCCATTGCTTCTTTCGTCTCTCAGTATCTATCTTCACCTATCAGCAAACCCACAGTTTGTTTGTAAAGACAAATCCCTCTCACTCCTTTCATCAATCAGTAGAATTCCTCCCATTGTTTCTTTGACCTCTTAGTATCGAGCTTTTACCTGTCAGCAGACCCACAGTTTGTTTGTAAAGACAAATCTCTCTCATTCCTTTCACCCCCGTCTCCGGAACCCTCTGATCCTCCGGCGCTTAGCGGAGAAACATTTGCACCGTGCGTCGAGGCTGCTCCTACGGCGCCGCCGCTTCCCCCCTCCCTCCTTCCCTGGCGGCGGCTGCAGCGGCTCCCTCCGGGGCCCTGGCAGAGCGTCCAGGTGTCACTGCCCTGGGAGATGGGTCAGCCTAGGGGGGTACTCGTCCCGCCTAGGAGGCTACAGTGACCTTTCCCGCAGACAGGCACTGAAAAGTGTCACATCTCGGCGGCCGCTTGAAATGGGCTGCACTGGCTCTGTATCAGCAGGCGCACCCAAAAGCCAGGGGACCCGAAGGTCTCAGTCTCTCAGGAATCCCGGGGGCGAAAGAGGCAAGGGAGAGGACCAGTCCGTGAAGTCTTCCAAGGTTTATTACCCCGAAAGCAAAGGGGAGGAACTGGCCGACGAGAGCCAGGGGCACCGTGGTTTTCTACAGGGGTGGTACAGAACAAACAACCAATAGAAGGTAAGCCCAGAGGGAGATCCCGGGGACACAGAACCAATGGCTAGGTTACAGAGGAGGGAATTTACAGAACAAACCTATTAACAACCGAACTTAACAGAACTTTCTGGAGAAGTGGTACGGGCTCAGAACCGGGTCTCGCCCACGGACTGGTCCTCGCTCTCCGAGTCGTCTGCCCATTGGGTAGGTATGCCGTGATGGACCGCGGGCGGACCCCAAGTGGTCCGAGGCACCCCAACACCCAGGGACAGCAACAGCTTCTTCCCCTCTCCCCCCACCCCCGGCGCTGCGTTCTCACTGTGTATCACCAAGCCGAAGAGGGCTCGGGGGGGGGGGGGGAGAGACAGGCAGGCCCCAGCGCCTACCCCATGCACCGCTCGGGGGGACTCAGACACCTACACTGCGCGGGAGGGCCCAGAGGGCCCGTTCAAGGCTACGCAGCTCGATCCCTGCATGTTTTTTCAAAGTACCTTTTAAATTAATGAAACTGAGTTGCAGAGAATTTGACCCATTCAAAAAAAAGGAAAGACCAGCTTCCAGCTTCCACCCTGCTGTTCCCCCCCTTCCCATGTTTGCGATGTGGAAAAGGTTACCACTGGAATGAAGCCTGTAGATCAACTTTTGATAAAAACGGTAACCCTCTCACTTAAACACAACCACAATATTCTTCAGCGCATCTTGGAGATTACCAAAGATTTTATGACTGTATAGTGCCTTGATAGAATGCAAGTATCTTTTGAAACCACTTAGAGAGTTAATGTTAATATAATTGTAATGTCCCAGGCCTGGATTTATAAACTTGTATATACCTTCTGTGAAGGAAAATTGGCAAATTTAGGTATTGTTAAGTTTCCTGCACATGGTTTAGTTGTTGTACTGATCATAAGGCTCTGAAGAGCATAATATTCATAATTACAGACATAACTTTTATGTCAAAGACAGCTGAGAAACTTTTCTATATGCGTCATTTTTTAAGTGAAGAGATAAATAACCTACACGAAGTCAGTATGTTTGATTTTCATTTCATAGTAAAAAAGGCTTCTATCTCATTTTGAGCTTCTGGGGAATACTTAATTTGTCCCAACCTTAGTGTCTTTACAAATGCAAATTATTTATGCTAAAAATAGGTTTTCCTAAATCACAAGAAAATTTTTGGCTTTTGTTAAAACTAACTTTGTATTTTCAGTAAACTGTAGATTTTGACAGGACTGTTTATTAGAGAGATTCAAGGTTATCTGTGTGACTGTAGTGTCCTTCTCCCTGCAGATAGCATTATATAATTCCTTGCTTTAACACTGCTTAGCAAGGTCTAAACTCTTCAACAGAAATGCTGATATATTGCATGATTGGTAAAACTTGTCATATAAGATGTATACTTCCTTTTCAAGAATTTTGATTTAAAAGTCTGATTGGACTGAATTAATACTGATTTTTGCTTATTAGTAATGAGGTTAGATGTTACCATGAAATTAGAAAATTGTATACCTGAAAAAATATTTGTGAAGTCAGTACCCTCAGAACATCATTTATCATTATATGGATGATATTTTAGTTTGTGGACAGGAAGATTCATATTTGTAAGATACTGTGGCCCATTAGAAAATTCAGTAGATCCCTCCTTGGAAATATTTAGGGTGGATATTAACTGACCAAAATGTGAAATCACAGCAATTAACTTTAATGCCTGATGTCAAAACATTGAATGATTTACAAGAGTTACTGGGACCAATTAGCTGGGTGAGGCCCATGGTAGGTTTAGCCACTCATCAATCAAAGCATTCCTTTCCTCACTTCCCCATTAACGTTATCTGCAGAAGCTATTCGAGGTTTAGATATAATTAGTTCACGAATCTCCACTGCAAAAGCAGGCAGAATTGTGCTAGCTTTACCTGTTCACTTGCTTTTTTACCCCACAGCTTTAATAAGATAATTTTAATGTGAATATTTCACCATAAAGACACGTGTGACAGCATTTCAAACAGATACAGCTGTTCAGTGATTCAAGTGTAATTATTCTTCCTTACCACTTATAGATTGAAATTGGACTTGATATTAAAACAGTTTAAGTACAGTGATGGGCCAGAAAAGTGCCTAGGAGTGACATCATCTTACAAAACAGACTCGCCCAGTATGTATTGTGTTATCCACTCAGTGGCTGAGTTTCTAATATTCTTTATTCTTATGGAAGAAGGAAAACTGGAGTAAACAGCAGCACACTCTCATGGCAGTGTTATACAATTAGGTCCTTGATGTTTTATCCTTAAATTTTTATATCTCATTAGCTTTAATAGTCCAAGCTCAAATCTATTGTACCGGCAATCTCAAAAAGTTGTCTTACCATCTGTGAACTGAGCAGGGTTGAAATGCAATTTGCCAAGATATACAGTGTTGTCATTTTTCTGAGTAAAGCTGCACTTTGAAAAACCCTGGCAAACTTAGGCTTATACCAGAAAAGTACTGACTGTGACCAGGCATTTTTAATAATGTTTGTAGTTACCATGAGCTATTCTCAAAACTAAATTATGTAAAATCACAACGTATTTGCCACACCTTTATAATCTTTCCAGTACATCCTGCAGTTGCTGCCATTTCATTTCTAAATCAGTTGTTTGCTTGCATATTGCTCATTGCTGTTTAACTATTGTATGACAAATTATCAGTAGCTTTCCTGTAATGATGGAGTCAACATGACAAATTCTGTTGTATCTGAAATTTTTAAAGGGGCACTCTCAAATTTTAATCTAGTTACTGGAGAAAAAGTGAACTCAGAACTCTCTGGCTATTGTCCTTAACTTCCACTGACTTTTGTCCTGCAGCAATTAATGCTTTTTCCCTGTTGCTATGCAAGTTATTCACACTTAAGAGTACTAGTGCCTACAGAGGGCCTGTGCTTATAGTGCTATGTGCACAAATTGAACCTAAAATCTGCTTTTGCCAGAGGTTATTCAATAAATTTGTTATCCAGATAAAGTAATTTAGTTTGTAGTTGATAATGTCCCTTTTAAATACCATGGACTGGGAGTTGTAATTTGTGTTTTACTGTATACCTAGCCACTGTCTCTTGGGAAAATTTGGATATCTTTCATACAATATTGGCAGACTTTGTGACACAGATTTTCTTTATCTTCAGACACATTGTTGCAGAAATGTTGTTCACTTGCCTTTAACACTAACAAACTAGGTGCACATAATGTTTTTTATTGACAGATTAGGATATGCAGTGAAGGCGGGTCTTACATGGCAAGAAGATTATGAATGGAAATATGCAATGAATCAAACAGGCGGCAAGAAGATCATGGATGGAAATATGCAATGAATGAAACAGGTGGTTCCACTCAACAGGGTGAACTGTGCAGCAGTGTTAGCTTTAAGGATTTTTACATAAGAAGCAGTTAATATGATTAGGGATTTGAAATATGTTGTTTATATCATAATGTGAATACATAGACTTTTTATAAAGGGATTTAGCTGTACGATGATTATTTAATGTTACTTATATGGGTTCCTTTGGTTGTTCATAGGTTGCTTATGTTACCATTGATTATTTATCTAATAATGGATGACAAGCCAGACTATCTACTTTAGAACCTATCATACCCTTGTGTAGTTATCTGCAAGGAATGTACAATTTTAAGAAACTTTCCCAACTGATATTAATAGAGGTTTGTTTGTAGGATATATTAGGGAAACCCTTCCAGTCAAGGCCTTGGCTCTGGCCAAGCCCTGACCCTGGCTGGTTGGGAATTATGCCAACAGACCCAGGTGTTTCTGCACTAAAAATGTGATCAACTCACTTTGACTTGCTGATTTGGTCTTATAAAAAGTGGACCCCCTTTCAAGGTAAACTTGGAAACCTTGCCCAGGAAAGGTTCTCCAGGTCCTCACTGTGAAATGAGGCTCCCCAGTGGTTGCAGGCTCTGGGTGATGGTAAAGTATTTAGGCAATTGATGATGTATCTTTATAACTCACTGTCCTTTCTCATGTACTAATGATTACATGTATTACCTTGCTTATTTTTGCTTGGTGTGAGTGTGCCGGTTTGGACAAATTTGGAGGAAAATATCCTCTGATAGAAGGCAGGTTATAACCACCCCTCCCCCACCAGGTTCGGGAAAAAAGAAATTTTCCTCGGAGGAAAGTGAAAGAGATAAAAAACTATTTATTTAACAAACACACAGGAAAAGGATACTATTGCTAAATAATAAAACCTCTCACTGTGGAGAGAAACCTGGGAAGATTTCAGAGTCCTTCTGTAGGTGTGGTCTCTCTCCTCCTCCTTGGAGCTGGGTTGGTGTGGGCCCACCTCCAGGGCCTTGGTGGAAAATTCCCTCAGTGTGTTCTGATGTTGAAACAGTCCAGAAGAGAAGAAGGGAAAAACCGAAGTCCCAGGAAAACAAAGTTCAACTCTCCATCTGTAGCTAACGAGCAGAGACCGAGGAAGAAAGAGACATGGACGGTTTAGGGTGAGAAGAAACTGACACTTTATTAATTTACAATTTCGCTTATATACCTTAGCACGCTGGACTGACATAAGGTTATTGGTTCTTTGACCAACCACCCCCCAGAGGGATTGGCTGAACTCAGCAACACTTATTTCAGATATTTTCTCCTTGGTATCATAACAATACCATAGTTTACAAAATCTCTCAACTGTTTTCCCATAGTGTCCGTGAGAAAGCAAGGCTTTCACACAGACGCTGTCAGAAAACAGAAATCTCTCTGCAGCCAGGCCTTAAGCATTCACATCCGTCTCCCTCCGGAGAAAAGAGCCGAAAGCTGGCTGAAAAGCAAGAAGGGTGCTTCCTCCGCTCTTGCTGCTGCAGCAGGAGAACGCAGAGGAGTGTGTATCTGTGTCCATGAACAACTGCTTTGAAAAGTTCACTTGGTTTTTTCCTCTCCCCCCTCTCGGGCTCAGTTTAAAGGCACAGAAAGGCACAAAATTAATTTCTGGGCATAGAGCAGCGATAGGGGATATGCATCATAAAGTCACCCCAAGACAGTGAGCTTATTCTTTTATTAGATGTATTGTTTTACTTTTGTGTTGCCTTCCTGTTCATAGTAAGAGATGCGCATGTTATCAAAAAACAAAGAAGGGGGAATATGGCTCCTCAAGAACATTTAGATAGTGCAATATTTGCACTAAATTTTTTGAATGCAGATCATCAATTTTGATTCCCGACAGAGCGATACTGCTCTGAAGATTTGCGTGTGCGGAACCAATTTCTAAAAATTTTACATAAGGATCCACAATTGGTGTGCAATGGCAAGATCCAGCTGATTTACTAACCTAGGGGAGAAGGTAGGCATGTGTTTTATTGCCAACAGGTCTAAAGTGGTTACCTGCTCGACTGGACAAACATCAATCGCCCCCTAGGATGAACAGAGCAAACTTATGGATCACCCTCACTAATGCTAGGCATATCGATACCATGTGCATTTCCGTGGAGAGAGATAAGATAGAATTGAGTTCCAGGCTGTGGTATGCGCCTGCAGAACACCATGACAGCACAAAGAAGCTTATCTCTGCCTGGCCTTGGGGGGAAGAAATGCCACACGGCAGACACCCTACTGAGAGGAGCCTGCTGGAAGCTGACAGACACCTGAACAGCTCATGATCACCCCTATATAAGGACATTAAGAAAGTGTGTTGCTGCTGTGGCAACGTGTGATAGGTTGCTTAGTGAAAAATACCATATAAGGAAATACCGTGTCTTGAAGAAGTGTATAAAACCAGCTTGATTCTCTCAATGAATGTCTCAGTATCCCTGCTGTTCTGAGTCCGTGCCTCTGTTGTTGCACATTTCTATGTCAGCTCCCAGTGATCCCTTTCGCATGTGTTTGGTAGGAGTGCCCATCAACAAGAAGCGTTTTGGTAAGCTGTACAATGAAAGCGTGCAGCAAAACTGCACAGCACCAGGTGTATTGCAGACCAGGTGGTGGTGCCAGGACACCTGGTGAAAGACTGCAGGATGGGATGAGACATGGTACAATGTTGGGGTGCCTCGGACCACTCGGGGTCCGCCCGCTGTCTGTCACAGCATGCCTGCCCAATGGGCAGATGACTCGGAGAGTGAGGACCAGTCCGAGGACGAGACCCGGTTCTGAGCCCACACCACTTCTCCAGAAAGTTCTGATAAGTTCGGTTGTTAATAGGTTTGTTCTGTTAATTCCCTCCTCTGTAACCTAGCCATTGGTTCTGTGTCCCTGGGGTCCTCCTCCAGTCTTGTTTCCTATTGGTTGTTTGTTCAGTGCCGCCCCGGTTCAAAACCTCGGCACCCACTGATTTCGGGGACCAGTTCGACCAGTTTGACGAGTTGACCAGTTCATCCCGTTCACCCCCACCGCTTTCGAGGCAATAAACCTCAGAAGATTTATATGGACTGGTCCTCTCCCTTGCCTCTTTTGCCTCCGGAATTCCTGGGGGGCTGAGATGGCCAGGTCCCCCCACTTCGGGAGCGCCGGCTGACCGAGCCAGAGCGCAGCCCCTTCCAAGTGGCCGCCGGGAAGCAGTGCCTGCCTGCGGAACTGCAGCCTCCGGTGTGGGGACGAACACCCCCCCCGAGGCTGACCCATCTCCCAGGGCAGTGACACGCTGGCGCCCGGAACACGGACCGCTGAAACCTGGTCCCTGCAGAACTCCGTGGCAGGCTCTCTGATACCTGCCAGGAGCTGAAAATCCCGGCATCTGCTGTCCCTTCGTCTACGTTCTGTTCTAGAAGCGCTGTGCTGCAAAGGCGGAGCTGAAAACCCTCGTGTTTCTGCTACGAGGACCGGCTCCAAACACCGGAAGACTTCTTTGTGTTTTTTCGTTCCAGTGGATCGAGTTTTGGTAAGTATTTTACCTTTTTTGTGCCCCTGGGCTGTCTTTTGTCTGCTGCGCTCTGCAGGAGCGATCCTTTTTCCCCTTGGGTAAGCGCTCCTCGGTTTCACTGGCCATTTTTTTTCTTTTCTGTGTTTCAACACAAAGGAGGGTAGAGGGAGGTGCCCTTCTGCCTGTTTTAAAACCTTTTTGTCTGTTTTCTGTTGGTTTTAAAATGGGAAATCGGACATCGGCACCTCAAAGGGAGATATATTCCCAAGTTTCTAATTCCCTAAGTGTGGGGGGGTTTAAATTTTCTAAAAGGGTGTTGAAAAGGTTTATAAGGTGGATTTTCTTTTACTTTCCTCGCGTAACAGTAACTGATGTGAAAAAGATCTC
The DNA here is from genome assembly GCA_014706295.1 of Lycocorax pyrrhopterus obiensis. Taxonomy (NCBI): domain Eukaryota; kingdom Metazoa; phylum Chordata; class Aves; order Passeriformes; family Paradisaeidae; genus Lycocorax; species Lycocorax pyrrhopterus. Next base: position 8,754,127 of record JACSVZ010000030.1, read on the forward strand.
ATTTTGGAACCTAGTAGGAGATCGAATAAGGGATTTGCAGAGTTTTAAAGACAAATCTGTGGAAGAATTTATTCCACTTCTAATGCAAATTAAAAATGCAGTTATACTGGACAAGAAAGTAAAAGAAAAAGCCACTAAAGCAGTTCTAACCTCCAGTTCTCCTTCTCCCTCTTCCCAAGAAACCCGTTTTTCCTTTCCCTTGTCCCTTGAGTGGAGTATACTGAAAAGAGGAAAAAGCCAAAGGGCTCAGGACTGCCTCCAGCTTCCTGCCTCTTCTCAGTATTCCTCGTACCCCTGTCAGTCTAGCCTCGGCCAAGCTAGTTTGGACCTGTCCCCAAAACCTCTTTCCTGTCATTTTTCCCCAGTTAAAAGCCCCAGTTTAAACGTGAAAAGTAAAAAAGCTATCCCAGGGGGCATTCCCTCTGAGTCCCAGAATGGCGGCGGCCACATGGCCGAGTGCGCCAAAACCCCTTCTTCTTCCCACAATCCCTTTCGGTTGTCTTTCCGGAACCCCTTCCTCTCTTCACCGGATGTACCCCCTGAGTCCTCCAGACCTGTCAATCTTGCTCACTCCTCCCCCCTGACGTCATGCGAGCACGGTTCGGCTCCACCCCCTGCTCCTCCCTGTGACAACATCGCAGGGGAGGAGTCAGGTGGAGGTTCCCACGCCGCCCCCTTCGGTCGCGCCGCCCCCACTGACCCCTGTCCATCAGGGCTCGGGAGCTCAGCCTACCCCGCCTCTCTTCCTGCTCCGGCCGGAAGAGACTCCATCTTGGATGAGTTTGCAAACAATGAAGCTTCTGCTACTGTCCCCTTTGCAGCCCCAGTTATTTATAACAGGCAAGGATTGAATCCTCAATGGAAGCTATTCGATTATAATAACATCAAAGATGTCTGTAAAGCATATAAACAATATGGTAAGGATAGCCAGTATTTTAAGAATATTTTTAATGCAACTTGTACTGCAAATGTTTTAGTACCATATGATATAAAGAGAATTATTTCAAGCCTACTATCCGTTACCGAATTCAAATTATGGAGGGGCCTGTGGAAAGAACAGCTAGGGGAGCTGCTGCCAGTCATTTTAGGAAATCATAATCATGCCAATATCACATTGGATCATTTAATAGGGGAAGGGCAATTTACTAAGCCACAGGACCAAGCAAACCATATACCCAGAGAGGTCCTGGAAATAATATGGGGGGTTGCAGAGAAGGTATTTTTTACAATGCCTTCAAAAACAACCATAAAGATCAGTTACACTGCCATCAAGCAGGGCCCAGATGAGGACTTTATGGACTTTGTGGACCGATTAACAGCAGCGGTCAAGACTCAAATTGATGATGTCTCTGTCCATGAAAGAATTATAACTGACTTTGCAAAACTGAATGCAAATGAAACATGTAAAGCAGTCATTAAGACACTGCCATTCAAACCTCCTCCATCTCTGCTGCTGATCACGGAGGCCTGCATGAGGCATGTGACTGATTCTATAGAGACACAGGGAAATAAAGAGGAGTCAACAGGAAAGTTTTTAGCACATCCTGCCAATGTGGAGGAAAACAAAAATGATAAGTCTTTGTGGGTTTGTACGAGGTGTGGAAAAAAGGGCCACACTGCAAAATTCTGTCGTGCCCCCGCACCTAACCGTTGTGTTTCCAAGCCTCTCATTTCAGCCAAACCAAGAGCTTCTCCTCCTGTACCATCAACTGCAGAAAAGCTGCCAAAAAACTGAGATCAGAGCACGAAAACCTAGAGGCAGGTTCGCGTGGGGATACAAATGAAAAAGCTGCCTCAATTCCAAAACTCTCAGCTAAACTACTGGATGGAACTCATATGAAATATCAGCAAGTCTACAGCCTTCCCTGTCGCCTCAACAGCGTGATAAGTACTGGTTTTATATTTACTTTCGGACATCCTTACAGCACGCTGCCAGAAGTGGAAGTCATTCCCACGATTAGCCAGCTGGACAGTGAGGGGAGATTTAATGTTATTGTTAAATGTCATTTTCCACCATTTTTCCTCCCTAAAGGTTATGATATTGCACAGGCATTCGTGCTGCCAGCGACTTTTTCAGAGCCGAGCAAGTCCCCTGGCGTGTACTGGGCAGAAGTAATGGGGAAGGGTCGTCCAATGCTTGACTGTAGACTGTCTAATAACAATGACTCCTATTCCATTACAGGCATGATCGATACAGGAGCTGATGTAACTATCATTTCGGCAACAGATTGGCCTCTGATGTGGAGCCTGCAACTCAAAGATGGCCTAATTTCGGGGGTAGGTGGATCTGTGTCCGCCCACCGGAGCAACGATGTTATTCAGATAGAGGGACCCGAAGGTAGGATAGCCTCTATCCGACCCTTTGTCATGGATTCGGGATACACATTATGGAGGAGAGATCTTATGTCCCAATGGGGGACCTAGGTGGAGGTAACACCAGAACCCCGGGATTTTCCCTAAGGGCCACTGTGGAGCACCCTATCCAGAAACTGAATTGGAAAACAGATGACCCGATATGGATAGATCAGTGGTCTTTGCCTATAGAAAAACTGAGCGCTCTGCATCAGCTCGTGGAGGAACAATTGAATAAGGGCAGTATCGAACCGTCCATTAGCCCCTGGAATCCCCCAGTGTTTGTAATAAAAAAGATGGGGAAAGACAGCTGGCAATTCCTCCAGGATCTGAGAAGGATAAATAGTGTAATTGAGGACATGGGAGCTCTCCAGCCAGGAATGCCATCTCCCTCTATGCTCCTGAGGGGCTGTAAACTGGCAGTCATTGATATCAAAGACTGCTTCTTTCAGATCCCCTTGCACCTGGCCGATGCTCCTAGATTTGCTTTCTCTATCCCATCTATTAATCGTGAGGCCCCAATGCAACGTTTTCACTGGCGAATCCTCCCTCAGGGGATGAAAAACAGCCCGACTATATGTCAATGGTATGTCGCAAGCATACTGGGCCCAAACCGAAAAATTGCCCAGAAGTCCATCATATTACATTACATGGACGATATATTAGTCTGCTCCCCAAATCAGTCATACCTAGAATGGACCTTAGAGAAAGTCACAGAAGCCTTGCAAAAAGAGGGATTTGAAATACAAAAAGACAAAGTTCAGGTCACAAGTCCATGGAAATATCTCGGACTCTCCATCACTGACACTAGCATAACACCACAAAAAATAAAGATTAATGAAAATCCCAAGACATTGCAGGAGTTACATCAGTTATGCGGATCCATCAGCTGGATCCGACCGCTTCTGGGACTGACGTCAGAGGACCTAGCACCTCTCTTTAACCTACTTCGAGGAAACGACAACCGGAATTCTCCACGAACTTTGACACCTGAAGCCAAACAAACTATAGGTAAAGTGCAGCAGGTGCTGGAGTCCAAACAAGCCCACAGGTATGACCCACAATTGCCATTTCAATTTGCCGTCCTAGGAGTCATACCACATCTCTATGGGTTGATTTTCCAGTGGGATGCTGTGCAAAGAGACCACTTGTTAATAATCGAGTGGGTTTTCCTGGCGCATTTACCATCCAAAAGCATCACTACGCCTCAGGAACTCGTGGTAAAGCTCGTTATAAAAGCACAATCTCGCCTCCGGACTTTAGCCAGATGTGATTTTACATGCATCTACTTACCTCTAACCAATGAGGCTTTAGAGTATTTGCTTCAAACCAGTGTCTCTCTACAATATGCTCTGGACAGCTTCCCAGGTCAGATATCAATTCATTTTCCAAAAGACAAATTATTTAATTCAGCACTGAAAATTATTCCTAGAACCATCCAAAGTGCAAAGCCACTGGACGCACTGACAATTTTTACAGACGGCTCCGGAGCATCCCACAAGTCTGTCATAACTTGGAGGGATCCTCAAACACAGAAGTGGGAGTCCGATGTCAAAAAGGTGCCTGGCTCGCCACAGGTGGCAGAGCTAGCAGCCGTTGTCAGAGCATTCGAGAGGTTTCCTGAACCATTTAATTTGATCTCAGATTCAGCCTATGTTGCAGGGATTGTGTCCAGAGCTGAGAATGCAGTGCTCAAAGAAGCAAAAAATCCGTTGATTTATCACTTGCTCTCGAGACTGATACATCTAATATCCCACCGAGAGCAACCATTCTTTGTGATGCATGTGAGATCGCATACGGATCTTCCAGGCTTTATCGCCGAGGGGAACCGGAGAGCAGATGAATTGGCATTACCTGTACAAACTGCAAATTTGCCAGACCTGTTTCATCAGGCGAAGATGAGCCATGCCTTTTTCCATCAAAACGTTCCGGCTCTAACACGGATGTTCCATCTCACCTGTGAACAGGCCAGAGCCATTGTGGCGACATGCCCTAACTGTCAGAAATTCCAAGTGCCTTCACTTGGCTGTGGGGTCAACCCTAGAGGGATGGGGAGCAACGAGTTGTGGCAAACAGATGTTACACACATTCCATCTTTTGGCCCGCTCAAATATTCCATGTATCTGTAGACACTTATTCAGGAGCCGTGTTCGCCTCTGCCCATGCCGGGGAGAAGGCAAAAGATGTCATAAACCATCTGATGCACGCGTTTGCCACACTAGGGGTCCCTAAACAGATAAAAACCGACAATGGCCCAGCGTACATCTCTGCTGCCCTCAGGAAATTCCTGCAGAATTGGGGAATCCACCACAAAACAGGCATTCCACATTCCCTGACAGGACAGTCGATCGTGGAGAGGACACATCAGTCGTTAAAGAGAGTGCTGCAACAGCAAAAAGGAGGAGACGAAACTAACAACCCGGTCTTCCGTTTGACGAAGGCCCTCTTTGTCATGAACTTTCTAAATTGCTCAGCTGAAAACCCAGATCCACCAGTAGTTATTCATTTCAACACAGACATTAAATTAAAATCCAAGCAAAAACCACCAGTTATGATAAAGGATCCAGAGACACAAGAAACTAAAGCCCCTTTCCCACTAATAACGTGGGGAAGAGGATTTGGGTGTGTATCCACCCCTGCAGGCCCAAAGTGGGTCCCAGGGAAATGGATAAAACCATACGTACCCCAAGGTAAAAACGATGTGGACCATTTACAGAATGAGGGAATCACTTAATTGTTCTGTTAACATTTTGCTGCTTTGTTATCACTTTTAGGTTTCATCATGGCATGCTGTTCACTCCTGCTATTTTTCCTGATTACATCAATAACCCAAGGATGGATCATCCCCCAGCCGAAGGCGAACGTGCGGACGACTCTCGCGAAAGCCATGAACCAGTCCGACCTGTGTTTGTCTATGAGCAGCGCGGAGGACCCCATGTCCACTTGCCTAGTGGGGGTCCCCCTAAAAGCCAACGACTACCCATTTGTGGGTAGGAAGCCTGACCCCATCCACTCCTGGGACGCGTGGGCAGAGGCTTTACCACAAGCACCACATGAGCCACAAGAATTGGCTCTTGTTGGCTCGACTAAAGTCACTTATTGTGTCAGTTATAGGCTGAAGGGCAAAGAACGGGTTTACCTGTTGGTCGATCAGAGAAAAGAACACATTTTAAAAGTAAACCCACACGATCCAGTATATAATATCCCTAACTGGTGCAGTGGTACAGCCATTACATCTGCTGAGTCCACAGAGATACCCAGGCAACTCCCTACTGGAGTTTTCTTCATCTGCGGAGACCGAGCCTGGGCAGGGATCCCATTCCGCCTGCAAGGAGGGCCGTGCACCCTAGGGCAATTGGCTTTGCTAACCCCTGACAAAAAACATTTAGTTGATTGGGCATCTTCAAAACACACGAAGAGATCAATCGGACCCCTAAATGAGAATTGTGACTCAGAAGTCATCTCTTGGCCATACTCCAAGAGGGTCGCAGTTTCAATTTTTCTCCCCTGGGTGACGGCCGCCAGAGCTTTGGGCCAAATTGTCCACCTAGAATGCTGGCTTGGGAAGCAAGCTAACTATACTTCCTGAGCATTGTCAGAACTCCTTGCAGACGAGGAGACCACTAGGCATGCAACCCTTCAAAATCACGCTGCCATCGACTACCTGCTGCTTGTGCATGGTCACGGGTGCGAGGAATTTGAAGGAATGTGTTGTTTTGATCTGACCTCGCACTCGGAAAATATTTACGCTGTCATGAGTAACCTCAAGCAGCAGGTGCAGCAATTGAAGGCCGAGAACAATGACTGGTTTGTCAATTTATTTAATAGTATTGGACTTTCGGGATGGGTAATTTCTATATGTAAGTCCATCCTTAAGTTAGTCATTGTAACCTGTTTGTTCCTTGTAATGTTGTCCTGCTTCAGGCACTCTATGTTAAAATTAATAAGAAAAAACTGGGGAGATGTTGGGGTGCCTCGGACCACTCGGGGTCCGCCCACTCTCTGTCACGGCATGCCTGCCCAATGGGCAGAGGACCAGTCCGAGGACGAGACCCGGTTCTGAGCCCACACCACTTCTCCAGAAAGTTCTGATAAGTTCGGTTGTTAATAGGTTTGTTCTGTTAATTCCCTCCTATGTAACCTAGCCATTGGTCCTGTGTCCCTGGGGTCCTCCTCCGGTCTTGTTTCCTATTGGTTGTTTGTTCAGTGCTGCCCCGGTTCAAAACCTCGGCACCCACTGATTTCGGGGACCAGTTCGACCAGTTTGACGAGTTGACCAGTTCACCCCGTTCACCCCCACCGCTTTCGAGACAATAAACCTCAGAAGATTTATATGGACTGGTCCTCTCCCTTGCCTCTTTTGCCTCCGGAATTCCTGGGGGGCTGAGACGGCCAGGTCCCCCCGCTTCGGGAGCGCCGGATGACCGAGCCGGAGCGCAGCCCGTTCCAAGCGGCCGCTGGCAAGCAGTGCCTGCCTGCGGAACTGCAGCCTCCGGTGCGGGGGCGAACACCCCCCCCGGGGCTGACCCATCTCCCAGGGCAGCGACAGTACAAAGATCTGAGAAGGATGCATGACTTCCCAGCTTTGCCCTTGCAGCCACAGGAACTAGACACATTAGGGACTTCGCATGCTTCACTATGCTTTTACATTAATCTTACATCCGGCATTTATATGAACAGTGCTAACTTTGATGTGTCTCCTAAAGGTATTTTTAGAAACGCTTCCTTGTGGTGTAATTGGACCTTGGAAAGTCAGCTGACACCTGGCATCAGCGCTATTGCTCTCTCTTCAGACTTGTTCTTAGTATGTGGAGAACATGTTGGGAAAGGTATATCAGGCAGAGCTGTTGGTGGACCATGCACCGTTGGCCAATTAACCTTGTTTCACCCAAGTCAGACTGCTCTAATTATTGCAGGGCAGTGTCAGGTTAGGTGTAGCACATATGTTCTTAACAAAAAAGGTGATCCAAAGGTAACCTTTTGGAATACTGCAGAGCGCATCTCTGGCAGCATAATACCATCAGTAAGTACTGCTCACGCTTTGGCTTCTTTAAACAAGCTTGGCTGGTGGCTTGCAAAGGAAGCTAATGCTACTAGTGCCACTCTTTCAGCAATGCTAATTGACGTTAGTGCAACACGCAACACTGCAAAACAGGGTGGCCATTGACTTCTTACTGTTGGCTCAATGTTGAGCTTTTGATGAGATACCCTTCCTTTTCGGACTAGGGTGAAAGAGCAGAGGAGGCTGCTGTTCTGCTAAGTTCTTTATTTCATAGTCTCATAGTCTTCTTGAAGGCAGAGTTCAAAGGGGTTACATGATAAGGCCAAGCAGCAACAGCAGCAACAGCAGGCAAAACAGCAAGTAGCAAACAGCTGCTAATTCTAATTCTAATTCTAATTCTAATTCTAATTCTAATTCTAATTTTAATTCTTTCTTACAGAAGTGTGGATTATATTTGTTAATTGACCAATAAAATTCACACACGATTCTAGTTTTTCTTAACCTATCCTGGTCTAATTCTAACAGTCGTAAATCTTACACAAGTATTACATAGGTATTACACAGATTTGCATATATAGTTTCTATCAGCTCTTATTGTTTATGTGAACGCTACCTAAAAAATGTGAACAGCATAGTTCTATCTATATTTTGTCTAAAGTAAAGAAATTCTGTGAAAAGGTAACACTGCTGCAGTAAAAACTGTTTAAGGTCTCTGCTGCAGCTTTTCAATGTTTAAGGCACTTAGCATATGTTTCTACTAAAAGTTAAAAATCTATATTTCTTGTCACTGCCCTGGGAGATGGGTCAGCCTCAGGGGGTGTTCGTCCCTGCACCGGAGGCAGCAGTCACTTTCCCGCAGGCAGGCACTGAGAAATGTAACTTCCCGGCGGCCGCTTGGAACGGGCTGCCCTGGCTCGGTCTCAGCGGGCACACCCAAAGCGAGGGGACCAGGTGGTCTCAGCCCCTCAGGAATTCTGGAGGCGAAAGAGGCAAGGGAGAGGACCAGTCCGAGTAAACCTTCCGAGTTTATCGTCCCGAAAGCGGTGGGGATGAACTGGCCAACGAAATCAGGGGGCACTGAGGTTTTGAACCAGGGTGGCACGGAACAAACAACCAATAGGAAACGAAGCCAGAGGAGGATCCCAGGGACACAGAACCAGTGGCTAGGTTACAGAGGAGGGAATTAACAGAACAAACCTATTAACAACCGAACTTATCAGAACTTTCTGGAGAAGTGGTGTGGGCTCAGAACCGGGTCTCGTCCTCGGACTGGTCCTCGCTCTCCGAGTCATCTGCCCATTGGGCAGGCATGCTGTGACAGACAGCGGGCGGACCCCGAGTGGTCCGAGGCACCCCAACATTGTACCATGTCTCATCCCATCCTGCAGTCTTTCACCAGGTGTCCTGGCACCACCACCTGGTCTGCAATACAGAAGGTGAGGGAAGGTGAGGAACCTACCAATCCCATGCATCTGCTGGATTGTCATAGTTCCACACATTTTGTCTTAACAAAGGGACCTTGAATAGCTTGATCAATTTCTATTGGAATTGGCCAAGCATCCATTGGCGCACCAACCAAACAGGTGGAAAATGGTTTCTCAGGGGTCATGTTGGACAGACATATGGTATCTAAACCTGATGCATTAGCTAAAGTCACCCAAACATTTAATTTAGGTTGGTTAACTGGTAAATCTGCATGGCTAAAAGCAAGAAAAGCAAAAAGGTATAAGCATAATTTTCGATTAAGTTCCATATTCTTCTTATGCTATCATCTAACAAAGAATTCTACAATACTACTAATTCCCACACCCAAAGTTCACAATCTTCTGCAGATAGAATGCAAGACGTCAGGCAGAAGTTGCAATCTCTGTACAATTCATGTCTGTGTGCCTGCTTCTTTACTTGCGGGGTTGTCAGCATTTCTTCGCGCTTGATAGGGTTTCACGTTCTTCGCTGGAAGCCATCTGAGTTGGCCGCCTGTAGAAACACAAGCAAACCCTTTGCCCCATGTTATTAGAGGAAATGGACCTTCAATCTGCCCTGTTTCTGGGTTTCTAATCAACACTGGAGGATTTTCTTTTAACTTTGCTCTTGTACTGTTAGAGAAATGTCTGAAAATTGGTGGATCGGGCTCTACAAAGGAGCTGTTTAAAAAATTAAAGCCATACAAAGCTTTACTCAACCTCATCTGTGGTGTTGCCTGTGCCAACCCTCCCTTTTGCTGATCTAGAATACGTTTTAAAGAGTGATGTGTTCTTTCAACAATGGCTTGACTTGTGGGAAAGTAAGGAACACCAAAAGTATGCCGAACTCCCCAGTCCATTAGAAAATCGGCCAATTTCTTTGCGGTGTATGCAGGGCCATTGTCTGTTCTTATCTCTTGGGGTACCCCTAATGAAGCAAACACTTGCAAAAAATGCTGACGGGTGTGACTGGCTGTCTCACCTGTATGTACTGAAGCAAAGACTGCACCTGAAAAGGTATCCACTGATACGTGGATATTTTTAAATTTCCTGAAAGACGGGTATTTGGTGATATCCGTCTGCCACAATTGCAAGCTTTGCAATCCTGAAACAGGAGGCTGTACAAATTGGCAGTCAGGACAGGCACTTATGATTGCTTTTGCCTGATCCCTAGAAAGATGAAACATTCGCATGAGTGCTTACACATTTTGATGAAAAAAAGCATGACTCAGTGTAGTGGGTTGGCCCTGAGTTGATGGACAGTTTTTTAGACTAATGACGCTTCTCGCAATTTACCTATTTAAACCACGCGGAAAGACGGGAATTTCCCTTTCGTTCCAGCTCGCCTGCCTGAAGGTGGGGGGGCCTCGGAGCCTCCGGACCCTGCCGGGCCGGGCCGGGGCCCCTGCCCCCCTCCCCTTTTCTCAACGCCCCGGCACAGACCCCGGGTCGCTGGGAGGGGGAACTGTCCCCCAGCTGCAGGCAGCTAAAGCCAGCCATGGACTGCCTCACAGCTAAACCTAATCGGCGCGGCTTCGTAGGACCGGTGGGTCCCTGTCTTCACCACATGGAGCCAGCCTCCTGTCTGCAGCCAGCACACTTCGTGCAGAACTGAAGAAGACGCCATGCAGCCAGCAGCACAAAGCGAGCGAGGCTTTCTCCTCCGTAAAGCCTGAACAAAAACACTCCGCAACATGGTGGCTTCAGAGTCAAAGAGAAAGAGAAAATGAGTCATGTGGGACGGAGCTGAAAATGGCGGCGGGAGAAAAGAGGGCAGCGCCGCATTTCTCGCGCATAGCTTAAAAATACTTCTTGTATGCCATGGTAAGAAACTGTAATATCACAAACTGTTTGTCTCTTTAATCCATTTGAAGTACATGGGGGGATGGAGAATTCACGTGTGGCCTGTGAAGATTGTGAAGAGTGCCTATGCCAGGCTATATAGAAGCAGTGAGAGGCTTTTAGATACTTGTGGCGAAGAAAGCCTTGTGTTCAGGCCAAAAAAACTCATCCTTAAAAAGATTAATAACCCCATGTGATGGCCCATGTTTGGCAGTGTGAAAGAACTGTGAGATTTTTCATGGGAGAGATGTTTTACACCACAGCAGATTGTTTCTTTCCAGGCGGATCTGCTGTTGGTAGCTGTTTGGGAACCAGGTAAAGCAGAAGAAAACCCTTTTTCCCTTAAGCATAAGAAAGAGACTTTTCAAGAACTGCAAAACTGACTAAAATCCCATGTTCTGTTATCCTTTGTGCGAGTTGAGTAAAAGGAGGGAAGTGCTGGAAGGGGGGGGGTTTGCTTTAATTTCTTGAGGTTTTTTTTTACTTTTAATTCTATTAGTAATAAAACTCTTTCTTTGTATTGCAGCTATTTAAAGTTTGTGCCTTCTTTGTTTTTTCTCTTAATTCTTATCTCACAGAAAGAAAATAAGTAAGTAATAGATAATTCAAACCAAACCACTACACTCAGTTTTTGCTTGTTCAAAAATGTTAGGCAGGGTATTAACAACAGCTACTGTCAATTCATCAGCTCTTGCATTTCCTTCTGCCAAAAATCCTGGAAGCGAAGAATGTGCTCTGATATGAGAAAAAAAATATTGACTTTTTCTGTTTTGTAGATTGCTCTCTCCAGCCATCCCTGCCATCCAGGGCTGGTAACTCCCTCCTCGGAGCCAGGAACGGGCCCATTAAAAGTGAAATTATAAAGCACAGCTGGATTTTAGCTCTCTGCCTCAACTCCTCTCTGAACACGGAAAGAAGGAGAAAAATCCCTTTATGATATTATACAATACATCTCAAACACTGAGGTCCTGTTGAGAGCTGTCGCTGAAGTGCTGCCTAAAGCTGATGTCTTATCTCCCTAATTCTCGAGTATTCCTAAAGAAGTGAGTGCCTTTCAAGTCCCAGTGCTGTGAAGTCCAAGGTGAGCTTGGGGATGCAGCATTCCCGTGCCAGCAGCAGCTGTTTCTGTCAGGAAAATTAATCCACCAACACCGGAGGTTTATGTCCAAAAAGGAGACAGAGGAGTCCCATTACTTTATTCGAATAAAGGGAGAGGCTATGGGGCATTTCCCCTGGGGTCTCTCAAATTTTTGGAGGGCGCAGCCTCCTATTTATCCTAATTTCCTGGCCGCATTTTGTTGTGGTGCCTTGGCCCACCTCGGGACAGCCCACTGCCCGTCAGCTTATGTCCATCCAATGGGCAGATGAGTCTGAGTCTGAGGGGCTGTCCGTGGGCGAGGCCGAAGTCTAAAGTTACTCCCCCATTCTCGAAAGTTCCCTGTTATTCGATTGTTTATTGGTCTAGGTTGGTTGTTCCCTCCTCTGTGCTCACTGGATTGGTTTGTTGTTACCCGCGTTCCTCCCCCTACACTGTTACCCATTGGTCCGTTTTGTTCGCTCCTCCCCTTTTCCCTTTGATACTTAAAGCACTTGCCAGACCCTGTTCCTCGGCCATTTTCATCCCTGACCCCTTCAGGAATAAACTCCTGGAATTCATATGAGAAGGTCCTCTCCTGCCTCCTTTGTTCCCGGGAGCTTGGGATTGCTACACCTGGTCTCCTTGAGGTGTGCCTGCTGTGCCTGGAGCCGGTGCAGCCCGCTTATCGGCCGCCAAGAACTGGACACACTTTTGTAGTCGTGTCTGTAGGAAGGTCACTGAAGCCTCCAAAACAGGAGAAACACTCCTGAGGCTGACCCCAAGTGACACGTGGCGCCCGAACAGGGACTGCAGTGCGAGTGCAGTCCCTGCAGACTTCCCTGGCAGTCTGGACTACAACATCAAAGCCAGAGCTACCAGGAGTTTAGTTTTCGGCAGCTGCGTCCCCTTGTCGAAGCGCGCCTCGTTTTAGAGTGCTGTGCTCTGAGGGGGAGCTGACAACCTCTGCTCAAGAGAACCGGCTCATCCCCGGGGAACTTTCTCAGTGGATTTTCGTTCTAGAGATCAACTTTTGGTGAGTTTTTCTGCCCTTGGGTGGCTTTTTCCTTTGCTCTCTTTTTCTACCCTTGGGTGAGCCTTTTTCCTTTGGTCTCTGGGTGGTTTTCTTTCTTTCTTCCTTTTACGCTGAGAGGGATGGAGAATTGGGGTGCATTTTAAAATGGGAAATAAACTTTCTGCACCTCAGCAGGAGATCTATGTCCAAGTTGTGGGATCCCTTCAGGGGGGTGGTTATAAGTTTTCAAAAACGTTGCTAAGGAAGTTTGTAAAATGGATTTTCCTCTATTTTCCTCAAGTGTCTGTTTCAGACATAAAAAAGAATTTTTTTTGGAGTGCAGTAAGCGATAGATTGATGCTTTTGCAAAATTATAAAGATAATTGGGTAGATAAATTTGTCCCATTGTTAATTTTAATTAGAGATGCTACTGCAAGAGAAAGGAAAATAAAGGAAAAGGCAAAAAATGTCCCCAGTTCTCCCTGTCCCCCGAATCCTAAAACCTCTGTTCCTAACCCCTTGTCCCCTAAGCAGAAGATATTGAAAGCTGCAAAATGCCAAAAGGCACAGGATTGCCACCTGCTTCCTGGCTCCTCTCAATCTCTTCAGCCCCCTTGCCAAAGTAGTACTGGCCACACTGCTTCAGAATTGTCCCAAAACCCTCTTTCCTCTCCCTCTGACCAAGTTAAAAATCCTTGTCATTCTGAGGCTCAGAATAGTGAGAGCCGTGCAGTTCAGGCAGACATTTTGCCTTCCCTTTCCCTTTCCCTTTCTCCCCAAAAGGGCGGCAGCCACATGGCAGAGCCCGCCAAAACCCCTTCTCCTTCCCACAGTCCTCTCTACCCTTCTTCCCGGAACCCATTCTTCCCGCCACCGGAAATGCCCTTTACTAACTCCTCCCAATCCTCAAACCCCGCCTCTATTACATCAAGCGGGCGTGGTCTCGACTTCCCCTCCACCCCTCCCTCAGCTCCTCCCATTGATGACCTCACTCCGGAAAATTTAGCTTCCAGTTCCCACGCTGTGAGAACCGGAAGTGACGCCATTTTGAACTGGAACCCGGAAGTCAATTTGAACCCTTTTGCTGCTCCTGTACAGTATAATAGAGCCTGACAAAACCCCCAATGGAAGCCTTTTGATTATAACAACTTAAAAGATGTCTGCAAGGTGCAAAAAGAATATGGGAGGGACAGTCAATATTTTAAAAATTTGTTTAATGCCACGTGCACTGCAAATGTATTAGTCCCTCATGATACCAAGAAAATTATTTCATGCTTACTTTCCTCAAATGAATACTGATTATGGCAAGGGTTGTGGAAAGAACACTTAGCAGAGCAGCTTCCATTAATATTGCAGGATCCAAATAATGCCAACTTTACATTAGACCACTTATTTGGAGAAAATCAATTGAGTAAGCCACAAGATCAGGCCAATCAAATTCCTAAACCGGTTCTAGATATTATATGGGGTGCAGCTGAAAAAACATTCTTTAATATGCCCTCAAAACTAACAACAACTATGAGTTACACTGCCATCAAACAAGCTTCCCAAGAATCATTCATAGAATTTGTTGATCGCCTGGAGGCCGCGATCAACAAGCAAATTGATGATGAAAACTTACGAAATCAATTGTTAACGGAATTTGCAAAAAATAATGCAAATGAAACATGTAAAAGAATCATTAGCACCCTTCCATTCAAGCCGCCACCTACTCTGTTGCTAATGACAGAAGCTTGTATGAGGCAAGTGACACTAGAACCAGAAACACAAAAGAAAAAGGGGGAGTTGTCAGGGAAAATTATAATAAATGCCACAAAGCTGGGAGAAAATAACACAGAAAAGCCTATTTTCATATGTAGCAGATGTGGAAAAAAGGGCCACACTGCCAAATATTGTCGTGCTCCTGCTCCCATTCATAGTGTTCCTAAGCATGTTGTTACAGAAAAACCTAAGGACTTGGTATCATCACCTGTGAATATGCACCAGGGAAACTGAAAAAGCAGCGCAAAAAAGCAGCCCCGCGTGAAGATAGAAATAAGGAAGCTGCCCAGAGACTACAAGCAAAAATCATCAATGTGATTCAAATGGACCATAACCAAATGTACTGTGTTCCTAGTACTACCACAGAAAAGCTAAGTAAAAGGACAATATTTGTTTTCGGTGACCCACACTCCACACCACCAGAAGTAGAGGTTATTCCTACAATCACCAAAACTGACAATGAAGGGAAATTTAATATAATAGTAAAATGCAATTTTCCGCCATTCTTTTTTCCTGCAGGTTTCCAAATCGCACAAGTGATAATAATGCCGGAAGACATACCTAAAGACTGTTCTTTCCCAAAAGTGTTCTGGTCTAAGGTGGTTGGGAATGACCGTCCTATGTTTAATTGTAAGCTGCATAATAAGAATGACGATGTCTCCATTACAGGTATGATTGATACAGGAGCAGACGTCACCATCGTGTCGTCAACCGATTGGCCAAAGCTATGGGAGCTACAAACCAAGGATGGCCTCGTTTCAGGTGTAGGTGGGTCCGTGCCAGCTCACCGGAGTAAAGATATCATTCAAATAGAGGGACCGGAAGCCTTGGCCGAATGCGATTTTACATGCATTTACTTACCTGTTACACACGAAGCCCTAGAACATCTTTTACAAAATAACATCTCTTTGCAGTTTGCTCTTGACAGCTTCTCAGGCCAAATTTCCATTCATTCTCCCAAACATAAACTATTTAATTCAGTCCTAAAATTAATTCCAAAATCGGTCCAAAGCAACAAACCTTTAGATGCTCTAACGGTGTTTACAGACGGCTCTGGAGCATCTCACAAGTCAGTAATGACTTGGAGAGATCCTCTAACTCAGAAGTG
Source organism: Lycocorax pyrrhopterus obiensis (assembly GCA_014706295.1). Classification (NCBI taxonomy): domain Eukaryota; kingdom Metazoa; phylum Chordata; class Aves; order Passeriformes; family Paradisaeidae; genus Lycocorax; species Lycocorax pyrrhopterus. Next base: position 8,769,745 of record JACSVZ010000030.1, read on the forward strand.
GGAATCCGATGTCCAAAAGGTCCAAGGGTCACCACAAGTTGTGGAACTAGCAGCCGTGGTTAGACCCTTTGAAAAACTCAAAGAACCCCTTAATTTGGTATCAGATTTAGCCTATGTGGCTGGAGTAGTGTCAAGAGCAGAACATGCAATGCTAAAAGAAGTCAAAAACCCCCTTACTTATCAGTTGCTCTTGAAACTGATACAGTTAATTTCCCACCGAGAGCAACCCTTTTTCATAATGCATGTAAGATCGCATACCGACCTCCCTGGCTTCATTGCCGAAGGCAACAGGAGGGCAGACCAACTGGCATTACCGATCCAGAGGGCAAATTTGCCAAATTTGTTTCAGCAAGCTAAGATAAGCCACTGTGCCGGTTTGGCCAAAATCTAGCAATATATCCTCTGAGAGGAAACCAGGTTACAACCACCCTTCCCCCCCAGGGTTCGGGGAAAAAAAGGGAAATTTTCCTTGAAGAAAAGTGAAAGAGAGAAGAACTATTTATTTAACAAACACACAGGAAAAGGATAAGAATGCTAAATAATGAAATGAAATCTCTCGCTATAGAGAGAAACCTGGGAAGATTTCAGAGTCCTTCTGTAGGTGTGGTCTCTCTCCTCCTCGGAGCTGGGTCAGCGAGGGCCCACCCCCCGGGCCTCGGGGAAAAATTCTCCCGATGTGTTCTGATGTTGTTGAACAGTCCAGAAGAGAAGAAGGGAAAAACCAAAGTCCCAGGAAACAAAGTTCAGCTTTCCGTCTCATGCCGGGAAGAGAAGAAAAAAAAAAAAAACGAAACCGCTGGCTGAAGCAAGCAAGCAGGGTGCTCCCTCCTGCTCCTGCAGCCAGAGAACGCAGAGGAGTGTAATCTCTGTGTCCTTGGGAAACTGTTTTGAAAAGTTCGTTTGGTTTTTTTCTTTTCTCCAGCTCAGTTTAAAGGCACAGAAAAGGCACAATATTACTTTTTGGGCATAGAGCATGATAGGGGATACACATGATAGAGTCACCCCAAGACATTCCACCCCTTATCACATATCATCGGCTCAGTGCCCAAATTAATACATTCTAACTCTACACATACACACATTAATACTTATATACAGCTATGTACAAACAGTGACAGTGACACTCAGCAAACAGTGGTGTATAGGCATTTCACATTACATGTGGTTTTCACCCGACAATCAGATCTCCCTGCGGTACACAACATGTTGTTCCATCTCTCTGCATTACCCACCATGTGCAACCAGGTCCCTGAGCAAAGACAACCCCACGGACGGGTTTGTCTGTACTCGAGGCAGAATTAACCCAAACAGTCTTTCCTAACAGTCCTCTGGCATGCACTATTGGAACCTTATCTCCATCTACTGTGTGCAGGGATTCAGATTGGGCTGGACCAGCCCTATTGGTGGAACCCCGAGTGTTGACTAACCAAATGGCCTTTGCTAGATGCTGTTCCCAATTTTTGAAAGTTCCCCCACCCAGTGCCTTCAAGGTGGTTTTCAACAATCCATTGCACCGTTCCACTTTCCCAGCTGCTGGTGCATGATAAGGGGTATGGTACACCCACTCAATGCCGCGTTCCCTAGCCCAGGTGTTTATAAGGCTGTTCTTGAAGTGAGTCCCATTGTCAGATTCACTTCTCTCAGGGGTACCATGTCTCCAAAGGACTTGCTTTTCAAGGCCCAGGATGGTGTTCCGGGCAGTAGCATGAGGCACAGGGTAGGCCTCCAGCCATCCAGTGGTGGCTTCTACCATTGTGAGCATGTAGCGCTTGCCTTGGCGTGTTTGAGGCAGTGTGATGTAATCAATCTGCCAGGCCTCCCCATACTTGTATTTGGACCATCGCCCACCATACCATAGGGGTTTCACTCGCTTGGCCTGCTTGATCGCAGCGCATGTCTCACAGTCATGGATCACTTGGGAGATACTGTCCATGGTTAGATCCACCCCTCGGTTTCGTGCCCACTTATAGGTGGCATCTCTGCCTTGATGACCTGAGGCATCATGGGCCCATCGAGCTAGGAACAACTCTCCCTTGTGTTTCCAATCTAAGTCTATCTGTGACACCTCTATCTTTGCAGCCTGATCTACCTGTTCGTTGTTTCGGTGTTCCTCATTAGCCCTACTCTTGGGGACATGAGCATCTACATGGCGGACTTTTACAAGCAGCTTTTTCACTCGGGCAGCAATGACTTTCCACTCTTCAGCAGCCCAGATGAGTTTTCCCCTACGCTGCCAATTAGTCTTTTCCCACTTTTCCAGCCATCCCCACAGAGCATTGGCTACCATCCACGAATCAGTACAGAGGTAGAGCTTTGGCCACTTCTCTCTTTCAGCAATGTCCAGGGCTAGCTGAACAGCTTTGAGTTCAGCAAGTTGGCTGGATCCACCTTCTCCTTCAATAGCTTCTGCAACCCTTCGTGTGGGACTCCATACGGCTGCTTTCCACTTTCGTTTCATCCCTACAATGTGACAAGAACCATCGGTGAAAAGAGCATAGCATGTGTCTTCTGCTGGCACTTGGTTGTATGGTGGAGCTTCTTCAGCACATGTCACTTGTTCTTGTTCCTCCTCGTCACTGAGACCAAAGTTTTCACCTTTGGGCCAATTTGTGATTATTTCCAAAATCCCAGGGCGATTCAGTTTTCCAATACGGGTGCGCTGTGTGATGAGAGCAATCCATTTGCTCCATGTGGCATTGGTGGCATGGTGGGTAGAGGGAACCTCTGCTTTGAACATCCACCCCAGCACCGGTAGCCGGGGTGCCAGGAGGAGCTGTGCTTCAGTGCCGATTACCTCTGAGGCAGCTTGGATTCCTTCATAGGCTGCCAAGATTTCCTTCTCTGTTGGGGTGTAGTTGGCTTCAGATCCTCTGTAGCTTCGACTCCAGAATCCCAGTGGTCGACCTCGGGTCTCACCAGACACCTTCTGCCAAAGGCTCCAGGACAGGCCATGGCTCCCGGCTGCAGAGTAGAGCACGTTCTTCACTCCTGGTCCTGTCCGGACCGGGCCAAGGGCTACCGCATGAGCAATCTCCTGCTTGATCTGGGCAAAGGCTTGTTGCTGTTCAGGGCCCCAGTGGAAATAGTTCTTCTTGCGGGTAACCACGTAGAGAGGACTCACATTCTGGCTATATTCAGGAATATGCATTCTCCAAAAGCCTATGACACCTAGGAAAGCTTGTGTTTCCTTCTTGTTAGTTGGTGGAGACATTGCTGTGATCTTATTGACGACCTCAGTGGGAATCTGACGCCGTCCATCTTGCCATTTCACTCCCAGGAACTGGATCTCTCAAGCAGGTCCCTTGACTTCGCTCTTCTTGATGGCAAAACCAGCTTCTAGGAGAATCTGGATGATTTTCTCTCCTTTCTCAAACACCTCTGCTGCGGTGTTCCCCCACACAATGATGTCATCAATGTACTGCAGATGTTCTGGAGCCTCACCCTTTTCCAGTGCAGTCTGGATTAGTCCATGGCAGATTGTGGGACTGTGTTTCCACCCCTGGGGCAGTCGGTTCCAGGTGTACTGCACACCCCTCCAGGTGAAGGCAAACTGAGGCCTGCACTCCGGTGCCAAAGGAATGGAGAAAAATGCATTAGCAATGTCAATAGTGGCGTACCACTTCGCTGCTTTGGACTCCAGCTCGTACTGAAGCTCCAACATGTCCGGCACGGCAGCGCTCAGTGGTGGAGTCACTTCATTCAAGGCACGACAGTCCACAGTCAATCTCCATTCTCCTTCAGATTTGCGTACAGGCCAGATGGGGCTGTTGAAGGGTGAGTGGGTTTTGCTAATCACCCCTTGGCTCTCCAAGTCACGGATCATCTTGTGGATGGGAATCACAGCATCTCGAGTTGTCCGGTACTGTCGGCGATGCACTGTCGAGGTAGCAATTGGTACTCTTTGTTCTTCCTCTTTCAGAAGGCCTACTGCAGATGGGTTCTCTGATAGTCCAGGCAAGGTATTCAATTGCCTGATGCCCTCTGTCTCTACAGCAGCTATTCCAAAAGCCCACTTGAGTCCTTTTGGGTCTCTGAAATGCCCTCCTTGGAGGAAGTCTATGCCCAAAATGCACGGGGCCTCTGGGCCAGTCACAATGAAATGTTTCTTCCACTCGTTTCCAGTCAGGCTCACCTCAGCTTCCACTAGGGTCAAATTTTGTGACCCACCTGTTACACCAGTAATAGAAACCGATTCTACCCCCACATGTTGCGATGGGATTATTGTGCACTGCGCACCAATGTCAACCAAAGCATCATATTTTTGCGGTTCTGATGTACCAGGCCAACGAATCCACACAGTCCAAAAAATACGGTTTTCCCTGGCCTCTACCTGGTTAGAGGCAGGGCCCCTCTAATTCTGGTTATCCTTCTGTCTATCATTTCTGGCAGATTGGCTACGGGCAACTGGAGCTACTTTCTTTTTAGTAAAATTTCCTTTCTGAGACTTGCGCTCCTTTAATTCATGCACTCGTGCTGCCAGAGCAGAAGTGGGCTGTGGACCCCACTTCTTCATGTCTTCTCCACTGTCACACAGGAATTTCCACAACTCACTTCGTGGGATGTACCTTCTCTCTAGGGAACGTCCTCGTTGGGTATCAGAATCTCGGATCTGTACTGCCGAGATTTGGAGAAAGCCCTCTTTGACCTCCTTCTTGAGGTCCTCCATCTTATCTTCCAAATTCTGCATACGTGTTTCCACAGCTGTGATTTTCGCATGTGTTGGGCCATGCACAGAGTCTGCATATGCTCGGAGCTTTGTTGCCATATCCTGCACGGTCTCATTTGCGCCGTAATCTGGTTTCATCAGTGCTAAAGCAGACTTATATTCTGATGGCCCAAGCTGTATGAGCTTTCGCCACATGAAGGGACGAACTCTGGCCCGATCTGGACTTCTCAATCCTGGGTCATCTGTGAAGACAACCTCTACCACCCCTAGTTCTCTCAGGCATTGAATCCCTTGTTCAATGGTCTTCCACTGGGTTTGCTGCATATAGAGATCATCTCCACACAGATATCTTTCCCTTACACCACTCAAGAGCCGTCTCCAAACACTAGCAGAGTCAGCCTCCCTTATCATCCTTTGGTCAATAGCTGGATCACGTGACAGGGATCCCAAATGCCTCGCTTTAGCACCGTCTAGCATTACATCATTACTTGCAGCATCCCAAATACGGACCATCCAACTTATTATGGATTCATTAGACCGTCGGGTGTAGTCCTTTCTTAGGCTGTGAAGGTCCTTTATGGACAGGGACTCAGTAATGGTTTCTGTGCCTGAGTCAGTTGGTGGTTTTGAGGTTCCTTCCCCTGCATCATCATCATCTTTCACTGGGCGATCGGTTTTGGTTGTGTGCTTTTTCCTCGTGACAGGAGCAACTGTCAACGGCTTAGTGTCTCCCTCTGGTTTGGCTGCAGCCTGAGTGACTGGGGTGTCTGCTGATTTATCTTCCCGCCCCTCTGCCTTTATCTGCTGCTCTACAGTACCCAGCAGTGTGCGATAGGCATATGCCAAGGCCCAGCATATTACAATAAGCTTTTCCTTATTAGAAGTGTCATTGTATTTCTCTTTCAGATATTTCCCCACCTCAGCTGGTTTCTGAATTTGTTCAGGGGGGTAATTGCAAATTATCGGGTCAGAGAATTTCTTCAGGATTTGGCCCATATCCTCCCATTCTCCGCCCCACTCAGGATTTTCCACCTCTGGGTCAGGTGTCTCCTCAGTCACCCTGGAAATCTGAGCCCTCATTCTAGACAAGCTACAAACTACATAAAGGAAGCTTACTAGATGAACTACATCTTTAACATCCAGGGGAAACTGAACATTCTCAAAAGATAATTTATCAAATTTAAAGGGGAGGGAGATGAAAGGCTGGGAAATTCCGTCTCTTCCTCTTCTAACAAACTGAGTGCAATTACCAGTAAACTCCCAAAACAGGCTACTGAAACTTGGACTGGGGTTAGGATGGAGAAATGACCTATCATACACACTTTGAACAACTGCCTGTACCTCTGTTGACTTCTTATAAATCATTATCACTGAGCAAAGCAAAATAGAAATCCGGATTCGTGCCCCTGCTCTGTAAAAGAGTCTTATCACCCACAGGATCAGGCCAAGTTGTGGATGGGCAAACAGGCCTAGGGACCAAAAAACCACCAGTACCTCAAGCAAGCCTAGGGACCAAAAAGATGTGAGTATATCCAGCCAGAGAGACATTATGAACTCAACCAACATGGTAACTACTTTACCCCAACACAAAGTAGTTAAATTCAAACCAAGATGTAATTAGTACAGGTTTTTTCACTTTCCTTCGAATCCTGCCGACTACGCCAATAAGAATTGTGCCGGTTTGGCCAAAATCTAGCAATATATCCTCTGAGAGGAAACCAGGTTACAACCACCCTTCCCCCCACAGGGTTCGGGGAAAAAAAGTATTTTCCTCGAAGGAAAGTGAATAAGATAAGAACTATTTATTTAACAAACACACAGGAAAAGGATAATAATGCTAAATAATGAAATGAAATCTCTCGCTATAGAGAGAAACCTGGGAAGATTTCAGAGTCCTTCTGTAGGTGTGGTCTCTCTCCTCCTCGGAGCTGGGTCGGCGAGGGCCCACCCCCTGGGCCTCGGGGAAAAATTCTCCCGATGTGTTCTGATGTTGTTGAACAGTCCAGAAGAGAAGGGAAAAACCAAAGTCCCAGGAAACAAAGTTCAGCTTTCCGTCTCACGCCGGGAAGAGAAGGAAAAAAAAAACCGAAACCGTTGGCTGAAGCAAGCAAGCAGGGTGCTCCCTCCTGCTCCTGCAGCCAGAGAACGCAGAGGAGTGTTATCTCTGTGTCCTTGGGAAACTGTTTTGAAAAGATCGTTTGGTTTTTTTCTTTTCTCCAGCTCAGTTTAAAGGCACAGAAAAGGCACAAAATTACTTTGTGGGCATAGAGCATGATAGGGGATACACATGATAGAGTCACCCCAAGACAGCCATGCCATGTATCATCAAAATGTTCCAGCTCTCACACAAATGTTCCATCTGACCCGTGAGCAAGCGAGAGCTATTGTGGCGACATGTCCCAATTGCCAGAAGTTTCAGGTACCATCTCTAAGCAATGGAGTCAACCGGAGAGGTTTAGGAAGCTGCGAACTTTGGCAGATGGACGTCACCCACATACCATCTTCTGGGAGATTAAAATATGTTCACGTTTCCGTTGACACTTACTCAGGAGCAGTATTCGCATAGGCACATGCTGGAGAGAAAGCAAAAGATGTCATCAACCACCTTATGCTAGCTTTCGCTACTTTAGGAGTGCCGAAACAAATAAAGACAGACAATGGTCCAGCATATGTTTCAACAGCCCTACAAAGGTTTTTTCAAAACTGGGGAATTACCCACAAAACCAGCATACCCCACTCTCCAACAGGTCAGTCTATTGTTGAGAGAACTCATCAAACACTCAAAAGGGTGCTAGAGCAGCAGAAAGGCGGTGAAGAAACCAACACACCCATCCTTAGACTTGCAAAAGCACTGTTTACAATGAACTTTTTAAACTGTTCGTTTGAAGATGCAAATCCACCAGTGGTGCGTCATTTTAATGACAATTTGAAATTAAGACTCAAAGAAAAGCCTCCTGTCATGGTCAAGGACCCGGAAACCCAGACTGTCAAAGGCCCCTTCCCACTAATTACGTGGGGAAGAGGTTTCGGTTGTGTGTCGACTCCTGCAGGCCCTAAATGGGTACCAGGAAAGTGGATCAAACCATTTTTAAAAGACAGAACAAACAAAGAAAACGCACAGGAAGAGGGAATAATCTAGAGCAAGTTTATGTTGTGTTCCAGTTGCTCATTACCCTGTTCATTTGCGTTCACAGGTTCTACCATGTCTCCCATTCTGTTACTCCTATTGTTCCTGCTTCCTCATCTGACCCGAGGATGGATCGTCCCTCAATTGAAGTCCAATGTCTGGACCACCCTAGCGAAAGCCCTGAACCAGTCCGGACTCTGCCTACCAATGAGCAGCACGGAGGACCCCATGTCCACATGCCTGGTTGGGGTCCCTTTAAGATCAAATGACTATCCATTTGTAGGAAAAAAGCCCGATCCGGTTCGCTCCTGGGACAAGTGGACAAGGATTTTGCCACATGCACCACAGGAACCACAAGAATTGGCCCTTGTTGGTTCCGCCAAAGCCACCTATTGTGTCAATTTTAATTATAGATTAAAAGGAAGGAATGGCATGAGCCCTCCACAATCAGAAAATCACACATTTTGGAGGTCAAACCTCACAATTCGGTTTACACAACTTTAGATTGGTGCAATATTACCACCCTATTCCTGGCCGAGTCCACAAAGGAGCCCAGACAGCTCCCTAAGGGAGTCTTTTTCATCTGCGGTGACCGGGCATGGGCTGGGATTCCATCCCGTTTGCGAGGAGGACCATGCACCATGGGACAATTGGCTTTGATAACACCAGATAAAAAACACCTGATTGATTGGACAACCCAAAAGGGGACAAAAAGGTCAATTGGCAATATAAAAGAGGACTGCGACTCAGAAATTGTATCATGGCCCTATTCCAAAAGAGTCGCAGTCTCTATCTTTCTCCCATGGGTGGCAGACGCTAGGGCTCTGGGACAAATCGATCATATTGAATGCTGGCTAGGCAAGCAAGCTAATTACACGTCCCAAGCCTTAGGCAAACCCCTCGCAGATGAGGAAACAACCAGGCATGCCACACTCCAGAATCGTGCCGCCATTGACTTTCTGCTGCTTGCCCACGGCCATGGGTGCGAGGAGTTTGAAGGAATGTGTTGTTTTGACCTCAATTCCCACTCCGAAAGCAACCATGGTGCCATCCAAAACATCCGACGGCAAGTGCAGCAGCTACGGAAAGAGAGCGAGGACTGGTTTGACAATCTCTTAAGCAATACCGGACTTTCAAAATGGGGCATCTCCATCCTCAAGTCCATCCTAGAACTCATCCTTATCAGTTGCCTGATTTTTATAGCTTTATCTTGTTTTAAGAGCTTATATTTTAATTTACTATACAAAAACCAGGGAGATGTTGTGGTGCCTTGGCCCACCTCGGGACAGGCCACTGCCTGTCAGCTTATGTCCATCCAATGGGCAGATGAGTCTGAGTCTGAGGGGCTGTCCGTGGGCGAGGCCGAAGTCTAAAGCTACTCCCCCATTCTCGAAAGTTCCCCGTTATTCGATTGTTTATTGGTCTAGGTTGGTTGTTCCCTCCTCTGTGCTCACCGGATTGGTTTGTTGTTACCGCGTTCCTCCCCCTACACTGTTACCCATTGGTCCGTTTTGTTCGCTCCTCCCCTTTTCCCTTTGATACTTAAAGCACTTGCCAGACCCTGTTCCTCGGCCATTTTCATCCCTGACCCCTTTAGGAATAAACTCCTGGAATTCATACGAGAAGGTCCTCTCCTGCCTCCTTTATTCCTGGGAGCTTGGGATTGCTGCACCTGGTCTCCTTGAGGTGTGCCTGCTGTGCCTGGAGCCGGTGCAGCCCGCTTATCGGCCGCCAAGAACTGGACACACTTTTGTAGTCGTGTCTGTAGGAAGGTCACTGAAGCCTCCAAAACAGGAGAAACACTCCTGAGGCTGACCCCAAGTGACAGCATTTCCCTCTCTCTTTCTCCATTGGCTGAGGCACTCGAGAGGTACAGACTTCCCGAAACGCCTAATACCTAAGGTTCCCTTCTAATGTATAACCCCCCTTTATTTTTAGTTCTTATTGAATTTTATGATTTTCCCATTGTTTCTTTCATTTCTCAATATTCAATTTCATTTATCAGCAGACCTACAGTTTGTTTGTAGAGACAAATCTCCTTCCATTCATCAATCAGTGGAACCCTTCTCATTGTTTCTTTTTATCTCTCAGTGCTAATTTCATCAACCAGCAGGCCCAGGGCTTGTTTGTAAAGACAAGTCTCTCATTCCTTTCATTTAGGACAACGCAAGCCTCTGCGATCTCCTTGAACTTCTCCTTGGTGTTGGGGTCTTTATTCTTATCAGGGTGATATTTCAGGGCCATTTTCCGGTAGGCTTTCTTGATTTCATCCTCATTGGCACCAGACTGCCTGCCCAAAATCTTGTAATAGTTCTTTCCCATGATGGCAATGCTGCCGGGAGCCAAGTACTTATTCTTGAAAGCAGAAAGGCAGCTCTTCATGAGGTGAATATCCAAGTCAGGGATCAGACTGGCACACACTTATCGCAGAGCTGCTGCTCACCATGTTCCACCAGCCAACAGTAGCAGAGCCAGCTCAAGTCCACGCTTCCCAACAGAGGTCAGTGCCCCAGTGACAGGACATTCCCCACAGTCCTCTAATGACACTTCCCACTGCTTCTTGCTCTTCAGTTTTCTAATGGCAAACTCCCGTCCCTCCCAAACCTGGCCTTGACATGTCCTGCCTCATGCAGAGCATCTCAATGCTTGCTCCTGGCTCTTGTCTTCTCCAGGCATTGCCCCAGCAGATCCACTGCTCTCTGCTAAGTCCTTGTTCTCATGTCCTGCTCCCTGATATGGTCCAGGTTTTATCGTCTCACCCCATCCTTAATCCAAACACTCCTGGGCAGCCCCAGACAGTCAAGCCCCTCCTGCAAACAGATTTCTGCATCAGGTGTAAGCCTTGGGCCCTTTCCTTCACCATCATACAAGTTACCAGATGTTCCCCCGTTCTTACTCTCAGTGGAGGTTACAGATCTACCCCTCCCCCAGCCACAGCAACTTAGATGAGGGTGGATGGGTACCCCTGGGCGTGCACATCCACAGTGCTGCACTGAGCCCCTGGTATCCATCCCAAGCATCCAAGGCTTGCCTTGAGTCATGCCTTCAACAATAATCCCTCTACAGTTGGGTAGCTGCTACAGGGGCTTGGAAATTGGCCCCTTCAATCCAAACCCCCCAGTTCTGTTCTTTTTTACCCCAGCTGCAGAGGGGGTACTTTGCTATAGGTGGGAAGGAGGGCTAAGGCACCCAACACAGAAGGACTGATGGACAGAGGGACCTCTGAAGGACACAACAAGGAAAGGTGGGGGCACCCACAAACATGCAAGGCAGCCCGGGAAGGCAGGGGGGAGGCACATAAGACAGAGGAGAAGGTACCTGGGGCCATAAAGAGCATCTGACAACATCTCCCACAACAGCTCCTGAATGCCAACACGTTTCTGTACCAGCTTCCCAGCAGGAGCCCCTCAGCTCCTGTACACAGAGCCAACATCACCCCCCAGCCCACATGGGTGCTAGGGCATGTTCTACCCTCCGCCCACCTCTGCCTCCCCATCTGCCCCTCCCTGTGGGCCTGGGGGCTTCAGGAGACCCCAGGGCGAGCAATAGGGGAGGATATGTGAGAGGTAACCTGCGTATCCCCCTGCCAAAGGTCATCCCAGAATCTCCCTACCCTGCAGCAGCCTCCAGTGTGGTACAGGGGCTCCCCAGGACCAGGATTTGGTCCCTCCGAGGCAGCACTGAAGACAACCCCATAACCCCATTGCACTCCAGCTCAAGAGACACAGAGGCCACAAACCTTCAATTTTTTCCACCAGGGATCGCAGCAACTGGCTCCAACTCTGCACAGTCCAATCTGATGGCACCACCAAGACCACCCTGCACATCCAAAATGCCGTGGCACTTACGAAAGTATATCTCACCCCAGCAGAACACTGTTGCCCCCCTCAAGATCTCTGGTCTTGACCATTTGTCCTGGGGTAATCCATAATATTATTGTATTCCATAGCTATCTGTGCCCAAAAATTGTTACTGTCTCTTTAAGACCCTACAGCCAGGAACCTTGAGGGGGGGCTGCTATCGCGGGTGCTTTTAAAGTCTGCTGAAGCAGGCAGCTTGTTCTGTTTTGCCACGTGGTTTTTGCTTTGCTGGCTGCTTGGTCTTTGCTTAGGCAGAGACTTTTCCCTTTTTGGGTTCTCTTTTCGGTTTTTTTTTGTCTTGGAGAGACAGCAGTTAGGGGTTTTGAGCTGCCTTAGGGTGAATTTTGCAGCTGCCTGTCTGTAGCTGGGACCATCACGCCAACAGTAGCGGAGCAACTGCACTCCGGTCTGAGTCGCCAGTGGCTCAGCAGCAGTGCCCGACCAAGGAGAGAAAACACTGAGTGGCCTCAGCCCAGCTGCCCTGCTGTGCCTTGTGTGAGGAGGGTGCTGACCTCGGCTCTTTGTCTGCGGCTGGAACTGCTCCCTAAGCTACTGCCTTCCCGGGAGGAATCTGACACCATCTTGTCCCTTTTTCCTTCAAGACATGAGGCTGCCCCTGCTGGGCGCCATCTTGGAAAGGGTATTTCCATCATTTTGTGTCTCTCTTTGTTCCCGTGGGGTTTGTGAGATTTGGCAGTTTTGTATGAAAGGAATGAGAAGGAGGTGTCTTTACAAACAAACTGTGAGTCTGCTGGTAGATAAAGCCAGATACTGAGAGATGAAAGAAACAATGGGAGGAACCATAAATTCCATTGGAATTCCACTAATCGACGCAAACTGTTACTCACTCAAGGCTGTGCTAAATCCCTGGACTTAAAGAAAAAGAACAGAGACACAAGGGAAAAGAAAAGGGGGGGTGGTGGTACACATTAGAAAGGAGGTCTGTATTAGGCAATTCAGGAAGTCTGTACCTCTCAAGTACCTCAGCCAATGGGGAAAGAGAGAGGGAAATGCGGCCAGGAAATTAGGATAAAAAGGAGGCTGCGTCCTCTAACAATTTGAGAGACCGCATGGGAAATGCCCATGACCTCTCCCTCTATTCAAATAAAGTAACAGGACTCCTCTGTCTCCTTTTTGGACATAAACCTCTGGTGTTTGTGGATTAATTTTCCTGACATGTATTTATCAGTTATTTACTGTTATTTTTTGCCTGTTGACATTCTGTTTGTTAGTAAACTGTTATTTTTTCATTTATATCTACTTGTATTTTGTTCCTTATAGGTGGAAAGGTGTTGCGATCCTCTCTAATCACAGAAGAGCAAAGAGAACTAACTCTCTGTGAATAGAACGGAATGAACCCAGAAGGTTCGAATATTCCCCAAAACGAGATAAAAACCAAATGAGTTTAGATGCTGATACCAAAAAATTGATATATTTTATTTAATAGTAGAAGAGGCAAAGAGAAAGAGAGAAAAGAGAAAGAGAGAGAGAAGAAGAAGGAAGGAAGGAAGGAAGGAAGGAAGGAAGGAAGGAAGGAAGGAAGGAAGGAAGGAAGGAAGGAAGGAAGGAAGGAAGGAAGGAAGGAAGGAAGGAAGGAAGGAAGGAAGGAGTGTGGGGGGGACAGGGAGAGTGACAGAGACAGATTTAGTAGAAACATATCACCCCTCCATCGGTCCCAACGAAGTCTTGTTGCTCCCCTTCATCTGGTCTTCTTGGTGGTGAGGGTCCCCCACTGAAAAGTATAGAATCCAATGGATTAATATACGTTTGGGCAGGTGGGAACGCCCAGGTGCCTCCCTTGCAGAGGGCCAGTTTGACACAGTCCCTTGCAAGACTGTGGATCTGTTGCATCATTTTGCATCACATGCAGTGCTCTGGTGCAGGGTCTGGGGAGACCTTTGGGGGGATCCTTTGATGGGCCATGACACCCCCTCAGCTGCGCCCCATGCGAATGTCCTGTAGATGTGGCTTTTCCGGGGTGAGGGGGCCCTCGCATCTGGGCTAGTCTGCAGAGTGGAGGATGGGCATTCACTGCCTCTGACCAGAGGCTTTTTCCACCATACGTCCAAAATCCTCCTTCTCCCCCCTGGGTTGGGGGAGTGTGTTCAAGCCTGGTAGCAGATAAGCCTGGGGCTATAGCCTCCACCCCAAAGCTGCTGGACTGGGCCCTGCCATGTATGCTCTTCCAGATGCTTTGAACAATAGTGTCACTTTTCTTATCTCTATCCCTTAGTCGGTTTAACTCACAGTTCAGGGTTTCAGTCAGGAGGCCCATTCAGGGTGGGCTTCGGTGGTCTTCTGTGCAGCTTTTGTTATACACTTTTGCTATAATAGACAAAACTCCTTCATAAAAATGTTTAAGCCATAAACCATAACATTTAAGTCTCCAACAAAAAGGATTGGTTGGAATTAAGGGGAGGTTACTAATTTTAGAGTGCCCACCTCTTTAAATTGTCTTAAACCAAGACACCATTTAGGGGTCTTTGACTGGGGTGGGAATGCCCATGGGGGATGCTCTCATGGCCAGAGAACCCTTTGTCTGGCTGGGCTCAGGGAAGGGGGAATTTCTCTTCTGAAACGCAGCCTCATTCTGCAGTATTACCATGCTGGTGAGGACCAAACACCTGCGGGTGACCTGGTGGGCTAAAACATGCTCCAGAGTCCACACTCACGTGTAGTGGTAAAACAGGACTGTCCCACAAGAACCTCCTTCCATCCCTCCCACCTGGGGATCAGCTGTGCTTTCCTACCGCTTCAGCTCCTCTCTCCCCTTCTGCTCAATCATCCTCTCCTGCCTTCACATTTAACCCCCTTGGGAGTGGCAGGGAAGGTGTCCCAGAGTGGGTTTCAGGCAGGCAAGCGATTTCTGCATTCACTCTCTCAAACAGGATGCCTCAGGATAAGCCGTGGCCACCCAGCTGTAGAGAAAACCACAAACATCCCCCAGTCAGGGCCAGCCCTGCCACCACAGCCCAGCCTCCATTCTCCTCTTGTAATCGCAAGAATTAAAAAAAACCCTTAAATCTTTGTTTTGGCCCCACACATTGTTGGAAATGATACAAAGTTTAATTTTTTTAAAATATAACTTTAGTCAGGGGTTTTGTTCACCTTTGCCCAGGGGGAAAGGAATTGAAGTTTCTTTTCAAAGGACTGTTTCACCACTCGAGGCCCGATGAGCTTAACATCTCAGCAGACTGGGAGTGGCACAGAAGATACACAAACGATAATGACCATTAATGAGCATCAACTCCAAACATCACCCCTGGCATGGTCAAAGACACCTGGCCTGGGAAAATATAGATAAGAGAACAAGGAATGAGAACCTAATTAACATCGAAGGTGAAGGGATCAATAACCAATAGGAAACCAAATACTAAGAACTACGCAACTTGGGACCAATGAACACTGAACGAATTAATTTCTCTGGGTTTTGACTGTATAAGTATGTGAAAAATCTAGTAGAGTAATGAGTGATGGAATGATTTTCTCTGCACAACCTGGGCAATGTGTGGATGAAATGATTTCTGTTGCACATCCTGGCCAGAACAACATCCTGTCCAGAATAAAGTATTGCCTTAATTCTCTAACACTAAAAATGTTCTTGGAGAGTTTTGGTTTTTCCCGCAGTTTCAGTAACAACTTGACATCAGCCTATGCAGCCTCTGGACGAGTGTGCCAGCTGAATAGCAATCATTTGACATAACCACTACGCTTGGCAGTCATGTAAGGGAACAAATTCATGCAGGCAGCAGCAACAGAGATATTTTTTTTTCATCTTGAGGTGCAAGGTCACTGCAGGATGCCACACACTGGAGATGGGCACTGACCAGCACCTTAGGCCATTGCATATTGCTCCTTGGTAACAAGGGTGCATGGGCAAGAAGCGGAAACCCACTTACCAAAACTTTATGAATACATTCAGAGTCCAAGCTGTCATTTTTAAAGGCTCTGGTTTTACTTTAAACATCACAGTTGTCCAGAGGTGTTGGAAGCTTCTGTGTACCCAGCCAGGAGGTAACAAAGGGTGGCAGGGGGATGGAGGAGAGGAAGGTGCAGGCTTGTGCTGAGAATGCTGCCACCAAGCAATGCTCTTGTGTCAAGCTTTATCCTTTGGCTCCTCCAGCACACTGAAAAGGCAACTCCTTGGCAGCCTGGCATATGTAGCTGGTTCCAACCTCCACTTCCAGGACAGCTCTGAAATGGCTTCAGCTGCAGGCAAGCAGGCATCAATGCAGTGTGGGAAATTGCCATCCTTTGTGTACTTTCCAGGGGCACCCAGCTCTCCCCATCCATCATGCGCAGGGGGATACTTCAGTGGAATCACTTGCTGAGCTGTAATTTTGCTTCTAATTGGTTTCTCATCACTTTCTGGGATGGTGAGGCGCACCAGGCTCACTAAGCCACCAGACTGACATTTCTGCCATCAGCTCCAGCATCATCCCCACTGCAGCAAGGTGCCTGGCCCCCAGCTGCTCTGTTACTGTCATGTCCCCCACACGACCCCCACTGTCGCTTTCCATGCACAGCTTTGCAGTGCTGGAGCGCGATGCCGCGACCTTCCAAAAGCATCTCCTCAGCGAAGCCACTTGGCAGGACCAGCACACACACACACGGGTACATGCACACACATACAGATAGCTCCAGTAATATGAGTTGATGGCAAAGAGCTGGGAACGGTCTCCGTGTAGAGTTCCACGGACGGAGGTTTATTGCAGCAGCACCGCGAAGGGATCCAGTAACGAAGACCGAGAACAATGCAGGGTCCAGGGTTTTATACGGAAGTAGGGCGAGCATCAGAGACCAATGATCTGAGGGCGCAGGGGCGGTTCAAAGGCGGGACTAGGGTAAGGGAACCAATAGGGAAGCTCTGGAGGAGTGGCGATGGGCAAGGGCCAATGGGGGGAACTTGGAGTGGAGAACCTTCTAGGGCATGGGACAAATAAGGTAACAAAGGGGGCGGGGAGGCCAATGGCCAACCAGGGAAGCAGAACTGGGGTAGATTAACAACCAGAACAATGCATGCTGGGGGAAGCCTTTTCTGTTCACCCTAACCTGGGGAGGATCTCTGATACCAGGGACTGTCTCACCAGCAGACTCTCTTTGTCCCTTGTATCATAGGCTCACTGGCCACCACACCTCACTGCTGCCAAGTAGCAAGAGTGAGGAGCCCCTGGGGTCCCAGAAATTACTTGCTCACACCCAGGTTTTTACACCCACAAGGCAAAACAGGGAGGAAGAAAAGTAGGATGGAAATTATGTTCCAGTCAGAAAAAGTAATGTTAACCAATTTGCACCTCCCCGGCTTTCCCCTTCATATGTGTGGGGATCCCTGTGTCCCCCTCTCCAGATGCTGGCACCAATTCCCCAGAAGAAAGGGTCTGACCACCGTGATCTCATCCAGTGAGTAGAGCTGCCTGCTGACTGTGGGCTCCTAGCTCTCCCTTCACCACAGCGAGGCACTGGGATGGTGCCTTCTCCTGACCCAGCAGCGCAAAACCTACTTCTGAGAAGTCATTTTCAGGTCCACCAAAGAAATCCAATGCCACCGTGTCCCCCCCATCCATTACTGTAACTTGGGGGCTGCAGACACCATTCTCTCTGGATGCCTGTTGCTGAAACAGGCCAGCCATGGCCAGGACATCACCAGGCAGCTCCTGCATCCCACCCTCAGCAAGCAAAATGCCAGGCAGGCGACAGCCCCCAACCTGCTGTGTCCCCGGAGGTAGAGGTCCGGTGGCTCACTGAGTGCCAAGTATTGGGATCAGCAAGCTGGGGTGGGTGCGTACCTTTTGATGTGGCTCCAGAAGAGCAGGATGGCCATCATGTCAGCGTATCCTGGGTTCGTTCAGGGAGCCAGAGGGGATTTCTGTGCATTGGGGCAGGCAGAGCCACCTGTGCCTGTGCCAGCTGGCAGCCAACCAGGCAACAATGTCATGACTACCCACAACATCATTCCTGTGCCTCTACACACACCATCTGCTTCCTCCTCCCCTCTGATAGCCCCACTGCTGGCATGATCCCCACTGCCAGTCTGAGTCGGGATGGAGTCAAGTCCCACTCAATGTCTTCCCATATAAGGTACCCCACTTCCAGCCCTACTGGGATGCTCACATTGATGCAGGGATGGGGTCAAGCCCTCCCCATCCTTCCTCTATCCCGATGCCCCATTTAGGCACTCACAGCCCCATTAGGGTGCTGGCACCTTGACTGAGGACAGCTCCTTGCTGGCCTCTCTGACCCCATTACTGTTACCTGGGGGCAGGAGGGGGGGAAAGGAAGCTTACCCATTTTCTTACAACCGGGTTCAGCCCCACTGAGATACACTAGTGCCAACAGGTATAGTGTACATTCAACTGTTTTCTGGCCAGACCAAACAGCTCCAAGAGGACATGTTACTCCCTCCAAAGAAGGAGGGGAGAGAGGGGTTAACCCTCACCTCACCACCCTCACCAGCCCCGTAGGGATGTACTATAGCCCCATGGAGGGGGACATTTAACCTATTCCTCCCAGCCCCACTTAGATGTACTGTTACTCTTATGTAGTAGGGAGAATAACCCCTTCCTGCCCCCCCCAGACCCACGGGCACATGTGGTCACTAGGTAGGGCAGAGCAGTTGACCCTGCCCCTTAGCCCTGCCAGGAAACTGTCACCCAGTTGGAAATGATACAATGTCTTGGGGTGATTTTATGATAATACTGTATTTCCCTATTATGGATGCTGAAAAACTCCAGCAGAGGATTTCTTCAGCTCTCTGCAGCATTTTTGTGAGAGTTCTGTCTTTCCCATGCAAGTAAGACAAAACAATGTTACAGTTTTGTAAACTTCTTGCAGCTGCGGGTTGTTTTGGTAGAATTGTTATGGTTCTAACTAGAAAAACATTCAGAGATGGGTGTCTTAGAACTTGACCAATCCCCTTAAGGGGTGGATGGCAAAAAACCAATTACCTTATGCCATTTAATATACTTTGCGAACTAACATATAAAAGTCTTCTGAGAATTCATTAAAGCGCGTCCATGTATCCCTGAGCCTGGACTTTGTGTCGTTTCTCTACTGTCTGTGGGGAAAACAGCGACACCCTATCGTCTGCTTTATGCCCAGAAATGGGTACCATAGATTTAAGCTGGGTCCAGGAGAGGGGGGATGAGAGAGGATGATCAATAGTTAACTCATGTAAGAACGAGTTAACTATTAAGAGACAACAAATGTTAATCACAAGCCTAAGAAGCAGGATTCACCTCAATCTTGTCAAGATAAGAGAAACAGGATTTTGTTGAAACCAGCACAAAAAACTGCTGAATCATCCGACAAAGGACTGCACATGCTCCAGAGAGAAAGGTGAAAAGTGCATTGTGACGAAGACTACTAGCCTTCATCAGAAAGACCCCCGAGGAAGAAGAGGAGCCTTCCTCAGTGCTACCACCAGGATACACAGCACATGCTAGCACGTATGCTAATGATATTAATGACTTCCAAAAGTAATTTGGATAACCACTCCTATCCCAAGCAAATACCCACTTATCTGACTGTCTCTGAAGTGTCTCTTGGCCTGGTTTGGGGCGATTCAACTGGCATCCTGAGATGGGATCCTCTCTGCCTGGCTGCTGGATCCAGGGGTAAGCAGACCTCCCAGTTGTGACCCTGAATTTTCAGGCGGAGCTCAGCTGTCCTTTGGCTCACAGCGGGAGCAGACAAGGACCATCTGCACCAAATTAAGGTATTTGCTATTTTTTGTTAAGTAGAAATTCCCGCAGGTCCGGGGTTCAAGTCCCCAAGGGTGGGTTGAAAGTCCCGAGGAGACTGGGTCTCCCAAAATTAGTCCTGGGCAAAAGGAAAGGTACTTTTAAGGGGTTGGACCCCACTGTCGTGCACTATCGTACTGCTATTTTTGTTCTGTCTGTCGCTATTTTGCTACGGTTTGAGTGAGAACGGACAAGAAGTGTCCTGGACACAAAGCGAGTGTGGAGCTCTATCTGCGTTTCCGTAACCTGGCAATGGGAGCGGCCAGAGAAAAGAGAAGGGATTGGCAAGGAGTGAATGAGTATAAATCATATAAACCGTTGGTTTGGAGTTCAACCTTGTTATCCAGAGGGAGACGGATTGTATTACTGGAGGGGAGAAATTTTAGCTATTGAATTGAGAATACCCAGACACCCAACGCTATAAAATTTAAAAGGTTGTTGGGGTTATAGGGAGGTCAGAGATAGCTGCTGTGTACCCCAAATTGTCTCTTGGAGAGGGACAATTCAGGTGCGGACTGGGCCGCTAGCAGACCATCCTTTCTGCCCTGCACTGCTAAGGCGCTGGTGGCATGCACCCCACACCTAATGCCAGATAGCTCAAATATTACCAGAGACAAGTGTTAGCGTAGAAACACATAATTATGGTATGATTATATGCAGGTGCTTTTATTGAAGAGCTCTGGGAATCAGGGGTACAGACCCAAATCTGACTCCAACATGGATTCAAGATGGATACATTTTATACCCTTTCCTTACATAACTGTTGTATAATCATATGTTAATCATTAACTTAATATTGTTCTATTGTGTATATTGATTTCACCCGAGCATGAGTTTTAAGCCCCCTTCCCACAACATTTCTCATGATTGTTGTTCCTTTCTCATGATTCTTGTTGTGATTAAACAATTATTTTTAATCATATTTAATTACTAACCAATCATCGCATTTAACTTTATCATCTACCATACAGGTGGGTACACAGATTGCAGGTTTGCACAATTTTAGCAAAGACAATGCCCACTCCCTTTCCAAGGCCTACTTTAGCTACCACGATTTTAGAAACATTTTAACCCTATGCTATCATTCCCCCCTTTGAAAGTATTTTCACTTTATATGTGTAAATGCTTTCACTTGATACAGTCTTTTTCGTTTTTGAGTTTATACTCGATGTTCGTCTTCGAATCCGGGGTTATCATAAGTATTGTCATGGATGTTGCCGCAGACCGGAGAATCTGAAGATGATGGATGTGGAATCTTGTCCCGTGTCAGTGCCTTCATTATTCTCTGGTTCCAGGATGTCCTTTTCTGTATTTCTCCTTTTAGGATGCTGTAGACTAACCAGATTGCTAGGAACATAACTAGTAAGATGATTAAATCTTCAATGATAGATTTAATCCATGAACTCACATTCCATCCCAACCCCTTGAAGATTTTATCTAACCAGCTTGTAGTCAAGTCCTTTTGTTCATCTTGTGCTGTGCCGGTTTGGCCAAAATCTAGCAATATATCCTCTGAGAGGAAACCAGGTTACAACCACCCTTCCCCCCACAGGGTTCGGGGAAAAAAAAAATATTTTCCTCGAAGGAAAGTGAATGAGATAAGAACTATTTTATTTAACAAACACACAGGAAAAGGATAATAATGCTAAATAATGAAATGAAATCTCTCGCTATAGAGAGAAACCTGGGAAGATTTCAGAGTCCTTCTGTAGGTGTGGTCTCTCTCCTCCTCGGAGCTGGGTCGGCGAGGGCCCACCCCCCGAGCCTCGGGGAAAAATTCTCCCGATGTGTTCTGATGTTGTTGAACAGTCCAGAAGAGAAGAAGAGAAAAAACCAAAGTCCCAGGAAACAAAGTTCAGCTTTCCGTCTCACGCCGGGAAGAGAAGGAAAAAAAAAAACCGAAACCGCTGGCTGAAGCAAGCAAGCAGGGTGCTCCCTCCTGCTCCTGCAGCCAGAGAACGCAGAGAGGAGTGTAATCTCTGTGTCCTTGGGAAACTGTTTTGAAACGTTTGTTTGGTTTTTTTCTTTTCTCCAGCTCAGTTTAAAGGCACGGAAAAGGCACAATATTACTTTTTGGGCATAGAGCATGATAGGGGATACACATGATAGAGTCACCCCAAGACATGTGCCTCTTGCTCTATTTGTTTTAATTGATTGATATCATGTTCTACATCTGCAGTAATGTTTGGGATATGGATGCAGCAATGATCAATTTGTCCTTTTAAAAATCTGCACACTCCATGTTCTTTCAGGAGTAACATATCTAAGGCCAGTCGATTTTGTAAAGTCATTTTGGTAGTAGCTTGTAATTGCATGTTTAGTTCTCGGAATCCTTCCCGGGTGACTCTTGCTAATCTCTCTACCTGACCTGTAAGTCTGTACATCATTTCTCTGTTTCGGTAGTTTGCTATAGGGCCGAACAGAGATTCTAGAGCCCACCCAAGTTTTACCCCACTAGAGGGTTCTTGCCAAGTTTCATCCTGGTTTTCGTTATCTAAAACTTCTTGTCTTGTTCTTATTTGCAAAAGTTCACGTTTTCCATTAAATGGGGACTTTTTCCAAATTGGACATAGAGTAGGGAGGCCCAAAGTAAATTCTCTTACTTTTCCATCTACAGGCAGATGGGTTGTCCAGGTACCATCACTTGCTGCCCATACAAACTGTCCTGGGCTTTGGATTGAACTTTTACCACATCCTATTGCTATCCTATAATCTATTTGACCCTGTTTGTGTTTGATTCTTCTGCAGGCACAACCAATTTGCATGGCTACTGCCAGTGATGGCATTTGCTTTATCTCTACGTCGTCAGACGTGCAATCATAAGTTTTATTACATGCCACCAACCTACTTTATCTGCCTGCGTTCTGCTACTAGTGGCCGTGTTCATTACCGTCAGATCAGTGTCATTTCAGGGCCTTCCCATTTGAGACACCAAGGGGTGCTTGCCATATATTGGAATTTTTGAAGTATTCTCATGGACCATGCACTATCCCAGGGTTCCATCTGATCCGTTCTATTTTTTGTCTCACATCTCCATACAAAGGTGGTCTCTGTGATATTCTCTTTAATCCTTTTATAGTGTGGCAAGAAGCATTGCCACTTTGCAAGGTTTTGATCTTTAACCCACCACTCTATGATTTGTCCTACCTTTCCATGACTTAAAAGACAGTCTTGTTGCCTCAGAGGTTTCATCCACTCCCCTATTACTTTCCAGGTCTCTTTGACTACTTGCCTGGACTCTGATACTTGTTTACATGCAATCGTTTTATTGTCTGGTATTTCAGGTAATTTTGACATTATGATTCCCCAGCTTATTGGGTCTCCTGCTGCTTTTGGTATTGGCAGACAGGCAGTTATTCTACTGGTGTTTTGCATTTTGGCAAAGTCTTTGACTAATCCAATCATCACATTCTCAGCCCGAATTGCATTGGGGACTTTTATCACCTGTGTTTCTGCCTGTACCTCTCTCTTCATTCTAGAATGAAGAGTGGTCAGCTGATTTTCTTGCATTCCATATCCCAAAGCAATATCAATCCCAACTGGTAACATTAATATCCATAAAATGAGCATTGACACAAGTACTAAGATCATTTGAAACAGTTAAACACGTCTTATCTGCAACTTCGTTGGTCTTACAGGTTGCGCAGTCCACAGTCTAGGACAGACTTTCTTCACTCGTGTGTAATGTATCCAAGGATCTACTCCAGCTACCTTGACTGCCGTATAAGTGGTCAGCAGCACCTGATGGGGTCCACTCCACCTTTCTTTTAGTGGTTCTTCGTTCCAAGTTTTAATGTACACTTCGTCTCCCGGAAGAATATCGTGAACTGGATTCTCGAGAGCCAGCGGCCTATTCCACACGAGGGCGCTCCGAAGCCGAGCTAAAGTTTTCCCAAGAGATAGAACATAGTTATACACTTCTTGTTTTCCCGTGACATGTATGTTTGGGTTAGGTTCGGGAGATTCATATGGTTTTCCATATACTATTTCATAAGGACTGACTGACATCCCACTCCTAGGTTTTACCCGAATCCTCAAAAGTGCTATTGGTAGAGCTTGTGGCCACTGCAATTTGGCTTCTTGGCATATTTTGCTGATTTGTCTCTTTAGTGTCTGATTCATCCTCTCTACCTGTCCACTCGATTGTGGTCTCCATGGCATGTGGAGGTCCCAAGCTATTCCCAGTAGCCTGCTCACTTCTTTTACTACTGTGGGTATAAAATGTGGGCCCCTATCTGATGATATTCCTAGAGGCACTCCAAATCTGGGAATGATCTCTTGTAGTAGCCACTTGACTGTCTCTTTTGCTTGGTTTGTGCGACAGGGAAGGGCTTCTGGCCATCCTGAAAATGTGTCAACCCCTACCAACAGATATTTGTATCCTCGAGTTCTTGGCAACTCTACGAAATCTACCTGCCAATAATCTCCTGGTTCTATCCCTACCCGAATTTTTCTTAGCTGTGCCTGCCGTCCAGCCACTGGGTTGTTTTTCAAGCAAATTTCACACTTGGACATTATTGATTTTGCCATTGTTAACATTCCTACTGAGATTACATTTTGTCTTAGCAATTTCACCAATGCTTCTGCACCCCAATGACATTCGTTATGTTTAATTTGTAGAACTTCTCTCATTATTAAGGGGGGTAGCACTATTTGCCCTCTTGTAGTTACATACCACCCTTCTGAATTCTTTTGTGCATTCAGAAAACGTCCCAATCTCTCATCTTCTGTTGAATATTTCGGTTCTGAAGGTAAATTGAATTGAGATACATTAAGTTTTGTAGGTATCAATGCCATTGCTATTTGCACCTTCCGAGCAACCTTTCGGGCTGTCCAGTCTGCCTTTCGATTTCCCTCACAAATTTTGGAGCTTCCTGATTGGTGTGCTTTACAATGCATAATTGCCACTTGTTCCGGTTTTTGTACTGCTTTTATCAATTGCAGGATTGCATCTTGATGTTTAATGTGTGTACCCTGGGAAGACAGCAATCCTCTTTCTTTCCACAGTGCCCCATGTACATGCACTATTCCAAAAGCATATTTTGAGTCAGTCCAAATGTTTACCTTTTTCCCTTTACTCAATTGGGTTTCTTTACCGGGAATATTGGTGTATTATATTCTGATTCACATTCTTCTAGAATTCGATATTTTAGGAATTTATCAATAGTCTTTGCTATTCCCTGCCATGCTTCTGGTTTTATAGGATATTGTTTGACTTGTACGGTTTTTGCTTCCTCTTTTAACTCTACATGTACTGGCTGTGCTAACTTAGATTTTCCAGGTATATCTGTTTCCCATACTGAGGGAATTACGGCATCTTCTACTTCCTTAGGAATTGTAGGGACCGGTTTCTCTTTTATCATTAAGATTTTTCCTGTCTTTGACTCCGGTATTTTCATTAACAGTTCCCCATTCTCAAAAGTTATTACTGCATCAAGCTTTGCCAATAGATCTCGACCTAGGAGTGGAATGGGGCATTCAGGCACGTACAAGAATTCATGAGTTAACACTTTGTTCCCAAAACACAAGTCTAAGGGTTGCAGGAATGGCCGATTTTCCTCCTTCCCTGTGGCCCCAACTATTGTGATGGATTTGTTCCCGATCTGCCCTTCTAGATCATTTAAAACTGAATGAGTGGCTCCTGTATCAATTAAAAATTTCACAGCTTTATCTCCTAACTGTAAAGTTACCAGAGGTTCCTGGGGCATAGATTTTTCCTTCCCAGCATATAACACCATTACCTTGGCAACCTCTTCCTGCTGGAACTGATTGCCTTGGTCTAACTGGTTTGGGCATTCACGCTTCCGATGCCCGGGGAGATGACAATAGGCGCACTCATTGAAGGCTAATGGCCTTCCGCGGCCCTTTCCAAACCCGCCCCTCCCCATGCCTCGGCTGCCTCTAAGTACCATCTCCTTCTCAGTAGAGTCCATTAAAGTATCTAATATCACTTGGATGTCATCCCAGTCTGGATTCTGAGTCTTCATAATCATTTTCACCACTCTGGCTACTTTATCAGGATTTTCTCTATAGGTCCCAGCTGACTGCTTCCATATTACTAAATCTCCCGGGGAAAAGGGAACCTTTACAAAAACCAGTCCGTCCACCCCTACACCTTGTCTCAAAGGGGCAATTACAGTTCTCTTTTGTTTGCCCGTTCTTAACAAACCCTTTCCTGTCTTAGGCCAAGTCGGGGCCAATTTGGATCATGTGCGGTGGGATATTGGTTCATCCTCATCACTTTCACTGCTATCCACTCCTTCTGCATCCCCTCCCCCATGTCTCTGTATCGCAACTAAACCTTGGTTATTCCTGAGCGAAGGCAGCAAAAGGGGGTCATGAGCAGGCGAAGGGGGCGCAGGTGGAAGGGGAGGATATCCCTGGGGAGGCGTAGGTGGGAAAGGGGGGTGTCCTTGGGCAGGCGTAGGTGGGGGGGGAGGGTATCTTTGAGCAGGAGGGGTAAGTAGATTAGTTTCAGTAGGAGGAGTAAGTGGATCATGTGAAATAAGGCCAGATGAAGTAGGGTTAGATTCCCTTGATGCTGTGGGGGCTATCAGTAAATCACCCTCCATATCATCTTTCCAATATAGACTCTCATTCAATGCCAGGTGTTCTAAACAACGTTTCTCTTGGACACAGGCCATACACTTATTGTTGTTAGGTGCCGTAATAACCATTAAACCACCCTCAGTCAGCCACTCTGGTTTTTCCCGTAAATAGAAAAATAAATCAACATACGGAACTTCATCCAGTTTTCCCTCATGCTTACAAAACGACAATAAGTAAGAAATCAAGTCAGATTGCAAAGACCCGTTTTCAGGCCACCGTTTCCCGTTCTGCAAAACATATTTCGGCCACTGAGTGTTACAGTAATCGATCAGCTTATCTTTGCGTAATCCTTGGTCAAAATTACCTTGTTTCCAATGTCCTAATAAGCACCCCAAAGGAGAAGTATGTGGTATGGGGACATTGCCACCCAAAATCCCTTTAAGCTTCTCCATGTTGCCGCTACCAAAGTCTCCACTGCTGACCCTGCAATGCTTTCGCAATTGACTTACGGATGGTGCCTAGGCATTTACCAGGAATTCCTTAGCCCAACCAAGCGCAGCTTTCACTACGTCTTATTGGCAGGCAACCAGACCAGAAGTAAAAGCACCTTGCCTCTCCAGGGGACGTTGTGAGCGGCGGAGGGTCGCGGCACCGATGGGCTCCCCGAGAATCCCTCGGTGCCGGCCGGAGCACGATCAGGTCGCGGGGTCCTCAGCAGAGCTCACAGGGTCCCATCTGGGGTCGCCAAAATGTTAGTGTAGAAACACATAATCATGGTATGATTATATGCAGGTGCTTTTATTGAAGAGCTCTGGGAATCAGGGGTACAGACCCAAATCTGACTCCAACATGGATTCAAGATGGATACATTTTATACCCTTTCCTTACATAACTGTTGTATAATCATATGTTAATCATTAACTTAATATTGTTCTATTGTGTATATTGATTTCACCCAAGCATGAGTTTTAAGCCCCCTTCCCACAACATTTCTCATGATTGTTGTTCCTTTCTCATGATTCTTGTTGTGATTAAACAATTATTTTTAATCATATTTAATTACTAACCAATCATCGCATTTAACTTTATCATCTACCATACAGGTGGGTACACAGATTGCAGGTTCGCATGATTTTAGGAAAGACAATGCCCACTCCCTTTCCCAAGGCCTACTTTAGCTACCACGATGTTAGAAACATTTTAACCCTATGCTATCACAAGGAGCCAAGGAGGGCCCTCCGCTAGCCCGTATTCCACGAACAGCTTTAATCATCCGCAGAGGTGAGCAGGCAAAGAGAGAGAGACCACGAGGTCTCTCCCCTTTACATAGTCTCATCTGAGGGCATGGGGGCGGTACAGAGGCGGGGCCAGGGAAGGGAGCCAATGAGCAGAGGGAAGGGGAAGGGCAGGGGACCAGGTAAGGGAGCTGCTGGGAGAGGTAGTTTTACTTATACAGAGTCTGGGGGGTAAGGTTACATTCCAACTGCAAGGACTTGTGGGAGAAGCTTTTCCTTTCCAGAGATAAGAGGGTATTTTTCAAATGCCTGAGTTTTTCCACCAGCTGGCCTCAGTGACCCCAACACAATGCCTTTCTAATGTAGCTCCACCTAACTTCCCTTTTGAAATTCCATGTTTAGTGTGTGGAAACAGTTGTGAGGCTTGGACTTTGTGAATTAATTGTGAGAGAAAGTGGTATTGTACTAGAAGGAGTGGGTGGTGTCCAAGCTGCCAGAGATAGCTTGGTAACTTGGCAGGAAATGAGGGCATAGATGATGTTAGAGTAAGGGGAGAGTGGCAGAGAATAGTGAGAGATTTATTGTGGCTTTAGTATGTGGATTTGGGAGGTTTGGAAAGAAAACTGGGAGGAGACGTGCAGGAAGGTTCGCATAGAAGAGAGACGAGAGGGGGAGAAAGGAGAGGAACAGACAAAGGAGGCAATGGTATCATCAGAAAGCAAGGAAATAACCCAGAAAAGTCCATTAGGATGTGTGTTGGCACACTGGAAAGAACCAGGAGGAATGCCGGGAGGGACTATGAAAAAGAGCACCCTAATTAAATATTGTAACCGATGGTGGCCACTATACAAATTAGATGATGGTGAAAAGTGGCAGAAAATGGGACTTTAAACTATAACACCCTACTGCAATTAATGTTATTTTTAAAGAGGGAGAACAAATCAGATGAGATCTCTTACGTGGATTGTTTTTTTACTTTAAGACGTAAACCGGAGTGGCAGAAACAGTGTGGCATCAATTTGGCACCACAGGACTCAATGGTCCTTCTTTTAGAAAAGGAGGCAAAAGGGAAAAGCCACATGAGGTGTTGCTCATCATGCAGTATAGGGCAGAGATGTTTAAAGCTCAAAGCTGAGGGAGACCAGGATCCCTTAGAAACCCAAGAGTTAATGAAATGCAGTGGTGACACCCTAACATCAGGGACAACTTCCCCAGTGTCCCCAACATCCCCGGAGGATAGTGGGGATGAAGGGACAAGTGAGGCTAGCTCAGGAATATCATCCAGAACTAGGAGCAAGGCCCCTGTAGAGAAGCAGCTTATAGCACCGCTCAGACAAGTGGTAGGGCCAGACGGAGGAATAAAGCACCCTTTACAGCTTTGGATTTAGATACCTGGAGGGAGGCAGCCAGAATGTATAGAGAAGACCCTGAAAAGGTAACAAAGAGGTTTGAATTAGTTGTTAGAAATCAAGATGTTGATTGGGAGGATATAGATTTAATGCTATCAGAGTTAACTGAAACAGAAAAAGCAGCTGTAGTGTCTACGGCAAGAACAAATGTGCAGGGACAGATAGCTACTGGGATGTTACATGGGAATGTAGATAACATTTTCCCTACAGCGGATCCACATTGAGACCCAAATGATCCACAAACATATCCGGTTTTGGTTAGATACAGGAAATTAGTACACTGGGGACTGCTAAACGCTATACCTAAAACAGTTAATTGGTCACTGTTATTCAGTATTCACCAGGAAACCACTGAGTCCCCAGGCTCATTTGTAGAAAGGTTAAGGGATAATATGAGGAGGCACACTACACTGGATCCAGCTTCTGAAATCGGGCAGCAACAGTTAATATCTTTATTAATGGGTCAATCAGGGCCAGATATACGCAGAAAGTTGCAAAAGATTAGGGAACCAGATAACCGGAACTTAGATAAACTTTTAGCAGTGGCATGGGAAGTTTATAAAAACAAGGCACAGCCCCTTACGGTCGCGGTTGCCCAGGTTAGGGGACCGAGATTCCCCAGGGGTGGGAGAAGGCCTCTACCTAGAGGATAAAGACGGCAACGCCCAGGCCCTAACCAGTGTTTATTACTCGGGCAGCTCGGGCATTGGAAGCAGAATTGTCCTATGAATCGTGCCGCGATTCCGACGATACAATCATCAGCGTTGCCAGAACCAGTGACTGTAGCACAGCTGTATCAGGAGTGACGCGGACCGGCAGGTCCTTCCCTAGCAGACCCGCTGGTTAAAGATAGGCTAGGGGAACAGGAGGTGGAGTTTTTGGTGGATACTGGAGCCACATTCTCAGTCCTGAATCAGACTTTGAGTCCTATAAGCAATGATTATGTCCAAGTTATGGAGGCCATGGGAAAAACCGAAAAAGCCTACTTTTTGAGACCCTTAAAATTTACATTAGGCAAAAAGATGGGAATACACCAATTTTTATATCTTCCAAATTCACCAAAGCCACTGTTAGGCAGGGATCTATTAACCTGGTTAGAAGCAAAAATAGAATTTACAGAACAAGGAATAAGACTACAGGTTCCCGAGGAAAAATTAATTATGGCCTTAAGTTTAGCAAATGTCCCTGAAAGAGAAGAAATACCCATAGGTAGTGAAATAACAGATCAAGTGATCCCATTAGTATGGGATGTTGAAATTCCAGGGAGATCAAAATGGGCTTCCCCAGTAATTACTGAACTACTGGAAGGGGCACAACCAGTGTCAGTTAAACAATATCCACTAAGGCATGAAGCACGAGTAGGAATGGAACCAATAATTGCTAAATTTATTGATCAAGGGTTGTTGAAAGAGTGTAGGTCTCCCTACAATACCCCAATTCTACCAGTACAAAAGCCAAACGGAAGTTATCGATTAGTTCAGGACCTAAGGGCAATAAATGCAATAACAAAAACACTACATCCCGTAGTGGCCAATCCTTACACTTTACTTACAAAATTACAAAGTGACTGGGTGTGGTTTTCAGTTTTAGATTTAAAGGATGCCTTCTTTTGTCTGCCTTTAGCTGAAAGCAGTCAGGAAATTTTTGCCTTTGAATGGGAAAACCCAAAACAGGGAGAAAAAGCCAACTTACATGAACTGTATTGCCATAAGGATTCAAAAATAGCCCCACGATATTTGGAGATCAATTAGCTAAAGAACTGGAAGCCTGGACACTGCCACTTGGGGAAGGTACACTCCTGCAGTACGTTGATGACCTACTAATAGCAACAAGGACCCGTGAAGACTGCAAGGACTGGACTGTAAGTCTTTTAAATTTTCTGTGACTAAGTGGATATAGGGTCTCCCCTGAAAAGGCTCAGCTAGTCCTCCAGAAAGTTACATATCTGGGATATGAACTGGCAGGAGGAGAGAGAGCCTTGGGAAATAACAGGAAAGAGGCAATTTGTCAAATGCTCCGGCCAACTACAATCAAAGAACTGAGAACTTTTCTGGGAATGACAGGATGGTGTAAATTATGGATCTACAACTATGGACTAATTGTGAAACCCTTGTACCAGCACCTAAAAGAAACCGAGGGGACCCACCTATGCTTGACACCAGAGACTAATAATGCATTTGTAACTCTGAAATGTGAGTTGATGCAAGCTCCAGCACTGGCTATACCGGATGTCACTAAATCTTTTCTGTTGTTCTCACATGAAAGGCAAGGACTGGCGCTGGGACTTTTGGCACAGAAGCTGGGACCCTACAAAAGGCCAGTGGCTTATTTCTCCAAGCAACTGGACGTGGTCAGCCGAGGATGGCCGGCCTGCCTGTGTGCAGTGGCAGCTGTGATCCTGAACATAGAGGAAGCTTGCAAGTTCACAATGGGCCTGCAGATGACTGTTTTCGTCTCTCATACAGTGTCAGCAGTGCTTACACAGAAAGGAAATCACTGGTTAACCCCACCTCGCGTTCTCAAATACCAGGCTGTCCTAGCAAAATAGGAGGATGTGAGTATCCAAGTGACTAACATTTTAAATCCAGCAGCTTACCTCCGGGGCAAAGTTACCGAGGAGCCCGTACAGCATGACTGCATCAAAACCATGGAGGCAGTTTACTCCAGCTGCCCAGACCTGAAGGACTCTCCGCTAGAAAACGCGGATAACTGGTTCACTGATGGAAGCAGCTATGTCAAGAATGGTAAGCGGCTTGCTGGGTTATGCAGTTACAACCACAGACGCCATCATCAAAGCAAATCCGTTACCTGTGGGGACATCTGCTCAAAAGGCTGAGGTAATAGCCCTGATTCAAGCCCTGGCATTAGCCAAGGGAAAACCTATCAACATTTGGATTGATTCAAGGTATGCCTTCAGGGTGGTACACGCTCACGGGGTTATTTGGAAAGAAAGGGGCTTATTGACCTCACAGAAGAAAGAAATTAAGTGTGCTACTGAAATCTTACAGTTGCTGGAAGCAGTGCTAAAACCTTCAAAAATGGCTATAATGCATTGTAAAGGGCACTCCCAGGGTAACACCATCCCCAAACTGGGAAATGCTATGGCAGACAAAACAGCAAAGGCAGTGGCTAGTGGGGTTCAAATTCAAGCCCTAGCTTTAATCCCTTCTTAGGATCCTCATGGGTGAAAATCCCCCTGTAGCGATATGGAGCAGCGAGGAGTCCCCAGGCAGGTGCAGAGGAGGAACTTTATTTACAAAAAACCTGGCCTTTTTATGCTGTTAGTTGTTTGTTAGTTTACATAGTTTTAAGGCACAACAAACCAAATTGAACCAACCACCATACACCACGATGTGGGCGTGAGGCATTCACGCAGCATGCCTTACTTCCTCTATTCTAGCTGAGTCATTCTCCCACAGTCCATTTCTACTTAGGCTAAGTAACAGGCCGGAGCCATGATTTTATCAGGCCTTCCCTTTACAGAGCTTTACCTATCAGTCACAACCCCCCACCATACGACACGGATGATTTAAATTGGATACAAGAAGAAAAGGGACAAATAGGAACAGATGGGTGGGCTAGAATAAAGGATCTCATAGTCATACCCAGAAAACTGCTAAAATTATTTATCCAGAGCGAACATTCTAAGACACATTGATGAGTTGATGCATAACCATTTAAAGGACAAAGTGATAGCATTGAAATTAAAGGAGACAATTGAGGACATAACTTCCACTTGTGAAATCTGTCTTAAAAACAACCCTAATACCACTGTTAGGCTAAACACAGAGACTATCCCTAAAGAAGTTTTACCAGGGGATGTGTGGCAAATTGACTTTTCTGAATTACCTAGAAAAGGGGGATACAGGTATCTCTTAGTCCTCACAGACACTCTCAGGTTGGCCAGAAGCTTTCCCTTGTAGAGCAAATAAAGCTAGAGAAGTTGTTAAGGCTTTAGTACAAGAAATTATTCCACGATTTGGGGTACCCAGGGAAATAAATTCTGCTAGGGGATCACACTTCGTAGCCCAGGTGGTGCAAGGAGTGAGTCATCTACTGGGTAGATGTCACTGTTGAGGCGGTCATGACACCTACAGACACACACCAACTGCTCCAGGCAAAAAGCATCTTTAATTCTACAAAGCCTCTTTTATACACTTTCATGGCACTCATGCTGCGTGTCCATTGGCTCCTAAGTTACTACATTACAAATTATTGGTCACCTACAACTAACACCCATTCTAAACCCAAAAACAGCCTCCCACAAACAGCTGTGCATTCTTCTTCTGTTGTTTTAGTTTCTTGCTTCTGTTGATGCTAAAATTCTCATGGATACAAACCGAATTCTCACGGGTCCAAAGTGATTGTGTCCAAGTAGAAATCTGTGAGACTTTCAGTCCAGCTGTCGGTTCCCACAGGTATA
This sequence comes from Lycocorax pyrrhopterus obiensis, assembly GCA_014706295.1. Lineage (NCBI taxonomy): Eukaryota > Metazoa > Chordata > Aves > Passeriformes > Paradisaeidae > Lycocorax > Lycocorax pyrrhopterus. The sequence goes on from JACSVZ010000030.1 coordinate 8,802,753, forward strand.
CACTGGCAATTACATACACCATACAGACCTCAGGCAAGTGGACGAGTAGAAAAGATTAATCACTTAATAAAGCAACAATTAGCAAAAATTTGTCAAGAAACTAATTTATATTGGTATCAGGCTCTGCCCATGGCTTTGCTTAGAATTAGAGTAAAAGCATGGCTTAAGGAAAAACTAAGTCCCTTTGAAATTCTGTGTGGAAGGCCCTATGGAATAAACATGATTCACAATGACAGTGTGGCTCTGGTAGGGCAAAGCTACCTAATAGATTATGTAAAGCATTTAGGTCAAAAATTATGATCAATAGGCACTACAGTTGTTAATTGTCAACCACCATCACCTGATAAACCCTTTCATAATGTGAATCCAGGGGATTGGGTTTATGTTAAGTCTCTTTCAGGGGATCCACTCCAGGAAAAATGGGAAGGACCTTATCAGACACTGCTGACCACTCATACAGCAATTAAAGTACAAGGAAAACTGACTTGGATCCATTATACAAGGACCAAACCTGAACCAAAACCAGAATGGGAGGCAAGAAGAACAGGACCTCTGCGCCTTCAAATACGAAAAATCAACACAACATGATCTGGACCATACTAGTAACATTGGTAATTGGGGCGGGCGCTTGGGACCAAAATACATACCTTCAATTGCTCAAAGGTGTTGTTGAGAATTTTAATCTGATTGCTGGATATGTTCCCAGCTGCCTGAAAATTCTGCTAGAGGCTTTCCTTTGGTTGGGGCAACATCCCCTAGTACAACAACAATCTATGCTGCACTTAGTACTAATAACCTTTCACATTATGTCAACATATCCCTAGACCAACTTCAGTGGAAATTAGAGCTTGAGGAGCCAATAAGTGAGTCCTCACAAGTGTCGCTGTTTTCCCCACGGACGAGTAGAGAAACGACATGAAGTCCAGGCTCAGGGATCAATGGATGAATGATTTAATGAATTCTCAGAAGACTTTTATATGTTAGTTCGCAAAGTATATTAAGTGGCATAAGGTAATTGGTTTTTGCCATCCACCCCCTAAGGGGATTGGTCAAGTTCTAAGACACACATCTCTGAATGTTTTTCTAGTTAGAACCATAACAATTCTACCAAAACAATCTGCACCTGCAAGAAGTTTACAAAACGGTAACGTTGTTTTGTCTTACTTGCATGGGAAAGACAGAACTCTCACAAAATGCAGCAGAAAGTCGGAAAATCTCTCTGCTAAAGCTTTTCAGTGTCCACACACAGGTACCCCCTGCATGCAGTGTTGCTGGGAAGAATTGATACCCAAAAACTCGGGAGGAAATAAGACGGACTCCAAATGCGGGAACTTAACATTTATAGGCAGCTACCCCAACTGCTCAGGTTTTTGGACCTATGGGGGAGCTAATATGTGGAATAAGAATCAAATGAGATGAGGACCAAAGCCCAAGGGTTGGCCAGTGCCCCCAGGACAGGGTTGGTATTGGATATGTGGACACAGTGCCTATAAAGTTTTACCCTTGGAATGGCAAGGCCGCTGTGTGATAGGACCAGTATTTCTCCACATTAATGTTGTCTCTCAACTACAAGGCTTACTCCGAACTTTTATACATGGGACCAAAAGGACATCAAACCCCTTGGTAGATAGGCCCACTGGATTTCACAGCTTTGTCAGATGGCTTATATCCAGCCTCAGAGTAAGTGAACTAGAGAAATCAATACTGAATTTTTCCGCTACTGTAGAAACCTTAATGAATGCCACTGCAGATGCCATAAGAGAACAGCAAATCGAGATTAAGAGCATCTCACAATTAGCTGTACAGAATAGACTTGCATTAGATTTGCTGTACGCCAAAGAGGGAGGAGTATGTACAGTTATAAATACAAGCTGTTGCAGTTATGTTGATTTAAATAAACGCATAGAAACAGATTTGCAGACAGTTCTGGACAAAACGAGAACATTGCATCAGATCACATTATATGACACTTCTTGGGGGTTTAAAGAGGTATGGGACAAACTTACAGCATGGTTACCTAACTTATCCTGGCTTAAACAATTGTTTGTAATAGTTATTTGTATTATTGCATTGTTATTTACTTTTTGTATTAGTAGTTATTGTTGTATGATTTTATGTACTTGGAATCATGATGCTTATGCTCAGTGACACAAGCACAAACTTAGAAACAAGACAGAGAAGGATACTTACTTTCAAGATATGCAAGATTTGTAAAGAATTACAAATGACCAAAGAAAAAGGGGGGATTGAGAGAGGATGATCAATAGTTAACTCATGTAAGAACGAGTTAACTATTAAGAGACAGCAAATGTTAATCACAAGCCTAAGAAGCAGGATTTGCCTTAATCTTGTCAAGATAAGAGAAACAGGATTTTGTTGAAACCAGCACAAAAAACTGCCAAATCATCCCAAGAAGGACTGCGCATGCTCCGGAAAGAAAGGTGAAAAGTGCATTGTGACGAAGACTACTAATCTTCATCAGAAAGACCTCCAAGGAAGAAGAGGAGCCTTCCTCAGTGTGACCACCAGGGTACACAGCGCATGCGTGGCACGTATGCTAATGTATTAATGACTTCAGAGAATTAATTTGTATAACCACTCCTATCCCAAGGAATGTGATGAATATTCATGAATTTTACCCATAATACTGGACTATATGGAGTGCTGTGTGTGTGTGTGTTTGGAGGAGTGATCTCCCACACCCGGTGGGCCGAATAAAGCAAATACCCACTTATCTGACTGTCTCTGAAGTGTCTCTTGGCATGGTTTGGGGCGATTCAGGGAGAGAAGCCAGGCGAATTCTTCAGCGCGATTTGTGTTCAAGGACTCACACACTCCCCCACGGTCTCACCGCTGCAGAGCCGAGGGAGCATCTTCTTGCTTTTAGCTAGCATGTTAGCTGAGGCACGAAATTTTCCCAGGACTGCATACCGAAATCCTCCAGAACTTCTTCTTCCAGAACTGTTCAGCCTAGCTGTGATCCGAGAACCAGATCATCGGAACCCATGGACTGGCAGGGAGGCTGCAGGGATGCTGCATCCCAGTCTCAGACCTCGGGAGGGGCCGAGTCAGCTACAGAGGGAACTCTGAATCCACCAGCTTTCTCTGCAGAGAGGAGGTTTATTATCTGACATTACTCATATTTTTTCTGTGCCCTGTGCTGGCACTCTGCTTGTTAAATAAATAGTTGTTTTCGCTTTCATCCAAGAAATTCCATTCATATTGGTGGGGGAGGGACTGCTGAAACCTGTCTTCTGTGGAGGAGACGTCCCTTCCAGGGTGTTTCCCCCTAAACTTGTCTCAAACCGAGGCATTCAACTTCTAAAATTTTTTTTAACTACCTTAAGTCTGGGATTTGTTCATCTTTGCCCAGGGGAAAGGGAATTGAAGTTTATTTTCATGAGACACTGTTTCACCAGGTGAGACCTCATGAGTTTAACATCTCGACCGACTGAGAGTTGCCAGAGGATGCACAGGGGATAAACGACCATTAACGAACATTACAGAACATTACCCCGAACCTCCCCCTCCCCCCCCCCACCCCCCTGTGTGTCAGAGACACCTGGTCTGTCTGGGAAAAGATCGATAGGAGAACAAAGAATGAGGACCTAATTAGCATCAAAGGGATCAATAACCAATAGGAAACCAAATGCTAAGAATTGTGCAATTTGGGACCAATGAACGAGAATTGCTTTGGGTTTTGTATGTATAAATATGTGAAAAGTCTAGTACAGAACCATGTGTAAGGGAATGATTTTCACTGCACAACCTAGGCAATGTGTGGATGAAATAATTTCTATTGCACATCCTGGCCAGAATAAAGTAATGCTGTGATTCTCTAACACTAAAAAGATGTTGTTGGAGAGTTTCTGTTTCCCCTGCAGTTTCAGTGACAAACACACATGATATGCAGGAAAGACTCCACTACTTGGAATAAGTAGTAAAGTAGGTATGTTTATTCCAGCTGGGACGCCTGGGGGATAATTCCTCCAAAGCCATGTGTGCTGACAGCTGCATTCAGCTTGCTATATATTGGGTTACAAACTCCATATTCATTAAGTTTCCTAATACACTTATACATATTCATTACCTAGCCCCGCCTAGCCTTGCTTCGTATTATAATGAGCCCAAAAGTCATTTACATCTGCATTGCGCTTGCGCAGTGTCATCTGGTGGTTGTGGGGTCTTCGGGATGAAGTAAGAGTCTTCCTCAGATGAAGTAAAAGAGCCTTCCTCCTTCTGAACTTTTCACCTTGCTTCCCTGCGCATGCTCTTTATGTCCCTGGCCCAAGTCCAAACTTCAAGGCTGGTTTAAGTTAGTTTTAGGTTCGAAAACAGGATCTTTGGTCAAGATTCCTTCCCTTTATCAATAGTCTTATATCTTCTCATTCTGCTTTGGTAGGCACAATAAGCGTTGAGCAAGCCGTATGCATTGTTTTTAACAAACAGCTTCTTAGTAAATCATTTAACCTCTGCTTCCCCCCCCGCCCTGATTCAGTCCCCCCTTTTCTATAGAGTTAGTAAATTCTTTTACTAATACATAAATTATTTTTCTAATAATCTTTTACGATAAGCATCTCTTAATGCTTTTCCGTGTGCATTTGACAAGGTAGTTAAAACTGATAGCTTCTTGTTGGGGGTTTTGGGAGTTCTCCTGTTTCCTTTTTCTCTTAAAGAATTTTCCCCATATATGTTGCCAGGGGGACAGATTGCTAGGTGCTTAAGAAGAACAGAAGAGCTGGCCACAGAGGGCAGGGGGGTCCAACTAGCTACTTGTTTTTCACCTGGGGGGTGGGGGCAGCAGGGCTGGCTGGTGCTCTCAGTGTTCAGAAGGAGTTGGTCAGAGCTGGAGGTTCCTGTTTTTCGGCTGCTTTCCTTCTACCGGAGAAACCCGGGATTCCCAAGCCCACCTTTCCCTGCCCTGCTGGGAGCTGGGCTGCAGCTGCTGCTTCGATTGTTCGCTACACAGTAGCCCCCGCACACCCTTGCCAGCTGAGACCTCCCAAGGCTCCCACTGCAGCTCCGGAGTTTGATACATCTCATCTGCCACCCGGGATCTGTGCTCGTCTCTGCTGTTCCAGCCTGCTGTTCCCGAGGGTCCAGCCAGACACCAGGATCAGCCGCCCAGAGGGTTTGTGAAGCTTTTTGTCCATCCCTCCCGGGACCCCGAGCTGCCATCACCGCGTGCTCCCCGAGCTCGCTCCGGAGCGCCCCCTGCAGCCACGGGGGAACCATCGCACCCGCCCTGCTCACCGGGAGCCGCCAGCGCCCCTGCCGGCTGTGACTGGAACTGCACCAAAGGGGAAAGGGCCTGACAGCCGAGAGAGGCTGGCACTGGGTTTGTGGTTCTGTTTGCTGTTACTGCCATAGTTATTGTTGTTTGCTTGCCTTGTCATACATATATATATATTAGTAAAGAACTGTTATTCCTACCCCTCATATCTTTGCCTGAAAGCCCCTTAATTTCAAAATTATAATAATTCGGAGGGAAGAGGGTTGCATTTTCCATTTCAGGGGAGGCTCCTGCCTTCCTTGACAGACACCTGTCTTTCAAACCAAGACACTTCTTTAGCACTCTATAGTTCCAAACAAGCGACATAATAGACAACACAAGGCAAGCACTCACTAAAATTAATAAAGCAATTATGGGGTGACATAGTGTATTCAGAATGCCAGTTGCGGTAGGTGACCACCCAAAAAGCGTGTCCCACCAGTTATGACTTGCATCTTGTTTTACTCTTTGCATGATTCTGCTTATTTTTTGTATGTCATGATGGATGGTGACTAAGGTCTTTTTCCCGTTTTTTTTGATTTCTTCTAAAATCTCAATTAGGTCTTGATGTTTTACTAATTGCTTTATTAATGTGAGGTTCATCTCAATAGGTGTGGGTAGCAATTTATGGTATATGGTGTAGTCAGACCTTATCAATTGATGAGACACAACCGGTGCTAAATACGAAAAGTCACACCCAACAATCTTGGTAAAATTACAAATACAAAAATTAGAGTGATTCCTGGCAGCTACATTTATATTTCTGTCATCTATCATCATAAAAGTGCAGATAGTTCTTAAGCACACACAACCTTGACCAATATATAAAAGTACAGTTTTCGGTGTAGTGTCTGGGTGGACCTCGAAGTGACAAATGCCTTGTTCCACATCAAGACATGTGGCTTTGGCATCAAGTGTATTACTTTCACAAATAAAACCTTGTTCTCGTGTGATGCAAGATTCTAAATTTACCGTTTGCCATTTTTCTTTTACCATCCGAGCTCATACTCTATGTTCAGAGGGATAAAAACCTGTTCCTTCATGGTTTAGTCCCAATGCAACAATAGGATGAATTACATAAACTGTGGCATTACATATAGTAAGCACAAAGGCAGTCGCTATGTTAGTAATTGGATCATAAGTGAAATTTACCAAGGTCCACCAGGATTGGAGCTTTCTTTCTAACTTAGTAGCATTATTCCAAACAGCTTCTCGGATTTCAATAGGGAAAACACCTTCATTTCCTTCTCTTATAATTAAGGAAGCTGTTGACTGCATCCATAATTGGGCTTGTATGCAGCTAAGGGCTAATGATACATTGTCTTGAGCTACACCAAGTGTGTTTAATATCAGTCTGTGGTCCAGGTCGCTGGTCTTTGCGAAGTCTGGGAGTATTTTTGAGACTTGCCACTGGCTGTTTCCTAATGCTAATAGGGAGGATTGTAGGGGCTGTTTTAATTTGATCAGGTCACTGGTTGCCGTGGCCAATTTATTCATCAGTATCTCTGAATCAATTCCATTTAGGACTCCCAGTCCTGTTCCCAGCATGCCAGTCAGGTCTCTCTGCGTTCTGCCTTTGAGGGGTCTTTGCTTTTGCAGCCAGGCTGTCCACCCTTCAAAGGATGTTTGTATTAACGGGGAGCAGGCTGGTTGGATCTCAGAAATATTAATTTGCATTAGTAGTTCTACATGCTTAAGGGACGACTCTGGATTAAACAGCAATAATTGCTGGCCTGTGTTCCTCACTACATAAGGGCCAATCTCATAAATTTTTGGTTCAGGCTTAAGTAGTGTGTCCTGGGTTTGGATTCGAGTGCTGGCGTAGGTTGTAACAGGCCTAGCCATGGTATTTATCTGGAATTTGAATGAGAGCCCATTACTGTCTTGGGCCCAAAGACAAACTACTTCAACGGTCTGTACTAATGTAAAATTATACCAACAATCTACTTCACTTGAATGACTACAGATTTCATTATGCTTGTCTGTAGGAGTAGTTGAAACACTGATTTGGGTTGCTTTTTTATGAGTAGTTCCATTAATCATTCGGCATCCTATTTTGATTTCCTCTCCTACAGTTCCCTGAAGTTGCCAAGTTTTTTGTTTTTCCCATTCTTGCTTTGTATATACTTGGTTTCCGTGCATGACCACAGTCAGTAGGTTTAAATCCTTTAAATCAGAATATTTTCCCATGAGTCCAGTAAACCACATAAAGGCTTGGGACCATATGTCTTCTCTCCTATGAATAACTTCCCAACTTAAGGCTACAATTATGACTGTGAAAAAACCAATTTTCTGGGTTATACTTGCGTGCCACCATAACATTTTCATTTTGTTCAGGTAAACTTCAATTTCAGTTCATCATCACCAGGGGTCACTTTCCAAGGGGCTTCTGGAGCCTTCTTTACCCGAGTATGGTGAATCCAGGCACTCTGTTCTCTGATCTTAATCGTGGTGTAAGTGGTGAGAAGTACCTGGAATGGTCCTTCCCACTGTGGTTCCAGAGTTTTTTCTGTCAGAGACTTAACATATACATAATCTCCAGGCTGAATGTCACGTACAGGACCATCCAAGCCTTGACTTCGGGTTCCAGCCACATGTTTTTCAATTTCCCTAAGCTGTTTATCTAAAGCAATCATATAGGTGGTTAACGTCTCCTCCCCGATTTGGGTAGATATTCCTTTCTGTACCCCATATGGTCTCCCATAAAGTATTTCAAAGGGACTTAGCTTTTCTTTAATTCTGGGCTTGGTCCAAATTCGTAACAATGCAAGTGGAAGAGATTGCGGCCAGGGTAGGTTAGCTTCTTGCCCTAGTCTCACAATTTGCTGTTTAATCAAATGATTCATTTTCTCTACTTGACCACTCGACTGGGGGTGGTATGGAGTGTGGAGTTCCCGATCTATGCCTAAATGACGGCTAATTTGCTGTACCACCCTTGAAATAAAATGTGGTTCCCTGTCTGAAGATATTGTGGCTGGAACTCTGAAGCGCGGTATTATTTCTTGTAGTAACGCTTTGGTTACTTCCCGAGCTTTAGCGGTTGTAGTAGGAAAAGCTTCCGGCCATCCTGAAAAAGTATCTGTCAACACTAGCAAATATTGATACCCCCCTTTTCTTGGAAGTTCTGTAAAATCAATTTGCCACTGCTGTCCAGGCCCATGGCCCCTTCCAATTTGACCCATTTTTGGTTTGGGGGCATTTTTGGGATTAGTCTGGAGGCAAAGATTACAGTGTCGGGTTACCTGTACAACAGTTTCGTATAAATTTCTAGCGATAATTTTTCCAATTAAGTAGTTAAATAAGGCATTTATTCCCCAATGTGTTTTCTGGTGCTCCTCTCTTACTAGTGACCATAGCAAATGGGAGGGAATAACCAATTTTCCTTCTGTGGTGATAGCCCATCCCTCTTGGTTAAATGTTCCCCCTTCATCTTTAATCAATTTCTTGTCCTTTTTGTTATATGTTGGCTTACCCTCTAGGGAAAGTTGTCCATCTGGGATCAAGGCTCCAGCTGTTGTTACCTCACCTTTTGCTGCTTCTTTTGCCTCTCTGTCCACCAGTTCATTTCCTTCTTCCAATTCTGAGCTCACCTTTTGATGTGCCTTAATGTGCATGATTGCTACCTTCTCAGGTAGCTGGACTGCTTCCAACAGTTGCATTATTTCTTGTGCATGTTTGATGTTTTTTCCTTGTGAATTTAACAGTCCTCTTTCTTTCCAAATGGCCCCGTGTGCATGTACAACCCCAAATGCATACCTTGAGTCTGTATAAATGTTTATTTTCTTTCCTTTTGCCATCTCTAAGGCACGGGTTAGGGCGATTATTTCAGCCTTTTGTGCAGAGGTGTTTGTTGGCAGGGGTCCGGATTCTATTACTTCCCGGCAGGTGGTAACTGCATACCCAGCATGCCACTTTCCACTGATGACGTAGCTGCTCCCATCAGTAAACCAGGTCTCTGCATCGTCTAAAGGAGTATCCTTCAGATCCGGGCGGCTGGAGTAGGTGGCTTCGATAGTCTCCAGGCAGTCGTGGAGTACTGCTTCCCCTTGATTTCCACTGAGAAAGGAAGCGGGGTTGACAATGTTAGTTACCACTATTTCTACATCATCTTGTTCCACCATGATGGCTTGATATTTCAGGAACCTTTGTGGGGAGAGCCAGTGCCCACCTTTCACTTCCAGCACCGCGGACACCGTGTGGGACACCAGCACAGTCATTTTCTGACCCAAGGTGAATTTGCGTGCTTCCTGGATGTTTAGCACGACTGCCGCAACGGCTCTGAGGCACCCAGGCCATCCTTTGGCTGCTGCATCTAGCTGCTTAGAGAAATAAGCAACTGCCCATCGGTATGGGCCGGGTCCTGTGCTCGTATTCCTAAGGCAATCCCTTGTTTCTCATGGGAAAATAGAAAGAATGGTTTACTCACGTCTGGAAGTCCTAGAGCTGGAGCTGACATGAGGGCATTTTTTAGTTGATTGAAGGCCCACATGGCCTCCTTTGTCCACTGGAGATCTCTGCTTTCCTTTGTAATGAGCTCATATAGCAGTTTCACAAGCAGCCCATAATTGTAGATCCATAATCTGAACCATCCTGTCATCCCCAGAAAAGTCTGTAACTCTTTCACTGTCTGGGGTTTCGGGGTTTGGCATATCGCTTCTTTGCGATCTTGCCCCAGAGTTCGTTGCCCGGCACTAACTTCATAGGCCAGGTAGATCACTTCCTGTTTCACCACCTGAGCCTTTTTCTTAGATACCCTGTACCCTTGGAGTCCCAGAAAGTTTAAGAGGCTTACCGTCCAGGCTACGGAAGCTTCCTCTGTTCGGGTAGCTATTAAAAGGTCATCTACATACTGCAATAGCTTCCCTTCTCCTGGTGGGGCTTCCCAGGACTCTAGCTCTTTTGCAAGTTGTTCTCCAAACAGAGTGGGACTGTTTTTAAATCCTTGAGGCAACACCGTCCATGTGAGCTGAGTTTTGCACCCACTCTTAGGGCTTTCCCATTCAAATGCAAAAATTTTCTGGCTGACTTCATGGAGAGGGAGGCAAAAGAAGGTGTCCTTTAAGTCTAAAACAGTAAACCAAGTTAGCTCTGGTGTTAAGCATGTTAACAGAGTGTAAGGATTCGCTACCACAGGATAGAGATCTTCAGTTATCTTGTTAACAGCCCATAAATCCTGTACCACCCGATATGACCCATCAGGTTTACGGACAGGCAAGATAGGAGTGTTAAAATCAGACTGGCACTCTTTTAACAGTCCTAACTGTAAGAATTTTTCAATTACTGGGCTAATTCCTTCTCTGTCTTCTCTTTTGAGGGGGTATTGTTTAATTCTAACTGGTTGTTTTCCCTCCTTGAGCTTAATCTCTATTGGGGTTGCATTTTTGGCTCTCCCAGGTACATCTGTGGCCCAGACTCCTGGGAACACTTGACTCATTATCTCTTCTCTAATTTCCTCTGCAGAGCCTGTAGTTGTTAGTATTAGGCTCAGTATTTCCACATACTCTTGGTCATTTACCTCCAGAATAATTTCCCCATTCCTAAATGTAATGGTTGCTTGTAATTGTTCCAATAGATCTCTTCCAAAAAGTGCTTTTGGAGAATTGGGTAAATATAAAAACTTGTGAATACCCCATTGTTTCCCAAATTTATATTTCAATGGTTTGCAGAAATATGCTTTTTCAGATTGACCGGTTGCTCCTTGTACTACAATGTAGTCATCCCCCACAGGCATTAAAGCTTTATTTAAAACCGAATATGCTGCCCTCGTATCAACCAAAAATTCTATTTCTTTTTCCTTTTCCCCGAGCTTCATTATAACCAGTGGATCTCCTAGGGTAGAATCCTCCGGTCCTCTTCAATCTTCTTTCACGTGTGCAACCACCCGCCCTCCTCCTCGGTCTCTTCTGTTCTGGCGGTCTTCTTGTCTTCTTTCTGGGCACTCGTTTTTCCAATGACTGAATCTCCTGCAAATCGCGCACTGGTCTTTACCTAGCCGGGGTGGGCCCTGTCTGGGAGGTCCTTGTTTGGGGGGTCCCTGTCTAGGTCTTTCCCTATTTCCTTCTCTTACTACTGCTACTAATTTCTTCATCCCTTGCTTGTAACTTTCTTCTCGATTACCGAATACCCTCCAGGCTGCATCTAATAGAGTTTCCAGGTTCCTCCCCTCTGGCCCCTGAAGTTTTTGCAATTTACGTCTGATATCTCCTGTGGATTGCCCTAGAAACAAAGATACTAGCTGTTGTACTCCTACCTCGGTCTCAGGATCCAGCGATGTATTGCGGCGCATTGAGTCCTTCAGACGATCCAGGAATTCGGATGGTGACTCCGAAGGACCCTGTTTCACTGCATACAAAGCTGACCAATTTAGGGTTTTGGGAATGGCCCTTTCCACCCCTTTTGCTATCCATTCTTGATAACTTTTTAATTTCTGTAATTCAGCTGTTCTATTCGGACTCCAGTGTGGTTCCTGGAATGGGAAGTAATCTTTTACATCTAATTGTTGCGTTTTGTAATAATCCTCTGCCAAATCTTTTGCTTTTTTCAAAACTAACTGTTTTTCTGTTTCTGTTAGTCCACCCAACAGTAATTGTATATCATCCCAATCTGGATTATGCTGTTTTATTATGAGTCGCAAGCATTCAGCGGTACCCGCTGGATCACTTCGGTAATTTTGGCAACTTTATACCACGCATCCAGGTCAGCAGCAGAGAAAGGTACTCTAACCAACATTGTATTCCCATCAGGTGCCACTGCCTCTCGCAGGGGTGCCATCAATCCCTGCTTCCTGGTTCGGGATGAGACAGGACTGCCCGAGGGAGAGGGGGTTGGCGTTGGTGTTCCTTCCGAGTCCGCATCCTCTTCCCATCTCCTAAGGGGAGGCTTAAGCAAATCGGTTAGTTAATCATCGTCTTGTCCCTGAGCTGCTGCCTGATAGACTTTGTCTGACCTTGTACATCTCTGACCTATACTGCACGACGAACAACACCGCTTAATTCTTCCTCGGTCTTTTTTATTTTCTTTTTCAAGAGCTAACACCATAGGATCACTGGGGGGTTTAATTCCACAATCTTTCTGCCATTCAGGATGGTCTCGGAGAGAGAAAAATGCGTCAGCGTAGGAAACTTCTTCCCATTTGCCCTCCCGTCTCAAAAATAACATTAGCTGTAGCAAGGTATTATAATCTAAAGTTCCATTTGGTGGCCACTTTGCTCCATCTTCTAATTTATACAGTGGCCACCATTGGGTGCAATATTTTACAAGAGTTCTTTTATTTTCTGTGCCTCCAGTTCCTACTATCTCTTTCCAATGTGCCAAAACAGCCAAGGGGGCTTGCTCTAGAGATTTCCTTACTCTGTTCAGTTCCCATCCTGTTCAGAGTTCGAGTTCACTCAAATATTGTGCCACCCACTCCGGGTCACCTGTATAGTGTATAAGCCACTCTTTATAAATTCTCTTATGCTTTCTGCCAGGCCTGCTTCGCTGCCACTTAAAATCTTCTTCGAAAGCCTTTACTACTTCCTCCCAATCCTTTTCTAGCACACTACTGTCTTCAGGAACGCGATGCTCTTTGCCACACAAAAATTTTAAAACAGAATTGTCCTTGCTTTCCCGGCACTCCGGGCACGGATCTCTGTCTGCTAAATAAGTAGAATCGTAATATCTCCGACTTCCACAAAATCCGCATTGAGCTAAAACCCACAGCCGGTGTGGGGCTGGAGTCTTCTTATGCCCACACACAAAGCAAGGAATCCCTTCTATCACCCGTGCAGGTAGGACAAAAGAACGGAAAGAGTCGGGGGCTATACTCCTACCATATAACTGTTGAGGGATAGAGGGGGGCAACGACCTCCCTCCCTGCTTAGCCACGGTTGTTTCTATCTCCTTCTCCTAGTTTTATCTCGCTTCCACCCAAACCCTTCTTCACACTCTCTCACAGTTCTTTCCCAGTTTTCTTCCTGAACCTCCCAAACCTCAGGTACCAAACGCGACTTCCCGCACACAAGCTTTAAAATCTCAGGCTCAAAATCAACTTCACTAGAGTGCCTCCGATAACACTGAGAGCAGAAGCTCTGCTGCCTGGCAGAAAAACAGTACCACTTTTTCTTACAAATTTTACACTGTATTAATACCCACGCAACATGCCACCCTCTCGCTGAATGAAAAATTCTAATGCATCCACAAAAACAAGTTATTCCATGTATTCTTTCAAAACCTAAATCCTCTGCCGCTGGTTGTTCCCAATCTAAAGCTACTAATTTTCCTGCAGAAGTTCTATATATTCCCTCTAAAGGAACCCGTTCGCCTCTTCTATCTATCCAATGTTCTATCGGATTTACAAATTGCCAAGAATCAAGACCAAACCACTGAGGGGGAGGGGTTCTTCTAACCTCTTGCCTGGCCACGATTCTAATTCTATTAGCACAAAAATCAATAATCCAGTACCACTCCAAACAAATGCTTCAATACAACGTACTCAAACAACACACGGCAACATATACATCTCCGATCTGCAAACAAATAGGCGAGCTAATATACAGCCACATACACATAAAAGCAGTCCAACAGCAACCAATATCCACACAGACATAAGCAACCCAACAACATTCAAACCAGCTACTAGTAGCCAAAATATTTATAGCACTCACTTTTAATAACTTCAGGGTCCCGCTTACTTATTTTCCCCAATACAATCATCAACAAGCTCTGGCAGAAACCCCACCCGGAATCACCCAATCCGCTCTCCGGACCGGTGATTCCCCCTTCCCGGCTTCCGTAGCCGGCTGCTTGCAAGCTCCACCTTTACCCACACAGGGACCACGCTGCGCGCCAGACGTCGCTGCGCATCTTACCAGCAGCCCTGGCCACGCACACGACTTACAGGCACCCTAAATTCAGAACATACCATTTATCCGCAGTCCCAGTAGGTTGCTGTCTGTCCCTGCAGTAAGTGAGCCGAGAGGCGGAGTTCCTCCAGGAAAGCCCTGGGGCGCGCCTAGGACCTCCGCTCCTCAGCCGATCCTGCAGCCGGACAGAGTTCCTCCTGCTGGCTCGCCAAAATGATATGCAGAAAAGACTCCACTACTGGAATAAGTAGTAAAGTAGGTATGTTTATTCCAGCTGGGATGCATGGGGGATAATTCCTCCAAAGTCATGCGTGCCGACAGCTGCATTCAGCTTGGTGTATATCGGGTTACAAACTCCATATTCATTAAGTTTCCTAATACACTTATACATATTCATTACCTAGCCCCGCCTAGCCTCGCTTCGTATTATAATGAGCCCAAAAGTCATTTACATCTGCATTGCGCTTGCGCAGCGTCGTCTGGTGGTCATGGGGTCTTCGGGATGAAGTAAGAGTCTTCCTCAGATGAAGTAAAAGAGTCTTCCTCCTTCTGAACTTTTCACCTTGCTTCCCTGCGCATGCTCTTTATGTCCCTGGCCCAAGTCCAAACTTCAAGGCTGGTTTAAGTTAGTTTTAGGTTCGAAAACAGGATCGTTGGTCAAGATTCCTTCCCCTTATCAATAGTCTTATATCTTCTCATTCTGCTTTGGTAGGCACAATAAGCGTTGAGCAAGCTGTATGCATTGTTTTTAACAAACAGCTTCTTAGTAAATCATTTAACCTCTGCTTCCCCCTCCTCCCTCTGATTCACCTGGGGCTGTGGTCTCCACCTTGGAGGTGTTAAGCTTGTGCTTTGTGAATGTCCCTAGTCCTGAGTTGTTACTTTATCTTATCTTCATCAGTGGGCGGTGTAAGGCCTCATTCAGGGCCCCATTCAGGGTGTGGTAGTCTTCTCTGCAGCTTTTGTAATACAGTTTTAAAAGTCCTTCAAGAAAATGTTTAAGTCATAATTTATAGCATTTCAGTCTCTGACAATCCACCCCGTGACTTAAACTTTTCTTCTGATGTTTCTTCAGTTTACGGGTTGCCCACGGTGGGTGATATGTAGAGTTGTTAGTAAGAGAAAAGATAGAAAAAAAAGTGATAATGCAAGTAATACAATAGTTATTTTAATCATCAAAAAGGTAAATTCAATTGCAATCATTAATCCAATGCTTATTAGTAAGTGTCTCCCACCCCAATGAACTCAAAGATCAGTTTTCTTTAATGGATAGTGGGTGTGAGGGATTTCCCAATGTGATAGATGCTATAATATTGACTTTCTGCAAATGTTAAAATGAATGATGTTAAAGTAGCTTTTGTAATAGACGCTATAATAGTGGCTTTCTACAAATAGATGCTATATGTAAGAGTAGCTTTGTTACAAGTAGATGCTATATGTATAATGTAGCTTTGTTATGAAGATGTAGTTTTGTAACAATAATGCCTTTATTTCTGTCATTTAACTTAAAACTTAGACATAATAGTGAAATAGCTAATATAGTTATGCTTGTGAACTGTCTGCTTGGTTGGATAACATCCAACCAACGTGTGTTGAGGACTCCTGCTACTGACATGCCAACTATCAGCAACTACCGCCTGCAGAAACCATGGACCAAAGCCCACTGTGGGGGTGATAATAAAAACTGACTAAAACCACAGCCAAGAAATGCGCATGCTCTAAAAAGGCAGATCCAAGGAAGAGCCATGCTAAACAGTTCCTGGAACATGCAAACTAGTTTGGGGAAAAGTTTGAATATGTATAAAAGTTTGAATATGCATAATTGTTTATGAATATGTAATTGGCTGATGTGTATGTAAAGGGTGTCTCCGAAATAGCAGGTGTGCTCTTGGCTGAGTGCCAAAAGCACCCAGCGCTGTGAATTTTGCTTTATTATCTTTGTCCCTTATTGTCCTTTATTAAACTTTTCAATCCTAACAGGAGAGTGAACCTCATTTTTCACAACTGGGGACTTCATCCGGGATTAACACCTCGCCTCCGAGACCCTGGGAGATCCCGAGTGGGGGAGGCGTACCCTGCTGAGTTCAGCGGCCTGCTCCGTTTCTTCTGGTGTGAATCGGCGGTTGCAGGTTGACAGCCCGTGGACAAGAAAGGGACAAATAAAGCAAAAGAAAGGGAGAAGGAGGCTCCCTAAGAAACCGCGGCAACTAGCCCCACAATTCTCGTGCACGAAGACCTGGACAAGAAAAAAAAGGGATTGTAAGTATTTTGGGGGGGGGGGGGTGGATACGGGGATTGACTGGTGTGTGAATGAGATGCGGGCTGGTTACCCCAGACCTGCGAAGTGAGTGCGGAGTCTCTGAGAGCTGCGGTTCCGACTTCTCACGAGAAAAGCGGCCAGCGAGGAGACAAAGCGAAAGATAAAAGGAGTGAAAGATCCCCCCGGGGTAACTGGGACTGGATCTCAGGGAGGGGTGGGACCCCTAGGAAAAAGGGAGCAAAGGGTTTCCTGGCACAATCCACTAGGAAACAGGGGACGAAAGTGAGGGTCCCCGATCCCAGAAAAGTTGCCGGATTGAGGGTTGGAACACACAGAGGCTAGAAAAATTACTCTAGGCGGGAAGTGTGGGATACTATACCCAAGAGAATCTGGGGTTGGCCAACAACATTTGGGATTTTACCTTTTTATTTGAAAATAATACCTGTGGGTGAATACTAACAAGTGATTTTAAAATCAAGATACCTTATCATTGTGTTGTCTTGTTGTGAGTGAGAATGAGTGAGACATATTAAAGAAATAAAAGTGAGTAAGAGTGAATGGAATTATATGCAATATAGATTGTTGATTTAAAATTTGACTTTAATATCTGGAGGGAGGTGGATTATATTATATTAGTATATTATTAAAGGGGAAAGGTTTTCTGGGCTGTGAGGGGAGGGGGTGTTTAAGCTGTCAGAGGGGTGGATTAGAACAAAAAAAAAAAAACGGGGGCCAGGGACCATTTTAAGATAAAATCTTGGGAAGATGGGACAAAGAACCAGTGAGTTGGGTTCAAGGAAAAAAGGGAGTAAAAACGTGCTAGCAGATATACCCCAAGAGAGTCCTCTGGGAATTAAGTTAGCCAACTGGGATAGTGATCCTTGTACAAAGGAAAAGGATAAATAAGATGATTCGGTATTGTATGATAGAATGGACAAAAAAAGAAATAAGACCCGATCACGTCTATTGGCCTAGGTACGGGTCCTCTGAAGCTTGGATTTGTCAAACTTTAAATACATTTGTAAATTCAAATGAACCGTTTGATTCGGAAAGGAATATGCCTGTTGTTGGACAGGAGACATAGAACCTCTAGGATTAAAAGTTTTTAAGATATCAGAGACCCCAGAGACAGAGCGAGCAGAGGAAAAGAAAGAAAAGGGCTGGGACCCCCTGGAAGCATTACCACCCCCATACAATACCGCATTGGCTGTGGCCCCTGACCCTGCCCCGCACGCGCCGGCTGTGCCCACACTGGCCGCGGCCCCGACCGACCCCGGTGCGTCCGCCTTCATCCCGGCTCCGTGCACGCCAACAGCCCTTCCCTCATTGGCGGTTCCAGCCTCGCTGCCGACTTCCGCCCTTCCCTCGTTGGCGGTTCCGGCTTCGTCGCCGGTTTCAGTGGTTCCGATGAGTCCCCCTCTCAGCGAAGGAGCACCATACCAAAATACTAGAAGAAACTCAGCTAAAACTCAAAGACGGCTCGATAATTCCTCTCCTGCCACTACTCCAAAACAAAGGAAAAAGGTGTCTTCTACAGTTATGATGGTTGGGGAACAGAAAGGTTGGGATCAAGAGATCAATTTATTCCCATTACGAGAAGTGCCGATGGGAGGGGTTCAAGGGGGGACGGGATTTGTGAATGCTCCTTTGACTTCTTCAGAAGTCAGGAATTTTAAAAAGGAAATTAAAGGGTTGTTAGAAGATCCCATAGGTACAGCTGAACAATTAAACCAATTCTTAGGTCCCAATATTTTCACTTGGGAAGAAATGCAGTCCATAATGAATATTATATTTTCCCAAGAGGAGTGGCAGATGATTAGAGCTGCTGGAATGAGGATTTGGGAAAGAGAGAATCAACAAGGTCCTCCTGGGGACCAGAAAATGCCAATAGCACCTCCTAACTGGAACCACAATGAAGAGGCAGGGCAGGCCCATATGAATGATTATCGTAAACTGATAATCAAAGGAATAAAAGAGGCAGCACCCCGAGGGCAGAATGTCAGCAAGGCTTTTGATGGGCAACAAGGGAAGGAGGAGACTCCAACTGATTGGTTAGAGAGGCTCCGAAAGAATATGAAACAATACTCCGGAATTGACCCTGAGAGCATAGCCGGGCAAACTCTATTGAGAGTTAACTTTGTCACCCATGCCTGGCCAGATATTAGAAAAAAGCTGGAAAAGATAGATGATTGGCACGAGCGGGCATTAAATGAATTACTAAGGGAAGCTCAAAAGGTTTATGTACGGAGAGATGAAGAAAAAGCCAAAGTAAAAGCAAATATTATCATAGCCACTATGCGGGAAAGTAACTCTCAGAGGAACCTGAAGCCCCCAAATACCACACGCAAAAATTCGGGTTTCAGAGATAGGGAAAAGGGAAAAAACAGAATTCCAGCACAATTAAAATCCCAGGAGCAATAGAAAAATACCTGTTTTTATTGTGGGGAAGAAGGACACTATAAGAGGGAATGCCCCCGTCTAAGAAAGAACCTGAAAATATTCCAAGAGATACACCCAGAAGAAGAATAGGGAGGTCATGGGCTCTATTTTCTGGGGGATAAATACCATCTAGAGCCTTTGATAACTTTAAAAGTAGGCCCCCAGGAGGAGGTATTCGAATTTATAGTTGATACAGGAGCAGAGAGAACTTGTGTAGTAAATATTCCAAGAGGGTGTGATGTGAGTAATGACACTGTGAAGGTAACAGGAGCAAAAGGGGAAGGGTTTCAAGTTCCTGTCATTAAAAATGTGGCGATTGAAGGGGAAACCAGAATAGGGATGGGAGATGTCTTATTAGTTCCTAGGGCAGGTTGCAACTTATTGGGGAGGGACTTGCAGGTGCAATTAGGAATAGGGGTCATACCAGAAGAAGGGAAGATGACAGCTAAAGTGTTAAAACTTGGCCAAGAAGATGAGGGAAAAAATTAACAAAGAGGTTTGGGCTGGGGAAGGAAATAGGGGAGGATTAAATATTGACCCCATAAGGGTCACAATTGAGAGAGAAGAATGTCCCATACGTGTGCATCAGTACCCTATATCCTTAGAAGGAAGGGAAGGCTTAAAGCCAGTAATAGAAGAATTGATAAAAGATGGGACATTGGAACCTTGCATGTCTCCTCATAACACCCCTATTCTCCCAGTAAAAAATCTGATGGGATGTATAGATTGGTACAAGACTTAAGGGAAGTTAACAAGAGAACTCGGACCCATTACCCAGTGGTACCCAACCCCTATACCCTGTTAAGTAAAGTCCCACCTCAGCATCAGTGGTTTAGTGTTGTGGATCTTAAAGATGCTTTTTGGGCTTGCCCGTTGGCAGAAGATAGTTGAAATATTTTTGCTTTTGAGTGGGAGGATCTGAGTACTGGGAGAAAGCAGCAATTAAGATGGACAAAATTGCCACAGGGATTTACTGAGTCTCCAAATCTATTTGGGCAAGCTTTAGAAGGAATATTGCAGACCTTTCCCCACTCCTCCTGGAATACAAATTATCCAATATGTGGATGACCTTTTATTATCAGGAGAAGCTGAAGTTAGGGAGGCTACTATAAAACTGTTGAATTTTCTTGGGGAAAAAGGATTAAGGGTATCAAAGGGAAACTACAATTTGCAGAATCAGAAGTAAAGTATCTTGGTCACTTGATAAGTAAAGGTAGCCGAAAACTTAATCCTGAGAGGATTGCAGGGATTTTATCCCTTCCCCCTCCTTCTTCAAAGAAGGAAGTTAGAAGACTGCTTGGATTGTTGGGATATTGTAGACTATGGATTGAAGGGTATTCGCAGGCAGTAAAATTTCTATATGAAAAATTAACAGAGGGGGACAATATAAAGTGGACCAGAGAAGATGATAATAAATTAGAAGAATTGAAGTTGAAATTAGCCTCAGTACCAGCTTTAAGCTTACCCTCATTAGAAAAACCCTTTCATCTGTATGTGAATGTGGAAAATGGAGTAGCTCATGGAGTTTTGGTCCAGGAATGGGGAGGGGTGAAAAGGCCAGTGGCTTATTTGTCTAAATTGCTGGATCCAGTGAGCCATGGCTGGCCAGTATGTATTCAAGCTATAGCAGCTACGGCTATTCTGGTAGAAGAGAGCCGTAAACTTACTTTTGGCAGTAAACTAATTGTGTGTACACCTCACGCAGTCCGAAATGTTTTAAATCAAAAAGCTGAAAAATGGTTAACAGATTCTAGGATGTTAAAATATGAAGCAATTCTGATAGATAGTGATGACTTGACACTAGAAGTAAATAAAAGTTTGAATCCAGCTCAATTTTTATATGGAGAACCAAAGAGTGACTTAACACATAATTGTTTAGAAATTATACAATACCAAACTAAAATTCGGGAAGATCTAGCAGAACAGGCCCTCCCAGAAGGGGAAAAAATATATGTTGATGGTTCATCTAGATGCTTACAAGGAAGAAGGATGTCAGGATATGCTTTAGTTGATGGGGAAAATATGCAGACCATCGAAAAAGGGAAATTACCATCAAATTGGTCAGCTCAATCTTGTGAATTATATGCTCTAAAAAGAGCATTGGAATATTTAGCACACAAGAAAGGAACCATATATACTGATTCAAAGTATGCCTTTGGGGTAGTACACACCTTTGGAAAAATCTGGGAAGAAAGGGGTTACTTAATTCAAAGGGAAAGGGACTGGTACATGAGGGACTCATTTTAGAGGTTTAGAGGCATTAAAATTGCCTGAAGAAATAGCTGTAGTACATGTTAAAGGACACCAAAGGGGAATGACTGCAGAAATAAGAGGGAATAACTTGGCAGATCAAGAGGCTAGAGATGCAGCAGAAAATGGGGCCAAAAAGGTTATGTTAATTTTGACCCCAGATAAGGAAGAATTAGAAGTTCCAAAATTTAGTAAAGAAGAGGAAAAAGAATTAAGCAAGATAGGGGGAGAGCAAGATCAATCTGGAAAATGGAAACTCCCTGATGGGAGGCAGTTACTTAATAAACCACTTACTAGAAAAATATTAGAAGACATGCATCAAAAAACTCATTGGGGTACTCAAGCCCTGTGTGATCACTTTTTAAGGAATTATGGATGCATTGGGATCTTTGGATTGGCAAAGCAAGTAACTGAGAAATGTATAACTTGCCAAAAGGTAAATAAAAAAGTAATGAGAAAAACAACACTAGGAGGCCGCGAGTTAGCTCTGCGACCATTTCAGAGTATCCAAGTGGACTTTACTGAACTTCCCCAAGTACAGAGGTGGAAGTTTTTATTAGTAATAATAGACCATTTAACTCATTGGGTAGAAGCTGTTCCCACTGTCAGAGCTACAGCTAATGTGGTATGTAAAACCCTTTTAGAACAGATTATTCCCAGGTATGGAATGGTTAATAGAATAGACTCAGATAGGGGGACACATTTTACATCAAAAGTTTTACATCAAATAACTGAAGCCTTGGGAATAAAATGGGAACTACATACCCCATGGCATCCACAAAGTTCGGGCTGGGTAGAGAGGATGAACCAGACTTTAAAGAGAACTTTAACAAAACTAATGATTGAAACACAAATGTCATGGGTAAAATGTTTACCTTTGGCCCTGTTGAGAGTCCGAACACAACCCAGGTCAGACCTGGGAGTGTCACCCTATGAGATGATGTTTGGATTACCCTTCCTGACCACCCAACATGAAACTGCTACTTATGAAGTAGGGGAAATGAGTGTTAGAAAATACGTCACCACAATTGCAAAAACACTGGAAAATTTGAGGTTGAGAGGGATAATCCCTCAAACCACACCTTTAGACTTTAAAATCCATAATATCCATCCAGGGGAATGGGTACTAGTAAAAACATGGAAAGAGCAATCCTTAACTCCACAATGGGAAGGTCCTTTTCAGGTACTACTGACGACTGAGGCAGCGATCCGAACCAGGGAAAGAGGGTGGATCCGCGCCAGCAGAATAAAAGGACCAGTGGAGGAACCGAAGGAATAGACTATAACATCTAAGCCGGGTGATATCAAATTGACTCTTAAACGAGGACTGGGTGGTATTGAATAATCCAACTGCAAAAAGTCTTCATGTTTTAATAGACTGTATCCTAATCTCGAGATATCACAACCTCTATCATGCTGGCTGGGTTAAATGTGAATACATAAATTGTAAAAATTGGTACTGCAATTCACCCAAACAACACCCCTTTGTATGGGGTGTTAAATAACAAATTTATTCCCTGAGATTATAACTTTGCCTTATGGATGAGAATTACTAGTGCCTGTTGAGTGGGAGGTGCCTGAGGAACGGTGTGAAAATTAACAACTGATTTGCCTAAAAAAAAAGCAAGGGAGGTAACAAGGAAATAGAGGGCAAGACCGGATTGGCAACTATAACTCGCCGCCAAGAAGATCATATACACCTGCTGTGGGTAGCAACCCCATAGGCATGGGAGGTGGGGGTATAAGCCATACCAGACCTCTATTACTCCTCCTTCTTGGTTTTTTTTTCTCGTCTTTCGGAATACCAGCAAAATCATGTCACAAGTGCTACCGGAAACTTTACATGGAAAGAAAACAGAGGTTCCTTTTTTTATTACACACACCCACATCAGCAGTCACTGTTATAACCCTTCCAAACTAGGTACCTGTATGCAAAACGGGAAAAAATACTGGATTGCAGAAAAACTTAGGAAGAAATGAATGTCCAAAAGGAGAAAGATGGGTTTGTTTTACATTTTCTTTTAAAGGTAGGGTCCCAGATTTGGTAAAAGAACAAGTAGTAAATGAAAAGACTAAGATAACACAGCAAATCTAATTCTGTGTTAACCCCACGCCAAGATTTATATACAAAACTTAAACAGCAATTAGAAAAGGAAATCGATATCTCGAGATTTGGAAAAAATCTGTGTCACTGCCCTGGGAGAGGGGTCAGCCTCAGGGGGCACTTGTCCCGCTCTGGAGAGGCCACAGTGACCTTCCCACAGACACGCACTGTAGAGTGTTGAGTCTCGGCGGCCGCGTGGTCAGGCAGCACTGACTCTGTGGCAGCAGGCATACCCAATGCGAGGAGACACAGAGGTCTAAGTCCCTCAGGTATCCCAGAGGCGAAAGAGGCAAGGGAGAGGACCACTCCGTGAAACCTTCCAGGAGTTTATTTCCCCCGAAAGCAAAGGGGAGGAATGGCCATCGGGCCAGGGTTACAGGTGCCTTTCAACAGGGGTGGTACAGAACAAACAACCAATAGAGGATAAGCCCGGAGGAGGATCCCAAGGACACAGAACCAATGGCTAAGTTACAGAGGAGGGAATTTACAGAACAAACCAATGCACAACCAAACTTAACAGAACCTTCTAGAGAAAGGGGTATGGGCTCAGACCTGGGCCTCGCCCGCAGACTGCCCTTCGCTCTCTGACTCGTCAGCCCATTGGGTAGGCATGCTGTGATGGGCAGCGGGCAGACCCCAAGTGGTCTGAAGCACCCCAACATCTCCCCAGTTTTTTCTTATTAATTTTAACATAAAGTGCCTGAAGCAAGACAACATTACAAGGAACAAACAGGTTATAACGACTAACTCAAGGATGGACTTACATATAGAGATTCCCCACCGCGAAAACCCAGTACTATTAATAAATTAGCAAACCAGTCATTGCTCTCGACCTTCAATTGTCGGACCTGCTGCTTGATGTTATTGATGGCAGTGTGGATATTTTCGGAGTGCGAGGTCAGATCAAAACAGCACATTCCTTCAAATTCCTCGCACCCGTGACCATGCACAAGCAGCAGGTAGTCGATGGCAGCGCGATTTTGAAGAGTTGCATGCCTAGTGGTTTCCTCATCTGCAAGGAGTTCCGACAATGCTCGGGAAGTATAGTTAGCCTGTTTCCCCAAGCCAGCATTCCAGGTGGGCAATTTGGCCCAAAGCTCTGGCGGCCGCCACCCAAGGGAGAAAAATCGAAACTGCGACTCTCTTGGAGTATGGCCAAGAGATGACTTCTGAGTCGCAATTCTCATTTAGGGGCCCGATTGATCTCTTTGTACATTTTGAAGATGCCCAATCAACCAAATGTTTTTTATCAGGAGTTAGCAAAGCCAATTGCCCTAGGGTGCACGGCCCTCCTTGCAGGCGGGATGGGATCCCTGCCCAAGCCCGGTCTCTGCAGATGAAGAAAACTCCAGTTGGGAGTTGCCTGGGTATCTCTGTGGACTCAGCCGATGTAATGGCTGTATCACTGCACCAGTTGGGAATATTATATACCGAATTGTGTGGGTTTACTTTTAGAATGCGTTCTTTTCTCTGATCGGCTGACAGGTAAACCCACTCTTTGCCCTTCAGCCTATAATTGAAATCAACACAATAAGTGGCTTTTGCTGAGCCAACAAGGGCCAATTCTTGGGGCTCATGTGGTGCGTGTGGTAAAACCGCCATCCACGTGTCCCAGGAGCGGACCGGGTCAGGCTTCTTACCCACAAACGGGTAGTCGTTGGCTTTTAGGGGGATCCCCACTAGGCAAATGGACATGGGGTCCTCCGCGCTGCTCATAGACAGACACAGGCCGGACTGGTTCATGGCTTTCGCGAGAGTCGTCCACACGTTCGCCTTCGGCTGGGGAACGATCCATCCTTGGGCTACTGATGTAACCAGGAAAAACAGTAGGAATGAACTGCGTGCCATGGTGGAACCTAAAAGTGATAACAAAGCAGCAAAACGTTAACTGAACGATTAAGTGATTCCCTCACTCTGTAAATGGTCTACATTATTTTTGCCTTGGGGTACATATGGTTTTATCCATTTCCCTGGGATCCACTTTGGGCCTGCAGGGGTGGATACACACCCAAATCCTCTTCCCCACGTTATTAGTGGGAAAGGGCCTTTAGTCTTTTGTGTCTCGGGATCCCTTATCATGACTGGTGGTTTCTGTTTGAATTTTAATTTAATGTCCGTGTTGAAATGGATAACTACTGGCGGGTCTGGGTTCTCAGCTGAGCAATTTAGAAAGTTCATGACAAAGAGGGCCTTCGCCAAGCGGAGGACGGGGTTGTTGGTTTCGTCTCCTCCTTTTTGTTGTTGCAGCACTCTCTTTAACGATTGGGTGTGTCCTCTCTACGATCGACTGTCCCGTCGGGGAATGTGGAATGCCTGTTTTGTGGTGGATTCCCCAATTCTGCAGGAATTTCCTGAGGGCAGCAGAGACGTACGCTGGGCCGTTGTCGGTCTTTATCTGTTTAGGGACCCCGAGTGTGGCAAACGCATGGATCAGGTGGTTTATGACATCCCTCGCCCTCTCCCCGGCATGGGCAGAGGCGAACACGGCTCCTGAGTAAGTGTCCACCGATACATGGACATACTTGAGCCGGCCAAAGGATGAAATGTGCGTGACATCTGTTTGCCACAACTTGTTGCCCCCTAGCCCTCTTGGGTTGACCCCACTGCCAAGTGAAGTTATTTGAAATTTTTGACAGTTGGGGCATGTCGCCACAATGGCTCTGGCCTGTTCACGGGTGAGGTGGAACATCCGTGTTAGAGCCGGAACATTTTGGAGGAAAAAGGCGTGGCTCATCTTCGCCTGATGAAACAGGTCTGGCAAATTTGCGGCTTGTACTGGTAATGCCAATTCATCCGCCCTCCGGTTCCCCCTCTGCAATAAAGCCAGGAAGATCCATATGCGACTTCACATGCATCACGAAAAACGGTTGCTCTCGGTGGGATATTAGATGTATCAGTCTCGAGAGCAAGCGATAAATCAGCGGATTCTTTACTTCTTTGAGCACCGCATTCTCAGCTCTGGACACAATCCCTGCAACATAGGCCGAATCTGAGATCAAATTAAATGGTTCTTGAAACCTCTCGAATGCCCTGACAATGGCTGCTAGTTCTGCTACCTGTGGCGAGCCAGGCACCTTTTCGACATCGGACTCCCACTTCTGTGTCTGAGGATCCCTCCAAGTCATGACAGACTTGTGGGATGCTCCAGAGCCGTCTGTAAAAATTGTCAGAGCGTCCAGCGGCTTTGCACTTTGGATGGTTCTGGGAATAATTTTCAGCGCCGAATTAAATATCTTGTGTTTTGGAAAATGAATAGATATCTGACCTGGGAAGCTGTCCAGAGCATATTGTAAGGAAACATTGGTTTGGAGAAGGTGCTCTAGCGCCTCATTGGTTAATGGTAAACAGATGCATGTAAAATCACACCCGGCTAAAGTCCGGAGGCGAGATCGTGCCTTTATGATGAGCTTAGCCATGAGTTCCTGAGGTGTAGTGATGCTTTTGGATGGTAAATGCGCCAGGAAAACCCACTCGATTATCAACAAGTGGTCTCTTTGCACAGCATCCCACTGGAAAATCAACCCATAGAGGTGTGGTACGACCCCCAGGATGGCAAATTGAAATGGCAACTGTGGGTCATACCTGTGGGCTTGTTTGGTCTCCAGCGCCTGCTGCACTTTACCTATAGTCTGTTTGGCCTCAGGTGTCAAAGCTCGTGGAGAATTCAGGTCGTCGTTTCCTCGGAGTAGGTTGAAGAGAGGTGCTAAGTCCTCCGTCGTCAGTCCCAGAAGCGGTCGAATCCAGTTAATGGATCCGCATAACTGATGTAACTCCTGCAATGTCTTGGGACTTTCATTAATCTTTATTTTTTGTGGTGTTACGCTAGTGTCAGTGATGGAGAGTCCAAGATATTTCCATGGACTTGTGACCTGAACTTTGTCCTTTTGTATTTCAAATCCCTCTTTTTGCAAGGCTTCTGTGACTTTCTCTAAGGTCCATTCCAGGTATGACCGATTTGCGGAGCAGACTAATATATCGTCCATGTAGTGTAATAGAATGGACTTCTGGGCAATTTTTTCGGATGGGGCCCAATATGCTCGCGACATACCACTGGCATATGGTCAGGCTATTTTTCATCCCCTGAGGGAGGACCCGCCAGTGGTAGCGCTGCATTGGTGCATCCCGATTAATGGATGGGACGGAGAAAGCAAATCGAGGGGCGTCGATTGGGTGTAAGGGGATCTGAAAGAAGCAGTCCTTGATGTCAATGACTGCCAGTTTCCAGCCCCTCAGGAGCATAGAGGGAGATGGCATTCCTGGCTGGAGAGCTCCCATGTCCTCAATTACATTATTTATCCTTCTCAGGTCCTGGAGAAATCGCCACCTGTCTTTCCCCGTCTTTTTTATTACAAACACTGGGGAATTCCAGGGGCTATTGGACGGTTCGATATTGCCCTTGCTCAATTGCTCCTCCACAAGCTGATGCAGAGCGCTCAATTTTTCTCTAGGCAAAGGCCACTGATCCATCCAAACAGGTTCATCTGTTTTCCAAATCAGTTTTTGGATGGGGTGCTCCACAGTGGCCCTTAGGGAAAATCCTGGGGTTCTGGTGTTACCTCCACCCGGGTCCCCCATTGGGACATAAGATCTCTCCCCCATAATGTGAATCCCGAATCAATGACAAAGGGTCGGATAGAGGCTATCCTACCTTCAGGTCCCTCTATTTGAATAATATCCTTGCTCCGGTGGGCTGACACAGATCCACCTACCCCCGAAACGAGGCCATCCTTGACTTGCAGGTCCCTCATCTGTGGCCAGTCTGTCGCCGAAATGATAGTTACGTCGGCTCCTGTATCGATCATGCCTGCAATGGAATAGGAGTCATTGTTATTAGACAGTCTACAGTTAAGCATTGGACGACCCTTCCCCACCACTTCTGCCCAGTACGTGCCAGGGGACTTGCTCTCCTTTGGGAAAGTCGCTGGCAGCACAAATGCTTGTGCAATGTCGTAACCTTTAGGGAGGAAAAATGGCGGAAAATGACATTTGACAATAACGTTAAATCTCCCCTCGCTGTCCAGCTGGCTAATCGTGGGGATGACCTCCACTTCTGGCGGCGTGCTGTAAGGATCTCCGAAAGTAAATATAGAGTCAGTACTTATCGCGTTGTTGACGCGGCAGGGAAGGCTGTAGACTTGCTGGTGTATCATTTGAGTCCCGTCCAGTAGTTTAGCTGAAAGTTTTTGAATTGGGGCAGCTTCTCCATTTGTATCGACACTCGGGGCTGCTTTATCATGCTGGGATTTCAGTTTTTTTGCAGCTTTTCTGCAGGTGGTGGTGCAGGAGCTCTGGGTTTGGCTGGAACAACAGGCTTGGGAACACAGTGAATAGGTGCAGGGGCACGACAGAATTTTGCGGTGTGGCCCCTTTTTCCACACCTCATACAAACCCATAAAGACCTGTCATTTCCATTTTCCTCCACATTGGCAGGATGTGCTAAAAGCCTTCCTGCTGACTCCCCCTTTTTTTTCTGTGCATCGTTAGAATCAGTTACATGCGTCATGCAGGCCTCTGTAATCTGCAGTAACGACGGAGCTGGTTTGAATGGCAGTATTTTTATGACTGCCTTACATGTATCATTGGCATTTAATTTCGCAAAGTCTGTTATTATTCCTTCATGTGGGGAGACATCATCTATTTGTGCCTCTACTGCTGCGGTTAATCTGTCTACAAAGTCCATGAAGTTCTCATTTAGGCCCTGCCTGATGGCAGTGTAACTGATCTTTGTGGTGGTTTTCAAAGGCATTGTAAAGAATACCTTTTCTGCAACCCCCCACATTATTTCCAGGACCGCTTTAGGTATTTGTCTTGCTTGATCCTGTGGTTTAGTAATTTGTCCTTCCCCTATTAAATGATCCACTGTGTTATTCACATGATTAGGATCTCTTAGGATGACCGGCAATTGTTCCGCTAGCTGCTCCTTCCATAGGCCCTGCCATAATTTGAATTCGGTAACAGATAGTAAGCATGAAATAATTCTTTTTATGTCATGTGGTACCAAAACATTTGCAGTACAAGTTGCATTAAAAATATTTTTAAAATATTGGCTATCCTTACCATATTCTTTATATGCTTTACAGACATCTTTTAAATTGTTGTAATCAAATGGCCTCCACTGGGGATTCAATCCTTGTCGGTTATAGGTAACCAGAGCGGCAAAGGGAGTGGCAGCTGGATAGGCCTCGTTTACCGAGTCACCTAAGATGGCGTCTCTTCCAGCGCAGGCCGGAAGAGAGGCGGGGTAGGCTGAATTCTCGGGCCCTGATGGACAGGGATCAGTGGGGGCGGCGCAACCTCCACCTGACTCCTCCCCTGTGATGTCACCACAGGGAGGAGCAGGGGGTGGAGCCCAACCGCACTCGCATGACGTCAGGGAGGAGGAGCGATTAAGATTGACAGGTTGGGAGGAACCAAGGGGAACATCCGGTAAAGGAAGGAAGGGGTTCCGGGAAGACAACCGAAAAGGATTGTGGGAAGAAGAAGGGGTTTTGGCCCGCTTTGCCATGTGGCCGCCGCCATTCTGTGACTCAGTGGGAACGCCCCCTGAGATGGCTCTTTTTCTTTTTACGTTCAAACTGAGGTTATTAACTGGGGAAAAAGGAGAGGAAAGAGGGTTTGGGGACAGGTCCGAACTAGCGTGGCCAGCACCAGATCGGCAAGGGTGTGGGGAACACTGAGGAGAGCCAGGAAGCTGGTGGCAATCCTGAGCCTTTTGGCATTTTCCTCTTCTCAGTGTGCTCCGCTTCAGGGACAAGGGAGAGGAAAAACGGATTTGTGGAGAAGAGGGAGAAGGAGAACTGGGGACTTTAACTGATTCAGTGGCTTTTTCTTTTACTTTCCTTTCTAATATAACTCCATTTTTAATTTGCATTAGAAGTGGGATAAATTTTTCCACTGATTTATCTTTAAAATTCTGCAAATCCATTATTCGATCTCCCACCAGGTTCCAAAACGAAATTTTTTTCTCATCAGCAGCCGTGACATGGGGAAAGTAAAAGAAGATCCACTTTATAAACTCTCAACACTTTTTTTGAAAACTTAAATCCTCCCGCCTTTAGGGAACCCACAACTTGGGAAAAAATCTCCCTTTGAGGTGCCGTTGATTGATTTCCCACTTTAAAACAGACAGAAAGACACCTCCCTCTACCCTCCTTTGTGTTAAAACGCAGAACTGAAAAAAACTTGCCCAGTGAGCCCAGGGTGCGCTCGCCCAAGGGTAAAAGAATCGCACCTGTGGGAGCGCAGCAGACAGAGACAGCCCAGGGGCACAAAAAGGCAAAAATGCTTACCAAAAATGGTCCACTGGAACGAAAAATCACAAAGGAAGTCCTCCGGGATGGAGCTGGTCCTCGTGGAAAGAAGAAAATCCAGGCAAAAGCATGAGGGTTGTCAGCTCCGCCCTTGGAGCACAGCACTCTAAAACGAGGCGTGCTTCTTACAAGGGGACGCAGATGCCGAAACCTTAACTCCTGGCAGGTATCAGAGAGCCCACCAGGGAGGTCTGCAGGGACTGCACTTCAGCTGTCCCTGTTCGGGTGCCAGCGTGTCACTGCCCTGGGAGAGGGGTCAGCCTCAGGGGGCACTTGTCCCGCTCTGGAGAGGCCACAGTGACCTTCCCACAGACACGCACTGTAGAGTGTTGAGTCTCGGCGGCCGCGTGGTCGGGCAGCACTGGCTCTGTGGCAGCAGGCATACCCAATGCGAGGAGACACAGAGGTCTAAGTCCCTCAGGTATCCCAGAGGCGAAAGAGGCAAGGGAGAGGACCACTCCGTGAAACCTTCCAGGAGTTTATTTCCCCCGAAAGCAAAGGGGAGGAATGGCCATCGGGCCAGGGTTACAGGTGCCTTTCAACAGGGGTGGTACAGAACAAACAACCAATAGAGGATAAGCCCGGAGGAGGATCCCAAGGACACAGAACCAATGGCTAAGTTACAGAGGAGGGAATTTACAGAACAAACCAATGCACAACCAAACTTAACAGAACCTTCTAGAGAAAGGGGTATGGGCTCAGACCTGGGCCTCGCCCGCAGACTGCCCTTCGCTCTCTGACTCGTCAGCCCATTGGGTAGGCATGCTGTGATGGGCAGCGGGCAGACCCCAAGTGGTCCAAAGCACCCCAACAAATCTGTTTGTGGAATTAGGGGAAAGAATAAGTAAGGAACTAAACGTAACCAATTGCTGGGTCTGTGGAGGGGCCTTAATGTCAGAGGAATGGCCATGGAAAGGCAGTAGCTTAGGCCCGGTTGAACTCCTTAAATGGAACCAGACAAATACAAGAGGGGAAAGCCGACCAGAAGGGTGGATTCTAAGTTCAGCAGTAATAGGAGAAGAATGTCTCTGGTGCACTGGAAAGAATTTTCTTAGCCAAGTAGGAAATACTCCCTGCAAGAGGTATAAAGCTACTAATGGAACTTCTACATGGTGGATCCCAGAAAAACCAACTCTGTATTGGACCCAGAGAAAAACAGGAGGGAAAAATTGCAAGTATAATAATGAAACCAAACTTTTTCAATGCAATGACACAGACAAGAATCCTTATTTTGGGATCCCAGAAATATCAAAATTCTGGGAAAATATAAATGAACAGATGTTGGAGTGAAAGCTTCTCTGGACCCAGGCCCAGAGGAAAGCCAAAACACAGGAGTTGAATTGAAGCCTTTGGACAAGCTGAGATACATGAAGTCATACCAGAATGAAAGAGAAATATAGATTCTTTAACTTCTAGTAGAAATACATGCTAAGTGCCTTAAACATTAAAAAGCTGCAGCAGAGACCTTGAGCATAGTTCCTTTTGCTGTAGCAGTGTTATTCTTTCATAGAGTTCTTTATTTTAGACAAAATATGGATAGAACTATATTGTTCACATTTTTTAGATATATTATTTTAGACAAAATATAGATAGAATGAAATTGTTCACATTTTTTAGATATAATGTTCACATAAACAATAGGAGCTGATAGAAACTGTATACGCAAATCTGTGTATTACCTATGTAATGCTTACGATTGTTAGAATTGGACCAGGATAGGTTAAGAAAAGAAAAACTAGAATCGTGTGTTAATTTCATTGGTTAATTAACAAAAATAATCCACACTTCTGTAAGAGTTAGTTAGTAGCTAGTTAGTTAGAAGAAATTAGAAGAAGAAACTGTTTGCTGCCTGCTGTTTTGCTGCTGCTGCTGTTGCTGTTTGGCTTTACAGTGTAACCCCCTTCGAACTCTGCCTTCAAGAAGCTATGAGACTATGAAATAAAGAACTTAGCAGAACAGCAGCCTCCTCTGCTCTCTTTTGCTCTGGTCCGTGAAGGAAGGGCTTCCCATCAAAAGCACAACAAACAGAGAAAGGATTATTGGAAAGCACCAGATGGCTTATTTTGGATATGTGGAAAAAGAGCATACCCAAAACTCCCCCCCCGATGGAAAGGGAGTTGTACTCTGGGGATCATATAGCCCGGATTTTTCCTTTTACCGGCTTCAGATGGAGATCAATTAGGAGTACCTGTTTATGAGGACTTGAAAAGGAATAAAAGGGAATTGATTGGGGGATATCAAAAATGGGGAGATGAAGAATGGCCCCCTGAACGCATACTGGAAACATATGGGCCAGCCACCTGGGCACAAGATGGGAGTTGGGGATATCGAACCCCGATTTATATGCTGAATCGTATTATAAGACTCCAAGCAGTTGTGGAGATAATAACAAACAAGACTGCCCGAGCACTAGAATTGATATCAAGTCAACAAAGCCAAACCCGAGCTGCAGTGTATCAAAACAGGTTGGCTTTGGACTATTTATTAGCTGAGGAAGGGAGTGTTTGTGGAGAATTTAATACATCAGATTGTTGTTTGAAAATAGATGACAACGGGGATGCCGTCCTAGATATAGCCAAAGATATCAGAAAAATAGCCCATGTACCAGTCCAAAAATGGGAATCAGTGTTAAAGGCTAGCTGGTGGGATAATATATTGGGAATAGAATGGTGGAAGAAGCTAGGCTTCTTCCTTTTATGCGCTACAGCTGGTTTGATATTTCTTCCTTGCTTGATCCCCTGTTTTATTCGACTAATCACCAGCGTAGTCCAAGGTATGCAAGTAGTCACAATGCCTGTGGACCCCAAATTAGCTACATCTGGAACGGCACAAAAGATAATGGTGTTAAGGAAACAAAATAATATGGGAGATCCCTTTGAAGAAGCAAGATTGATTTGTGAAAAAAATGAGCAAATGATAAAAATCAGAAAACAAGAATTATTGCTCAAGCCAAATGATTTGTAAAAATAGAAGAGGGGGAATTGTGATAAATAGATGCTATAATATTGGCTTTCTGCAAATGTTAAAATAAGTGATGTTAAAAGTAGCTTTTGTATCAGTAGCTTTGTCACAAATAGATGCTATATGTAAAATAGCTTTATTACAAAACAGATAAGGTAGTTTTGTTGTGAAGATGTGGTTTTTTTAATACCCGTGGGGTTAACACAGAATTAGATTGCTGTGTTACCTTAGCCTTTCCATTTACTACTTGTTCTTTTACCAAATCTTGGACCCTACCTTTAAAGGCAAATGTGAAACAAACTCATCTTTCCCCTTTTGGACATTCATTTTTTCTTAGGTTTTCTGCAATCCAGTATTTTTTCTCGTTTTGTGTACAGGTACCTAGTTTGGAAGGGTTATAACAGTGACTGTTAACGTGGGTGTGTGTAATAAAAAAGGAACCTCGGTTTCTTTCCATGTAAAGTTTCCGGTAGCACCTGTGACATGATTTTGCCGGTATCCCAAAAGATGAGAAACAAGAAACAAGAAGGAGGAGTAATAGAGGTCCAGTATGGCTTATACCCCCACCTCCCATGCCTATGGGGTTGCTACCCACAGCAGGTGTATATGATCTTCTTGGCGGCGAGTTATAGTTGCCAATCCGATCTTGCCCTCTATTTCCTCGTTACCTCCTTTGCTTTTTTTTCCTTTTTTTTTTTTTTTTCCCAGGCAAATCAGTTGTTAATTTTTACACCGTTCCTCAGGCACCTCCCACTCAACAGGCACTAGTAATTCTTATCCACAAGGCAAAATTATAATCTCAGGGAATAAATTTGTTATTTAACACCCCATACAAAGGAGTGTTGTTTGTGTGAATTGCAGTACCAATTTTTACAATTTATGTATTTACATTTAACCCAGCCAGCATGATAGAGGTTGTGATATCTCGAGATTAGGATACAGTCTATTAAAACATGAAGACTTTTTGCAGTTGGATTATTCAATACCACCCAGTCCTCGTTTAAGAGTCAATTTGATATCACTCGGTTTAGGTGTTATAGTCCATTCCTTCGGTTCTTCCACTGGTCCTTTTATTCTGCTGGCGTAGATCCGCCCTCCTTCCCTGGTTCGGATCGCTGCCTCAGTCATCAGTAGTACCTGAAAAGGACCTTCCCATTGTGGAGTTAAAGATTGCTCTTTCCATGTTTTTACTAGTACCCATTCCCCTGGATGGCTATTATGGATTTTAAAGTCTAAAGGTGTGGTTTGAGGGATTATCCCTCTCAACCTCAAATTTTCCAGGGTTTTCGCAATTGTGGTGACATATTTTCTAACACTCATTTCCCCTACTTCATAAGTAGCAGTTTCATGTTGGGTGGTCAGGAAGGGTAATCCAAACATCATCTCATAGGGTGACACTCCCAGGTCTGACCTGGGGTTGTGTTTGGAGTCTCAACAGGGCCAAAGGTAAACATTTTACCCATGACATTTGTGTTTCAATCATTAGTTTCGTTAAAGTCCTTTTTAAAGTCTGGTTCATCCTTTCTACCCGGCCTGAACTTTGTGGATGCCATGGGGTATGTAGTTCCCATTTTATTCCCAAGGCTTCAGTTATTTGATGTAAAACTTTTGATGTAAAATGTGTCCCCCTATCTGAATCTATTCTATTAACCATTCCATACCTGGGAATAATCTGTTCTAAAAGGGTTTTACACACCACAATAGCTGTAGCTCTGATAGTGGGAACAGCTTCTACCCAATGAGTTAAATGGTCGATTATTACTAATAAAAACTTCCACCTCTGTACTTGGGGAAGTTCAGTAAAGTCCACTTGAATACTCTGAAATGGTCGCAGAGCTAACTTGCGGCCTCCCAGTGTTGTCTTTCTCATTACCCTTTTATTTACCTTTTGGCAAGTTATACATTTCTCAGTTACTTGTTTTGCCAATCCGAAGATCCCAATGCATCCATAATTCCTTAAAAAGTGATCGCATAGAGCTTGAGTACCCCAATGAGTTTTCTGATGTATGTCTTCTAGTATTTTTCTAGTAAGTGGTTTATTAAGTAACTGCCTCCCATCAGGGAGTTTCCATTTCCAGACTGATCTTGCTCTCCCCCTATCTCGCTTAATTCTTTTTCTTCTTCTTCACTAAATTTTGGAATTTCTAATTCTTCCTTATTTGGGGGTTAAAATTAACAAAACCCTTTCGGCCCCATTTTTTGCTGCATCTTTAGCCTCTTGATCTGCCAAGTTATTCCCTCTTATTTCTGCGGTCATTCCCCTTTGGTGTCCTCTAACATGTACTACAGCTATCTCTTCAGGTAATTTTAATGCCTCTAAAAACCTCTAAGATGAGTCCCTCATGTACCAGTCCCTTTCCCTTTGAATTAAATAACCTCCTTTCTTCCCAGATTTTTCCAAAGGTGTGTACTACCCCAAAGGCATACTTTGAATCAGTATATATAGTTCCTTTCTTGTGTGCTAAATATTCCAGTGCTCTTTTTAGAGCATATAATTCACAAGACTGGGCCGACCAATTTGATGGTAATTTCCCTTTTTCGATGGTCTGCATATTTTCCCCATCAATTAAAGCATATCCTGACATCCTTTTTCCTTTTTAGCATTCTAGATGAACCATCAACATATATTTTTTCCCCTTCTGGGAGGGCCTGTTCTGCTAGGTCTTCCCGAATTTTAGTTTGGTATTGTATGATTTCTAAACAATTATGTGTTAAGTCACTCTCTGGTTCCTCATATAAAAATTGGGCTGGGTTCAAGCTTTTTATTTACTTCCAGTGTCAAGTCATCACTATCTATCAGAATTGCTTCATATTTTAGCATCCTAGAATCTGTTAACCATTTTTCCGCTTTTTGATTTAGCACATTTCGGACTGCATGAGGTGTACACACAATTAGTTTACTGCCAAAAGTAAGTTTACGGCTTTCTTCTACCAGAATAGCCATAGCTGCTATAGCTTGAATACATATTGGCCAGCCATGGCTCACTGGATCCAGCAATTTAGACAAATAAGCACTGGCCTCTTTACTCCTGCCCATTCCTGGACCGAAACTCCATGAGCAATTCCATTTTTCCACATTCACATACAGATGAAAGGGTTTTTCTAGTGAGGGTAAGCTTAAAGCTGGTACTGAGGCTAACTTTAACTTCAGTTCTTCAAATTTATTGTCATCCTCTCTGGTCCATTTTATGTTGTTCCCCTCTTTTAATTTTAATATAGAAATTTTACTGTCTGTGAATACCCTTCGATCCATAGTCTGCAATATCCCAACAATCCAATCAGTCTTCTAACTTCCTTCTTTGAAGAAAGAGGGGGAAGGGATAGAATCCCTGCGAATCCTTTCAGGATTAAGTTTTCGGCTACCTTTACTTATTAAGTGACCAAGATACTTTACTTCTGATTCTGTAAACTGTAGTTTCCCCTTTGATACCCTTAATCCTTTTTCCCCAAGAAAATTCAACAGTTTTATGTAGCCTCCCTAACTTCAACTTCAGCTTCTCCTGATAATAAAAGGTCATCCACATACTGGATAATTTGTATTCCAGGAGGAGTGGGGAAGGTCTGCAATATTCCTTCTAAAGCTTGCCCAAATAGATTTGGAGACTCAGTAAATCCCTGTGGCAATTTTGTCCACCTTAATTGCTGTTTTCTCCCAGTACTTGGATCTTTCTATTCAAAACCAAAAATATTTCTACTATCTTCTGCCAACGGGCAAGCCCAAAAAGGCATCTTTAAGATCCACAACACTAAACCACTGATGCTGAGTGGGACTTTACTTAACAGGGTATAGGGGTTGGGTACCACCGGGTAAGGGGTTCGTGTTCTCTTGTTAACTTCCCTTAAGTCTTGTACCATCTATATGTCCCATCAGATTTTTTTACTGGGAGAATAGGGGTGTTATGAGGAGACATGCAAGGTTCCAATGTCCCATCTTTTATCAACTCTTCTATTACTGGCTTTAAGCCTTCCCATCCTTCTAAGGATATGGGGTACTGACGCACACGTATGGGACATTCTTCTCTCTCAATTGTGACCCTTATGGGGTCAATATTTTAATCCTCCCCTATTTCCTTCCCCAGCCCAAACCTCTTTGTTAATCTTTTCTTCATTTTCTTGGCCAAGTTTTAACACTTTAGCTGTCATCTTCCCTTCTTCTGGTATGAGCCCTATTCCTAATTGCACCTGCAAGTCCAACCCCAATAAGTTGCAACCTGCCCTAGGAACTAGTAAGACATCCCCCATCCCTATTCTGGTTTCCCCTTCAATCACCACATTTTTAATGACAGGAACTTGAAACCCTTCCCCTTTTGCTCCTGTCACCTTCACAGTGTCACTACTCAAATCACACCCTCTTGGAATATTTATTACACAAGTTCTTTCTGCTCCTGTATCAACTATAAATTCAAATTCCTCCTTGGGGGCCTACTTTTAAAGTTATCAAAGGCTCTAGATGGTATTTATCCCCCAGAAAATAGAGCCCATGACCCCCTATTCTTCTTCTGGGTGTATCTCTTGAAAAATTTTCAGGTTTCTTTTTAGATGACGGCATTCCCTCTTATAGTGCCCTCTTTTCCCACAATAAAAACAGGTATTTGCCACTTGTTCCTGGGATTTTAATGGTACCGAAATTCTATGTTTTCCCTTTTCTCTATCTCTGAACCCCGGATTTCTGGGTGTGGTATTTGGGGGCGTCTGGTTCTCCTGGGAGTTATTTTCCCGCATAGTAGCTACCATAATTTTTGCTTTTATCTTGGCTTTTTCCTCATCTCTTCGTACATAAACCTTTTGAGCTTCCCTTAGTAATTCATTTAATGACCGCTCGTGCCAATCATCTATCTTTTCCAGCTTTTTCCTAATATCTGGCCAGGCATGGGTGACAAAGTTAACTCTCAATAGAGCTTGCCCAGCTATGCTCTCAGGGTCAATTCCGGAGTATTGTTTCATATTTTTCCGGAGTCTTTCTAACCAATCAGTTGGAGTCTCCTCTTTCCCTTGTTGCCCATCAAAAGCCTTGCTGACATTCTGCCCTCGGGGGGCTGCCTCTTTTATTCCTTTGATTATCAGTTTACGATAATCACTCATATGTGCCCGCCCTGCCTTCATTGTGGTTCCAGTTAGGAGGTGCTATTGGCATTTTCTGGTCCCCAGGTGGACCCTGTTGATTCTCTCTTTCCCAAATCCTCATTCCAGCAGCTCTAATCATCTGGCATTCTTCTGGGGAAAATATTATATTCATTATAGACTGCATTTCTTCCCAAGTAAAAATATTGGGACCCAAGAATTGGTTTAATTGTTCAGCTGTACCTATGGGATCTTCTAACAATCCTTTAATTTCCTTTTTAAAATTCCTGACTTCTGAAGAAGTCAAAGGAACATTCACAAACCCGTCCCCCCTTGAACCCCTCCCATCGGCACTTCTCGTAATGGGAATAAATTGATCTCTTGATCCCAACCTTTCTGTTCCCCAACCATCATAACTTTAGAAGAGGCCCTTTTTGGAGTAGTGGCAGGAGAGGAACTGTCGAACTGTCCTTGGGTTTTAACTGAGTTTCTCCTAGTATTTTGGTATGGTGCCCCTTCGCTGAGAGGGGGACACATTGGAACCACTGAAGCCGGCAGTGAAGCCGGAGCCGCCAGGAAGGGCGGAAGTCGGCAGGAGCGGAGCGCAGCGAGCGAGCAGCGAGGCAGCCGCCGGGAGGCTGTTGGCGTGCTCAGAGCCGGGACGGAGGCGAAAGCACCGGAGTCCCTCGGGGCCGCGGCCGGTGTGGGCACAGCCGGCGCATGCAGGGCAAGGGCAGGGGCAGAGGCGGGGGCACCTGAGCTGGCCGGAGCCACGGCTTGTGTGGGCACAGCCGGCACAGGCGGGGCACAGGGGTACCCGAGCTGGCCGGAGCCACGGCCGGTGTGGGCACAGCCGGTGCGTGCGAGGCAGGGGCGGGGGCCACAGCCAGTGCGGCATTGTATGAAGGTGGTAATACTTCCAGGGGGTCCCAGCCCTTTTCTTTCTTTTCCTCTGCTCGCTCTGTCTCTGGGGTCTCTGATATCTTAAGAACTTTTAATCCTGGTAGTTCTATATCTCCTGTCCAACAAGAGGCATATTCCTTTTCTTCCAAATCGCACGGTTCCTTTGAATTCACAAATGCATTTAAAGCTTGACAAATCCAAGCTTCAGAAGACCCGTACCTAGGCCAGTAGACCTGATCGGGTCTTATTTCTTTTTTTGTCCATTCTATCATACAATACCGAATCATCTTTATTTTATCCTTTTCCTTTGTACAGGGATCCCTATCCCAGTTAGATAGCTTAACTCCCAGAGGACTTTCTTGGGGTATCTGCTGGCACCTTTTTACTCCTTTTTCCCCCGGAACTCAGCTTACTGGTTCCTTGTCCCATTATTTACTAAGTATCTCAAACTGGTACCTGTTCCCCCGTTTTTGCTCTAACCTGCCCCTCTGGCAACTGAAACACCCCTCCCCTCACAGCACAGAAAACCTTTTTCCTTTTATCATATACTAATATAATGTAATCCACCTCCCTCCAGATATTAAAGTCAGATTTTAATTAGCAATCTATATTACATATATTTCCATTCACTCTTACTCATCACTTTTATTTCTTTAATACGTCTCATTCATTCTCACTCACAACAAGAAAACGCAATGATAAGGTACTTGATTTTTAAAATCACTTGTTAGTATTCACCCACGGGTATTATTTTCAAATAAAATGGTAAAATTCCAAATGTTGTTGGCCAACCCCAGATTCTCTTGGGTATAGTATCCCACACTTCCCGCCTAGAGTAATTTTTCTAGCCTCTGTGTGTTCCAACCCTCAATCCGGCAATTTTCTGGGATCGGGGATCCTCACTTTCGTCCCCTGTTTCCTAGTGGATTGTGCCAGGAAACCCCTTCGCTCCCTTTTTCCTGGGGGTCCCACCCCCTTCCTTGGGACCCAGTCCCAGTTCCCCGGGGGAATCTTTCACTCCTTTTATCTTTCGCTTCGTCTCCTCGCTGGCCGCCTTTCTCGCGAAAAGTCGGAACCGCAGCTCTCAGAGACTCCGCACTCACTTCGCAGGTCTGGGGTAACCAGCCCGCGTCTCATTCACACACCAGTCACCCCCGTATCCGCCCCCCCGGAAATACTTACAATCCCTTTTCTTGTCCGGGTCTTCGTGCACGAGAATTGTGGGGCTACTTGCCGCGGTTTCTTAGGGAGCCTCTTTTTCCCTTTTTTTTTTTGCTTTATTTGTCCCTTTCTTGTCCACGGGCTGTCAACCTGCAACCGCCGATTCACACCAGAAGAAACGGAGCGGGCCGCCGAACTCGGCGGGCGCGCCTCCCCCGCTCGGAGTCTCCCAGGGTCTCGGAGGCGAGGTGTTAATCCCGGACGAAGTCCCCAATTGTGAAAAACGAGGTTCACTCTCCTGTTAGGATTGAAAAGTTTAATAAAGGACAATAAGGGACAAAGATAATAAAGCAAAAAGTCACAGCGCTGGGTGCTTTTGGCACTCTGCCAAGAGCACACCTGGTATCTTGGAACACCCTTTACATACACCTGGAGTATTCCATATTCATAAACAATTATACATATTCATAAACAATTATACATATTTAAAACCCTTTCCAGGAACAGTTCAAAATGGAATGCAGTTTTCCCGTTTTGTCGGTAGTTCCCGGAATCAGCAGATCGCTGTGGGGATATCTTATCTGTTGCTGATAGTTGGTAGCAGGAGCCCGAATAGTTCATAAGCATAGCTATTTCTAAGTTTTTGGTTGAATGAAAAAGTATTAAAAAACCACATCTTCACAACAAACTACCTTATATAGCATCTGTTTTGTAATAAACTATTTTACATATAGCATCTATTTGT
>JACSVZ010000030.1:8849061-9014520 GCA_014706295.1 Lycocorax pyrrhopterus obiensis
CAGTGTCAGTCAAACAATATCCGCTAAGGCATGAAGCATGAGGAAGAATAGAACCAATAATTGCTAAATTTATTAATCAAAGATTATTAAGAGAGTGTAGGTCTCCCTACAATACCCCAATTCTACCAGTACAAAAGCCAAACGGAAATTATCGATTAGTTCAGGACCTGAGGGCAATAAATACAATATCAAAAGCACTGCATCCCATAGTGGCCAATCCTTACACTTTACTTACAAAATTACAAAGTGACTGGGTGTGGTTTTCAGTCTTAAATTTAAAGGATGCTTTCTTTTGTCTGCCATTAGCTGAAAGCAGTCAGGAAATTTTTGCCTTTAAATGGGAAAACCCCAGAACAGGGAGGAAAAGCCAACTTACATGGACTGTATTGCCATAAGGATTCAAAAATTGCCCCACGATATTTGGAGATCAA
The DNA here is from genome assembly GCA_014706295.1 of Lycocorax pyrrhopterus obiensis. Lineage (NCBI taxonomy): Eukaryota > Metazoa > Chordata > Aves > Passeriformes > Paradisaeidae > Lycocorax > Lycocorax pyrrhopterus. The sequence continues at coordinate 8,849,493 of JACSVZ010000030.1, forward strand.
TTAGCCAAGGAACTGGAAGCCTGGACACCGCCACTTGGAGAAGGTACACTTCTGCAGTACGTTGATGACCTACTAATAGCAACAAGGACCCGTGAAGACTGCAAGGACTGGACTGTAAGTCTTTTAAACTTTCTGTGACTAAGTGGATATAGGTCTCCCTGAAAAGGCTCAGCTAGTCCTCCAGAAAGTTACATATCTGGGATATGAACTGGCAAGAGGAGAGAGAGCCTTGGGAAATAACAGGAAAGAGGCAATTTGTCAAATGCCCTGGCCAACTACAATCAAAAAAAACCTGGGAACTTTTCTGGGAATGTGTAGCGGGTTCGGTTCGTAACCGGGCGGAAACACCCAATTTAGTGTAGTGGGTTTTTAAGCCAAATTATATACATTACTCCCCTGATGTTTCTTCTGTGACGATAAGCATTAGGAGAAAAACAAAGCAGGCACACTACTTGACAGAATATAAGGAGATTTTATTAACAGACTTAGATGGAAAAGGCTACAACAGAACAAACTTTCCAGAACTCTTTCTTTCCCCCACTTTTCCCCTCTCCCAATCAGTATTACAGTTTTAGGAAAGGAAAAAAAGGGTTTTCTCTCCTTGCCTTGCCTGGTTTTACAAACTGCCACCATTTTGCAGGTTTGCTTAGAATTAACAATCTCTGCTAAGGTGTAACAATCTCTTTTCCATGAGCCTTCTCACAGCTCTTTCAACTGCAAGACGCAGGCCCTCACATGGGGTTACTACTCGTTTAAGGATGAATCATTTTCTTTTTTGGCTTGAATATAAGGCTTTTCTTCTGCCACCAAGGCTGTAAAAGCTCTCTTTGCTTTCTATACATAGCTTGGCATTCGGCATTCTTTTAACTTTTACAAGCTACTCGAGAAAAAATGTCCATCCCCCCACGTACTTTAACATGGATTAAAGAGACAAACAGTTGCAATATTACAGTTCATACCACGGCGAGGAAGGAGATTTTAAGCTCCGCGCGGGACCACGCAGCACCGCTTTGTTAGCTTCGCCTCACGTGACTCTGCTTTCTCTTTTATTCTGGCTCTGAAAGTCGCCATGTTTAGGGTTTATCAGGCTCTCAGGTTAGAGAAGAGCCTCCCCTTGCTCTTTCTGCGCTGCCGGGTGCACTATGTAGAAAAGGAGGTGTCTTCCTCTGTTCGTCGGCGAAGTATGCGGGCTGCACTGAAGGCTCCGCGGTCCCCTTCTTCAGGATACTGCGTCAGATGGCCTCAGCCTGTAGCCAGCTTATAGCCACTCGCGGCTCAGAGAAATCGTTTCTCTCTCTACAATCCAGAGTCCGTGCTGCAGCGTAGGAAAAGGGGCAGAGGCAGAGAGGCAGGGGGCAGGGGCGCCGTCCCCAGCCCCGCGGGCCGGGCAATGGGGCCCACCCTCCCCCTCTCCTTCTCCCGTCCTCGAACTAAACCGGAACGGGAAAAAAAACTTCTAAATCCCGCCTTCCACGGGGTTTTTATATTAGAGAATTGAGAGAAGCGCGATTGGTCTGAAGAACTGCCTGTCAGTTCAAGTCAAACCACGACAGAATGACAGGATGGTATAGGTTATGGATCTACAACTATGGACTAATTGTGAAACCCTTGTACCAGCTCCGAAAAGACACTGAGGGGACCCACCTATGCTGGACACCAGAGACTAATAATGCATTTGTAACCCTAAAATGTGAGTTGATGCAAGCTCCAGCATTGGGCATACCTGATGCTTTACCACACCTTAATTATGTCTCCCCTGATGAGGGAGTTTCCAGAGCCCTTGCCTGGGCTCTGCAGATGAACGGGACTTTCCACGCTTTTGGTCTCAGATAGCTGTTTATTAAGTCTTATCAGAGGAGCTCAGCCAGAGAGACATGACTCCCCTTAGGAAGCGTGAAGGAGAAGCCGAGTTATCAAGATAACACTGTTCTTTTAAAGGTAAATTACCCAATGAAATCCCAAAACGAAAGATATTTTTACTTTTCTACCAATGTTCAATAAATCGTTCTGTCACATGAAAGGAACTGCGGCATTTTTCACCCAATCCTCTCAATCCACTTTTGCCGCAGAAAATGGAGTAGAGAAAGAAGAAAGAAGAAGGCCTAAAACACAACAATCTCCATTTTGAAGGTTTTGCTTCTTATCTATTTTGCTATATTAACAAACCAACACCTCTAAATTTTCACCTATGACAATCTTATATAATGTTCTATCACCTAATTCACACCAGTGTAGATTCTGCTTCTTCCCAGAGGTTAGGTATTTCTCCATGGACAATAGGTCAAAGACAGGGTTGTCCAAGGGTAAACTCTTCAAACAGGCAGAGAAATATTCCCTGCCACTTGGACTCCAACAATACCGGATGTCACTAAACCTTTTTTGTTGTTCTCACATGAGAGGCAAGGGACTGGCTCTAGGACTTCTGGTACAGAAGCTGGGACCATACAAAAGGCCAGTGGCTTATTTCTCCAAGCAGCTGGACGTGGTCAGCCGAGGATGGCCTGCCTGCCTGAGTGCAGTGGCAGCCGTGATCCCGAACACAGAGGAAGCTCGCAAGTTCACAATGGACCAGCAGATAACTGTTTTTGTCTCTCAGTGTCAGCAGTACTCATGCAGAAAGGAAATCACTGGTTAACCCCATCTCGCTTTCTCAAATACCAGGCTGTCCTGGCAGAATAGGAGGATGTGAGTATTCAAATAACTAACATCTTAAATCCAGCAGCTTACCTCCAGGGCAAGGCTACTGAGGAGCCCATATAGCACGACTGCACTGAAACCGTGGAGGCAGTTTACTCAAGCCGCCCAGACCTGAAGGACTCTCTGCTAGAAAATGCAGAAAACTGGTTCACTGATGGGAGCAGCTATGTCAACAATGGCAAGCGGCTTGCCGGGTATGCAGTTACAACCACAGATGCCGTCATTGAAGCAAAGCCGTTACCTGTAGGACATCAGCTCAAAAGGCTGAAATAATAGCCCTAACTCGAGCCTTGGTATTAGCTAGAGTAAAACCTATCAACATTTGGACTAATTCAGATATGCTTTTGGAGTGGTACATGCTCACAGGGCTATTTGGAAAGAAAGGGGTTTATTGACCTCACAGAAGAAAGAAATCAAGCATGCTACTGAAATTTTACGGTTGCTGGAAGTGGTGCTAAAACCGTCAAAAGTGGCTATAATGCATTGTAAAGGGACACTCCCAGGGTAACACCATCCCCGAACTGGGAAATGCTATGGCAGACAAAACGGCAAAGCAGTGGCTAGTGGGTTCAGGTTCAAGCCCCTAGCTTTAATCCCTTCTAGGATCCTTATGGGTGAAAAACCCCCACCACACGACACTGATGATTTAAATTAGATACAAGAAGAAAAAGGACAAATAAAAACAGACGGGTAGACTAGAATAAAGGAAAGTGATAGCACCAAAATTAAGAGACAATCGAGGACATAACGTCCACTTGTATCTCATAGTCATACCCAGAAAAACATTTTAAATCTGTCTTAAAAACAACCCGAATAAACACAGGGACTGTCCCTAAACGAGTTTTACCAAGGAATGTGTGGCAAATTGACTTTTCTAAATTACCTAGAAAAGAGGGATACAAGTATCTCTTAGTCCTCACAAATACCTTTTCAGGTTGGCCAGAAGCTTTCCCTTGTGGAACAAATAAAGCTAGAAAAAATTGTTAAAGCTTTAGTACAAGAAATTATTCCACGATTTGGGGGTACCCAGGAAAATTAATTCTGATAGGAGATCACACTTTGTAGCCCAGGTAGTGCAAGGAGTGAGTCATCTACTAAGTATACAATAGCAACTACATACACCATACAGACCACAAGCAAGTGGATGAATCATTAAATAGAGCAACAATTAGCCAAAAACTAATTTATATTGGTATTCAGGCTCTGCCATAGCTTTGCTAAAGCATTTAGGTCAAAAAATTACAATCAATACGCACTACAGTTGTTAATTGTCAATCACCATCACCTGATAAACCCTTTCATAATATGAATCCAGAAGATTAAGTTTATATAAAGTCTCTTTCAAGAAATCCACTCCAGGAAGAATGGGAAGGACCTTACAATTTGGGACAAATGCAAACATTGCATCAGATCACCTTAGATGACACTTCTTGGGGGTTTAAAGAGGTATGAGACAAACTTACAGCATGGTTACCCAACTTATCCTGGCTTAAACAATTGTTTGTAATATTTATTTGTATTATTGGCATTGTTATTTACTGTTTGTATTGATGCCATGATGATTTTGCCTTTCTTTATACCCCTTTTATATACCTTTTTATAGCTTTTTGTATTCTTAGTGGTTTTAGCCTACATTCTTGGACTTACCTTGTTAAGCTAGGAGACTAAACATCTTTAGAAGCCCCAGACACCAAGGTGCTCTTCAGAACACATTTTGTAAACTAAGATAGGACCATCCAGGGAGAAGGTTCCTGGGGAGAGGGCTCATCCAAGACTCTCATTGGGGAATCTTTGATAGATATGCTAATTAGTAAGACCTATAATGTTATACCCTATCTATCGTGTGTGTGCATTGTGGTGTGCATTTTGGAGCATTCCACCTGCACGTGGTGCACCTAAGCATCCTTAAAATAAATAATGAGGTAAAACCCCTTTTTCCCTTCTAACCGTGTTTGATTCTTGATTTTAAGACCAGGAAAAGGCATCAGTATTAGTAGCTATTGTTGTATGATATTATGTACTTAGAAGCGCGATGCTTATGCTCAATGGCAAAAGCACAAACTTAGAAACGAGATAGAGAAGGGTACTTACTTTCAAGACATGCAAGATTTGTAAAGAATTACAAATGACCAAAGAAAAAGGGGGGATTGAGAAAGGGATGATCAATAGTTAACTCATGTAAGCACAGTTAACTATTAAGAGACAGCAAATGTTAATCACAAAACCTAAGAAGCAGGATTCGCCTTAATCTTGTCAAGATAAGAAGAACAAAAATTTGTTTGAAACCAGCACAAAAACTGCTGAATCATTCCACAAAGGACTGCGCATGCTCCAGAAAGGAAGGTGGAAAGTGCATTGTGATGAAGACTACTAGCCTTCATCAGAAAGACCCCCAAGGAAGAAGACGAGCCTTCCTCAGTGCGACCACCAGGGTACACAGCGCCTGCATGGCATGTACGCTAATGATATTAATGACTTCCAAAAGTAATTTGTATAACCACTCCTATCCCAAGGAATGTGATGAATATTCATGAATTTTACCCATAATACTGGACTGTATGGAGTGCTGTGTGTGTGTTAGGAGGAAAGATCCCCCATGCACCCAGTGCCAAATAAAGCAAATACCCACTTCTCTGACTCTGTCTGAAGTGTCTCTTGGCCTGGTTTCAGGCGATTCTCAATGATGAAGTGGAATGAGGGGGACGAGACAGTGGGTACTATGGTAAAGAGGCTCCAGCCATATGCAGACACTGTGCACAGCCCAACACAAGCAAGAATCTCAGCTATGGAAACAAGTCTGTCAGAATGTATACAGAAAATGGAAGACAGGATTGAGGACACTCATCAGAAACTCAGGAAGGAGATTAAAGAGGACCTTCTCCAAATATCCTCGGTACAGACCAGAGGCCCTGTTATCTGAAGCAGACGTTCCCCAGCTAGGGAGAGAGGGTACACCCCACGAGCTGAGCTGTGGTTCTTCCTGTGTGACCATGGAGAAAATATGAAAAGGTGGGATGGAAAACCCACTTCTGCCCTGGCAGCACGGGGGGCGTGAACTGAAGGAGGGCAATACTCAGAGAGGGAGTTCCACCAGAAGGGATGTAGCTCCAGTTCCTGCAGCCGACCTGCCAGGCATAACGGAAGGGAGGATGACATGTCCAATCCCCTTGAAGGAACCTCTAGAATGTATGCCCAGGGAGGGAATGATAACCAGGGCTAGAGGGGTCCTGCCTCTAGCCAGGAAGAGGCACGGGAGAACCATGTCTTTTGGACAGTGTGGATCCATGGGCCTGGCACATCAGAGCCACAGAAATACGAGGCCTTGGTTGACACTGGTGCCCAGTGCACACTAATCCCATTGCGACATGTGGGGGCAGAACCTGTTTCTATTGCTGGGGTGACGGGGATTGCAGCAGTTGACTCTGCTGGAAGCTGAGGTGAGCCTGACTGGGAAGGACTGTCAGAAACATCCAATTGTGACTCGTCCAGAGGCCCCGTGTATTCTGGGCATAGATTTCTGCAGAGGCCTGTGGCAGCCATTCTGGCCTTAACGAGAGCCCTGTGTAGAAGAGCAACTTGTTACTTGTTTATCTTAACTTTGATAAGGGCCTTCTGTTCTCTTGGGAAAGATGCATACCAGGGAAATGACTACAGCTATAAGCACCAGGTGTGAATGTCTTTGCTTTATCTCCCAGAACCACTGGGAGATGGCATGTTTGCATGAGTGGCTGATAAGGGGCAGAAAAGTCTGCCCTGCCAGGTGTTTGGCAGTGTAGCTGTTTTGTCTTTCCCTCCGCACGTTCCCAAAACTTTCTCGAAACTTTCCCACAGTAGAAACATATAGATACTGGAGTGTGTGTAATAAAGATGGATCCTGCTAGAAGAAGCAGTGGTCTCTGGTTTTTTCCAAGCTGCTGCAATTTCCTCTGGAGCAGTTATTTCAAAGACCCAAAAAGACTCAGGTGGGCTTTTGGAATAGCTGCTGTGGAGGCAGAGGGCATTAGGCAATTGAACACCTTGCCTGGGCAGTCTGAAAATCTTTCTGCAGTAGGACTCCTGAGGGGGGAAGAACGAGTACCAATTGCCACCTCGACAGTGCACCACCGGCAGTATCGAACAAATTGAGATGCCATGATCCCCATCCACAAGGTGATCCGTGACTTGGAGGGCCAAGGGGTGGTCAGCAAGGCCCACTCACCCTTCAACAGCCCCATTTGGCCTGTGCGCAAGTCTGATGGAGAATGGAGATTGTGGACTATCGTGGCTTGAATAAAGTGACTCCACCGCTAAGCGCTGCCATGCAGGGCATGCTGGAGCTCCAGTATGAGCTGGAGTCCAAGGCAGCAAAGTGGTATGCCACTATTGACATTGGTAAAGCATTTTTCTCCATTCCTTTGGCACCAGAGTGCAGGCCTCAGTTTGCCTTCACCTGGAGGGGTGTGCTGTACACTTGGAATCGATTGCCCCAGGGGTGGAAGCACAGTCCCACCATCTGCCATGGACTGATCCAGACTGCACTGGAAAAGGGTGAGGCTCCAGAACATCTGCCGTACGTTGATGACATCATCGTGTGGGGGAACACAGCAACGGAAGTATTTGAGAAAGGAGAGAAGATCATCCAGATTCTCCTGGAAGCTGGTTTTTCCATCAAGAAGAGCAAAGTCAAGGGACCTGCTGGAGAGATCCAGTTTCTGGGAGTGAAGTGGCAAGACGGTCGGCATCAGATACCCACAGAGGTCATCAATTAGAACACAGTGATGTCTCCATCGACCAACAAAAAGGAAACGCAAGCTTTCCTAGGTGCCATCGGTTTCTGGAGGATACACATTTCTGAGTGCAGCCAGATTGTGAGCCCTCTTTACCTGATAACCCACAAGAAGAATGATTTCTGTTGGAGCCCGAAACAGCAACGAGCCTTCACCCAGATCAAGCAGGAGATTGCTCATTCGGAAGCCCTTAGTCCAGTCAGGACAGGACCAGAGGTGAAGAACGTGCTTTACTCTGCATCCGGGAGCCATGGTCTGTCCTGGAGCCTTTGGCAGAAGGTGCTTGGTGACACTCGAGGCCGACCGCTGGGATTCTGGAGTCGAAGCTACAGAGGGTTCGAAGCCAACTACACTCCAACAGAGAAGGAAATCCTGGCAGCCTATGAAGGAGTCCAAGCCGCCTCAGAGGTGATTGTCACCGAGGCACAACTTCTCCTGGCACCTCGACTGCCACTGCTGAGGTGGATGTTCAAAGCAAAGGTTCCCTCCACCCACCACGCCACTGATGCCACATGGAGTAAATGGATTGCCCTCATCACACAGCCCGCCCGTATTGGAAAACTGAATTGCCCTGAGATTTTGGAAATAATCACAAATTGGCCCAAAGGTGAAAACTTCAGTCTGATGGACAAAGAAGAGCTGGAACAGATGAGGCATGCTGAGGAAGCTCCACCATACAACCAACTGCCACAAGAAGAAACACAATATGTTCTTTTCACTGATGGTTCCTGTTGCATTGTTGGGGCAAACCGAAAGTGGAAAGCAGCCATATGGAGCCCCGCACGACAGAAGCTACTGAAGGAGAAGGTGGCTCAAGCCAACTTGCCAAACTCGAAGCCGTTCAGTTGGCCCTGGACATTGCTGAAAGAGAGAAGGGGCCAAAGCTCTACCTCTACACTGATTCATGGATGGTAGCCAATGCTCTGTGGGGGTGGCTGGAAAGGTAGAAAAAGGCCAACTGGCAGCATAGGGGAAAACCAATCTGGGCTGCTGAAGAGTGGAAGGACATCGCTGCCCGGGTAGAGAAGCTTCCTGTGAAGGTCTGTCATGTGGATGCTCATGTCCCCAGGAGTCGCGCTAATGAGGAGCACCAAAATAATGAACAGCTGGATCAGGCTGCAAAAATAGAGGTGTCACAGATAGATTTGGATTGGCAACACAAGGGGGAGTTTTTCTTAGCTTGATGGGCCCATCATGCCTCAGGCCATCAGGGCAGAGATGCCACCTGTAAGTGGGCACGAGACCGAGGGGTGGATTTAACCATGGACAGTATCTCCCAAGTTATCCATGATTGTGAGATGTGCGCTGTGATCAAGCAGGCCAAGCAAGTGAAGCCCCTATGGTACAGTGGGTGCTGGTCCAAATACAAGTATGGGAAGGCCTGGCAGATTGATTACATCACACTGCCTCAAACACGCCAAGGCAAGCGTTACGTGCTCACAATGGTAGAAGCCACCACGGGATGGTTGGAGACCTACCCTGTGCCTCAGGCCACTGCCCAGAACATCATCCCGGGCCTTGAAAAGCAAGTCCTTTGGAGGCATGGTACCCCCAAGAGAATTGAGTCTGACAAGGGGACTCATTTTGATGCCATAATGATTTTTGTCTTTTCTTTTATACCCCTGTTATACCTTTTTACAGCTTCTGTATTCTGAGTGCTTTAGCCTACATTCTTGGACTTGTTTGTCAAACTAGGAGACTAAACATTTTAGAAGTTTCATAGTTAGGGAGCAGTGTGCCCCAGACACTAAGGTCCTCTCCAGAACACATTTTGTAAACTAAAATAGAACCATCCAGGGGAAGGTTCCTTGGGGAGGGGGCTCACTCAAGCCTCTCATTGAGGTATTTATGATAGATATGCTAATTAGTAAGACCAATAATGTTATACCAGATCTTTTTGGGTACGTGCGTTGCGGTGTGCATGGAGGTGCATTCGACCTGGACGTAGTGCACCTAAGAATCCTTAAAATAAATACCCAAGTAAAATCCCTTTTCCCCTTCTAACCATGTTTGACTCTTGATTTTAAGACCAGGAAAAGGCATCAGTTGCTGGTGACCATGAAGGGACCCAAAGGCCTTGAAACTTGCAGTCTTGGGTTGGAACACATCTTGCTTTGCCCCTCTCTCTGCCGGCAAATTATAGAGGGGCTGAAGCAAAGATCCAGGACTGTAAACAGGACTTTAGGACCCAGCACGGAAAGGCAGAAGCATGGAAAGAAAGGTGAGTTAAAAAGGGTACCTTTTTATTGTGCTAGCACTAGGGAAGGAGATCTCTGAGGGAGGTGGAAAGGTTGGGGGCAGAGAAGCCCACAAAAGGGAAAAGCTTAAACCTCTTCCCTTGAAAACTGTGGAAAGGAGGGGACGCTCTCCGTGAAATCCACAAGAGTCAAAAGGCTACCCTCTACACAGCTGCTGAAGTGGCTCAGAGGTTGGAGAGGTTGGTTGGTTGTGAAGTCAGGAGGCTGCGGGTTTGAATCCTGCTGAGGCTAGATTTCCGCATGCGCACATTTACTGTTTTCTAAAGTTAGCTGCTTCTAGTAGTTTTAAAGTGTTGTAGTTTGTGTTGTTGTAAGCTAGATAAACTGCCTGGGAGGTCAGAATTCCGAGGCTGAATTCCGGAGTTAAAAGCTTTTCTCTGGCAGAGTTTTCCTGTTTGTGAGTAAGCATGGGTGGTGTTTTTTCAGATGAAAACGAGAAAATCCCTCCTAACAGCTCGTTAGAGTTGATACTAAAACACTGGAAATGGCTGACAGGGTGAAAAACTACGCTAGACACGCAAGAGTTAATCAGACTGTCCACAAGAGTCTGGCCGACTTTAAAGTTAAGTCAGGGAAATGGCCTCGTTTTAGTAGCTTAGAGAATGATATCATTACTGACCTGATGGTAGAACTGAGATCATTACACAGGTTTCATGAACTGAGATATGCAGAACTTTTTACTATGTATCTGAACAGGGAAAAAGCATATTGTGATAAATAGGTGCTATAATATTGGCTTTCTGCAAATGTTAAAATAAGTGATGTTAAAGTAGCTTTTGTAAACAGTGGCTTTGTCACAAATAGATGCTATATGTAAAATATGCTATATAAGGTAGCTTTGTTGTGAAGATGTGGTTTTCTTAATACTTTTTTTCATTCAACCAAAAACTTAGAAATAGCTATGAACTATTTGCCTGGACCCCTGCTACCGGCATACCAACAGATAAGATAATATGCGTCGCCACAATGATCTGCTGGGGGCGAGAGGGAGTACGGCACTCCATTTGGACAGGGTTTGAATATGCATCGCCAAAGGGCAACGATCTGCTGGTTCCGGGAACCACCGGAGCAAGATTCCATCCTGAATGGTTACTGGAAAGGGTTTTGAATATGTATAATTGTTTATGAATATATATAATTGTTTATGAATATGTAATACTCCGGGTGTATGTAAAGGGTGTCTCCAAGATACTAGGTGTGCTCTTGGCTGAGTGCCAAAAGCACCCAGCGCTGTGACTTTTGCTTTATTGTCTTTGTCCCTTATTGTCCTTTATTAAAATTTTTTCAATCCTAACAGGAGAGTGAACCTCGTTTTTCACAATTGGGCGCTTCGTCCAGGATTAACACCTCGCCTCCGAGACCCTGGGAGATCCCGAGCGGGGGAGGCGCGCCCCGCCGAGTTCGGCGGCCCACTCCGTTTCTTCTGGTGTGAATCGGCGGTTGCAGGTTGACAGCCCGTGGACAAGAAAGGGACAAATAAATCAAAAGAAAGGGGAAAAAAAAAAAAAAAAAAGACTCCCTAAAACGACCGCGGCAGCTAAGCCCCACAAATTCTTGTGCACGAAGACCCGGACAAGAAAAGGGGTTGTAAGTATTTCCGGGGGGGCGGATACGGGGGTTGACTGGTATGTGAATGAGACGCGGGCTGGTTACCCCAGACCTGCGAAGCAAGTGCAGAGTTTCTGAAAGCTGCGGTTCCGACTTTTCGCGAGAAAAGCGGCCAGCGAGGAGACAAAGCGAAAGATAAAACAGAGTGAAAGATCCCCCCGGGGTAACTGGGACTGAGTCTCAAAGAGGGGTGGGACCCCTAGGAAAGAGGGAGCAAAGGGGTTTCCTGGTACAATCCACTAGGAAACAAGGGGACGTAAGTGAGGATCCCCGATATCAGAAAAGTTGCCAGATTGAGGGTTGAAAACTCACAGAAGGAAACATTAATCTAGGTGGAAAGTGTGAGTTACTAATCCCAAGAGAATCTGGGGTTGGACAACAACATTTGGGGTTTATCATTTTAATACTCATGGGTTATTACTAACAAGTGATTCTAAAATCAAGATACCTTATCATTGTGCTGTCTTATTGTGAGTGAAAAGGAGTGAGACGTATTAAAGAAATAAGAGTGAGTGGATGACTAAGAGCGAATACAAATATATGTAATATAAACTGTTGATTTAAAATCTGACTTTAATATCTGGAGGGAGGTAGATTATATTATATTAGTATATTATAAAAGGGAAAAGGTTTTCTGTGCTGTGAGGGGGGGGGGTGTTTCAGTTGCCAGAGGGGCAGGTTAGAGCAAAAACGGGGGACAGGTACCATGTTAAGATAAGATCTTGAGTAAATAATGGGACCAGGATTAAAAGTTTTTAAGATATCAGAGACCCCAGAGACAAAACGAGCAAAAGGAAAAGAAAGAAAAGGGCTGGGACCCCCTAGAAGCATTGACATCCCCATACAATACCGCACTGGCTGTGGCCCCCCGTGCCTGGAAGTACCGATGGGAGGGGCCCAAGGGGGAACGGGATTTATAAATGTTCCTTTGACTTCTTCAGAAGTCAGGAATTTTTAAAAGGGAAACTATAGTTTACAGAATGTGATAAATAGATGCTATAATATTGGCTTTCTGCAAATGTTAAAATAAGTGATGTTAAAAGTAGCCTTTTAAACAGTAGTTTTGTCACAAATAGATGCTATATGTAAAATAGTTTTATTACAAAACAGATGCTATATAAGGTAGTTTTGTTGTGAAGATGTGGTTTTTTTAATACTTTTTCATTCAACCAAAAACTTAGAAATAGCTATGCTTATGAACTATTCGGGCTCCTGCTACCAACTATCAGCAACAGATAAGATATCCCCACAGCGATCTGCTGATTCCGGGAACTACCGACAAAACGGGAAAACTGCATTCCATTTTGAACTGTTCCTGGAAAGGGTTTTAAATATGTATAATTGTTTATGAATATGTATAATTGTTTATGAATATGGAATACTCCAGGTGTATGTAAAGGGTGTCTCCAAGATACTAGGTGTGCTCTTGGCAGAGTGCCAAAGCACCCAGCGCTGTGACTTTTTGCTTTATTATCCTTGTCCCTTATTGTCCTTTATTAAACTTTTCAATCCTAACAGGAGAGTGAACCTCGTTTTTCACAACTGGGGCCTTCATCCGGGATTAACACCTCGCCTCCGAGACCCTGGGAGACTCCGAGCGGGGGAGGCGCGCCACGCCGAGTTCGGCGGCCCGCTCCGTTTCTTCTGGTGTGAATCGGCGGTTGCAGGTTGACAGCCCGTGGACAAGAAAGGGACAAATAAAGCAAAAAAAAGAGAAAAAGAGGCTCCCTAAGAAACCGCGGCAACTAGCCCCACAATTCTCGTGCACGAAGACCCGGACAAGAAAAGGGGTTGTAAGTATTTCCGGGGGGGCGGATACGGGGGTGACTGGTGTGTGAATGAGACGCGGGCTGGTTACCCCAGACCTGCGAAGTGAGTGCGGAGTCTCTGAGAGCTGCGGTTCCGACTTTTCGTGAGAAAGGCGGCCAGCGAGGAGACGAAGAGAAAGATAAAAGGAGTGAAAGATTCCCCCGGGGGAACTGGGACTGGGTCCCAAGGAAGGGGGTGGGACCCCCAGGAAAAAGGGAGTGAAGGGGTTTCCTGGCACAATCCACTAGGAAACAGGGGATGAAAGTGAGGATCCCCGATCCCAGAAAAATTGCCGGATTGAGGGTTGGAACACACAGAGGCTAGAAAAATTACTCTAGGCAGGAAGTGTGGGATACTATACCCAAGAGAATCCGGGGTTGGCCAACAACATTTGGAATTTTACCATTTTATTTGAAAATAATACCCGTGGGTGAATACTAACAAGTGATTTTAAAAATCAAGATACCTTATCACTGCGTTTTCTTGTTGTGAGTGAGAATGAATGAGACATATTAAAGAAATAAAAGTGAGTGAGTAAGAGTGAATGGAAATATATGTAATATAGATTGCTAATCTAAAATCTGACTTTAATATCTGGAGGGAGGTGGATTACATTATATTAGTATATGATAAAAGGAAAAAGGTTTTCTATGCTGTGAGGGGAGGGGGTGTTTCAGTTGCCAGAGGGGCAGGTTAGAGCAAAAACGGGGGGAACAGGTACCAGTTTGAGATACTTAGTAAATAATGGGACAAGGAACCAGTAAGCTGACTTCTGGGGGAAAACGGAGTAAAAAGGTGCCAGCAGATACACCCCAAGAAAGTCCTCTGGGAGTTAAGCTATCTAACTGGGATAGGGATCCCTGTACAAAGGAAAAGGATAAAATAAAGATGATTCGGTATTGTATGACAGAATGGACAAAAAAAGAAATAAGACCCGATCAGGTCTACTGGCCTAGGTACGGGTCTTCTGAAGCTTGGATTTGTCAAGCTTTAAATGCATTTGTGAATTCAAAGGAACCGTGCGATTTGGAAGAAAAGGAATATGCCTCTTGTTGGACAGGAGATATAGAACTACCAGGATTAAAAGTTCTTAAGATATCAGAGACCCCAGAGACAGAGCGAGCAGAGGAAAAGAAAGAAAAGGGCTGGGACCCCCTGGAAGTATTGCCACCTTCATACAATGCCGCACTGGCTGTGGCCCCCGCCCCTGCCTCGCACGCACCGGCCGTGCCCACACCGGCCGTGGCTCCGGCCAGCTCGGGTGCCCCTGTCCCTGCCTCGCCTGTGCCGGCTGTGCCCACACAAGCCGTGGCTCCGGCCAGCTCAGGTGCCCCCGCCTCTGCCCCTGCCCTTGCCCTGCATGCGCCGGCTGTGCCCACACAGGCCACGGCCCCGAGGGACTCCGGTGCTTTCGCCTCCGTCCCGAATCTGAGCACGCCAACAGCCCCTCCTTCGCTGGCGGCTCCGGCCTCGCTGCCGACATACGCCCTTTACTCGCTGGCAGCTCCGGCTTCACTGCCGACTTCCGCCCTTCCCTCGTTGGCGGCTCCGGCTTCACTGCCAACTTCAGTGGTTCCAATGTGTCCCCCTCTCAGTGAAGGGGCACCATACCAAAATACTAGGAGAAACTCAGTTAAAACCCAAGGACAGTTCGACAGTTCCTCTCCTGCCACTACTCCAAAAAGGGCCTCTTCTAAAGTTATGATGGTTGGGGAACAGAAAGGCTGGGATCAAGAGATCGATTTATTCCCATTACGAGAAGTGCCGATGGGAGGGGTTCAAGGGGGGATGGGGTTTGTGAATGTTCCTTTGACTTCTTCAGAAGTCAGGAATTTTAAAAAGGAAATTAAAGGATTGTTAGAAGATCCCATAGGTACAGCTGAACAATTAAACCAATTTTTGGGTCCCAATATTTTTACTTGGGAAGAAATGCAGTCTATAATGAATATAATATTTTCCCAAGAAGAGTGGCAGATGATTAGAGCTGCTGGAATGAGGATTTGGGAAAGAGAGAATCAACAGGGTCCACCTGGGGACCAGAAAATGCTAATAGCACCTCCTAACTGGAACCACAATGAAGAGGCGGGGCGGGCACATATGAGTGATTATCGTAAACTGATAATCAAAGGAATAAAAGAGGCAGCCCCCCGAGGGCAGAATGTCAGCAAGGCTTTTGATGGGCAACAAGGGAAAGAGGAGACTCCAACTGATTGGTTAGAAAGACTCCGGAAAAATATGAAACAATACTCCGGAATTGACCCTGAGAGCATAGCTGGGCAAGCTCTATTGAGAGTTAACTTTGTCACCCATGCCTGGCCAGATATTAGGAAAAAGCTGGAAAAGATAGATGATTGGCACGAGCGGTCATTAAATGAATTACTAAGGGAAGCTCAAAAGGTTTATGTACGAAGAGATGAGGAAAAAGCCAAGATAAAAGAAAAAATTATGGTAGCTACTATGCGGGAAAATAACTCCCAGGAGAACCAGATGCCCCCAAATACCACACCCAGAAATCCGGGGTTCAGAGATAGAGAAAAGGGAAAACATAGAATTTCGGTACCATTAAAATCCCAGGAACAAGTGGCAAATACCTGTTTTTATTGTGGGAAAAGAGGGCACTATAAGAGGGAATGCCGTCATCTAAAAACGAACCTGAAAATTTTTCAATAGATACACCCAGAAGAAGAATAGAGGGGTCATGGGCTCTATTTTCTGGGGGATAAATACCATCTAGAGCCTTTGATAACTTTAAAAGGAGGCCCCCAAGCGGAGGAATTTGAATTTATAGTTGATACAGGAGCAGAAAGAACTTGTGTAATAAATATTCCAAGAGGGTGTGATTTGAGTAGTGACACTGTGAAGGTGACAGGAGCAAAAGGGGAAGGGTTTCAAGTTCCTGTCATTAAAAATGTGGTGATTGAAGGGGAAACCAGAATAGGGATGGGGGATGTCTTACTAGTTCCTAGGGCAGGTTGCAACTTATTGGGGTTGGACTTGCAGGTGCAATTAGGAATAGGGCTCATACCAGAAGAAGGGAAGATGACAGCTAAAGTGTTAAAACTTGGCCAAGAAAATGAAGAAAAGATTAACAAAGAGGTTTGGGCTGGGGAAGGAAATAGGGGAGGATTAAATATTGACCCCATAAGGGTCACAATTGAGAGAGAAGAATGTCCCATACGTGTGCGTCAGTACCCCATATCCTTAGAAGGATGGGAAGGCTTAAAGCCAGTAATAGAAGAGTTGATAAAAGATGGGACATTGGAACCTTGCATGTCTCCTCATAACACCCCTATTCTCCCAGTAAAAAAATCTGATGGGACATATAGATTGGTACAAGACTTAAGGGAAGTTAACAAGAGAACACGAACCCCTTACCCGGTGGTACCCAACCCCTATACCCTGTTAAGTAAAGTCCCACCTCAGCATCAGTGGTTTAGTGTTGTGGATCTTAAAGATGCTTTTTGGGCTTGCCCGTTGGCAGAAGATAGTAGAAATATTTTTGGTTTTGAATAGAAAGATCCAAGTACTGGGAGAAAACAGCAATTAAGGTGGACAAAATTGCCACAGGGATTTACTGAGTCTCCAAATCTATTTGGGCAAGCTTTAGAAGGAATATTGCAGACCTTCCCCACTCCTCCTGGAATACAAATTATCCAGTATGTGGATGACCTTTTATTATCAGGAGAAGCTGAAGTTGAAGTTAGGGAGGCTACCATAAAACTGTTGAATTTTCTTGGGGAAAAAGGATTAAGGGTATCAAAGGGGAAACTACAGTTTACAGAATCAGAAGTAAAGTATCTTGGTCACTTAATAAGTAAAGGTAGCCGAAAACTTAATCCTGAAAGGATTCGCAGGGATTCTATCCCTTCCCCCTCTTTCTTCAAAGAAGGAAGTTAGAAGACTGATTGGATTGTTGGGATATTGCAGACTATGGATCGAAGGGTATTCACAGACAGTAAAATTTCTATATTAAAAATTAAAAGAGGGGAACAACATAAAATGGACCAGAGAGGATGACAATAAATTTGAAGAACTGAAGTTAAAGTTAGCCTCAGTACCAGCTTTAAGCTTACCCTCACTAGAAAAACCCTTTCATCTGTATGTGAATGTGGAAAATGGAATTGCTCATGGAGTTTCGGTCCAGGAATGGGCAGGAGTAAAGAGGCCAGTGGCTTATTTGTCTAAATTGCTGGATCCAGTGAGCCATGGCTGGCCAATATGTATTCAAGCTATAGCAGCTATGGCTATTCTGGTAGAAGAAAGCCGTAAACTTACTTTTGGCAGTAAACTAATTGTGTGTACACCTCATGCAGTCCGAAATGTGCTAAATCAAAAAGCGGAAAAATGGTTAACAGATTCTAGGATGCTAAAATATGAAGCAATTCTGATAGATAGTGATGACTTGACACTGGAAGTAAATAAAAGCTTGAACCCAGCCCAATTTTTATATGAGGAACCAGAGAGTGACTTAACACATAATTGTTTAGAAATCATACAATACCAAACTAAAATTCGGGAAGACCTAGCAGAACAGGCCCTCCCAGAAGGGGAAAAAATATATGTTGATGGTTCATCTAGATGCTAAAAAGGAAAAAGGATGTCAGGATATGCTTTAATTGATGGGGAAAATATGCAGACCATCGAAAAAGGGAAATTACCATCAAATTGGTCGGCCCAGTCTTGTGAATTATATGCTCTAAAAAGAGCACTGGAATATTTAGCACACAAGAAAGGAACTATATATACTGATTCAAAGTATGCCTTTGGGGTAGTACACACCTTTGGAAAAATCTGGGAAGAAAGGAGGTTATTTAATTCAAAGGGAAAGGGACTGGTACATGAGGGACTCATCTTAGAGGTTTTAGAGGCATTAAAATTACCTGAAGAGATAGCTGTAGTACATGTTAGAGGACACCAAAGGGGAATGACCGCAGAAATAAGAGGGAATAACTTGGCAGATCAAGAGGCTAAAGATGCAGCAAAAAATGGGGCCGAAAGGGTTTTGTTAATTTTAACCCCAAATAAGGAAGAATTAGAAATTCCAAAATTTAGTGAAGAAGAAGAAAAAGAATTAAGCGAGATAGGGGGAGAGCAAGATCAGTCTGGAAAATGGAAACTCCCTGATGGGAGGCAGTTACTTAATAAACCACTTACTAGAAAAATACTAGAAGACATACATCAGAAAACTCATTGGGGTACTCAAGCTCTATGCGATCACTTTTTAAGGAATTATGGATGCATTGGGATCTTCGGATTGGCAAAACAAGTAACTGAGAAATGTATAACTTGCCAAAAGGTAAATAAAAGGGTAATGAGAAAGACAACACTGGGAGGCCGCAAGTTAGCTCTGCGACCATTTCAGAGTATTCAAGTGGACTTTACTGAACTTCCCCAAGTACAGAGGTGGAAGTTTTTATTAGTAATAATCGACCATTTAACTCATTGGGTAGAAGCTGTTCCCACTATCAGAGCTACAGCTATTGTGGTGTGTAAAACCCTTTTAGAACAGATTATTCCCAGGTATGGAATGGTTAATAGAATAGATTCAGATAGGGGGACACATTTTACATCAAAAGTTTTACATCAAATAACTGAAGCCTTGGGAATAAAATGGGAACTACATACCCCATGGCATCCACAAAGTTCAGGCCGGGTAGAAAGGATGAACCAGACTTTAAAAAGGACTTTAACGAAACTAATGATTGAAACACAAATGTCATGGGTAAAATGTTTACCTTTGGCCCTGTTGAGACTCCAAACACAACCCAGGTCAGACCTGGGAGTGTCACCCTATGAGATGATGTTTGGATTACCCTTCCTGACCACCCAACATGAAACTGCTACTTATGAAGTAGGGGAAATGAGTGTTAGAAAATATGTCACCACAATTGCGAAAACCCTGGAAAATTTGAGGTTGAGAGGGATAATCCCTCAAACCACACCTTTAGACTTTAAAATCCATAATAGCCATCCAGGGGAATGGGTACTAGTAAAAACATGGAAAGAGCAATCTTTAACTCCACAATGGGAAGGTCCTTTTCAGGTACTACTGATGACTGAGGCAGCGATCCGAACCAGGGAAGGAGGGCGGATCTACGCCAGCAGAATAAAAGGACCAGTGGAAGAACCGAAGGAATGGACTATAACACCTAAACCGAGTGATATCAAATTGACTCTTAAACGAGGACTGGGTGGTATTGAATAATCCAACTGCAAAAAGTCTTCATGTTTTAATAGACTGTATCCTAATCTCGAGATATCACAACCTCTATCATGCTGGCTGGGTTAAATGTAAATACATAAATTGTAAAAATTGGTACTGCAATTCACACAAACAACACTCCTTTGTATGGGGTGTTAAATAACAAATTTATTCCCTGAGATTATAATTTTGCCTTGTGGATAAGAATTACTAGTGCCTGTTGAGTGGGAGGTGCCTGAGGAACGGTGTAAAAATTAACAACTGATTTGCCTGGGAAAAAAAAAAAAAAAGGAAAAAAAAGCAAAGGAGGTAACGAGGAAATAGAGGGCAAGATCGGATTGGCAACTATAACTCGCCGCCAAGAAGATCATATACACCTGCTGTGGGTAGCAACCCCATAGGCATGGGAGGTGGGGGTATAAGCCATACTGGACCTCTATTACTCCTCCTTCTTGTTTCTTGTTTCTCATCTTTTGGGATACCGGCAAAATCATGTCACAGGTGCTACCGGAAAACTTTACATGGAAAGAAACCGAGGTTCCTTTTTTATTACACACACCCACGTTAACAGTCACTGTTATAACCCTTCCAAACTAGGTACCTGTACACAAAACGAGAAAAAATACTGGATTGCAGAAAACCTAAGAAAAAATGAATGTCCAAAAGGGGAAAGATGAGTTTGTTTCACATTTGCCTTTAAAGGTAGGGTCCAAGATTTGGTAAAAGAACAAGTAGTAAATGGAAAGGCTAAGGTAACACAGCAATCTAATTCTGTGTTAACCCCACGGGTATTAAAAAAACCACATCTTCACAACAAAACTACCTTATCTGTTTTGTAATAAAGCTATTTTACATATAGCATCTATTTGTGACAAAGCTACTGATACAAAAGCTACTTTTAACATCACTTATTTTAACATTTGCAGAAAGCCAATATTATAGCATCTATTTATCACAATTCCCCCCTCTTCTATTTTTACAAATCATTTGGCTTGAGCAATAATTCTTGTTTTCTGATTTTTATCATTTGCTCATTTTTTTCACAAATCAATCTTGCTTCTTCAAAGGGATCTCCCATATTATTTTGTTTCCTTAACACCATTATCTTTTGTGCCGTTCCAGATGTAGCTAATTTGGGGTCCACAGGCATTGTGACTACTTGCATACCTTGGACTACGCTGGTGATTAGTCGAATAAAACAGGGGATCAAGCAAGGAAGAAATATCAAACCAGCTGTAGCGCATAAAAGGAAGAAGCCTAGCTTCTTCCACCATTCTATTCCCAATATATTATCCCACCAGCTAGCCTTTAACACTGATTCCCATTTTTGGACTGGTACATGGGCTATTTTTCTGATATCTTTGGCTATATCTAGGACGGCATCCCCGTTGTCATCTATTTTCAAACAACAATCTGATGTATTAAATTCTCCACAAACACTCCCTTCCTCAGCTAATAAATAGTCCAAAGCCAACCTGTTTTGATACACTGCAGCTCGGGTTTGGCTTTGTTGACTTGATATCAATTCTAGTGCTCGGGCAGTCTTGTTTGTTATTATCTCCACAACTGCTTGGAGTCTTATAATACGATTCAGCATATAAATCGGGGTTCGATATCCCCAACTCCCATCTTGTGCCCAGGTGGCTGGCCCATATGTTTCCAGTATGCGTTCAGGGGGCCATTCTTCATCTCCCCATTTTTGATATCCCCCAATCAATTCCCTTTTATTCCTTTTCAAGTCCTCATAAACAGGTACTCCTAATTGATCTCCATCTGAAGCCGGTAAAAGGAAAAATCCGGGCTATATGATCCCCAGAGTACAACTCCCTTTCCATCGGGGGGGGAGTTTTGGGTATGCTCTTTTTCC
Organism: Lycocorax pyrrhopterus obiensis; assembly: GCA_014706295.1. NCBI lineage: Eukaryota > Metazoa > Chordata > Aves > Passeriformes > Paradisaeidae > Lycocorax > Lycocorax pyrrhopterus. Next base: position 8,870,700 of record JACSVZ010000030.1, read on the forward strand.
ACATATCCAAAATAAGCCATCTGGTGCTTTCCAATAATCCTTTCTCTGTTTGTTGTGCTTTTGATGGGAAGCCCTTCCTTCACGGACCAGAGCAAAAGAGAGCAGAGGAGGCTGCTGTTCTGCTAAGTTCTTTATTTCATAGTCTCATAGCTTCTTGAAGGCAGAGTTCGAAGGGGGTTACACTGTAAAGCCAAACAGCAACAGCAGCAGCAGCAAAACAGCAGGCAGCAAACAGTTTCTTCTTCTAATTTCTTCTAACTAACTAGCTACTAACTAACTCTTACAGAAGTGTGGATTATTTTTGTTAATTAACCAATGAAATTAACACACGATTCTAGTTTTTCTTTTCTTAACCTATCCTGGTCCAATTCTAACAATCGTAAGCATTACATAGGTAATACACAGATTTGCGTATACAGTTTCTATCAGCTCCTATTGTTTATGTGAACATTATATCTAAAAAATGTGAACAATTTCATTCTATCTATATTTTGTCTAAAATAATATATCTAAAAAATGTGAACAATATAGTTCTATCCATATTTTGTCTAAAATAAAGAACTCTATGAAAGAATAACACTGCTACAGCAAAAGGAACTATGCTCAAGGTCTCTGCTGCAGCTTTTTAATGTTTAAGGCACTTAGCATGTATTTCTACTAGAAGTTAAAGAATCTATATTTCTCTTTCATTCTGGTATGACTTCATGTATCTCAGCTTGTCCAAAGGCTTCAATTCAACTCCTGTGTTTTGGCTTTCCTCTGGGCCTGGGTCCAGAGAAGCTTTCACTCCAACATCTGTTCATTTATATTTTCCCAGAATTTTGATATTTCTGGGATCCCAAAATAAGGATTCTTGTCTGTGTCATTGCATTGAAAAAGTTTGGTTTCATTATTATACTTGCAATTTTTCCCCTCCTGTTTTTCTCTGGGTCCAATACAGAGTTGGTTTTTCTGGGATCCACCATGTAGAAGTTCCATTAGTAGCTTTATACCTCTTGCAGGGAGTATTTCCTACTTGGCTAAGAAAATTCTTTCCAGTGCACCAGAGACATTCTTCTCCTATTACTGCTGAACTTAGAATCCACCCTTCTGGTCGGCTTTCCCCTCTTGTATTTGTCTGGTTCCATTTAAGGAGTTCAACCGGGCCTAAGCTACTGCCTTTCCATGGCCATTCCTCTGACATTAAGGCCCCTCCACAGACCCAGCAATTGGTTACGTTTAGTTCCTTACTTATTCTTTCCCCTAATTCCACAAACAGATTTGTTGGGGGTGCTTTGGACCACTTGGGGTCTGCCCGCTGCCCATCACAGCATGCCTACCCAATGGGCTGACGAGTCAGAGAGCGAAGGGCAGTCTGCGGGCGAGGCCCAGGTCTGAGCCCATACCCCTTTCTCTAGAAGGTTCTGTTAAGTTTGGTTGTGCATTGGTTTGTTCTGTAAATTCCCTCCTCTGTAACTTAGCCATTGGTTCTGTGTCCTTGGGATCCTCCTCCGGGCTTATCCTCTATTGGTTGTTTGTTCTGTACCACCCCTGTTGAAAGGCACCTGTAACCCTGGCCCGATGGCCCATTCCTCCCCTTTGCTTTCGGGGGAAATAAACTCCTGGAAGGTTTCACGGAGTGGTCCTCTCCCTTGCCTCTTTCGCCTCTGGGATACCTGAGGGACTTAGACCTCTGTGTCTCCTCGCATTGGGTATGCCTGCTGCCACAGAGCCAGTGCTGCCCGACCACGCGGCCGCCGAGACTCAACACTCTACAGTGCGTGTCTGTGGGAAGGTCACTGTGGCCTCTCCAGAGCGGGACAAGTGCCCCCTGAGGCTGACCCCTCTCCCAGGGCAGTGACACGCTGGCACCCCGAACAGGGACAGCTGAAGTGCAGTCCCTGCAGACCTCCCTGGTGGGCTCTCTGATACCTGCCAGGAGTTAAGGTTTCGGCATCTGCGTCCCCTTGTAAGAAAGCACGCCTCGTTTTAGAGTGCTGTGCTCCAAGGGCGGAAGCTGACAACCCTCATGCTTTTTGCCTGGATTTTCTTCTTTCCACGAGGACCAGCTCCATCCCGGAGGACTTCCTTTGTGATTTTTCGTTCCAGTGGACCAATTTTTGGTAAGCATTTTTGCCTTTTTGTGCCCCTGGGCTGGTCTCTGTCTGCTGCGCTCCCACAGGTGCGATTCTTTTACCTTGGGCGAGCGCACCCTGGGCTCACTGGGCAAGTTTTTTTCAGTTCTGGCGTTTTTAACACAAAGGAGGGTAGAGGGAGGTGTCTTTCTGTCTGTTTTAAAGTGGGAAATCAATCAACGGCACCTCAAAGGGAGATTTTTTCCCAAGTTGTGGGTTCCCTAAAGGCGGGAGGATTTAAGTTTTCAAAAAAAGTGTTGAGAGTTTATAAGTGGATCTCTTTTACTTTCCCCATGTCACGGCTGCTGATGAGAAAAAAATTTCGTTTTGGAACCTGGTGGGAGATCGAATAATGGATTTGCAGAATTTTAAAGATAAATCAGTGGAAAAATTTATCCCACTTCTAATGCAAATTAAAATGGAGTTATATTAGAAAGGAAAGTTAAAAGAAAAAGCCACTGAATCAGTTAAAGTCCCCAGTTCTCCCATTCTCCTCTTCTCCACAATCCGTTTTTCCTCTCCCTTGTCCTGAAGCGGAGCACACTGAGAAGAGGAAAATGCCAAAAGGCTCAGGATTGCCACCAGCTTCCTGGCTCTCCTCAGTGTTCCCCACACCTTGCCGATCTGGTGCTGGCCACGCTAGTTCGGACCTGTCCCCAAACCCTTTTCCTCTCCTTTTTCCCCAGTTAAAAGCCCCAGTTTGAACGTAAAAAGTAAAAGAGCCATCCAGGGGGCGTTCCCCCTGAGTCCAGAATGGCGGCGGCCACATGGCAAAGCGGCCAAAACCCCTTCTTCTTCCCACAATCCCTTTCGGTTGTCTTCCCGGAACCCCTTCCTTCCTTTACCGGATGTTCCCCTTGGTCCTCCAACCTGTCAATCTTGATCGCTCCTCCTCCTGACGTCATGCGAGTGCGGTTGGGCTCCACCCCCTGCTCCTCCCTGTGGTGACATCACAGGGGAGGAGTCAGGTGGAGGTTGCGCCGCCCCCACTGATCCCTGTCCATCAGGGCCCCGAGAATTCAGCCTACCCCGCCTCTCTTCCGGCCTGCGCTGGAAGAGACGCCATCTAGGTTGACTCGGTAAACGAGGCCTATCCAGCTGCCACTCCTTTGCCGCCTCTGGTTACCTATAACCGACAAGGATTGAATCCCAGTGGAGGCCATTTGATTACAACAATTTAAAAGATGTCTGTAAAGCATATAAAGAATATGGTAAGGATAGCCAATATTTTAAAAATATTTTTAATGCAACTTGTACTGCAAATGTTTTGGTACCACATGACATAAAAGAATTATTTCATGCTTACTATCTGTTACCGAATTCAAATTATGGCAGGGCCTATGGAAGGAGCAGCTAGCGGAACAATTGCCGGTCATCCTAAGAGATCCTAATCATGTGAATAACACAGTGGATCATTTAATAGGGGAAGGACAAATTACTAACCACAGGATCAAGCAAGACAAATACCTAAAGCGGTCCTGGAAATAATGTGGGGGGTTTGCAGAAAAGGTATTCTTTACAATGCCTTTGAAAACCACCACAAAGATCAGTTACACTGCCATCAGGCAGGGCCTAAATGAGAACTTCATGGACTTTGTAGACAGATTAACCGCAGCATAGAGGCACAAATAGATGATGTCTCCCCACATGAAGGAATAAATAAACAGACTTTGCGAAATTAAATGCAATGATACATGTAAGGCAGTCATAAAAATACTGCCATTCAAACCAGCTCCGTCGTTACTGCAGATTACAGAGGCCTGCATGACGCATGTAACTGATTCTAACGATGCACAGAAAAAAAGGGGGAGTCAGCAGGAAGGCTTTTAGCACATCCTGCCAATGTGGAGGAAATGGAAATGACAGGTCTTTATGGGTTTGTGAGGTGTGGAAAAAAGGGCCACTGCAAAATTCTGTCGTGCCCCGCACCTATTCACTGTGTTCCAAGCCTGTTGTTTCAGCCAAACCCAGAGCTCCTGCACCACCAACTGCAGAAAAGCTGCAAAAAAACTGAATCCAGCGAAAAGCAGCCCCGTGTGATACAAATGGAGAAGCTGCCCCAATTCAAAAACTTCAGCTAAACTACTGGACGGGACTCATATGAAATACAGCAAGTCTACAGCCTTCCCTGCCGCGTCAACAACGCGATAAGTACTGACTTTATATTTACTTTCGGAGATCCTTACAGCACGCCGCCAGAAGTGGAAGTCATTCCCACGATTAGCCAGCTGGACAGCGAGGGGAGATTTAATGTTATTGTCAAATGTCATTTTCCGCCATTTTTCCTCCCTAAAGGTTACGACATTGCACAAGCATTTGTGCTTGCCAGCGACTTCCCAAAGGAGAGCAAGTCCCCTGGCACGTACTGGGCAGAAGTGGTTGGGGAAGGGTCGTCCAATGCTTAACTGTAGACTGTCTAATAACAATGACTCCTATTCCATTGCAGGCATGAATCGATACAGGAGCCGACGTAACTATCATTTCGGCGACAGACTGGCCACAGATGAGGGACCTGCAAGTCAAGGATGGCCTCGTTTCGGGGGTAGGTGGATCTGTGTCAGCCCACCGGAGCAGGATATTATTCAAATAGAGGGACCTGAAGGTAGGATAGCCTCTATCCGACCCTTTGTCATTGATTCGGGATTCACATTAATGGGGGAGAGATCTATGTCCCAATGGGGACCCGGGTGGAGGTAACACCAGAACCCCAGGATTTTCCCTAAGGGCCACTGTGGAGCACCCCCATCCAAAAAACTGATTTGGAAAACAGATGAAACCTGTTTGGATGGATCAGTGGCCTTTGCCTAGAGAAAAATGAGCGCTCTGCATCAGCTTGTGGAGGAGCAATTGAGCAAGGGCAATATCGAACCGTCCAATAGCCCCTGGAATCCCCAGTGTTTGTAATAAAAAAGACGGGGAAAGACAGGTGGCGATTTCTCCAGGACCTGAGAAGGATAAATAATGTAATTGAGGACATGGAGCTCTCCAGCCAGGAATGCCATCTCCTCTATGCTCCTGAGGGGCTGGAAACTGGCAGTCATTGACATCAAGGACTGCTTCTTTCAGATCCCCTTACACCCAATCGACGCCCCTCGATTTGCTTTCTCCGTCCCATCCATTAATCGGGATGCACCAATGCAAGCGCTACCACTGGCGGGTCCTCCCTCAGGGATGAAAAATAGCCTGACCATATGCCAGTGGTATGTCGCGAGCATATTGGGCCCCATCCGAAAAATTGCCCAGAAGTCCATTCTATTACACTACATGGACGATATATTAGTCTGCTCCGCAAATCGGTCATACCTGGAATGGACCTTAGAGAAAGTCACAGAAGCCTTGCAAAAAGAGGGATTTGAAAATACAAAAGGACAAAGTTCAGGTCACAAGTCCATGGAAATATCTTGGACTCTCCATCACTGACACTAGCGTAACACCCACAAAAAATAAAGATTAATGAAAGTCCCAAGACATTGCAGGAGTTACATCAGTTATGCGGATCCATTAACTGGATTCGACCGCTTCTGGGACTGACGACGGAGGACTTAGCACCTCTCTTCAACCTACTCCGAGGAAACGACGACCTGAATTCTCCACGAGCTTTGACACCTGAGGCCAAACAGACTATAGGTAAAGTGCAGCAGGCGCTGGGAGACCAAACAAGCCCACAGGTATGACCCACAGTTGCCATTTCAATTTGCCATCCTGGGGGTCGTACCACACCTCTATGGGTTGATTTTCCAGTGGGATGCTGTGCAAAGAGACCACTTGTTGATAATCGAGTGGGTTTTCCTGGCGCATTTACCATCCAAAAGCATCACTACACCTCAGGAACTCATGGCTAAGCTCATCATAAAGGCACGATCTCGCCTCCGGACTTTAGCCGGGTGTGATTTTACATGCATCTGTTTACCATTAACCAATGAGGCGCTAGAGCACCTTCTCCAAACCAATGTTTCCTTACAATATGCTCTGGACAGCTTCCCAGGTCAGATATCTATTCATTTTCCAAAACACAAGATATTTAATTCGGCGCTGAAAATTATTCCCAGAACCATCCAAAGTGCAAAGCCGCTGGACGCTCTGACAATTTTTACAGACGGCTCTGGAGCATCCCACAAGTCTGTCATGACTTGGAGGGATCCTCAGACACAGAAGTGGGAGTCCGATGTCGAAAAGGTGCCTGGCTCGCCACAGGTAGCAGAACTAGCAGCCATTGTCAGGGCATTCGAGAGGTTTCAAGAACCATTTAATTTGATCTCAGATTCGGCCTATGTTGCAGGGATTGTGTCCAGAGCTGAGAATGCGGTGCTCAAAGAAGTAAAGAATCCGCTGATTTATCGCTTGCTCTCGAGACTGATACATCTAATATCCCACCGAGAGCAACCGTTTTTCGTGATGCATGTGAAGTCGCATATGGATCTTCCTGGCTTTATTGCAGAGGGGAACCGGAGGGCGGATGAATTGGCATTACCAGTACAAGCCGCAAATTTGCCAGACCTGTTTCATCAGGCGAAGATGAGCCACGCCTTTTTCCTCCAAAATGTTCCGGCTCTAACACGGATGTTCCACCTCACCCGTGAACAGGCCAGAGCCATTGTGGCGACATGCCCCAACTGTCAAAAATTTCAAATAACTTCACTTGGCAGTGGGGTCAACCCAAGAGGGCTAGGGGGCAACAAGTTGTGGCAAACAGATGTCACGCACATTTCATCCTTTGGCCGGCTCAAGTATGTCCATGTATCGGTGGACACTTACTCAGGAGCCGTGTTCGCCTCTGCCCATGCCGGGGAGAGGGCGAGGGATGTCATAAACCACCTGATCCATGCGTTTGCCACACTCGGGGTCCCTAAACAGATAAAGACCCGACAACGGCCCAGCGTACGTCTCTGCTGCCCTCAGGAAATTCCTGCAGAATTGGGGAATCCACCACAAAACAGGCATTCCACATTCCCCGACGGGACAGTCGATCGTAGAGAGGACACACCAATCGTTAAAGAGAGTGCTGCAACAACAAAAAGGAGGAGACGAACCAACAACCCCGTCCTCCGCTTGGCGAAGGCCCTCTTTGTCATGAACTTTCTAAATTGCTCAGCTGAGAACCCAGACCCGCCAGTAGTTATCCATTTCAACACGGACATTAAATTAAAATTCAAACAGAAACCACCAGTCATGATAAGGGATCCCGAGACACAAAGACTAAAGGCCCTTTCCCACTAATAACGTGGGGAAGAGGATTTGGGTGTGTATCCACCCCTGCAGGCCCAAAGTGGATCCCAGGGAAATGGATAAAACCATATGTACCCCAAGGCAAAAATAATGTAGACCATTTACAGAGTGAGGGAATCACTTAATCGTTCAGTTAACGTTTTGCTGCTTTGTTATCACTTTTAGGTTCCACCATGGCACGCAGTTCATTCCTACTGTTTTTCCTGGTTACATCAGTAGCCCAAGGATGGATCGTTCCCCAGCCGAAGGCGAACGTGTGGACGACTCTCCGCGAAAGCCATGAACCAGTCCGGCCTGTGTCTGTCTATGAGCAGCGCGGAGGACCCCATGTCCATTTGCCTAGTGGGGATCCCCCTAAAAGCCAACGACTACCCGTTTGTGGGTAAGAAGCCTGACCCGGTCCGCTCCTGGGACACGTGGATGGCGGTTTTACCACACGCACCACATGAGCCCCAAGAATTGGCCCTTGTTGGCTCAGCAAAAGCCACTTATTGTGTTGATTTCAATTATAGGCTGAAGGGCAAAGAGTGGGTTTACCTGTCAGCCGATCAGAGAAAAGAACGCATTCTAAAAGTAAACCCACACAATTCGGTATATAATATTCCCAACTGGTGCAGTGATACAGCCATTACATCGGCTGAGTCCACAGAGATACCCAGGCAACTCCCAACTGGAGTTTTCTTCATCTGCAGAGACCGGGCTTGGGCAGGGATCCCATCCCGCCTGCAAGGAGGGCCGTGCACCCTAGGGCAATTGGCTTTGCTAACTCCTGATAAAAAACATTTGGTTGATTGGGCATCTTCAAAATGTACAAAGAGATCAATCGGGCCCCTAAATGAGAATTGCGACTCAGAAGTCATCTCTTGGCCATACTCCAAGAGAGTCGCAGTTTCGATTTTTCTCCCTTGGGTGGCGGCCGCCAGAGCTTTGGGCCAAATTGCCCACCTGGAATGCTGGCTTGGGAAACAGGCTAACTATACTTCCCGAGCATTGTCGGAACTCCTTGCAGATGAGGAAACCACTAGGCATGCAACTCTTCAAAATCGCGCTGCCATCGACTACCTGCTGCTTGTGCATGGTCACGGGTGCGAGGAATTTGAAGGAATGTGCTGTTTTGATCTGACCTCGCACTCCGAAAATATCCACACTGCCATCAATAACATCAAGCAGCAGGTCCGACAATTGAAGGTCGAGAGCAATGACTGGTTTGCTAATTTATTTAATAGTACTGGGTTTTCGCGGTGGGGAATCTCTATATGTAAGTCCATCCTTGAGTTAGTCGTTATAACCTGTTTGTTCCTTGTAATGTTGTCTTGCTTCAGGCACTTTATGTTAAAATTAATAAGAAAAAACTGGGGAGATGTTGGGGTGCTTCAGACCACTTGGGGTCTGCCCGCTGCCCATCACAGCATGCCTACCCAATGGGCTGACGAGTCAGAGAGCGAAGGGCAGTCTGCGGGCGAGGCCCAGGTCTGAGCCCATACCCCTTTCTCTAGAAGGTTCTGTTAAGTTTGGTTGTGCATTGGTTTGTTCTGTAAATTCCCTCCTCTGTAACTTAGCCATTGGTTCTGTGTCCTTGGGATCCTCCTCCGGGCTTATCCTCTATTGGTTGTTTGTTCTGTACCACCCCTGTTGAAAGGCACCTGTAACCCTGGCCCGATGGCCATTCCTCCCCTTTGCTTTCGGGGGAAATAAACTCCTGGAAGGTTTCACGGAGTGGTCCTCTCCCTTGCCTCTTTCGCCTCTGGGATACCTGAGGGACTTAGACCTCTGTGTCTCCTCGCATTGGGTATGCCTGCTGCCACAGAGTCAGTGCTGCCTGACCACGCGGCCGCCGAGACTCAACACTCTACAGTGCGTGTCTGTGGGAAGGTCACTGTGGCCTCTCCAGAGCGGGACAAGTGCCCCCTGAGGCTGACCCCTCTCCCAGGGCAGTGACACAGATTTTTTCCAAATCTCGAGATATCGATTTCCTTTTCTAATTGCTGTTTAAGTTTTGTATATAAATCTTGGCGTGGGGTTAACACAGAATTAGATTGCTGTGTTATCTTAGTCTTTTCATTTACTACTTGTTCTTTTACCAAATCTGGGACCCTACCTTTAAAAGAAAATGTAAAACAAACCCATCTTTCTCCTTTTGGACATTCATTTCTTCCTAAGTTTTCTGCAATCCAGTATTTTTCCCGTTTTGCATACAGGTACCTAGTTTGGAAGGGTTATAACAGTGACTGCTGATGTGGGTGTGTGTAATAAAAAAAGGAACCTCTGTTTCTTTCCATGTAAAGTTTCCGGTAGCACTTGTGACATGATTTTGCTGGTATTCCGAAAGACGAGAAAAAAAAACCAAGAAGGAGGAGTAATAGAGGTCTGGTATGGCTTATACCCCCACCTCCCATGCCTATGGGGTTGCTACCCACAGCAGGTGTATATGATCTTCTTGGCGGCGAGTTATAGTTGCCAATCCGGTCTTGCCCTCTATTTCCTTGTTACCTCCCTTGCTTTTTTTTTAGGCAAATCAGTTGTTAATTTTCACACCGTTCCTCAGGCACCTCCCACTCAACAGGCACTAGTAATTCTCATCCATAAGGCAAAGTTATAATCTCAGGGAATAAATTTGTTATTTAACACCCCATACAAAGGGGTGTTGTTTGGGTGAATTGCAGTACCAATTTTTACAATTTATGTATTCACATTTAACCCAGCCAGCATGATAGAGGTTGTGATATCTCGAGATTAGGATACAGTCTATTAAAACATGAAGACTTTTTGCAGTTGGATTATTCAATACCACCCAGTCCTCGTTTAAGAGTCAATTTGATATCACCCGGCTTAGATGTTATAGTCTATTCCTTCGGTTCCTCCACTGGTCCTTTTATTCTGCTGGCGCGGATCCACCCTCTTTCCCTGGTTCGGATCGCTGCCTCAGTCGTCAGTAGTACCTGAAAAGGACCTTCCCATTGTGGAGTTAAGGATTGCTCTTTCCATGTTTTTACTAGTACCCATTCCCCTGGATGGCTATTATGGATTTTAAAGTCTAAAGGTGTGGTTTGAGGGATTATCCCTCTCAATCTCAAATTTTCCAGCGTTTTTGCAATCGTGGTGACATATTTTCTGACGCTCATTTCCCCTACTTCATAAGTAGCATTTTCATGTTGGGTGGTCAGGAAGGGTAATCCAAACATCATCTCATAGGGTGACACTCCCAGGTCTGACCTGGGTTGTGTTTGGACTCTCAACAGGGCCAAAGGTAAACATTTTACCCATGACATTTGTGTTTCAATCATTAGTTTCGTTAAAGTCCTTTTTAAAATCTGGTTCATCCTTTCTACCCGGCCCGAACTTGGTGGATGCCATGGGGTATGTAGTTCCCATTTTATTCCCAAGGCTTCAGTTATTTGATGTAAAACTTTTGATGTAAAATGTGTCCCCCTATCTGAATCTATTCTATTAACCATTCCATACCTGGGAATAATCTGTTCTAAAAGGGTTTTACATACCACATTAGCTGTAGCTCTGACAGTGGGAACAGCTTCTACCCAATGAGTTAAATGGTCCATTATTACTAATAAAAACTTCCACCTCTGTACTTGGGGAAGTTCAGTAAAGTCCACTTGAATACTCTGAAATGGTCGCAGAGCTAACTTGCGGCCTCCCAGTGTTGTCTTTCTCATTACCCTTTTATTTACCTTTTGGCAAGTTATACATTTCTCAGTTACTTGCTTTGCCAATCCAAAGATCCCAATGCATCCATAATTCCTTAAAAAGTGATCACATAGGGCTTGAGTACCCCAATGAGTTTTCTGATGTATGTCTTCTAATATTTTTCTAGTAAGTGGTTTATTAAGTAACTGCCTCTCATCAGGGAGTTTCCATTTTCCAGATTGATCTTGCTCTCCCCCTATCTTGCTTAATTCTTTTTCTTCTTCTTTACTAAATTTTGGAATTTCTAATTCTTCCTTATTTGGGGTTAAAATTAACATAACCCTTTTGGCCCCATTTTCTGCTGCATCTTTAGCCTCTTGATCTGCCAAGTTATTCCCTCTTATTTCTGCGGTCATTCCCCTTTGGTGTCCTCTAACATGTACTACAGCTATCTCTTCAGGTAATTTTAATGCCTCTAAAACCTGAGTCCCTCATGTACCAGTCCCTTTCCCTTTGAATTAAATAACCCCCTTTCTTCCTAGATTTTTCCAAAGGTGTGTACTACCCCAAAGGCATACTTTGAATCAGTATATATAGTTCCTTTCTCGTGTGTAAATATTCCAGTGCTCTTTTTAGAGCATATAATTCACAAGACTGGGCCGACCAATTTGATGGTAATTTCCCTTTTTCGATGGTCTGCATATTTTCCCCATCAATTAAAGCATATCCTGACATCCTTTTTCCTTGTAAGCATCTAGATGAACCATCAACATATATTTTTTCCCCTTCTGGGAGGGCCTGTTCTGCTAGGTCTTCCCGAATTTTAGTTTGGTATTGTATGATTTCTAAACAATTACGTGTTAAGTCACTCTCTGGTTCCCCATGTAAAAATTAGGCTGGGTTCAAGCTTTTATTTACTTCCAGTGTCAAGTCATCACTATCTATCAGAATTGCTTCATATTTTAGCATCCTAGAATCTGTTAACCATTTTTCCGCTTTTTGATTTAGCACATTTCGGACTGCATGAGGTGTACACACAATTAGTTTACTGCCAAAAGTAAGTTTACGGCTTTCTTCTACCAGAATAGCCGTAGCTGCTATAGCTTGAATACATATTGGCCAGCCATGGCTCACTGGATCCAGCAATTTAGACAAATAAGCCACTGGCCTTTTCACTCCTGCCCATTCCTGGACCAAAACTCCATGAGCAACTCCATTTTCCACATTCACATACAGATGAAAGGGTTTTCTAGTGAGGGTAAGCTTAAAGCTGGTACTGAGGCTAATTTTAACTTCAGTTCTTCAAATTTATTGTCATCCTCTCTGGTCCATTTTATGTTGTTCCTCTCTGTTAATTTTTCATATAAAAATTTTACTGTCTGTGAATACCCTTCGATCCATAGTCTGCAATATCCCAACAATCCAAGCAGTCTTCTAACTTCCTTCTTGGAAGAAGGAGGGGGAAGGGATAGAATCCCTGCAATCCTTTCAGGATTAAGTTTTCGGCTACCTTTACTTATTAAGTGACCAAGATACTTTACTTCTGATTCTGTAAACTGTAGTTTCCCCTTTGATATCCTTAATCCTTTTTCCCCAAGAAAATTCAACAGTTTTATGGTAGCCTCCCTAACTTCAGCTTCTCCTGATAATAAAAGGTCATCCACATACTGGATAATTTGTATTCCAGGAGGAGTGGGGAAGGTCTGCAATATTCCTTCTAAAGGTTGCCCAAATAGATTTGGAGACTCAGTAAATCCCTGTGGCAATTTTGTCCACCTTAATTGCTGTTTTCTCCCAGTACTTGGATCCTCCCATTCAAAAGCAAAAATATTTCTACTATCTTCTGCCAACGGGCAAGCCCAAAAAGCATCTTTAAGATCCACAACACTAAACCACTGATGCTGAGGTGGGACTTTACTTAACAGGGTATAGGGGTTGGGTACCACCGGGTAAGGGGTTCGTGTTCTCTTGTTAACTTCCCTTAAGTCTTGTACAAATCTATATGTCCCATCAGATTTTCTTACTGGGAGAATAGGGGTGTTATGAGGAGACATGCAAGGTTCCAATGTCCCATCTTTTATCAACTCTTCTATTACTGGCTTTAGGCCTTCCTTCTAAAGATATAGGGTACTGACGCACACGTATGGGGCAGTCTTCTCTCTCAGTTGTGACCCTTATGGGGTCAATATTTAATCCTCCCCTATTTCCTTCCCCAGCCCAAACTTCTTTGTTAATTTTTTCCTCATCTTCTTGGTCAAGTTTTAACACTTTAGCTGTCATCTTCCCTTCTTCTGGTATGACCCCCATTCCTAATTGCACCTGCAAATCCCTTCCCAATAAGTTGCAACCTGCCCTAGGAACTAGTAAGACATCTCCCATCCCTATTCTGGTTTCCCCTTTAATCACCACATTTTTAATGACAGGAACTTGAAACCCTTCCCCTTTTGCTCCTGTCACCTTCACAGTGTCACTACTCAAATCACACCCTCTTGGAATATTTATTACACAAGTTCTTTCTGCTCCTGTATCAACTATAAATTCAAATTCCTCCGCTTGGGGGCCTCCTTTTAAAGTTATCAAAGGCTCTAGATGGTATTTATCCCCCAGAAAATAGAGCCCATGACCCCCCTATTCTTCTTCTGGGTGTATCTCTTGAAAAATTTTCAGGTTCCTTTTTAGGTGAGGGCATTCCCTCTTATAGTGCCCTCTTTTCCCACAATAAAAGCAGGTATTTGCCACTTGTTCCTGGGATTTTAATGGTACTGAAATTCTATGTTTTCCCTTTTCTCTATCTCTGAACCCTGGATTTCTGGGTGTGGTATTTGGGGGCATCTGGTTCTCCTGGGAGTTATTTTCCCGCATAGTAGCTACCATAATTTTTTCTTTTATCTTGGCTTTTTCCTCATCTCTTCGTACATAAACCTTTTGAGCTTCCCTTAGTAATTCATTTAATGACCGCTCATGCCAATCATCTATTTTTTCCAGCTTTTTCCTAATATCTGGCCAGGCATGGGTGACAAAGTTAACTCTCAATAGAGCTTGCCCAGCTACGCTCTCAGGGTCAATTCCAGAGTATTGTTTCATATTTTTCCGGAGTCTTTCTAACCAATCAGTTGGAGTCTCCTCTTTCCCTTGTTGCCCATCAAAAGCCTTGCTGATATTTTGCCCTCAGGGGGCTGCCTCTTTTATTCCTTTGATTATCAGTTTACGATAATCACTCATATGTGCCCGCCCTGCCTCTTCATTGTGGTTCCAGTTAGGAGGTGCTATTGGCATTTTCTGGTCCCCAGGTGGACCCTGTTGATTCTCTCTTTCCCAAATCCTCATTCCAGCAGCTCTAATCATCTGCCACTCTTCTTGGGAAAATATTATATTCATTATAGACTGCATTTCTTCCCAAGTAAAAATATTGGGACCCAAGAATTGGTTTAATTGTTCAGCTGTACCTATGGGATCTTCTAACAATCCTTTAATTTCCTTTTTAAAATTCCTGACTTCTGAAGAAGTCAAAGGAACATTCACAAACCCCGTCCCCCCTTGAACCCCTCCCATCGGCACTTCTCGTAATGGGAATAAATTGATCTCTTGATCCCAACCTTTCTGTTCCTCAACCATCATAACTTTAGAAGAGACCCTTTGTTTTGGAGTAGTGGCAGGAGAGGAATTGTCGAACTGTCCTTGAGTTTTAACTGAGTTTCTCCTAGTATTTTGGTATGGTGCTCCTTCGCTGAGAGGGGGACACATTGGAACTACCGAAGCTGGCAGTGAAGCCGGAGCCGCCAGCGAGTGAAGGGCGGAAGTCGGCAGCGAGGCCGGAACCGCCAACGGGGGAGGAGCTGTTGGCGTGCATAGAACAGGGACGGAGGTGAAAGCGCCGGGGTCGGTCGGGGTCGTGGCCGGTGTGGGCACAGCCGGTGCGTGCAAGGCAGGGGCGGGGGCCACAGCCAGTGCGGCATTGTATGAAGGTGGTAATACTTCCAGGGGGTCCCAGCCCTTTTCTTTCTTTTCCTCTGCTCGCTCTGTCTCTGGGGTCTCTGATATCTTAAGAACTTTTAATCCTGGTAGTTCTATATCTCCTGTCCAACAAGAGGCATATTCCTTTTCTTCCAAATCGCACGGTTCCTTTGAATTCACAAATGCATTTAAAGCTTGACAAATCCAAGCTTCCGAAGACCCGTACCTAGGCCAGTAGACCTGATCGGGTCTTATTTCTTTTTTTGTCCATTCTATCATACAATACCGAATCATTTTTATTTTATCCTTTTCCTTTGTACAGGGATCGCTATCCCAGTTAGCTAACTTAACTCCCAGAGGACTTTCTTGGGGTATATCTGCTGGCACCTTTTTACTCCTTTTTCCCCTTGAACTCAACTTACTGGTTCCTTGTCCCATTATTTACTAAGTATCTTAAAATGGTACCTGTTCCCCGTTTTTGCTCTAACCTGCCCCTCTGGCAACTGAAACACCCCCTCCCCTCACAGCACAGAAAACCTTTTTCCTTTTATCATATACTAATATAAGGTATTCCACCACCCTCCAGATTTTAAAGTCAGATTTTAAATCAGCAATCTATATTATATATATTTCCATTCACTCTTACTCACTTACTTACTTTTATTTCTTTAATATGTCTCATTCATTCTCACAACAAGACAACACAATGATAAGGTATCTTGATTTTAAAATCACTTGTTAGTATTCACCCACGGGTATTATTTTCAAATAAAATGGTAAAATTCCAAATGTTGTTGGCCAACCCCAGATTCTCTTGGGTATAGTATCCCACACTTCCCACCTAGAGTAATTTTTCTAGCCTCTGTGTGTTCCAACCCTCAATCCAGCAACTTTTCTGGGATCGGGGATCCTCACTTTCGTCCCCTGTTTCCTAGTGGATTGTGCCAGGAAACCCCTTTGCTCCCTTTTTCCTGGGGGTCCCACCCCCTTCCCTGAGATCCAGTCCCAGTTACCCCAGGGGAATCTTTCACTCCTTTTATCTTTCTCTTCGTCTCCTCGCTGGCCGCCTTTCTCGCGAAAAGTCGGAACCGCAGCTCTCAGAGACTCCGCACTCACTTCGCAGGTCTGGGGTAACCAGCCCGCGTCTCATTCACACACCAGTCAACCCCCGTATCTGCCCCCCCCGGAAATACTTACAATCCCTTTTCTTGTCCGGGTCTTCGTGCACGAGAATTGTGGGGCTAGTTGCCGCGGTTTCTTAGGCAGCCTCTTTTTCCATTTTTTTTGCTTTATTTGTCCCTTTCTTTTCCACCGGCTGTCAACCTGCAACTGCCGATTCGCACCAGAAGAAATGGAGCGGGCTGCCGAACTCGGAGTCTCCCAGGGTCTCGGAGGCGAGGTATTTTATCCCGGACGAAGTCCCCAATTGTGAAAAACGAAGTTCACTCTCCTGTTAGGATTGAAAAGTTTAATAAAGGACAATAAGGGACAAAGATAATAAAGCAAAAGTCACAGCGCTGGGTGCTTTGGCGCTATTTGGGCTCCTGCTACCGGCATACCAACTATCAGCAACAGATAAGATGTGTCGCCAGAAGGCTTACCCCCACAGCGATCTGCTGATTCCGGGAACTAACGACAAAACGGGAGAACTGCATTCCATTTTGAACTGTTCCTGGAAAGGGTTTTGAATATGTATAATTGTTTATGAATATATATAATTGTTTATGAATATGTAATACTCCGGGTGTATGTAAAGGGTGTCTCCAAGATAGCAGGTGTGCTCTTGGCTGAGCGCCAAAAGCACCCAGCGCTGTGACTTTTGCTTTATTGTCTTTGTCCCTTATTGTCCTTTTTTAAAATTTTTTCAATCCTAACAGGAGAGTGAACCTCGTTTTTCACACATATGTAGTAGAGAAAAACACCATAGAGATGGCTTTGAGGAAGAGGAGGGGAGGGAAAAAGCTGCAGCAAGCTAGCTCGCATACGAATACGAATACGAATACGAACAGAGAGATCGAGATGACAAATATGGATATGGTGGCTCCAGCTTTGCGCGGAGGGGCGGGTCTCCCCCCCCCGTTCAGCCACCGGGGCAGCCGGTGGGGGTGGGGGCAGGGGGTGGAGGGATTGCGGCTCCTCAACTGCTGCCTCCGCCGCCTCCGCCACCGGGGCAGCTTGCATAGATCGGGGTTGGGGGAGCGGTGGCGCTGCCGCCATCCGAGCGGGGATGGGGGAGGGGGGGAGCAGCCAGCTCCAAGCCAGGGGAGCGGCGCGGGCACCCCCGCCCCCCAGGCTTGTCAGGGGCGGAGGGCAGGCATGGAGGCGGGGGAGAGGCGAGCATGCCACCACCCCCTGACCGCCCCAGAGGCGGAGAGGGGGCAAGCTGGCCGCCGCCCCCTGACTTTTCCAGAGGTGGGCACGGGGGAGGGGAAGAGGCGGGCTGGCCGCCTCTCCCCGAGTTCTCCGAACACTTAAGTGAAGGCAGAAATGAGCACGGGCAGTTCGGAGTCCCTTCCCCAGTGTGGTGAACGGCAAGCTTCCCAGCTAGAGACAGGAGAAGCCGCTCGCTCTCCCCACCCTGCGGCGCAGGCAATGTTAAAACTGAGGGCAGATGAGATGGCCCCGACCCAAGCGACTCTTGCGGAGATAGGGACGAAAGAAGCTGCTTGCAGCCTCTGCCTCCCTACCCCTCCACTGCCGTAAAAAGTGAGACAAATCCTGATCAACATCCGGCTGGAACAGTTTTTAATACCAATGAAGCAGTTTCAATTAGAAGTGAATGGGATGATTCCAATACAGATGGTTCCCGTGGGGAGGGTGGTAGAAAAAGGGGGAAGATAGCCTGAGAAGCTATGAAAGCAGTCAGTCCCGTTGCTAAACACACAAGGTCCAGAGCAGAAAAAGGAGGGGAGGAAGAACCTGTATTAGAAGCACCTCTGAGACAGGCTGTGGGAAATCAGGGAGTGATATATATAAAAACACCGTTCTCCCTCGGAGAGCTACAGCAGTGGAAAAACTCAATTGGGAAGTACAGGGATAATGCAGAGAAAGTAGCTATACGTGTGGAAATGGCCATAAAATCCCAAAACCCAGATTGGGGTGATCTGAATGTTATGCTAGATGAATTATTGGATAAAACAGAGAGAAATGGTCAACAAAGCTGCTATATCTGCTATAGAAACTCAAATTGCAACTGGGACTCTCCAAGGGTCAGTTAATGACATTTATCCCCTAGCAAACCCTGGCTGGGATCCCAATGTCCCAGAACAGATGGAAAAGCTGAAGCGATACCAGAAATGGGTGGTTGTTAGGTTAAAATGTGCCGTTCCTAAAGCAGTGAATTGGGCTAAGTTATATGAGATCAAACAAAATCCAAGACCCCCACAGAGTTTCTGAATAAGCTCAAGGAGGCTGCACAAAAATACACTACCCTAGACCCTGACTCACCTGAGCAGCAGATCCACCTGGCCTACTTGTTTATAGGTCGATCTGCTAATGATATAAAGAGAAAGCAGCAAAAGATAAATGGGCCACCGGACATAAGTAAATTGTTGAATGTAGCCTGGAAGGTATACCAGAACAGAGACTCAGCAGACAAAGATAAACATCATAAACCCCACCACAAGAAGAAGTATGATAAGGGAGAGTCATCTGACACATCAAAAAGGGGTCCCCCTTTTCCCCTAGCTGAGGACCAGTACGCAATTTGCAAAAAGAGGGGGCACTGGAAAAATGAGTGTCCATCACAGGCAGAAAAGAAGCCCCCAGTTCCGGAACTAACTGTAAATACAGACTGACAGGGACCGAAGGCAACTACCCCAGCAGAGCCTTTGGTTGTAGCTAAGCTAGGGAATGATGATGTTAAATTTCTGGTTGATACAAGAGCAACATATTCTGTGTTAAATACTTTAAAAGGTAAACTGAGTCAAGACACTGTGGATGTGATCGGAGCTACAGGGGCAAGTAAAACAAGGCCTTTTTTCCAACCTTTAAAATGTAAATTGGGAAAACACTGGATGACTCACCAGTTCCTGTATATGCCAAATTCCCCAATGCCATTATTGGGCAGAGATTTATCAGAAAAATTAGAAGCAGAAATTAAGTTTTCCAAGGAGGGGGGAGTGAAAGTTATAATCCCAGAATCTAAAATTATCGAAGCAGCTGCTATACTTGTACAGGAATGCCATGGAAAAAATTCCCAAAGAAGTTGAAGAAGCTGTCATTCAAATAGTGTGGGCCAATGATTCTCCTGAGAGATCCAAAAAAGCTGAACCTGTGAGTATCACACTCAAAGTAGGGGCTACACCAGTAAGGCAAAGAAAATATCCTCTGAAATTAGAAGCTCACAAGGGATTAGTACCTGTGGTTGAAAAGTTTCTCAAATTTGGGTTGTTAGGGGAATGTGAATCCAGGTACAACACACCAATCTTGCCAGTAAAGAAAGCTGATGGTAAAAGCTACAGGTTGGTGCAGGATTTGAGGGAGATTAACAAGATAACAGAGGACATACACCCAGTGGTAGCAAATCCCTACACACTCTTGACAACACTAACAAATGAATTAGGGTGGTTCACTGTTTTAGATCTCAAGGATGCCTTTTTCTGCATTCCTGTGCACAAGAATAGCCAAAAACTCTTTGCTTTTGAGTGGGAGAATCCTGAAACAGGGAGAAAGACCCAGCTCACCTGGACAGTTTTACCACAAGGATTCAAAAACAGCCCGACAATATTCAGAAATCAGCTGGCAAAGGAGCTGGAGGACTGGAGGAAACAAGAACCAGGAGGAGCCGTTCTCCAGTATGTTGATGACATCTTGATAGCAGCCAAAACGCGAGATGACTGCATCCAGCTCACTATAAGTCTCTTGAACTTTTTAGGCCAAAGTAGGTATCGGGTCTCAAAAGAGAAGGCACACGTTGCCAGAGAAATAGTAGTATACCTGGGCCTGGAAATTTTCCATGGACATCGACAACTCAGCAGAGAACGGAAGGAAGCCATCTGCCGACTTCCAGAGCCCCATACTGTAAGGGAGATGCAGGCTTTCCTGGGGATGGTAAGTTGGTGTCGCTTATAGATATCAAACTACGGTCTACTGGTAAGACCTTTGTGCGAGGTCCTTAAAGCAGCTGAAAAAGGGACAATCATGTGGACAGAGAATGCCAGGGCTGCATTTAGCAGCTGAAACATTCCTTGATGTCAGCCCCAGCTCTGGGGCTGCCGGACTTGACTAAACCTTTTGAACTCTTTACACATGAGCGGCTGAATGTTGCTCTGGGGGTACTGGCACAGCACCTTGGAGACCAGCGAAGAGCTGTGGCCTATTTTTCAAAACAGCTAGACAGTGTGGCCCAGGGTTGGCCAGGATGCTTGAAAGCTGTGGCGGCAACAGTCCTTCTGATACAGGAGGCCCGTAAATTCACCCTTGGGCAGCACATTGTCGTGTATGTACCCCATGCAGTGATAAATGTGCTGGAGCAAAAGGGGGGGCACTGGCTATCCCCTAGCCGAATGCTCAAATACCAATCTGTGTTGTTAGAACAGGATGATGTTACTCTAAAGACAACTTCTGTGGTAAACCCTGCGATGTTTTTATCATCCACGTTACTTGACAGTGTGCCTGAGCATGATTGTTTGCAGACAATAGAAGAAACGTATTCCACCAGACCAGACCTGAAAGATGTTCCTTTGAAGAATCCAGACCGGGAATTGTACATTGATGGGAGCAGCTTCATGAGAAACAGTAGGAGAATGACCGGTTACGCTGTAACCACCTCAGATAAAATCATTGAGACAAAAGCCTTGCCTCCAGATGTGTCATCACAGAAGGCTGAACTCATTGCACTAATGAGAGCTCTAGAACTGAGCAAGGGGAAAAAGGTGAACATATGGACTAATTCCAAATATGCCTTCAGGGTTGTTCATGCCCATGGAGCTATTTGGAAGGAACGTGGCCTGCTGACTGCTCAAGGTAATGAGGTTAAGCATGCTAAACAGATTCTTGCACTTTTACAGAGCATTTGGAAGCCTGTGGAAGTGGCTATCATGCATTGCAAGGGTCATCAAAAAGGAAAAACAGCCCCTGAACTGGGAAATTGTTTTGCTGACGAAACAGCAAGGGGGATTGCAGAAAAAGGCATTTTTGCAGTGGTACTACAGAAAGAGATAGATTTGTCATCATTTACCCCAAAATACGATCAGAAGGATCACAAATTAAGTTCCTTAAGGCTGAAATCAAAGACGGTGGGTAAGCTGTTACCCCGGTAGGACAAGTTGTAGTTCCACCCCTGATCCTTCGAGAAATAGCCCAACGAGAACATGAAAGTACCCATTGGAGAACAGAAAATCTTTAAAGCATCTGAGGAAGGTAGTGATAGGTAGAGGGATGACCGATATTGTACAATCTATAACAAGCAAGTGTGAAACCTGCTGTAAAAACAACCCTGACACAAGCAAGAGAGTTGTATTAGGAGTGACAAAAACAGGAGATCTCCCGGGAGATTATTGACAAATAGATTTTGCTGAAATGCCACGCAAAGAAGGATGCAGGTATATACTGGTACTGGTTGACACCTTCAGTGGATGGCCTGAGGCGTTCCCCTGTCGCACCAACACAGCAAAAGAAGTAGTGAAAGCTTTACTCAATCATATAATGCCAAGATTTGGGGTTCCTTTGAGAATGTCATCAAACAAGGGACCGCATTTTGTTGCAACGGTGGTTGGGGAAGTTAGCAGGATTCTGAGACTTACCTGGGACCTGCACACACCATACCGGCCTCAAGCAAGTGGTAAAGTTGAATGTATGAATGAGACCCTCAAAACCCAGATTTGCAAGATTTGTCAAGAGACATCCATGACATAGGTTCAAGCCCTGCCTATATCCTTGCTGAGAGTCTGCATACAGCCAATGCGGAGGGACAACATAAGTCCCTATGAAATATTATATGGCAGGCCATACCAGGTTCCACACATCCCGGGGGAAATTCATATGAGAGGTAAAAATGATTTGCAGAAGTATTTAATGGCTCTGAGTTCTACTTTGCAGAAGCTCCAGAGATTTGTCGTGATATCCAAACCAATAGAATTAGACACACCTGCTCATCCATTCCAGCCTGAAGATTGGGTCTACATCAAGTGGTGAGACAGTGACCCCTTGCGAGCCAAGTGGAAGGGACCATTCCAAGTTTTGCTGACCACTTTTACTGCGGTCAAAGTTGCTGGCAAGGGACTGTGGATTCTACTCCAGGGTGAAGAAAGCTTCTGCTCCCAAACCCACCAAGAAGACAGAGACTGATACAAATCAGAAAGATGAGAAAGATGCAGTTTAAACTGTTTTTTACATGTTTGCAGTTTGCCCAACTGGTAACCATGGTTCAAGGTTCACCCCATGATTTGCATAAGACCATGGTCCAAAATGTGTCCAAGATTCTTAATAAGAGCGATTGCTGGATTTGTACCCAGTTACCACCCCTAGATGGGAAGGGTCACTGGCCATTGATTAGCATTTTAATGAAAGAGAACCACACTGAAACGTAGGAACCAATTAATAGCACCCTTCTGCCTCCCATACCCCTGAGTGGCCTGGTAGAGCGTGCAAACTATAAGGTTCCTTGTGCAATTGTAAATGCCACAGGAAAGGCCGTTCTTCCTTCATATTGTCATAAGACCCATTTCAGGGAAATAATAGACCCAAGAACTGTGGCAAAGATGAAATTGACAGGGTGGAGACTGGCTCAGCCATTTGGGATGGGGTTGTATTGGATATGTGGTGATAAGGCCTGAAAAGTTATGCCTGTGAACAAAGACCAGGCTTGTGCCATTGGGGTGGTGGTCCCGAATATAACAATGTTTGACCATCTTGAAAAACCAAATGAGAGGAGAAAAAGATCTCTTAATCCCCTCATTGAACATCCCACACTTTTCTATAGCATAGTCAGAGCCTTCATGCCCTCTTATAGAGTGGTTGAATTGGAGAGAGCAATTGTAAACATCTCAGCTGTCATTGAACGTATTGAGCAGCATACTGCAGATGCAATTTCAGCCTTACAGGAGGAAGTTGACAGTCTGTCCCGTGCAGTTATGCAAAACAGGATAGCTCTCAATTTCATACTTGCCACATAAGAAGGTGTATGTGCTATTGTCAATACCAGCTGTTGTTCTTATGTGGACCAAAATGGGAGAATTAAGAAAGATTTGGATGAAATTTGGAAAGGAACTCAAATTCTACATGAAGTAGCTTCCAGAAATAACACCTTAAAATTTGATCATATTTTTGATACCCTCACTTCATGGTTACCAAACTGGGCCTGGGTAAAAGAAACATTTATAATAGCTGTACTTGTAGTTATTATCTGTGTAATATCCTGTGGAGCAGCTAGTTGTGTAAAACGGCTCTGTAGGTAATGTAGAGTAGAGTAGAGACTAGAAAAGGTAGGGTTTTTTTAGTCTCTAAAAGGGGGGAAATGATGCCATAATGATTTTTGTCTTTTCTTTTATACCCCTGTTACACCTTTTTACAGCTTCTGTATTCTTAGTGCTTTAGTCTACATTCTCGGACTTGTTTGTCAAACTAGGAGACTAAACATTTTAGAAGCTTCGTAGTTAGGGAGCAATATGCCCCAGACTCCAAGGTCCTCTCCAGAACACATTTTGTAAACTAAAATAGAACCATCCAGGGGAAGGTTCCTTGGGGAGGGGGCTCACTCAAGCCTCTCATTGAGTAATTTGTTATAGATATGCTAATTAGTAAGACCTATAATGATATACCAGATCTTTTGTGGGGGGCATTGCCGTGTGCATGGAGGTGCATTCGACCTGGACGTAGTGCACCTAAGAATCCTTAAAATAAATACCAAGGTAAAATCCCTTTTTCCCTTCTAACCGTGTTTGACTCTTGATTTTAAGACCAGGAAAAGGCATCAATTTCAAGAACAGCCTTATAAACACTTGGGCTCGGGAACATGGCATTGAGTGGGTGTGCCATATTCCTTATCATGCACCAGCTGCTGGGAAAGTTGAGCAGTGCAACGGACTGCTAAAAACCACCTTGAAGGCACTGGGCTGGGGGACTTCCAAAAACTGAGAGTTGCATTTAACAAAGGCCACCTGGCTAGTTAACACCCACGGCTAATATTCATTTCTTATCAGCAGAAAGGGATTGTTGGAACCCTTTTTTTTAGCGGAAACACTGCTTCCACAGTCTTTTTCTCCTAAACTTGTCTCTAAACCGAGACAAGATGTAACCCTGAATTTCTAGAGCTATACATGAAATTTGAATGTCCAAGTTGATCTAAAACTGCTATGACTTAATTTTTCAGTTTCTCCACCTGTTTTTAAATATGCTTACAGGTGAGCAAATAGTTTTTCTCTTCCAAAAGTTAGTTTCGTTACTTGGAATTCTTAAAGTTTGGGGGGGGGGGGTTTTGTTTGGTTTGGGTGTGGTTAGGGTTTTGGGGTTTTTTTGTGACGCCTTGGGAAGAACGACTTTTTTTGTATTTGTCATCATTATTGAATTGTTCATAATAGAAAAGTTACTAATTTTGAACTGAAGAAAAAAACCACTTAATTTATCTTCCCATCCATTTAAAGTTGTTCAGAAATAATTTAATTATTGGAACACACGTTGACTTAAAGCTCTTACGTGACTGGTAAACCATGATTTGAAAAATACATCTTTGGTGGTTGTTTTTTCTATCTCTTAGTATGTGTTAATATGTCTAGGACTGCATAATAGATTGATGTAAAGAATGTATAGCAAGCTTTTAATGTTCCAAGTTGTCGCTGTTGTACCACAAACAGCGAGAAGAACGACATTAGAGAGAATGAGTCCAGGAGAAAAATGCCCTTTATTAATAATTAAATCAGTCTTTTTATAACTTGGTTCGCAATAGAGGAATAACACGATTGGTCTATTGATCAGCCACTCACCAAAGTGATTGGCTGAATGGTATAACACCTATTTTCAAAATATTTTTCTCAATGAACCAAAACATCTCCACAAACAACGTGCAGCTGTGAAATAGTTTACAAAATAACAAACTGTTTCTCAGCTAGTCTGCATGAGAAAGGGGACTTTCACAAGAGGCTGTAAAAAGCTAGAAAATTTCTCTGCCAGCCCGTTAGTATCCATATCAAGTCATTGTCAGAAGATGAGTTTTTGAAGTTACTGAAATTCAAGCGAATTTGAGAAGATCAAAAGCAAATAATCATGGTAAGTCTCAAATGAAATGCAGTATTAACTGTTTGAATCCATGTGGTCCAAACAGTAATGGAGTCTGACAACACCTTATGAAACAAAGCCTTATTGAGGCAGTAACAAATATGAGCGACAATGGCCCCGGCAGTGACTCAACCAATCGCTGTGTCGTGCTTTAGGAATGGTGTTCCCCAATTTAATGTTCCCCACTGCAACACTCCAAACCACGCTCTGCTCTCTCCCCCCTTCCCCTGCAGCGGGCTGGAGAGGAGAATTGGAGACACAAAAGGTAAAGATCATGGGTTGAGATAAGAACAATTTACTGGAAACAGCAATGAAATAAGAAACTAACAGTAACAACAACAATATTAATAAAAGGGTGCACAAGAAAAGCGAATGATTTACACACAGAAAAAAAAAAGCTCACCACGTGGAAATTGGTAATGCTTGAACTGCCGCCACGCTACCCCCGACCGCAAGTGATGTGAGGTGGTATAGAATAACCACCCCTCCTGGCTACTGCAAAAGTTAACCCTGGCCTGGCCTGAACCAGGACACACTGATAGCAAACACAAGCTCATAAGCAATGCCATGGCTCCATCAGACTGTCAGGGACATTTGGTGGCTGGGTCATCAACAGTCAATCATGCAAATGCCTTTTGAATGCGCAAGAGTCGCAATGCCCCTTGGCTCCACCAATGGTAGTGTGGTTTGAGAGAATCGTACCTTATATGAATAATGTAGCCAGCATCCTACCTATGCTGCTGAGGTTGGTTGGAGGGAAGGGTGTCGGCAGTCTGTCTACACTGCTGATATTAGTCAAGATACTTGACCTATCAGCAAACAATTAAGTAGAACGTTTACATTTAGAAATTAATGCTGATTTGAGGCAGGCATCATGTTCAGATGAGCAAGGGCAGGTAGGAGAGACCTTATTGCTCTCTATAACTACCTGAAAGGAGGTTGTAGCAAGGTGGGGCTTGGTCTCTTCTCCCAAGTAACAACTGATAGGACAAGAGGAAATGGCCTTGTCTTGGAGTCAAGTTGCGCCAGGGGAGGTTTATATTGGATATCAGGAAAAATTTCATCACCTAAACGGTTGTCACACATTGGAACAGGCTGCCCAGGGAAGTGGTTGAGTCACTATCCCTTGAGGTATATAACAGACCTGTAAACGTGGTCCATAGGAACATAGTTTAGTGGTGGGCTTGGTACTGTTAGGTTAACGATTGGATTCTATGATCTTGGAGATCTTTTCTAACCTTAATGATTCTATGAACTTCTCCAATGTGGGTCTGTCTTGTTTTGAAAGACAGGTGTCTGCTAAGGAAGGCAGGAGCCTCCCTTGGAATGGAAAATATGACCCCCTCCGCTCCGAATTGTTATAATTTTGACATTAAGGGGCTTTCAGGCAAAGATATGAGAAAAGGAATAACAGTTCTTTACTAGTGTGTGTATGTATAATGAGGCAAACAACAATGGTAACAACAACAAACAAGAACAGAAAACTCAATAAACAGTCTCTTCCCGCTCTTTAAGCAATTTCCCCTTTGGTGTAGTTACAGTCACAGCCGGTGGGGGTGCTGGCAGGCTCCCGGCCAGGCAGGGCAGATGCGATGACTCCCCCTCGCCTGCAGGGGGTGCTGTGGCACAAGTCCGGCCGTCTTTTCTCCACGTGGACAATGGCGGATGCAGTCGGCAGAAAGGGATGGAGAAGGGGCTTCCTTTATGAACCCCCAGGGGCAGCCGATCCCGGTGCCCCCTCTGAATAGCAAAAGGAGCTGTAGCAGGGATCTCGGAGTAGCAAGCTGGGAAGGCAGGGATGAGCAAAGTCTCAGAGTGGTAGATGAGATGTATCAGAAACCCGACAGCTGTGGCTGGAACCGCGGGGCAGGCAGGCAGGGGGCGCGGGGGCTACAGTGTAGCAGAAAAACCGGAGCAGTGCCGAAGAAGTGATGGGGGGCTGGGCAGCAACAGCCCGGCTCCTGAACATGGCAGAGAGAGAGACTCCTGGGAGGGGAAAGGGGCTCGGGGAAGCCGGGGTTTCCCCTGAGGCACCCAAGCAGATGGTGAAAGGGTCCTTTGTTTGGTGAGGTAGAGTGTTAATAAGGTCCCAGTGCAACGGCCGCTCTTATGAGCAGAGCTCCACTCATGGTAGAAGGCAGCAGAAGGCAGAACCCCACAGTGGTGGTGAATTCTTCCTACAGCGACTGCAGCCTCCTTCCCCTCTGAATGCCGAGAGAGCAAAAAGAAAGCTAGGAGCTGCACCCAACCCCTTTTCCCCAGCCCAAATCTCGCTATATCTCAGCTCTTCCCAGAGAAACCCCCAGGTAAAGAGAGAGCAGTGAGCTGCACCCCTCCCCTGAGCTGTGACAACTTATTTTGTCTCTCTTAAGTACTTGGTCGTTATTGTATCTTAGCAACATATGGGACAAAATTCCATGAGAGAAAAGAAACAAAAGGAAGAAATCCTAAACCCCAACAGGGTCCTTCCCACGGGCTGCAGTTCTTCACAAACTGCTCCAGCATGAGTCCTTTCTATGCAGTACAGTCCTTCAGGAATACCTGCTACAGCATGGATCCCCCACAGGGTCACAGGTTGTCTTAGGTTACAATGTAAGATGTAACCAAAAAGTATGTATTCTATTACCATCTATGTAAGCTGTTAAAATAAATGGGGCAGTGTTCTTAATCCTCTCCATGACACATCCCTGATAACTCCCTCTGGAAGGATATCTTCTGTTAATGGGCCATCTAGCCTCACTGCATGACTCATAAAATTACATCATCCCATTGTGAGATGCTCCACACAGGGGGAGGAACCAAGCATTCCTACCTGGATATAATCTGAGGTTTTGGAACACCAGAGCAGCCTTACCGACTGGATTCCCAGAGGAGAAGAGCTACATAACCACCACTGGACCTTCAGAGGACGACCAGACCCTTCTACAGGATCACTGCTTCAACAGAACCATATCTATCACTTCAACAGGATTAAATCGGACTGCTACCACCACCCTGACCAACAGGGTGTCAGGTTGTATCCCAACTCTGTCAGTTTAAGCCAGTGTTTTCTGCCTTTATTTTAATTTTCCTATTAAATTATAGTTCTGACTTGGAATCTCCTGCTGGTTTGTTTTCAAACTAGTACACAGGTCCTGCCAGAAAACCTGCTCCTGTGTGGACTCTTCACGGGATCACAGCTGCCTTCAGGGCACATCTACCTGCTCCAGTATGAGGTCCTCCATGTGCTGGAGGATGAATATCTGCTCTGCTATGGACCTCCATGGACTGCAGGGGAAAAGCCTAAGTCACCATGGTTTAGTTGACAAGGTGGCCAAAGGTTGGACTCGATGATCTTGGAGGTCTTTTCTAACCTAAATGATTCTGATTATAACAGCTCAGAGACACTGCGGATTAATACATGTTCACGTCTGACATGTTTCACTTAGAAAGTAGACAGTAGTATTTAGATGTAGAATAACACAGGGAAGGTTTATAGCATTCTTCAGAGATCAACACAGTCAGTGGGGTAGGATTCCGGCCTTCCCAGCAAGCCCCCAACCTTTAGCATTCATCCAAATCTTTCTGGCTGTTGTTGCCTTGGTGTTTTGCGGTAGCTGAGATGCAGAGAAAATGTTGCTGCACTCTGCTGCCTCTTGGCTCCTTACTCTGAAGCAAAAGGCTTATTGTTCTGTTGCATGGTATTGCTGGTATTTCAAAAGTGACTGTGACGGCCCTTGCAAGGAGAGTCTCTCCCCATTCTTGCCAGCAGCATGTTTTTCTTCTTGTTTTTCTAAATTATTGTCATTGTCAAATGAGGTTGAAGGCCTCCAAAACAAAGGAGCCGCTGTGAATTGAGGCCAACCAGGATCACAAGCTGGCCTCATTCTCCCCTTCCTGTGTATGTCATCAGGGAGCCAGTGGATGCACAAAAAGATGAGGTAAAAAGACTGGGCAGGAATGAAGCTGATTTCCATCCCTTGCTATATCCTCCAAAGGCAGAGCATCTAGCAGAATCTTTTGTCTGTTTGATATCAATTTGGTCAGTGCTGGCATGCATTCCATTCAAAACCTGCTCTCAGTATTAGGCTGGGATGGATGTTCGCTTCATTGGGTTATTTATTTATTGAATCACAGAATGGTTGAGGTTGGAAGGGACCTCTGGAAGTCATCTTGTCCAACCCCCCTGCTCAAACAGGGCCACTGAGAGTCAGTTATCCAGGACCATGTCCAGATGGCTTTTGAATATCTCCAAGGATGGAGACTCCATAGCTTCTCTAGGCAACTTGTTCCAATGCTCGGTCACCCTCACAGTAAAAAAGTGCTTTCTTATGCTCAGATGAAACCTCCTGTGCTTCAGCTTGTTCTTCTTGTTCTGTCACTGGGCACCACTGAAAAGAGCCTGGCTCTTTCTTCCTTTCACCCTCCCTTCAAATATTTATATACATTGATAAGATCCCCCCGAGCCTTCTATTCTCTTGGCTGAACAGTGCCAGCTCTCTCAGCCTTTCCTCATAGGAGAAATGTTACAGTCCCTTAATCATTTTTGTGGCCCTGTGCTGGACTCTCTCTAGTATGTCTCTCTTATACTAGGAGAGCCCAGAACTGGACACAGTCCTCCAGGTGTGGCCTCGAGAAGAGGGGGAGGATCGTCTCTCTCAATCTGCTGGCAATGCTTTGCCTAATGCAGCCGAGGATACCATTGGCCCTTGCCTCAGGGCACATTGCTGGCTCATGTCCAACTCGGTGTCCACCAGGACCCCCAGGTCTTTTTCTGCCAGGCTTCTTTCCACCTGGGTGTTCCCCAGCATATACTGATGCCTGGGGTTGTTCCTCCCCAGGTGCAGAACTTGGCACTTCCCCTTGGAGAACTGCATGAGGTTCGTGTCAGATGATTTCTCTGGCCTGTCGAGGTCCCTCTGGGTGTCAGCACAACCCTCTGGCATATCAGCCACTCCTCCCAGTTTTGGTGTCATCAGCAAACTTGCTGAGGGCACACTGCCCCATCGTCCAGATTATTAATGAAGATGTTGAACAGGACTGGACCCAGTCTTGACCCCTGGGGTAACACGGCTAGTTACTGGCCTCCAACTGGACTTCCTTTTGTCACCTATGTACTCATAGAAGCTTATATTTATATAAATATTTATATAATATAATGTCCTGGTTACAGGAGTAGGGTCCCAGTTCAGCACTATGTGGGTGTAACCAAACTGTGTATTCTGCTCCCCTCTATGTCATTTCTGATGAACTGCTAATGATGGATCGTTTGCAGTAGCTGCTCAGTGCACACCTGACACCTCATCTGGGTGTTAAATGAGATAAGGAAGAAGAGACAAACCCTTCGAGGCAGGGTAGTGTTTCTTTTTCTTCATACAAATGACTCAGCTGTGATAACTCCCCTCCGGGGAAGCACCAGCACATTCCCACCCAGCCTGAGGGGTCATCTCTGCTAATGGGCCATAATGAACTCAATGGCACCAGCAGAATAGGCAGCTGCAAAGACTTAGACCATCAAGAACTCCCAAAATAGCCCATGACTCACAGGATTACATAATTCCATTGTGAAACTCCCCGCCCTGGGGGAGGTACTGAGCATTCCCCACCTAAACCTGAGCATATATAATCTTTGGGTGCCTTGGTTTGAAAGACAGGTGTCTGTCAAGGAAGGCGGGAGCCTCCTCTGAAATGGAAAATGCAACCCCCTTCCCTCCAAATTATTATAATTTTGAAATTAAGGGCCTTTCAGGCAAAGATATGAGGGGTAGGAATAACAGTTCTTTACTTATATATATATATATATATGACAAGGCAAACAAGCAACAATAACTATGGCAGTAACAGCAAACAGAACCACAAACCCAGTGCCAGCCTCTCTCGACTGTCAGGCCCTTTCCCCTTTGGTGCAGTTCCAGTCACAGCCGGCAGGGGTGCTGGCGGCTCCCGGTGAGCAGGGAGGGTGCGATGGTTCTCCCGCAGCTGCAGGGGGCACTCCGGCGGCTCGGGGTCCTGGGAAGGGATGGACGAAAACCTTCACAAACCCTCTGGGCGGCTGATCCCGGTGCCCAGCCGGACCCTCGGGAAACAGCAGGCTGGAACAGCAGAGACGAGCACAGATCCCGGGTGGCAGACGAGATGTATCAAACTCTGGAGCTGCAGTGGGAGGGAGGTCTCAGCCGGCAAGGGTGTGCGGGGCTACAGTGTAGCGAAGGATCCAAGCAGTGGTGGAGGCAGGGCGGCCACGGCTTGGCTCCCAGCAGGGCAGGGAAAGGTGGGCTTGGGAATCCCGGGTTTCTCAGGTAGAAGGAAAGCAGCCAAAAAGCAGAAACCTCCAGCTCTGACGAACTCCTTCTGAACACTGCAAGCACCAGCAGCCCCAGCTGCACCCAACCCCCCAGGTGAAAGACAAATAGCTAGTTGGACCCCCGCCCTCTGTGGCCAGGTCTTTTGTTCTTCTTAAGCACCTAGCAATTTTTCCCCCTGGCAACATATATGGGGAAAATTCTTTAAGAGAAAAAGAAAACAGGAGAACTCCTAAAAACCCCAACACTGGGTTTGGGGATTTAAGACACCATTACCACTCAATTGAGCCAGAGAAGGACTGGAACTTCCACAGGACCACTGCCTTTGACAAGACTACAATCATCACTTCAACAGGACTGCAACTACCATTTGATAGGACTGTGGCCATCACCCTGACCAACAGGGTGCCAGGTTGTACTCTGGCTTTGTGGGTTTAAGCCAGTTTCCTCTGTATCATTGCATTTACTGTAATCTCTCTAGTAAACTGTAACTCCGACCTGAAGTCTCTCTCAAGGTATTTGTGTGGGGTTCATTTCTCCTGCTGGTTTGCTTTCAAACCAGCACATATATATTTAAAAGAAAACTTAATCAAACCCTAAACAATAGAACCTTTGCCTTTCTTCACAGATGTGAGGAAGGTGGACATAAGGGATGCCAGAGTGGGGAGAGTAGTTTGAAACTACAGGTCCACCACTGAGCATCAACAGGTTGTTTCTGACATCATGGCCTTCTGCTAGCTTACAGTCAGATATCACCCAAGCACAAAGGTCTCCCTACCTCTGTTCCTGTTCTTTTGTTCTTCGACAGGAGAGTCAACCTGTTTCTTTCCACTGTTGTCTGGGGAATGCAGGCTGGACAAACCCATGAAAAATTTCCTTGGTGGTGCTGACACTGGTGGCATGCAATTACTGAAGTGCAGCATTGTTTATCCAGTTAAATATGAGCCAAACATACAATTGGTTTTCATTCCCCTTTGCCTGATGTCAGATTTTACAGAAAGCTGATGATGTGCAAAAGCAGTCAGGGATGCTCGGAGAAGGAATAGTATGTATGAGAATGGTACATTTTTACTGGTGACTCTTACCTTTCAACTACACACTCCAAGACTGCAGTGGCATTGTTTCTACTCCTGTGGTTCTCATGCTGTTGTTATCCTGACCTTGCACCTGTGAATATGGAGATATGGTTATGTCTGCCATGGCAGTTTCTCATGGGAAAGAATTGCCACCAGAATGACAATCACCCCTTGTTCTGCACTGAGGGGTGGGGAGAGGAGAGAGAGAGACTGTGCAGGAATCTTTCTCGATCTCAATAAGAAAACCCTGACGACAAATGGCCTAATAAAATGGCTGTTTTAATAAGACAGAATAAGAGTAGTAATATGGATAACAAGTAAATGTTATGTCCCTTCAGATGCTGAGAACCTCATGCTCGTGCAGTGTGAGACAGAGCCTGGATGGCTTTCCTGTGGTACATTATGCAGATTCTGTCCATGGAGGGAAGGTCCTCCTTTTCGGTCATTTGAGCTGTTATAATTCTCTTACAAGAAAACAACTCTATTCATAAAGGAACTTCTTGTTGCAATTTTAGATTAGGGCAAGGACACACACAGGTGGCACCAATGCGCTGGCACCAAGTGGGAACTTCTTGCAGGCTTCTCTGTTGCAATGAGCTGGCCGAGTTTATCATGCGAGCAAGGGATTTGTGCAGTGCAACACAGGCCCAAAGGTAATGCTGTATTGTGCAACACAGTACAGGCCTGTGCCTATTCCAGTTAACAGTCATGTGGATCATTAACTCCTTAACGTACAGCAGTTTTCCGATCAGAATCACTACACCACTACCACCCCCAGTCCCTTGTTTGCAGCTTTTGGTTTACATTGGGGGATGGGAAAGACTTACTGAATAATAATATAGATAATAGTAATTTGAATAGCTGCTAAGAGTTAAGGATGTTATGAAAGGGAGAGAGAGAGAGACAGACAGAGAAGGGGCAAAGACAGAAAGGAGAGAAAGGCAAGAAGGAGAGGTGTGGAGAAAGGGAGGCTGAGACCAAGAGAGTGACAGGAGGGGGCAGAGAGAGAGAAATGGGAGAAGGCCAGAGAGAGAGAGGTAAGCTGCTTAGGAGAATGGATCCATGAGAAGGAGAGAGACAGAGGTGCAGCTACAGAGAGAGTTATGCATGCAGTGGGAGACAGAGTGACAGTCTGGGAAAAAGAGAGAGTTTCTGTGGTGGATCAACCTTGGCTGGCCACCAGGTGTCCGCCAAGCCATTCTATAACTCCCCCTCCATCAACAGGATGGGGGAGAAAATATGACAAAAAGCTTGTGTGTACAAATAAAGACAGGGAGATCATTTACTGATTACCATCACAGGCAAAACAGACTCGACTTGGGGAAATTTAATTTAATTTATTCCCAATTAAACAGAGCAGGACAAGGAGAAATAAGAATAAATCTAAAAATACCTTCCCCCCACTCCTCCCTTCTTCCCAGGCTCAGCTTCACTCCTGACTCTTCTACACCTCCACCCAAGTGGCACAAGGTTATGGGGAATGAGGGTTGTGGTCAGTACATAATGTTTTGTTTCTGAGGCTCATTCCCACTCGTGCTCTTCCCCTGCTCCAGTGTGGGGTCCCTCCCACAGGATACAGTCCTTCATGACTACCTAGCAAAGTGGTGGAGTTACCACCCTTGGAGGTATTCAAAAGACGTGGATGTGGCACTTAGGGACGTGGTTTAGTGGTGAACATGGTGGTGTTAGGTTAATGGTTGGACTGACTCGATGATCTTAGAGGTCTTTTCTAACCTTAATGATTCTATGAACTTCTCCAGTGTGGGTCCTTCCCACGGGCTGCAGTTCTTCACAAACTGCTCCAGCATGAGTCCTTTCTATGCGGTACAGCCCTTCAGGAACACCTGCTGCAGCATGGATCCCCCACAGGGTCACATGTAGACATGGTGCTTAGGGATGTGGTTTAGTGGTGGGCTTGGTACTGTTAGGTTAACGGTTGGATTCTATGATCTTGGAGGTCTTTTCCAACCTAAATGATTCTATGATTCTATATCTATTGTTCTTTTGCTGTATTCCCAAAGCTGTTTTGCCTGCAATTTTCAGGGAGCTGTAGATCACTCCAGCCAGGTTCGCTGTAGGGTATTTCCTACCTCTTGAGTAGTTGTAGTACAATTAGCATGAAGTGATCAAGTGAACTATAGTCTGAAACCTGTGTGGGAGAGAAGTTTTTCAAACAATAGGAACATCTCCCTATCTCTCCTTTACTATGTTCTAAGGAATATCTCCTAGGGAAAAATCCCTGGGCTCATCACAGGAGTTTGAGCAACCCCACCTCCCCAAAAATTTTAGGGAGTGTCTCTGTTTCAGTTTGTTGACCCCACCTTCTTCATCCTTAAATACCTAATCTCAACTGGTGGTGGCTGAGTAGTTAATTTAGAGCATATTCAGTTTGAACTGAAACATTGAAAGAAAAGTTTCTGCTGCTTTGGTGAATAAGCCTGGTATTTCTGACTCCCTGGCAGAAGGAGGGTCTGAATATTATCTCAGTCCCTTCCCCTGTGCTGAATCCCGTTTGCTGTGGCTGCCTTTAGTGCTTACATTCAAGGTGGAGGGGTGGGGGGTAGTTCTGCAGGACAGCACCAAAACTGTCGCCTGACTCATCCCTGTGGCCAAATTGTTGTTGGTCTTTTAAGGACCCCTAGAAGGGTTCCAGCTCTTTAGGAGAGGAAAAGATAATGTATCTCCTTGGATCAGGGACCTACCTGAGCACCCTTGGAGACAAGGACCTCTTGCATCACTAACAATTGGACTGGCTGACCCTGGGTTGTCCTGTCCAGCCACCTCTTTTTTACAAGCAGGATGGAGTGCATTTGTGTAATGAGGGATTTACATTTCCACTAGGTATATTATTGGCAGAGTCAAGTTATGTTTGTTCCTCTACAATTCAATGATTTCCTCTGCACTACTTGGGTCTACTATTTGGCTCCATCGGGTTTAAATCTCTGGCAAGATGAGGCTCTTTCTTTTCAGCTGTGCATTTCCCTTTTCTACCTGATTATTCACAAATTTGGAAATTCAGTTTGTAGACAGCTCAGCCTTAGCCTGATTCTCTCAGGTTTCCTCCTGCTTTATAGCCAACATCATTATCGATTTGATAGGTTGTTGGAGTCCAAAGTGCAGGGAATACTTCTCTGCCTGTTTTGAAGACTTTTACCCCCCTGGACAACCCTTTGACCTTTGTCCATGGAGAAAATTACCTACCCTCTGGGAAGAAGCAGAATCTACACTGGTGTGAACTAGGTGATAGAACATTATATAAGAATTGTCACGGTGAAAATTTAGAGGTGTTGGGTTTGTTAATATAGCAAAATAGATAAGAAGCAAAAACCTCAAAATGGAGGATTGTTGTTGTTCTCCAGACCTTCTCCTTCATCTTCAACAACTCCATTTTCTGCGGCAAAAGTGGATTGAGATGATTGGGTGAAAAATGCCGCAGTTCCTTTCGTGTGACAGAACGATTTATTGAACATTGGTAGAAAAGTAAAAATATCTTTCGTTTCGGGTTTTCATTGGGTAATTTACCTTTAAAAGAACGGTGTTATCTTGATAGCTTGGCTTTTCTCTCACATGCTCTAAGGGGAGTCATGTCTCTCTGGCTGAGCTCCTCTGATAAGACTTAATAAACAACTTTCTAAAAGCAAGAAGCGTGGAAAAGTCCTGTTCGTCTGCAGAGCCCAGGCAAGGGCTCTGGAAACTCCCCCATCCGGGGAGACATAATTAAGGCGCGGTAAAGCGTCAATAGGTAAAAGTGATTTCTTACTTACAGGAAGTCTTGTACATACTCTGGTAAGCCTCTCTTTTCATTCCCCAAACTACAAATCCCAGTCACTAGTCCTGCAGTTTGAGTCATTTACACATCCTATTGTCCTTGTAATATTCTGTAAACATATTTTCAGTCCAATTGTTCCAATTAAACCAAGGATTTAGGAGCACAGGTCCTGTTTGGGTACTTGCATAAAGCTCTAGAAAGTTGGTTACAAATTTATCACTGTAGGCACATTAGCAAAGGATCAGTACCCTTCACATAAGAGTTACATGTGTCATCTTGGGAGTACTCACAACTCGACAAGATCGAGTGAAGGCTATGAAAATGTTAAGGGATGTTAGGAGCACAGCTGCCTCCTCCAGCAGCCATGGCCAGAACTCTCCTGCCCAGCTGTTGGATCCCAGCCCAGGGAATTCAGTCTCTGCCCAGGCTGAGGGATTCAGCTGTTGCTTTCCCAGCTGCAGGCTCAGCCAGCAGTGAAGCTGAGGACGTATCTGAGACACACACACACAGAGGACATATACAGGACATTGATACAGCCAGTCACACAGACTGCCACAGACAAGGTGATGTCAACACCACACACAAACTAGGATTCAAATAAAACATAAACACAGAGAGCTGGAAGGGATATAAATTCACTAGTGAAAGCACATATGCACACACACATTTGCAGATCCCCTGAGTACCAGCATGGATGCTTCTATCCTCTCGCTACCCCTGCCCGGATCCTGGACTCTCTTTTCTGCAACATTACAGGGGAAGGAGGAGCATTAATGGGTGTAGAAGGGGATTTCAGGGGAGAGGTTTGAACAAATTCCCCATTCCGACAGGAACCTTGAGATTGGTTCCCTTTTGGAGGGGGAAGTTTCCATTGCCAGACATAATTATTTCAAATATACCAATAATGCATTTGCCTTGGGAACTGTTCCTCCACTTTAAGCCGCAAAAAAATACAGCCTATCATAATCAAAACTGCTTACCTCAGGCCACTGTTGGCTTGCAATTCCAATTGGTGGTCAATGTGGGCCAGGTATCCTGACGTAGTTCCAGTGCTCTTTTCTTAGATAACCCCCGGGTTCCATCTATTTTCACCCAACTGGTTAGCAATTCACCTAAAGGTGACCCTTTCACTATACTGTGTCTGGTCCTCATTATTATTAACTCTCACCTCCTTGCTGCAAAAAAATGATCTGTCCAAATGGTATCCCCTGCACTCAAGTTCCCCAGGTGAACTCACCTTTTGCCATCAGTGGGTCATTGACTCACAGGGGATCGTAGTGGCTGGTGTAGTCAAGTGAGTTGTCAAAGTCCCTTCTGGGGTGCCAAAACTGTTGCAGGATTCTTTATTGCTGAACAAAGGAGGAGATGCAGACACCCTTAAGTATAGAATTGCAACAGGAAATACTTTACTGCAATGCGCATGCAGTGGCCCAGCCTAGTTCTGAGGGGCCCTAATCATAAGTAACATACAGGTTATATAGAATATACAGGTGGACTATCACCCAATTACAGTCCTAAGCTTATCTACAGTGAGCCGATCCTTCGTGTGGCTGTGTGATGAGAGACAATGGTCTGGGCTGGTTTTCATCCTTTGTCTGTTACATGCTCAGAACCAGTTTCCACAGGTTTATTGTCAGGCAAGGTTGTCGTAACTAGCTGAGCTTTCATACTTCAATGTCTTCCCGCCTTAAGTTCTTGGAAAGCTCACTGAAACTAGGGCAAGGTTCATCCTATTAAGTGACCTAAGTTTGTACTTTTTTTCACAGTGCGCCCATTGCTCAGTGGGGCAGGGGACCCAGTGATCAAGGACGTAGTGAAATCCAAGTTACTCAATGCTTTTTTTTGCTTCAGTTTTTATTGGTAAGGCCTGCTCTCAGGTCCTGAACCAGCTAGCACACTGGGGGAGTGAAACAGTAGCACAGTATGGGAAGAAAGAGTTAGGGAACACTTAAGCCAATTGGATGTATATATGGCTCTATGGGACCAGATGGGATGCATCTAAGCATGCTGAAGAAGCTGGCCAATATCATTTGGAGGCCCCTGTCTATCATCTTTGAAAGGCTATGGCAATTGGGGGAGGTTCCTGATGTCTGGAACAGGCCAAACATCACTCCCATTTTCAGGAAGGACAAGAAAGAGGATTGCGAGAACTACAGGCTGGTCAGTCTTACCCTCTTTTCCCAGGAAGATTATGGAGCAAATCCTCTTAGAAGCCATTTCTAAAGAGATGAAAGATAAGAAGGTGATTGGGAGCAGCCAACGTGGTTTTAGCAAGGGCAAATCATGCCTGACCAATTTCATTGCTTTCTGTAATGAAGTGACTGGCGCTGTGGAAGAGCAGAAGGCAGTGGATGTTGTATACCTCGATTTTAGCAAGGCCTTTGATGCAGTCTCCTATAGTCTTATCTCTAAATTGTTGGGATATGGGCATGATAAGGTAGATGGAAAATTAGCTGGACTGCTGAGCTCAAAGAGTTGTGATTGGTGGTACAAAGCCCAGCTGGGGGCCAGTAACTAGTGGGGTCCCTCAGGGATCAGTACTGGGACCAATACTGTTATTTAATGTCTTCATTAACGATCTGGACAATGGGATGGAGTGCACTCTCAGCAAGTTTGTAGATGACACCAAATTGGGGGAGCAGTCAGTATGCTGGAGATCAGGGCTGCCATTCAGAGGGACCTGGACAGGCTGGAGAAATGGGATGACTGGAACCTCATGAAGCTCAACACAAACAGATCCAAAGTCCTGCATCTGGAATGAAATAACCCTATGCAACAATACAAGACAGAGGCCAACTGTCTGGGAAGCAGCTCCCCAAAAAAGGATCTGGGGGTCCTGATGGACAAGTTGACGATGTAAGCAGTGTGCGCTTGCAGCAGAGATGACTAACTGCATCTTGAGCTGTATTAGCAAAAGTGCAGCCAGCAGGTCCAGGGAAGTGATCCTTTCCCCTTATTCAGCACTTGTGAGACTGCATCTGCAGTACTGTGTCCAGTTTTGGGCTCCCCAGCACAAGAAGGATAGTGACACACTGGAACAAGCCTAGCAGAGGGCCACCAAGCTGGTCAGGGGCTGGAGAACATGACATCCAAGGAGAGGCTGAGAGAGCTAGGTCTGTTCAGCCTGGAGAAGAGAGAGATAAGGACTGGGAGATTACTTGCCAATTACCATCACAGGCAAAACAGACTCAACTTGGGGAAATTAATTGAATTTACTGTCAATTATCGTAACAGAGCAGGATAATGAGAAATAAGAACAAATCTAAAACCACCTTCCCCCCACCCCTCCCTTCTTCCAAGGCTCAGCTTCACTCCTGATTCTTCTATACCTCCCCCTCCCCTGCCAAGTGGCACAGGGTGGTGGGGAATGGGGGCTGCAGTCAGTTCATAACGTTTTGTCTCTGCAGCTCCTTTCTCCTCATGCTCTTCTCCTACTCCAGCATGGGGGTCCTCCCACGGGATATAGTCCTTCACGGACTTCTCCAATGTGGGTCTTTCCCACGGGCTGCAGTTCTTCGCAAACCGCTCCAGCATGGGTCCTTTCCAGGGGGTACAGTCCTTCAGGAGCAGACTGATCCTGCATGGATCCCCCACGGGGTCATAGGTCCTGCCAGAAAACCTGCTCCTACATGGGCTCCTCTCCACAGACCACAGTTCCTCCCAGGAGCCTGGTCCTGTGTGGATTCTCCCATGGGGTCAGAGCTTCCTTTAGGGCACATCCACTTGCTCTGGCATGGGGTCCTCCATGGGCTGCAGGTGGATCTCTGCTCTGCCGTAGCCCTCCACGGGCTGCAGGGGGACAACATGGTCTTTGCCATGGGCTTCAAAGGAATCTGTGCTCCAGTGCCTGGAGCACATCCTCTCCCTCCTTCTTCACTGCCCTTGGTATCTGTAGGGTTGTTTCTGTCACCTTTTCCTCACTCCCCTCTCTCATAGCTGCTGCTGTGCAGCACCTTTTACCCTGATATGTATCCTATCACAAGCACAGCTCACCAAGCATGAGGAGTATTTATGACACTCACAATGCCCTTCTGGAGGGAGGTCGTATCCAGGCAGCTCTGTGATTAGCTGAGGAAAGGGGAGACGGGGTGGGGTTTACTCCTCCCAGCTGCTCTTTTTCTTGGTCACGTGTAGTTGACGCGAGTCGTGTTTCCGTGCTGCACTTGCTACGTCATCGAGAATGTGAGGTGGTGAATGCAGCATCCAGTTTGGTCGGCCACAGTGGCAACTTTTATCTCCAAATTGCGTTTTCAGGTGGCATGGAAGACGCAACAGGTGAGTCACTGGGGAGAGGGTGTGCTGCTGCTCGCACCTCTCTCTCCACTGCGGCGGGACCACCTTGTGCGGCCTCTCTCTCTCGTCCCTTATTCCTGTATCATAAGGATTCCCGTCGGTGGTGAAGGTCGCGCCGGGCTGGACCGCTGCTGCCTCTGGAGCATGAACGTCCTAGACTGTCACGGTAGCGTGGAGGGGGGTGGGGCGCACCCGGAAGGGGCAGGGAGGTGGTGGTGTACGGTAGCCGGACTGCATCAATTCGTCCCCGTGCTCCAGACCGGGAGTGGCGTCTTGGGACACGCTACTCAGTGGGAACCGCAGGAGAGACGTTCCGCCATGCTGCGGAGTAGGTGACAACTGGATATGAGTAGGGAGAATAACAATAGCACACGGCAATCTTCTACAAGCCACCTGGAATCCTAGCTGTTGATCCCTTGGTCGCTTTCTCTCATCCACGCAGGCAGTGAGCTCTGCAGTACCTGCTGCCGAGGAGCTAGTGGCAGTCTACAGAGCAGAGCTTGAAAGCCTGATCCTGCTCAGGACACAAACACTCAGATTGCTTCTCTATATCCCTGCATTGTTCCTGATGCAGGCACTGAGAAAAGGCTAAGGCTAAACAAGAGAATGCAGTGGCTGCCACTTTCCAAACTCAACGCTGTGTTTAGGTGTCTACTTTTGGCAGTTCCACTTCTTTTCAGAGAGCCTCTCCCCAGGCTAGAAGAAAAAAAAAAAACCAAAAGAACAATTCAGGTTGGAAGGGGCTTCTGGAGGTGTCTAGTCCAACCTCCTGCTTAAAGTAGAGTCAACACCTAATTCAGACCAGCTTGCTCAGGGTTTTCTCTGGTCAGGGCTTAAAAACCTCCAAGACTGGAGACTGCACAACTTCTCAGGGCCCCTGTTCCACTGCTTGACTGTCCTCATGGTGAAAACCAGTTTCCTTATAGTCAGTGTGAACCTTGCTTGTTTCAATTTGTGCCTATTGTGTCATCTTCCCACTATGCAACACTGGAGAGCCTGGATCTGTCTTCTTGATAGCCTCCTATTAGGTGCCCCTGGAGCCTTCTCCTCCAGGCTGAACAAGCACAGTTCCCTCAGCCTCTCCTCATAGTGCAAGTACTCCATCGCCCTGACATCTTGGTGGCCCTCTGCTGATCCTCTTTATCAATTACTTTCTTGTATTGGGGTGCCCAAAATTTGATGCATCATTTTAGATGTGATCTAATGAGCACTGAGTAAAGGAGGATAATCACTTCCCCCAATCTACTAACTTATGGTCCTGGTAATATAGCCCAGGATACAGCTAACCACCTTTGCTGCCAGGGCACAGTTCTAGCTCATATTCAGCTTGCTGTTTTCCAAGATCCTTGGGTCCTTTTCAGCAGAGCTGCTCCCCAGCCAGTCTCCAGATGGTATTGATGCCAGGGGTTCTTCTTCCCTAGGTGCAGGACTTGACATTTTTCCTTGTTGAATGAAATTAAATTCCTGTTAGCCCATTTCTCCAACCTGTCTAGATCTCTGTGAAGGCAGTCCTGCCCTTGAGTGCATTTACTTCATCCTTCCAACTCCTGCAAACTTGTCAAGAGGAAGAGGCATCACCTCCTCCAGGTGTTTGATAAAGATTTTAAACAGGACAGGTCCCAGAATAGACCCCTGCAGTGCCCCACTTGTCACAGGCATCCCAGCAGACTACAACCCATTAACCACCACTCTGAGCTCAGTCATGCAACTAGTTTTTAAACCCATCTAGTTGTCTACCCATCCAGACTATAATATCCCATTTTGGATACAAGAATATTGGAGGATACAGTACTGAAAGCCCTGCTAAAGTCAAGGTAAATGGCATCCAATGCTCTCCCTTCATCCACAAGTCCTGACATTTTATCACAGAAGGCAATTAGCTTGTTCAGGCATGATAGTCCCTTGGTAAATGCATGCTGACTGTTCCAAATCACCACCTTCTTCATGTGCTAAAAAAACATGTTCCAAGAGGACTTTCTCTATGATTTTCTGAGGAACTGAAGTTCCCTGGGTTGAAACTTTGGGTTTGTTTGTTTGTTTTAAGATGAATGCAACATTTGTCCTTCTCTAGTCATCAGGGAATTCCCCTGAACTTCATGACTTTTCAAAGCTGATAAGAGAATAGCCTCACTATGAAACCAGACAGTTCTCTCAGCATACTTGGGTGCAGCCCATCTGGTCCCATGGATTTGCACAGATTAAGTTCCTTGAAATAACCCCTGATTCAATCCTCTTCCACTGCTGGTAGTTTTCCTTGAACCCTGTCTCTAAGCACAGAGGCCTGGGAGACCGCCAGTGAAGACTGAGGCCAAGAAGGCGTTGAGTACCTCAGCCTCATCTATGTCCACTGTCACTAGATCACCCATCCCATTCAGCAATAGTCCCACCTTCTCCTTGTTCAGTCTTTTACTAATAGTGGTAGTAGAAGCTCTTGTTGCCCTTGATCTGTGATCTGTAGACTTCCTCAAGTTGCTTAAACAAGGCTTTGTCTGCTTCCTTACCCTGTCTGTAAGACTCCTGCCACAATATCACACTTGTTACCCTCTGCTTTGATCTCGTTCATTTCCTGTTAGTTGTGAGGGTATTCTTTGGAAATTGAGACCAAATGTAAGCAAAGATATATATCTTGGAAAATAAAAACAAACTGGGCAACCAAATTAATTTCCTTTATGATATTTAATTTCTGATGAAATCATACAATCAAGAAGGCCAGACTTGATGATCTTAAAAGTAATTTCCAACCTTAGCAATTCTATGATTCTATGAAATATCATAAACCTGTCAGCTCATGGTAACTATTAGTTGTATGGGGAGCTATCTGTGGAGAAACAGGTTAAAGAATATTACATAATATTGCTATTTATTTTTCCCTGGATGGATATGCAGAGTTACTGGGGGGGGGGGGGGGGGGGGGAGAGTTCACTTCAAATTTTAGTGCCTTTTGTTAAATAATTCAAATAGCTTTGTGCTTTTTTTT
This sequence comes from Lycocorax pyrrhopterus obiensis, assembly GCA_014706295.1. NCBI lineage: Eukaryota > Metazoa > Chordata > Aves > Passeriformes > Paradisaeidae > Lycocorax > Lycocorax pyrrhopterus. The sequence continues at coordinate 8,914,247 of JACSVZ010000030.1, forward strand.
TAAATTTTACCATATTTTAGTTCAAAGTAAACAGTAACTATGCAACCATTTTGGCACTAGCAAGTCATTCATCCACTTCTGCTTTTACTTGGCCCTTTTTGCTTTAATACCAAAATAATTATAACGATTCTTCAGTGTGTTGACTACCTGTGCAAAATACTATAGTGCAACTAATAGGTCTTACTTAACAGGCCTTCACCAGTATCTGTAAGAAGTATTAAGGATTCCTCTATTATAATGAGCTACCAAGACTGAAGAATTTCTTACTTACATGCATAGCTATGTCTTGAAAAGTGTCAGACTTGGAGGTTAATGCAGATAGTTAGGAACCATCTGTAGTCAGGTTTTGAAAAATATTGTATTGTTCCTGTTTTAAGTTGGTTGATATTGACTAATAATTACCAACTCAAGAGCCAGCAGGCAGTAGAGACTGTCCTAGTGATAAGTTATCAAACCTGAAAAATAAACAAAAACCCATGAAACCTTTTACTTTAATTGTCATGCTTGTGCTTGGCATTAGGATGGGGATAAAAACTAAATAGATAGGACCAGCATTTCCCATATTTGGTGGTACAGGTCTACCAGTTTGCAGTATTGTTCTGGTTAACTAATTGAATAACCTGTGACCTGAAAGCCATCGGGCCTTTTCAGTGGTACACACTCTACAGTGCTCAGTAGTTCAATCAAGATGGGAAACATCCTGATTGCTTGTTAGGGAATTGCTGAATCTGGCAGCACCATAGAAACAAGTCTGACACAGCTCAATATCCCCAGATCCAACCAGTAGCAAGGCTGAAAATGTATTCCCAGTAGGTACACAAATACATATATAATATAGATATACATATGGCCAGCAACACAGAACAACACAGACAGAAACACTCAGCACTCAGACAAACAGCAACAATGGCCTCATCCTGTTCCCCTCTCTGACTGATCAGGATGAAGGTTCATTAGTGGGAAATATATATGTGAATGCAATGTGGATCCATCCAGTAACTGGATTTAGACATGCAGTCTATCTAGTATCTGGCCCCCGGATCCCCATGTCTCCCTAGTTGCTTGTACCTGGGCATATGAGCCTCCAGGGCTCATAGCCCCAGTCCAGTTGCTAGTACAGACCCCCTCTCACATGCACATGCTAGCTGGGCTTAGACACTTGATCTACATAGTAGCTGGCCCCTAGGTCCCCTTGGTCTCCCCAGCTGCCCCCCACAGAAACACACCCACACACGTAAATAAGTTTCTTATTCCCCTCCCAGACCCCACAGTCTTGTTGGCAGTTGTCTTGGACCCTCTGGTCCCTCCAGTAGCCAATTCCTCCAGGTGCTCCACCTTTAGAGACACATGCATACCAGGCTCCCAAGCCACGACCTTCTCCAATGTGGGTCCTTCCCATGGGCTGCAGTTCTTCACAAACTTCTCCATCTTGGATCTCCCATGGGGTCACAGGTCCTGCCAGAAAACCTGCTCTTGTGTGGGCTCCTCTCCACAGAGCCACAGGTCCTGCTAGGAGCCTATTCCTGTCTCAACTATCCATGGGCTGTAGCTTCCTACAGGGCACATCCTCCCCCTCCTTCCCTGACCTTGGTGTCTGCAGGGTTGTTTCTCCCTCATATTCTCACTCCTCTCTCTCCCAGCTGCTGTTGCACAGCCATTTTTTTACCCTTCCTCAAATATGTTATCACAGAGGCACTATCAACATTGCTGACTGGCTCAGCTTTTGCCAGCGGTGGGTCCATCTTGGAGCTGGCTGAAACTAACTAGCTCTGCCGGACATGGGGGCAGCTTCTGGTGTCTTGTCAGAAAAAACACCCCTGCATCCCCCCTCCACTACCAAAACCTCGCCATGTAAACCCAATACAATGTCAAATACACCTAAATATAAATTGTTACTGTTGGGGAGGGGATGTTAAAGTACAAATAGTAAATTGTGTTAAATTTATCTGGTAAGGAGAAAACTAAATTTGATTATTTTTAGACTAAATATATTAGTATGTTATTTTTTCATTTATTCTACTTAATGGAATATTTGAAGCATACTAGATTTTGATTACATTATAAAACCAACAAAAGAGAAGTTACAGTGAACTTTAAGCAAGCTTTTGCAAGAGGGAAGAATTTGGAGGCTTATTTAGGTGTTGTTTGATGGGTTTTTTTTGAAATTACACTGTCACGTAAACCATTTTTAACACTTTAATACTGGGAACAGTAATAAAGTGGTGAATCACAATTAAAAACTACTATATTCCACATAACTTGATAGTGATGATTTTGTTTAACAAGTAACAAAAGGTTTTAATCCTGATGTGTTTTCACTGCAAGTACACTTGCACGTGTGCTTTTTTAAGTGGGACAATGTCTTGTTGGGCAGGTGGAAACATGTAGAGTGGCTAGTTCTTAGCTACATATGTGCAAACTGACTATTCCCCGCACTACCACCCTTTGTAAGAGGATAAGGGTTTGAGTTAAGACTCTGAGAAGGTAGTTATAAATTTGGCTCCTTCTGTACCCAGCTACCAACTTCAACAAACCTTCTAGGAATTCAGTATCTACTTAACCCTCTTAAATTTGGTTGGGATTGGCCAAGAGACTCAGAAGTTAATAACTGAAGGGAGGTGGATGAACAGATGGTGAAATTCCATCTTGTTCTCCTAGGAAGTCAAAACACTTCCATTTACTCTTTGCAGCTTTTATTTATATTCTATATAAATAAAAATTATTAGTTTCAGAAAATCATACTGTATTTCTTTCTATATTGTAAGGATGCTTGCTCACCAGTAGTAAATGGTGATGTAAGTCAATAATTCAAACATTTATTTACTAAGCACACCCTCTATTAATGGTTCTTTCAAGTTTATAATCAAAATATTAGGTTAAAAAATGCTCATCCTCTTATTCTTGAGAATAAATCATTCTGACATTTGAAAAAAGTGTGCCCTAAATTTCTTTCAGGAGATATCAAAGCGAATTGTAAAGCTATAAGCCATAACAACAAATATGTGGAAGGAATCCTCCAGTAATTTCAGTGTTAGTGACTTCCCAAGGCAGTGTCTGAGTAGTTCATAGTCCTTAGCAGATTTTTCTTCCATGAATATATGTAGTTGCATTTGAACCTACAGGAACTTGGCTGCGGTAAGGAGTTTTGTAGCTTAACTACACATTGTGAAGAGGTGCTTCCTTTTGTTCTGAACCTCCTAGTTTCGTTCCATAGCCCCTAGTCTTAGGGGAGAGAGAACCGTTTTCTTCTCCATTCAGGATTTTATAGTTTTTCTTCATATTTTGCATATTTTTCACATTTCCCCAACCCTGAAAATTTCTATAGTTATAAAATATTTGTATCCAAGCAATTTGTGTATTTTGTTTTTACTTTTAGTGATTTGTGTAGTTACAGTACTAGACTGTTCCCTTTCCTGAGGCTTATCAAAAGACAATTGAACTGAACGTCTGCTGTTTATACCAGTGATGGCTAATTTGTGACCCACTGACTATATCTGACTCTACAGAAGAGTCAATCTAGCATTTCCTGCATCCCCAAGATTGGAAAATGGTTTGAGACCTTATAAAGATGTCGGCGATTGAATCATGAACCCAGACCGGCAGGGAATCTGAATCATTTATTCAAAGGAATGAGCTGGTTTTATACTCTTTTCTAAGGTACAGTATTTCCTTATATGGTAATCTTCACTATGTGACCTATCCCATGTTGCCACATCAGCAACACACTTTCTCAATATCCTTTTATGGGATGATCACTTGCTGCTCACCTGTCAGCTCCCGGTAGGCTCCTCTCCGTAGGGGTCTGCCGTGTGACACTTCCTTTCAGTCTTTCGCGGGGGGCACACCTCATCCCTGCACCCCTCCTTTTCTGTTCTAACAATATGTACCACGAACATCTTTCAACTTACCAAATTCAGGAAAATGTGTAACATAACATGCAGTTTTCTTACTATGAACAGTAAAATAATACATCTAATACAACAAGTGCGCACTAAGTAAAAATAAGCAAGGTAATATCATTAACTGCTTAAATACTTTACCATTTCACAGAAAAGAGTACTTCGAAAAAACATATCAGTTAATTTCTGCTTAAAAATAGCTTACAAATTATGATTATTATTTATCACAAAAAGCAATCATAACAATGCAGGGGGGTTACAAGGTGATCCGGTAAAAAAAGCAGTTTTTGAGATAGGGTCTAGGATTGTGGTAACATTTTGAATAACAAAAACAGAAGAGTTCTATGGACCAGCTGCAGGAAGGATATGCTTAGCTTGCAGCCATTCCCGCACAAGCTGGTGCAAAATGCTGCATGCTGCAGCTCCCCCACCCCCGAGGAAGGGGCAGGAGACGGGAGCCCGGCTGTAGCGGCTCGAGTCCGGCCGGTCACGTGGGTCCCGTTGGCTGCTCGGGTCCCGCAGCTGCGCAGGTCCCGCCGGCCTGTCTCTTCACCTCTCACATGCAGAGAGCCACTTGCGGCCCCTGCCATGCGCTGAGCAGAGCTGCGGCCCCGCCAGGTCTCAGCGCCGCTGATCCCGCCCATCCGCGGCGTGGGGGCGGCTGCAGCGCGGCTTTGCCATGTGCTCGCCGGCGCCACGCCCTCACAGCGCCGCACGCTCCCCCCTCGCCGCGTCTGCCGCTGCCGCTGCACTCTCACAGAAGGCAAATGGAGAGGGAACACGCTCCCCCGCCCCGGCTCCAGCCACTCGCCGTGACCTGGCTCCAGCTGATGCCGCATGGCGCAGTGCGGTGCGAGCTTTTCTACGGTACTGTCCGGGTTCCCTCCAGGGTCAAACGGGTCGGGGGACGAGGGGCCATCTTCTGGTTCTCCTCCCACAGCCCCGACAGACTTACGGTCGCTCGCTGGCGGTGCAGGAGGGGTCAGCACGTCTGCTGCGGTGGCACAAGCGTCTTTCTTTGTCCGGTCTCTGGGTGCTGCATGCGCCTTGAGCGCCTTGCACACTGTCCTCCCTGGGCACAAAAGCTTTGTCAGCGCTGCGTCGCCGCGTGTAGCTCGGTTCCACAACGCGTCTAAAGCGTCCCATGTCCGAGGATCAAAAATATTGGTCTTATCTAAAGTTGAATCACAGTTCTTTGCCCAGAACAAGAGTCTGTTCAAATCTGTAGACTCAACTGATACGCAGGAAAGACTCCACTACTTGGAATAGGTAGTAAAGTAGGTATGTTTATTCCAGCTGGGACGCATGGGAGATAATTCCTCCAAAGTCATGCGTGCCGACAGCTGCATTCAGCTTGGTATATATTGGGTTACAAACTCTATATTCATTAAGTTTCTCAATACGCCTATACATATTCGTTACCTAGCCCCGCCTAGCCTCGCTTCGTATTATAATGAGCCCAAAAGTCATTTACATTTGCATTGCGCTTGCGCAGTGTTGTCTGGTGGTCGTGGGCAGGGGTCTCCGGGATGAAGTAAGAGTCTTCCTCAGATGAAGTAAAGGAGTCTTCCTCCTTCTGAACTTTTCACCTTGCTTCCCTGCGCATGCTCTTTATGTCCTTGGCCCAAGTCTAAACTTTAAGGCTGGTTTAAGTTAGTTTTAGGTTCGAAAACAGGATTTTTGGTCAAGATTTCTTCCCTTTATCAATAGTCTTATATCTTCTTATTCTGCTTTGGTAGGCACAATAAGCGTTGAGCAAGCTGTATGCATTATTTGTAACAAATAGCTTCTTAGTAAATCATTTAACTTCTGCTTCTCTTTCTTCTCTCTGATTCAGTCCCCCCTTTTCTATAGAGTTAGTAAATTCTTTTACTAATACATAAATTATTTTTCTAATAATCTTTTACGATAAGTATCTCTTAATGCTTTTCTATGTGCATTTGACAGGGTAGTTAAAACTGATAGCTTCTTTAGCACTCTGTAGTTCTAAACAAGCAACATAATAGACAACACAAGGCAAGCACTCACTAAAATCAATAAAACAATTATGGGGTGACATAGTGTATTTAGAATGCCAGTTGCGATAGGTGACCACTCGAAAAGCACGTCCCACCAGTTATGACTTGCATCTTGTTTACTCTTTGCATGATTCTGCTTATTTCTTGTGTGTCATGATGGATGGTGACTAAGGTATTTTTCCCGTTTTTTCGGATTTCTTTTAAAATCTCAGTTAGGTCTTGATGCTTCACTAATTGCTTTATTAATGTGAGGTTCATCCCAATAGGTGTGGGTAGCAATTTATGGTATATGGTGTAGTCAGACCTTATCAATTGATGAGACACAACCGGTGCTAAATACGAAAAGTCACACCCAACAATCTTGGTAAAATTACAAATACAAAAATTAGAGTGATTCCTGGCAGCTGCATTTATATTACTGCCATCTATCATCATAAAAGTGCAGATAGTTCTTAAGCACACACAACTTTGACCAATATATACAAGTACAGTTTTCGGTGTAGTGTCTGGGTGGACCTCGAAGTGACAAATGCCCTGTTCCACATCAAGACATATGTCTTTGGCATCAAGTGTATTACTTTCACAAATAAATCCTTGTTCCTGTGTGATGCAAGATTCTAAATTTACCATTTGCTATTTTCTTTTACCAGCCGAGCCCATACTCTATGTTCAGAGGGATAAAAAACTGTTCCTTCATGGTTTAGTCCTAATGCAACAATAGGATGAATTACATAAACTGTGGCATTACGTATAGTGAGAACAAAGGCAGTCGCTATGTTAGTAATTGGATCATAAGTGAAATTTACCAAGGTTCACCAGGATTGGAGCTTTCTTTCTAACTTAGTAGCATTATTCCAAACAGCTTCTCGGATTTCAATAGGGAAAACATCTTCATTTCCTTCTCTTGTCATTAAGGAAGCTGTTGACTGCATCCATAATTGGGCTTGTATGCAGCTAAGGGCTAATGATACATTGTCTTGAGCTACACCAAGTGTGTTCAGTATCAGTCTGTGGTCCAGGTCGCTGGTCTTTGTGAAGTCTGGGAGTATTTTTGAGACTTGCCACTGGCCGTTTCCTAATGCTAATAGGGAGGATTGTAGGGGCTGTTTTAATTTGATCAGGTTGCCGTGGCCAATTTATTCATCAGTATCTCTGAATCAATTCCATTTAGGACTCCCAGTCCTGTTCCCAGCATGCCAGTCAGGTCTCTCCACATTCTGCCTTTGAAGGGTGTTTGCTTTTGCAGCCAGGCTATCCACCCTTCAAAGGATGTTTGTATTAAAGGGGAGCAGGCTGGCTGGATCTCAGAAATATTAATTTGCATTAGTAATTCTACACGCTTAAGAGACCACTCTGGATTAAACAGCAATAATTGCTGGCCTGTGTTCCTCACTACATAAGGGCCAATCTCATAAATCTTTGGTTCAGGCTTAAGTGGTGTGACCTGGGTTTGGATTTGAGTGCTGGCGTAGGTTGTAACAGGCCTAGCCATGGTGTTTATCTGGAATTTGAATGAGAGCCCATTGCTGTCTTGGGCTCAAAGACAAACTACTTTAACAGTCTGTACTAATGTAAAATTATACTAACAATCTACTTCACTGGAATGACTACAGATTTCATTATGTTTGTCTGTAGGAGTAGTTCAAACACTAATTTGGGTTGCTTTTTTATGAGTACTTCCATTAATTATTTGGCATCCTATTTTGATTTCTTCTCCTACAGTTCCCTGAAGTTGCCAAGTTTTTTGTTTTTCCCATTCTTGTTTTGTATACACTTGGTTTCTGTGCATGACCACGGTCAGTAGGTTTAAATCCTTTAAATCAGAATATTTTCCTATGAGTCCAGTAAACCGCATAAAGCCTTGGGACCATATGTCTTTTTTCTTATGAATAACTTCCCAACTTAAGGCTACAATTATGACTGTGAAAAAAACTATTTTCTGCATTATACTTGCGTGCCACCATAACATTTTTATTTTGTTCGGGTAAATTTCAATTTCAGTTCATCATCACCAGGGATCACTTTCCAAGGGGCTTCTGGAGCCTTCTTTACCCGAGTATGGTGAATCCAGGCACTCTGTTCTCTGATCTTAATCGCGGTGTATGTGGTAAGAAGTACTTGGAATGGTCCTTCCCACTGTGGTTCCAGAGTTTTTTCTGTAAGAGACTTAACATATACATAATCTCCAGGCTGAATGTCATGTACAGGACCATCCAAGCCTCGACTTTGGGTTCCAGCCACATGTTTTTCAATTTCTCTAAGCTGTTTATTTAGAGTAATCATATAAGTGGTTAACGTCTCCTCTCCAATTTGGGTAGATATTCCTTTCTGTACCCCATATGGTCTCCCATAAAGTATTTCAAAGGGACTTAGCTTTCCTTTAATTTTGGGCTTGGTCCGAATTTGTAACAATGCAAGTGGAAGAGATTGGGGACAGGGTAGGTTAGCTTCTTGCCCTAGTCTCACAATTTGCTGTTTAATCAAATGATTCATTTTCTCTACTTGACCACTTGACTGGGGGTGGTACGGAGTGTGGAGTTCCCAATCTATGCCTAAATGATGGCTAATTTGCTGTACCACCCTTGAAATAAAACGTGGTCCCCTGTCTGAAGATACTGTGGCTGGAACTCTGAAGTGCGGTATTATTTCTTGTAGTAACGCTTTGGTTACTTCCCGAGCTTTAGCAGTTCTAGTAGGAAAAGCTTCCAGCCATCCTGAAAAAGTATCTGTTAACACTAGCAAATATCGGTACTCCCCTTTTCTTGGAAGTTCCGTAAAATCAATTTGCCACTGCTGTCCAGGCCCACGGCCCCTTCCAATTTGACCCATTTTTGGTTTGGGGGTATTTTTGGGATTAGTCTGGAGGCAAAGATTACACTGTCGGGTTACCTGTACAACGGTTTCGTATAAATTTCTAGTGATAATTTTCCCAATTAAGTAGTTATATAAGGCATTTATTCTCTAATGCGTTTTCTGGTGCTCCTCTCCTACTAGTGACCATAGCAAATGGGAGGGAATAACCAATTTTCCTTCTGTGGTGATAGCCCATCCCTCTTGGTTAAATGTTCTCCCTTCATCTTTAATCAATTTCTTGTCCTTTTTGTTATATGTTGGCTTACCCTATAGGGAAAGTTGTCCATCTGGGATCAAGGCTCCAGTTGTTGTTACCTCACCTTTTGCTGCTTCTTTTGCCTCTCTGTCTGCTAGTTCATTTCCTTCTTCCAATTCTGAGCTCACTTTTTGATGTGCCTTTATGTGCATGATTGCTACCTTCTCAGGTAGCTGGACTGCTTCTAACAGTTGCATTATTTCTTGTGCATGTTTGATGTTTTTTTCCTGCGAATTTAACAGTCCTCTTTCTTTCTAAATGGCCCTGTGTGCATGTACAACCCCAAATGCATACCTTGAGTCTGTATAAATGTTTATTTTTTTTCCTTTTGCCATCTCTAAGGCACGGGTTAGGGTGATTATTTCAGTCTTTTGTGCAGAGGTGTTTGTTGGCAGGGGTCCGGATTCTATTACCTCCCGGCAGGTGGTAACTGCATACCCAGCATGCCGCTTTCTACTGATGATGTAGCTGCTCCCATCAGTAAACCAGGTCTCTGCATTGTCTAAAGGGGTATCCTTCAGATCCGGGCAGCTGGAGTAGGTGGCTTCGATGGTCTCCAGGCAATCGTGGCATACCGGTTCCCTTTGATTTCCACTGAGAAAGGAAGCTGGGTTGACAATGTTAGTTACCACTATTTCTACATCATCTTGTTCCACCATGATGGCTTGATATTTCAGGAACCTTTGTGGGGAGAGCCAGTGCCCACCTTTCACTTCCAGCACCGCGGACACCGTGTGGGACACCAGCACAGTCATTTTTTGACCCAAGGTGAATTTGTGTGCTTCTTGGATATTTAGCACGACTGCCGCAACGGCTCTGAGGCACCTAGGCCATCCTTTGGCTGCTGCATCTAGCTGCTTAGAGAAATAAGCAACTGCCCATCAGTATGGGCCCAGGTCCTGTGCTAGTATTCCTAAGGCAATCCCTTGTTTCTCGTGGGAAAATAGAAAGAATGGTTTGCTCACGTCTGGAAGTCTTAAAGCTGGAGCTGACATGAGGGCATTTTTTAGCTGATTGAAGGCCCGCGTGGCCTCCTTTGTCCACTGGAGATCTCTGCTTTCCTTTGTAATGAGCTCGTATAGCGGTTTCACGAGCAGCCCATAATTGTAGATCCATAAGCTGCACCATCCTGTCATCCCCAGAAAAGTCCGTAACTCTTTCACTGTCTGGGGTTTAGGGGTTTGGCATATCACTTCTTTGCGATCTTGCCCCAGAGTTCGTTGCCCGGCACTAACTTCATAGCTCAGGTAGATCACTTTCTGTTTCACCACCTGAGCCTTCTTCTTAGATACCCTGTACCCTTGGCCTCCCAGAAAGTTTAAGAGGCTTACTGTCCAAGCTACGCAAGCTTCTTCTGTCCGGGTAGCTATTAAAAGGTCATCTACGTACTGCAATAGCTTCCCTTCTCCTGGTGGGGCTTCCCAGGACTTTAGGTCTTTTGCAAGTTGTTCTCCAAACAGAGTGGGACTGTTTTTAAATCCTTAAGGCAACACTGTCCATGTGAGCTGAGTTTTGTGCCCACTCTTAGGGCTTTCCCATTCAAATGCAAAAATTTTCTGGCTGACTTCATGGAGAGGGGGGCAAAAGAAGGCATCCTTTAAATCTAAAACAGTAAACCAAGTTAGCTCTGGTGTTAAGCATGTTAACAGAGTGTAAGGATTCGCTACCACAGGATAGAGATCTTCAGTTATCTTGTTAACAGCCTGTAAATCCTGTACCACCCCGGTATGACCCATCAGGTTTACGGACAGGCAAGATAGGAGTGTTAAAATCAGACTGGCACTCTTTTAACAGTCCTAACTGTAAGAATTTTTCAATTACTGGGCTAATTCCTTCTTTGTTTTCTCTTTTGAGGGGGTATTGTTTAATTCTAACTGGTTGTTTTCCCTCGAGCTTAGTCTGTATTGGGGTTGCATTTTTGGCTCTCCCAGGTACATCTGTGGCCCAGACTCCTAGGAACACTTGACTCATTATCTCTTCTCTAATTTCCTCTGCAGAGCCTGTAGTTGTTAGTATTAGGCTCAGTATTTCTACATACTCTTGGTCATTTACCTCCAGAATAATTTCCCCATTCTTAAATGTAATGGTTGCTTGTAATTGTTCCAATAGATCTCTTCCTAAAAGTGCTTTTGGAGAATTGGGTAAATATAAAAACTTGTGAATACCCCATTGTTTCTCAAATTTATACTTTAATGGTTTGCAAAAATATGCTTTTTCAGATTGACCAGTTGCTCCTTGTACTACAATGTAGTCATCCCTCACAGGCATTAAAGCTTTATTTAAAACTGAATATGCTGCCCCCGTATCAACCAAAAATTCTGTTTCTTTTTCTTTTTCCCCTAGCTTCATTATAACCAGTGGATCTGCTAGGGTAGAATCCCCCGGTTCTCTTCAATCTTCTTTCATGTGTGCAACCACCCTCCCTCTTTCTTGGTTGCCTCTGTTCTGACGGTCTTCTTGTCTTTTTTCTGGGCACTCGTTTTTCCAATGACCGAATCTCTTGCAAATTGCGCACTGGTCTTTACCTAGCCGGGGTGGGCCCTGTCTGGGAGGTCCTTGTCTGGGGGGTCCCTGTCTAGGTCTTTCCCTATTTCTTTCTCTTACTACTGCTACTAATTTTTTCATCCCCTGCTTTTAACTTTCTTCTCGATTACTGAATACCCTCCAGGCTGCATCTAATAGAGTTTCCAGGTTCCTCCCCTCTGGCCCTTGAAGTTTTTGCAATTTACGTCTGATATCTCCTGTGGATTGCCCTAGAAACAAAGATACAAGCTGTTGTACCCTTACCTCGGTCTCAGGATCCAGCGACGTATTGCAGCGCATTGCGTCCCTCAGACGATCTAGGAATTTGGATGGTGACTCGGAAGGACCCTGTTTTACTGCATACAAATCTGACCAATTTAGGGTTTTGGGAATGGCCCTTTCTACCCCTTTTGCTATCCATTCTTGATAACTTTTTAATTTCTCTAATTCAGCTGTTCTATTCGGACTCCAGTGTGGTTCCTGGAGTGGGAAGTAATCTTTTACATCTAATTGTTGCGTTTTGTAATACTCCTCTGCCAAATCTTTTGCTGTTTTCAAAACTAACTGTTTCTCCGTTTCTGTTAGTCCACTTAATAGTAATTGTATATCTTCCCAATCTGGATTATGCTGTTTTATTATGAGTCTCAAGCGTTCAGCGGTACCCGCTGGATTACTTCGGTAATTTTTGGCAACTTTATACCACGCATCCAGGTCAGCAGTAGAGAAAGGTACTCTAATCAACATTGTATTCCCATCAGGTGCCACTGCCTCTTGCAGGGGTGCCATCAATACCTGCTTCCTGGTTCGGGATGAGACAGGACTGCCCAGGGGAGAGGGAGTTGGTGTTGGTGTTCCTTCCGAGTCCGCATCCTCTTCCCGTCTCCTAAGGGGAGGCTTAAGCAAATCGGTTAGTTCATCATCATCCCGTGCCACTGTCTGATAAACTTTGTCTGATCTTGTATACCTTTGACCTATACTACACGATGAACAACACCTCTTAATTCTTCCTCAGTCTTTTTATTTTCTTTTTCAAGAGCTAACACCATAGGATCACTGGGGGGTTTAATTCCACAATCTTTCTGCTATTCAAGATGGTTTTGGAGAGAGAAAAATGTGTCAGCGTAGGAAACTTTTTCCCATTTGCCCTCCCGTCTCAAAAATAACATTAGCTGTAACAAGGTATTATAATCTAAAGTTTCATTCAGTGGCCACTTTGCTCCATCTTCTAATTTATACAGTGGCCACCATTGGGTGCGATATTTTACAAGAGTTCTTTTCTGTGCCTTTAGTTCCTAATATTCCTTTCCAATGTGCCAAAACACAGCCAAGCAGGCTTGCTCTAGAGATTTCCTTACTCTGTTCAGTTCCCATCCTGTTCAGAGTTCGAGTTCACTCAAATACTGTGCCACCCACTCCGGGTCACCCATATAGTGTATTAGCCACTCTTTATAAATTTTTTTATACTCTCTGCCAGCCTTGCTTCGCCGCCACTTAAAACTTTCTTCGAAAACCTTTACTACCCTCTCCCAATCCTTTTCTAGCACACTACTATCTTCAGGAACGCGATGCTCTTAGCCACACAAAAATTTTAAAACAAAATGGTCCTTGCTTTCCTGGCACTCAGGGCACGGATCTCTGTCTGCTAAATAAGTAGAATCGTAATATCTCCAACTTCCACAAAATCTGCACTGAGCTAAAACCCACAGCTGGTGTGGGGCTGGAGTCTTCTTATGCCCACACACAAAGCAAGGAATCCCTTCTATCACCCGTGCAGGTAGGACAAAAGAATGGAAAGAGTCGGGGGCTATACTCTTACCATATAACTGTTGAGGGATAGAGGGGGGCAACGACTTCCCTCCCTGCTTAGCCACGGTTGTTTCTATCTCCTTCTCCTAGTTTTATCTCACTTCCACCCAAACCTTTCTTCACACTTTCTCACAGTTCTTTCTCAGTTTTCTTCCTGAACCTCCCAAACCTCAGGTACCAAATGCGATTTCCCACACACAAGCTTTAAAATCTCAGGCTCAAAATCAACTTCACTAGAGTGCCTCCGATAACACTGAGAGCATAAGCTGAGCCACCTGGCAGAGGAACGGTACCACTTTTTTCTTACAAATTTTACACTGTATTAATACTCACGCGACATGCCACCCTTTCGCTGAACGAAAAATTCTAGTGCATCCACAAAAACAAGTTATTCCATGTATTCTTTCAAAACCTAAATCCTCTGCTGCTGGTTGTTCCCAATCTAAGGCTACTAATTTTCTTGCAGAAGTTCTATATATTCCCTCTACAGGAACTCGTTCACCTCTTTTATCTATCCAATGTTCTATCGGATTTACAAATTCCCAAGAATCAAGACCAAACCACTGAGGGGGAGGAGTTCTTCTAACCCCTCGCCTGGCCACGATTCTAATTCTATTAGCACAAAAATCAATACCCTAGCAGCGCTCCAAACAAATGCTTCAATACAACGAACTCAAACAACACACGGCAACATACACATCTCTGATCTGCAAACAAACAGGCGAGCTAATATACAGCCACATACACATAAAAGCAGTCCAACAGCAACCAATATCCACACAGACATATAAGCAACCCAACAACATTCAAACCAGCTACTAGTAGCCAAAATATTTATAGCACTCACTTTTAATAACTTCAGGGTCCCGCTTATTTATTTTCCCCAATACAATCATCAACAAGTTCTGGCAGAAGCCCCCCCCGGAATCACCCAATCCGTTCTCCGGACCGGTGATTCCCCCTTCCCGGCTTCTGTAGCCGGCTGCCCTTCCCAGCTTCCGTAGCCGGCTGCTTGCAAGCTCTACCTTTACCTACACAGGGACTACGCTGTGCGCCAGACGTCTCTGCGCGTCTTACCAGCAGCCCTGGCCACGCGTACGACTTACAGGCACCCTAAATCCAGAACATACCGTTTATCCGCAGTCCCAGCAGGTTGCTGTCTGTCCCTGCAGTGAGCGAGCCGAGAGGCGGAGTTCCTCCAGGAAAGCCCCGGGGCGCGCCTAGGACGTCCGCTCCTCACTCGATCCTGCAGCCGGACAGAGTTCCTCCTGTCGCCCTGAGATTTGCAGTCTTTTGATGTTTTCATTTCTGTGATGGAGTTTCTCACGCACTTTCTGTAAACATAGTTATGTTTGGTTAACCGTTCCTTTTTGTTTTCATTCCTTCTCCTGAGGCGGAGAAGTTTGATGGACTTTTCGTCTGACCGGTGTGGTTGGAGAGGTGGTAACCTCATCCTCCAATCCACGGTCATTCGTAAGAACATATATATATGAAGTAAAATAAACAGCCTGGGATTTTTCCTGGCTTCTTTCTGTCCTGAACTAAGCTGGGTCTGCGTGGTTCTTTCGTGTCCAAGTACGACATCTGGTGGCCCGTACGGGGAAGTGCAGGCTCATAAGTCTTTGTCAGGTACAGATTCTTTCCCCTGGCTCAGCTAGGGCTTCGTGCCCAGGGCTTCGTGCCCAGGGCTTCTATAATGGTAATTTGTACGCGTTCCCCACGCGATACCTTGGCGTTGGAGGTTCTGGAGATAGTGTTGGAGAGAAAGGAAGTTTTAGTTTCCAGAGAGAATTTGGAGAATTTGTATTTCTGGGAAAAACGACAGGGTTTCTTCCCAGAGACTGGAAATGTTTTTCTAAAACAACTTGGGCCCGGATAGGGGATACTTTGATCGAGATGGTGGCTGAGGAGTGTAGTCTAGAAGTGGGCAATTTGTTGATCTCTTGGAAATGGGTTGATTCCATTATTCAAAGCCGTAAGAGTTCGTCGGGTACTGCTAGTTCTGTTGGCTCGCTCAGCCCTCCCGGGGACTTCTCCGAGCTGACTGAGGGAGAAGAGGAGGAGGAGTTCGGGTTTCGGACAGCGCCTGAGCCCTCCCCTCCCGCCCCAGGTCGCTGATATGGGGGATGGGTCCTCCCCGGAGGGCGCTCGGCCCGCTAGCCAGCTAATCTCGGATGATTGGCAGATGGCCGGGGACCTACCGGCCTCGGAGAGCCCCGGGGAGCCGGCGGTGCCGGCCTCGCCCCCCCCGCGCCCCGGGGGCGGCAGAGCGGGGAAGAATGCCCTTCTCCCTGCGCCTTCCCGGTGCTGGGTGGCGGGGGGGGAGCCGTTGGCCCGCCCCGCGGATCTGCTTCACTCTGCCTCTGTGACAATACAGTGCCCGCACCGTGGTGTGTCCACGAGATTCCCCCCCGGGGCAGCGGGCGTGCAGTTCGACCCGCCCTCTGCCGACGAGGCGGCAGCTGATTCGCCGTCGGGTTCAGCCGAGCCTGGCGCGGGGTCGGTTGCTGAGTCCGGCCCGGGGGGGGCGCGAGGCCTTGGTGACCGGGGATTTGATAGATTTGGCGGATTCGGCTCCGAGCGCCAGAGAGGCCGTTCGACCCCGCTCGGGGCAGGCGGTGTCTGCGATCGGATTCCGTGCCCCGGGCGGAACCCTTCTAGGCTCGATATCGGCCGCTTCCCCTCCCGAGCAGCTCGCGCCGCCCCGCCCGCCACCATCCGGGTCTTTGGCTGCGGCGCGGGGCCGCGCCGCGGTCGCACGGGCTGCGGCCCTTCCAGCGGTCAACCCCTCCCCGCGCAGGGGCGGGGGGGGCCCGACCGGGTCCCGCTCTGCCCTGTGTCTGGGGCCGTGGCCACCGCGGGATCTTCTATCCCGGCTGTAGCGGCGAGCGCCTCCGGGATCCCGTACGGCGCGGGCTCTGCTGGGGCTGGGATGAGCCGAGTGCTGGCTGGCACGGCTTCGCCCCCGCTGCATTCCACAGATGCCGGGGCTGCAGCGGGTGTAGATCCTGCGGTGTTTGTTTTTGGCGCAGGCGGTGAAGCAGCCGGGAAGCCGGTGCCTCCCCGGGATCTCAGATCTCGGGCTGGCGAGTCCTCTTCGACTGGCTTGTGGACTCTTCCGCCGTGTACGGTGACGGTCCGTCCCAGGGACCATGCGAGATTCTGGGAGGACGTGAAAGCGAAGGTTGAGGAAGTAGGCAATCGCGCTAAAGCACGTCGCCCCCTGATTTGTGGAGATAGACCCCTTAGCCCTGCTGCGGCTGGAGTGCCTGTGGAATCAGACGGTGTTCAGGTGCCTCCCGGCCCGGCGTCTGTCCCTGTCCCTGTGGAGACCGTGGGACGGGACGCAGCAGGTGCTGCAGTCTCACCGGGAGGTCTCCAGGCTTTCCCTGTTGTTCTGGGTGACACTCGAAACACCCATCTGGGTTTATCGTGGAAGGCCTTGATGGACCTCCGGGAGAAGGTTGGAAAATATGGTCTGGGGTCCGTTGAGGTTTTGCAAGTGCTTAGAGTTTTTAATGGTAGTCTACTAGTACCTTATGATGTCCGAAGTCTGGCTCGTGTTCTCTTTCAGCCTGTGGAATATGAGATCTTTGAATCGAAATGGAACCAGTTAGCAACTAAGGTACTAGCGCAGAATGCTGGGTTGGCTCAGCAGGATCCCAGATGTGGGATTGGAATTGATGTGCTGCTGGGTACAGGCAATTTTGCTCACGCTCGCAGGCAGGTTGCCTTGGACCGTATCGTGATCGACCAGTGCCAGGAGACGGGCATGGCGGCATTGGTTCAAACCATTGAGATGGCTGCTCCGAAGGAGTCGTTTGTGACTGTTGCACAAAGGGCTGGTGAATCCTTCTTGCAGTTTGCAGAGAGGCTAACTGCCTCTATGGAGAGGCAGGTGGAGGATCCGGCTGCAAGGACGCTGTTGCTTAAGCACCTTGCCAGGAATAATTGTAATGCTGAGTGTAGAAAGATCATTCAGGCACTTCCTGGTGATCCTTCTATATTGCAAATGGCTGAGGCCTGTGCAAAGGTAGACATGGCCGGTTCTATGGTGGCTGCCGTGGCCGCTGCCCCACAGTCGGCCTGGACAGGGCCGCAGGGCGGGTGGCGGAAGCAGGGGAGTGCTCAGGCCAGCAGGAAACCAGGAAGGAAGGTGCAGAAGGGCACGAATGTCTTGTTCTTCTGTGCTCGGTGTGGAAGGCCGAACCATGGTGCAAATGTCTGCAAGGCAGCAGTTCCTGTTACTGGTCAGCTTTCATCAAGCTCGGGAAATGGGGGGCAGAGCGCGCAGGGAGGACGCGCTCGGACACAAGTGTCTCTCCAAACCCCGGAGCCGATGCAGGTCTGCTTGGCCAGCTCGCAGCCAGCACCAGCAGCTCAGCAGGTGTTGATGTCTGCACAGCGGCAACGGTCGTCTTAGACTCTTGCGCAGTGCACAAAGTCCCCTTGGGTGCCTTTGGTCCCTTGGGCGATGGCATGAGTGCTCTCCTCATGGGGAGATCTAGCGCCACCATTCAGGGTATCATTGTGCATCTTGGACTTATTGATGCGGATTACACGCGACGAATTTATGCCATGGTTTCCACACCCACCCCCCCGGTCACAATTCCTGAAAAGACTCGGATTGCTCAACTTGTCCCTTTTAAGTCTTCTGTTCACAGGACAGAGTTGAGGTCACGAGGAGACGGCTGCTTTGGGTCCACTGGGCCGCCTCAAGTTCATTGGACCGCTGTCATGACCGAACAACGTCCTGAGATGTGGTGCACCCTGTCCGCCCCTGGTGCAACACCGCCAGAGGCCCGCCTCCGCGGGCTCCTTGACAGCGGCGCGGACGTCACGATTCTCTCCCTTGCCGTTTGGCCTCCGCAGTGGCCGTTGGATCTGGTGGGGGCACCTGTCACGGGACTGGGAGGGACGAAGCGCTGCTACGTGAGCCAGAAGCCTGTGGTGATAACGAACTAGGACAGACGGCCGTGGTTAGACCTCATGTCACTGAAACTGTTCTTAACCTCTGGGGGAGGGATGTTCTGGCTGCATGGGGGGTGCGCATCGGGACGGATTTTTAATGGGGGCCACTGTGCTGAAGGGCGCAGAGTGTCCTACGCCTCCTATACGGTGGCTGGTGGACACCTCCATCTGGGACAATCAGTGGCCCCTCCCTAAAGATAAACTAGTAGCCCTTCATGAATTGGTTCAGGAGCAATTGGACCACGGTCATCTGGAGCCTTCTACCAGTCCCTGGAACACTCCTGTCTTCTGCATCAAAAAGAAGTCTGGGAAATGGAGATTGTTACAAGACCTCCGGAAGGTGAATGCCATGATGGAAAGCATGTGGACGTTGCAGGCTGGTATGCTGTTGCCCACCATGCTTCCCGCAGGTTGGTCGATCCTCATCGTGGATCTGAAGGATTGTTTCTTTACAATTCCTTTGCATCCCGATGACAGACCGAAAATTGCTTTCACGGTGCCAGCGATTAACAATGCTAGTCCTGCACAGAGATATCAATGGAGGACTCTTCCCCAAGGGATGCGAAATTCGCCGGCCATATGCCAAATGTATGTGGCCAGAGCCTTGTCTGGAGTTCGCAGGCAGTTTCCTGATGCTCAGTTTTATCACTATATGGATGACATCTTGGTGGCTGCGTCCACCCAGGATGAGCTGCTGTGGATACAGCCTCAGTTGCTAGATGCTTTGCATTCTCACGGGCTGCAGGTGGCTCCAGAGAAGGTTCAGCAGCAACCTCCTTGGAAATATTTGGGGGTCAAAATTTTGGAACGAATGGTTCAACACAAGGAGGTGCAATTTGTGCATTCGGTGAAGATACTGAATGATGCCCAGAAATTGGTGGGTGTCGTCGCTTGGTTACGTCCGTATTTGGGACTGACCACAGTGCAGTTGTCTCCTTTATTTGATTTGTTGAAGGGAGACTCTGATTTGAAGTCGCCTCGCACATTGACCCCTGAGGCACGTCAGGTGCTGGAGGAGGTTCAGCGAGCTGTTTCTGCTCAACAAGTCTATCGCATTGATCCCTCCGTTGATGTCACTGTTTTCATCACCACTCCAGATTTGCATCCCACAGGCATCATTGGCCAATGGAGTGACAAATGGTCCGATCCCTTGCACGTCCTGGAATGGGTCTTCTTGCCCCATCGGCTGCAGAAGACGGCAACCCCAATGTTTGAGCTGATCGCTCGTTTGATAATCAAATGCTGGCAACGGTGTTTGCAATTGATGGGTGCAGACCCTGCAAAGATTGTACTACCGGTACAGTGGGAAGACTTTGACTGGAGCTTTGCAAACTGTGTTTCTCTGCAAAGTGCTCTGGAACATTTTTCAGGGCAGATTACGTATCATCTGCCTAGCCACAAGTTGCTGCAAGTGGCAAAACTCACAGAGATTTCTCTGAGGCCCAAACATAGTCAGGAGCCGGTGCACGGACCCTCTGTCTTTACTGACGGTTTGGGAAGAACCGGGAAGGCCATTGTTACTTGGAGGGATGGATCTCAGTGGCAGGTTCTGGAAGGTCATGAGGATGGCTCAGCCCAATTGGTTGAACTGAGGGCTGTTGTCATGGCATTTCAAAAATTTTCCCAGGAACCTTTCAATTTGGTCACGGATTCTGCCTATGTGGCCGACATAGCAAAGCGGTTGGGTTATTCAGTTTTGAAGGAGGTCAGCAATGCTGATTTGTTTCATTTGCTGAAGACCCTGTGGTGTGTCATTCAGGACCGGGTTCATCCGTATTATGTTCTGCATGTGAGGAGTCATACCAATTTGCCAGGGTTCATAGCGGAAGGTAACGCGAGGGCTGACAAGTTGGCTAACCCGGCGTGGGTAGCACCTCAGCCTGATACACTCGCGCAGGCCAAGGCATCGCATGGGTTTTTCCATCAGAACGCACATACCCTGCAGAAGCAGTTTCAGTTGATGCCAACTGAGACCCGTGACATTGTCGAGTCGTGCGACGACTGTCACGCGCTTGCTGCGCCTTTGCCGGCAGGGGTAAACCCCAGAGGCCTTAGGGCCTTGGATATTTGGCAGACTGATGTCACCCAAGTTGCCGAATTTGGCCGACTCAAGTATGTGCATGTCACGGTGGACACCTGCTCCTCTGCCATGTGGGCTTCTGCTCACGCTGGAGAAAAGGGCCGCGATGTCATTGCCCACTGGAGGCAGGCCTTTGCCGTTCTAGGCATACCTTCTGCTGTGAAGACCGACAATGGTCCTGCTTACGCCTCGAAAGAGGTGAGGCAGTTCCTGCAGTTGTGGGGTGTGTCACACAAGTTTGGTATTCCTCATTCTCCGACTGGTCAAGCTATTGTAGAATGTGGTCATGGTACTCTGAAGCGGGTTCTTCAAAAACAAAAACGGGGAATGCAGGGTGAAACCCCGCACAGTCGGTTGGCAAAAGCTTTGTATACCATCAATCACCTTACGGTACCGCAGAATTCTAATAATCCTGTCATTTTGAACCATCACCTCTCGTTACAGGCTTCGGACGAGGCACAGCAGCCTCGAGCGAAGGTTCAGGTGCGGAATTTAGTCACCAAACAGTGGGAAGGTCCCTATGACCTTATCGCTTCGGGGCGCGGGTATGCTTGTGTATCCACAGATACTGGGGTGCGCTGGGTACCTGCAAAGTGTGTTCGTCCTGACCTGCGACCACAGAGGCAAAATCCGGCCGACAGGCAAGGTGGAGACCGTGACCAAAGTGAAAGTCATCAAGCGGATGGAACATCGAGTGATGACTCAGATGCAGACGATGTGGGTGATCACTCCGATGGTCCTTCTACAAGCAGAGATTGAACATTGTTCACTTTTTTTTCTTTTTCTTTTTTAAACGGAAAAAGGGTGAGATGTCGCCCTGAGATTTGCAGTCTTTTGATGTTTTCATTTCTGTGATGGAGTTTCTCACGCACTTTCTGTAAACATAGTTATGTTTGGTTAACCGTTCCTTTTTGTTTTCATTCCTTCTCCTGAGGCGGAGAAGTTTGATGGACTTTTCGTCTGACCGGTGTGGTTGGAGAGGTGGTAACCTCATCCTCCAATCCACGGTCATTCCTTAGAACATATGTATATGAAGTAAAATAAACAGCCTGGGGTTTTTCCTGGCTTCTTTCTGTCCTGAACTAAGCTGGGTCTGCGTGGTTCTTTCGTGTCCAAGTACGACATTCCTCCTGCCTGGCTCGCCAAAATGATACGCAGGAAAGACTCCACTACTTGGAATAGGTAGTAAAGTAGGTATGTTTATTCCAGCTGGGACACATGGGAGATAATTCCTCCAAAGTCATGCGTGCCGACAGCTGCATTCAGCTTGGTATATATTGGGTTACAAACTCTATATTCATTAAGTTTCTCAATACGCCTATACATATTCGTTACCTAGCTCCGCCTAGCCTCGCTTCGTATTATAATGAGCCCAAAAGTCATTTACATTTGCATTGCGCTTGCGCAGTGTTGTCTGGTGGTCGTGGGCAGGGGTCTCCGGGATGAAGTAAGAGTCTTCCTCAGATGAAGTAAAGGAGTCTTCCTCCTTCTGAACTTTTCACCTTGCTTCCCTGCGCATGCTCTTTATGTCCTTGGCCCAAGTCTAAACTTTAAGGCTGGTTTAAGTTAGTTTTAGGTTCGAAAACAGGATTTTTGGTCAAGATTTCTTCCCTTTATCAATAGTCTTATATCTTCTCATTCTGCTTTGGTAGGCACAATAAGCGTTGAGCAAGCTGTATGCATTGTTTGTAACAAATAGCTTCTTAGTAAATCATTTAACTTCTGCTTCTCTTTCTTCTCTCTGATTCACAACTTTCCTGCCATGTTTCTTTAAAATCCATTTTAATGTCTCTGGGATGTTCTGTTCCTGGGATGCACCATCCCCCATTGTTCCTCGTAGCTCGCCTACAACTTGTAGGGATTAATCGCTGGCCAGCTTTCCTGCTTCTTTCAGCAGCACTTCAAGTCCCACGGGGCTCACCGATGGACGCACAGATAGGCGTATAATAAATTCCTCATACAGGGCACCATTTGTCGGCGACTGAATCACGAACCCAGACCGGCAGGGAATCTGAATTGTTTATTCCAAGGAATGAGCTGGTTTTATACTCTTTTCTAAGGCACAGTATTTCCTTATATGGTAATCTTCACTATGTGACCTATCCTGTGTTGCCACATCAGCAACACACTTTCTCAATGTCCTTTTATGGGATAATCACTCGCTGTTCACCCGTCTGTCAGCTCCCAGCAGGCTCCTCTCCGTAGGGGTCTGCCGTGTGACACTTCCTCCCCCCAGGGTCCGGTGGAGACAAGCCTCTCTGTGCTGCCACGTGCCTCTGCGGGCAGGTTTTACAGCTCACAACTCAATTCTATCTTATAATTCCCCATAAAAGACTGCAGAGAGTGGCTACCTAAACAACTTATCACACAATTGGAAGCATATGTTATGTGGCCAAAATGGGTGTCCCTCATGGCTAGGCATGCACCACCACATAGTTGAAATACATGCCTTCTAGTCATTTGGTAGGGGAATGGTTGGGATATTGTTATGCCAAGACGGTGTTGACTCAGAGAATTTCACTTTAAAAATATTTAGTTATTAATTCAGGTATTGAGAAACAAAGAAGACAATTAAATAAACACTTAGGGAAAACACCTTTCTTCTCCCTTCACCAGGCTCAACTTCAGTCCAGACACCTCTCTTCCCCCCTCCCTAGTCTTCACTGCCCTTATTTTTGCCATGCGTTACACTCAGTCCCTTCAATGAGGCAACAGACAGTGCAGGATGTTTGGAACAGTGCATAGTGTTTTTTCTTCCACTGCTCCTGGATTTTTATTAATTTCCTCTGCTCTGGCATGGGCTTATCTACAGGCTGCAGCCCATTTTGGGGGTATACCTGCTTTGTTGTGGATTATCCATGGGCTGTAGTCCCCTCAGAGACATACCACCTCCTCTGACATGGAACATCTTCTGAGAGTGTCTCCAGCTGTGTCCCCAATAATGTCACTTTCTGTCGCGTTGACCGCTGGCCACCTGGAGGCCTGTCAGGCGACTTGCTATGGTGTCCCAGGCAGGGGAAACCACTCGGTGCAAGACTGATTGGAATCCGCTCTCTAGGGAGCCTTCTGCCCTCAGCTCTCAGGGAGCGGGCTGCAGTCTGGGTGTTACCTAGCAACCGACGGAGGCAAAGGAGGAGAGAAGGGCTCTTCGTTGCAACCGTGTCCGCTTTATTCCTGCGGGGGAAGAAGCAACAAGACGAGCCCCGAGAAAGGCTGGGGGGCAGTTTTCAAACCGGGGAGACTCAGGGGTGGATCCAAGGGAAGAACCAATAGGGAATTGATGGGGAATGACAGAGAACCAATGGGGAATAACAAGGGGAGGAACTTACATAGGCAAGCCAATGGGGTTTACAATAGAGATGAACTTTCTAGAACATAATTAACTAAGCAATGAGATACATAAATATGCAAAAGGAACTTAACCAATTGAGAACTGAGGAACAAAGAACTAGCTAGAACAGTGGGAGGAGATGCCTCTAAGGGTGACACCCAGGGGGAGGAACCCTCAGGCCTCGGTGCCGCCCTCAGAACCACTGTCATGAGTGGGGAAGTCAATCCACTGAATGCCTTTAGACCTGTCCAGGGGCTGAGTCACCGCAACAACTTTCCTCGTGTCTCTTTCTGTTTTTCCTCACCAGCCGTCACATGTCCCCTCCTGTGTATCCTGTCCCTAGCTGCTACCACCCTTTGTTAAATATGTTTGTGCAGGGGTGTCATGTTGAAGTTTTGCTATGTGGTGGGTTGTTTTCATCAGTTGCTGTGCTAGCTAGTTGTAACCAGCTGTGACTAGAACAGGACAGTTCATGGCCTATGCATTCACAGATCAATCTTGCAGACCCATTCCACCAAAAACCTGCCATT
This sequence comes from Lycocorax pyrrhopterus obiensis, assembly GCA_014706295.1. NCBI lineage: Eukaryota > Metazoa > Chordata > Aves > Passeriformes > Paradisaeidae > Lycocorax > Lycocorax pyrrhopterus. The sequence continues at coordinate 8,938,514 of JACSVZ010000030.1, forward strand.
TATGCTAAGTATAGATATACTGCAAGCACTTCAAGGGAATCTTTGTTGCCAGCTGTTGCTGAAAGGTGAAGTGTCACTGAACCAAAAAGGGAAAATCAGACAATGTATCAAACTAAACCTTTCAAAAATATAATCTTGTTATTGACTTAGCTGCATTACACATATTTAATAACCTGAAGTATTAATGCATTTTGCTGAATGTTGCATGTGCCTAGCACATAATATATATGTCCCAAACAAAGGTTTTTACTTTACAAATGCTCATGTGTAAGATCTAGACTTTAATATTGCTTGGAGAATTAAATTAAAATAGCCTAGTGATGCCTTAAGGAGCCTGGAAATAAAACAACACACTTTTGAGATACTATTATTATAGGAGGTAATATAAAGGTTGGTCTTTATTGGAGGCCTCCAGGGGCAGATATGGAAAATGTCCAAAAAATGACCCCTACTCACGGGGTGAATACCATTTTTTAAGTTTAGCAAATTAGCATAATTGACAAAAATCACCACTTAGAGACATAAGAGGTGAGGTAATTTCCCCCTCTCTAAATCCTTCCCCCTCAGATGGAAACTGAACTTTGTTCATGAAAATGTGTCTTGAAGAGCTGATTTTCAACCTTGGTTTCTAAGGAGAACCAAGATAGCATAGGGGTCTTGGAATGTTTTGTCTTTCTGCCTAGGAAAATACTGAAGCTAAGTTACAATAATAGACTACAGAGCTACAAATATATGTGTAAAGAATACAGAGACTATATAAAAGAAAAAAAGGCAAAAATCAACACAGCATCACTAGGATGCTTTGTTCCTTAACAACAACATTAATGTAGTAGTTTACTATCTCTAATTCACGTGCTTTAAGCAACACATTCACAAAAGTAATTCACACATACATACACTGGATTCCCCAGTAGCTGGGCTTAGACAGTCTATCCAGTAGCAGGCCCCTGGATCCCCCCCAGTCTCCCCAGTTTCCTTCCACAGAAACACACATGTAAATTAGTCTCTTATTCCATCCCCAGACCCCACAGTCTCTTCGGCAGTGTTATGGATCTAGTGAGACCTTTAGACAAGCCCTGCCTTAGGCTCAGATTTTTGGCAGCAGCTCTACTCTAGGTGACCTGCACCTAAATTGCTCTGGCTCACACGTTCTTAAGAATGGCCGATTAGGTCTATTATAAAATGAGTTATTTATTGAATAGACAGGAGGTAACAGACAGAAGGCTTTAAACAGTTACTTACTACACAGCATAAAACAAAAGAACTACTAGTAGATTACATAAAACAGTGCATGACATTAAGATACCTATATTAAAGCTAGCAAAGAAATAGTATAGATTAGGAGTCAATGCAACTTACCACCAAATTGACGATAGTGTACATAGAGTCCTTTCACTTAACCCCTGGGAGAGTAACCACAAAAGTCACGTCACAACTTTGGGAAGAAAACTCCACTCATTTCAGGGAATGTGCAGAAGATTTCTGCTTTGTGAAAGTATCGTGTATCTTTTATAGTTTGTAAAGTGAAGTGTCTGTCAGTCAAAAATTCCAGCTTATCTTTCCACATCTTGCTTCCTCAGCAAGATGTTTACTGTCAGCAGAAAGCATCAATTCCATGGCGCCGAAATAACTCACTACAAGGCAAACTGTCCTGAGTTACTCCACCAAGGCTCATGTGAGGCTCATGTGAGAGCAAGATGCCCTGAGTTATTGTACCAGCTAACAAGCAACGGACAAGCTCTCCTGTGGCGGGGGAAGATGCCCTGCTACAGGCAGTTGGCTTGGACCCCCTGGTACCTCTGATACCCAGTTCCTCCAGGTGCCTCACCCTTAGAGACGCATGCATACCCAGCTCCCAAGCCACTTCACCTGCTTGCTGTCTATTCTGATTTGATAGTTGCTAGCAATCATGCACTGACTTACATACCCTCACTCACTCCAGTTGCTGGCACCACGGACACATGGCCTGTGATCCCCACTGCAGCTGGTGACACTTAAATCTTTGTACACACACACACACACATACACACACACACACACACAGAGTTATGAATGCATGTGGAGGTTTAAATAAGTCCCTGCCTTTTGCCCAGGCCTCCAGCAGCAGGCATTAGCTTTATTGAGGCGGCCAGCACCCCAAAACCCACTCTCGTTTGCAAGTTCTTTAATAATGGCTGATTCGGTCTATTATAGAATGAATTACTTATTTGATAGACACAAAACTAACAGACATAAGATTTAAGACAGACTATTGTCACTGCCCTGGGAGATGGGTCGGCCTCGGGGGGTATTCGTCCCTGCCCCGGAGGCAACAGTGACCTTCCCGCAGTGGCACTGAGAAGTATCACTTCCCGGCGGCCGCTTGGAACGGGCTGCGCTGGCTCGGTATCAGCAGGCGTACCCAAAGTGAGGGGACCAGGTGGTCTCAGCCTCTCAGGAATTCCGGGGGCGAAAGAGGCAAGGGAGAGGACCAGTCCATGAAAACCTTCCAAGGTTTATTTGCCCCGAAAGCGAGGGGGATGAACTGGCCAATGAAACCAGGGGCGCCGAGATTTTCAACAGGGGTGGCACCGAACAAATAACCAATAGAAAGTAAGCTCAGAGCAGAGTCCCGGGGACACAGAACCAATGGCTAGGTTACAGAGGAGGGAATTTACAGAACAAACCTATTAACAACCGAACCTATCAGAACTTTCTGGAGAAGTGGTACGGGCTCAGAACCGGGTCTTGTCCATGGACTGGTCCTCGCTCTCCGAGTCGTCCGCCCATTGGGCAGGCATGCCGTGACAGACAGCGGGCGGACCCCGAGTGGTCCGAGGCACCCCAACAGACTATTACTACACAGGAATAAGACAAAACCAGACAACTATTATTACACGCGGGTTTCAAGGTACCATTAATTTTACAGCTAGTGAAGAAATAATATAACTTAGGATCCAATGTTTCTTACAATCCAATTCCTGATGGAGCACACATCGAAATCCTTTCCCTCAATTTCCGGAGAAGTAACCACGGAATTTGCGTCCAAACTCCGGGAAGAAGTCTTGCACGCTTTCAGGGCGTGTGTGTGTAGAAGGCTTCTGCCTCTGTGATAATTTTATGGGCTTTTATAGACATAAGAACCGTGTCATTTGGTCAAGAATATTTATTTTTCTTTTCTCTTCTCACATTTGCTCTCCAGTATAAGATGTTGATTCTTAGCTGGGGGCCTCAGCCCTTTTGGTGCTAGAGTTGACCCCATGCTGGGCCTGTGACCCACCTGGGTTATCTCCTGCATGTGCACCAACCATCTGTGGTGGAGAGGAGGTAGACACATCCTGCCACACACACACAGAGAATTGAGAGTCCCTCACCCAGGAAATTAGTTAGAAATGGAATTTAATGACAAGACAGTACAGGTTGTGTTGGTATATTGTGTCTAGCTGAGATGGAGCTCATTTCCCCATAGCAGCCCTCATAGTGTCATGCTTTACATTGGTAGCTGGAAAGGTGTTGATAATGATGCCTTAAGAGGCCTCTTAGAAACAGAGACTAGACAGGAGTAAGGGAATAAATGTAGGTATTTATTTGAAAGGCCTTCAAAGGTACACCCTGGGGAGGCAGAGGCTATTGCCAAGATGGACCCCAAGATGGACCCCAAGATGGACGACAGGTCACGAGTTCTTCACACTTTTATAGGTTTGATTCATTTGCATATCAGGGTTAATTCTCCAATTAAAGCTTCAATTTAATGATGTAATTCCCCTCAGCTTACCCCCCCCCCCTTAGAGGCTCTTTGGTTTATACTTTTTGGGCCTAGGATGGTCTAGGTGTCCTTGAAGAGCAGGCCCAGAGGGGCTTTGTTATGTCTACCTAGCATGAGAGGGCAGAAATTAACTAACAGGCTACAAGAAACTTCAGAGTTACACACTAAGCAGTACAGTGATTTGAAAAATATGGAAGTTAAAACCTAAGGCATCATTTCCCCCCCTTTAGAGGCTTGACAAGGACTCTACCTTGTCGAGACTCTATTCTAAATATTCTAAATATCTACTAATAATGTGTCTAACATTAGTATATATCTATAAACAAGAATTATAATCACAATCATTATAAACAATCTTTAATCCAGGGTCAGTTTGGTAACCATGAAACCAGGGTGCGGAAGATACAATCAGCTTTGAATGTTATCCAATGTAAGATCGAAGTTAGTTCTCAAATTGTAAACAAATTTTGTCGATCCTTCCACTTCAGTTTACATGTCAATTATTAGTTTTGTATCCAAATGAATGTCTTTGGATATACTTTGGACTAGAATCATATGCAAAATTTGGTTCCAAACCTGAGTCAGGGTTACCAACTGTGTAGATAATAAGCAAAGGAAAATAATTTAAACTACATCAACTCCGTTTGTATCAGTCTCTGTTTTCTCAGTTGTTTCAGGAGCAGAAGCTTTCTTAACTCTGGAGTAGTGAATCCAGGGTCCTTTGCCAGCAACTTTTACTGCGGTGAGGGTGGTCAGCAAAATCTGGAATGGTCCTCTCCACTTGGCCTGTAGAGGGTCACTGTCCCACCACTTGACATAGACCCAGTCTCCAGGCTGGAAGGGATGTGCAGGTGTGTCCAGTCCTATGGGTCTGGATAACACGATGTAATTCTGGAGCTTCTGCAAAGTAGAACCTAAAGCCATTAGATATTTCTGTAAATCAAGTTTTCCCCTCATGTGAATTTCACCTGGAACATGTGGAATTTGATATGGCCTGCCATACAATATTTCATAGGGACTGATGTTATCCCTCCGCCTCGGTTGTATGCGGATCCTCAGTAAAGCTATAGGCAGGGCTTGAACCTACGTCATGGATGTCTCTTGACAAATTTTGCTAATTTGTGCCTTAAGGGTCCCATTCATGCATTTCACCTTACCGCTTGCTTGGGGTCTGTAAGGTGTGTGCAGATCCCAAGCAATTCCCAAAATCCGGCTAACTTCTTGAATCACATTTGCAACAAAATGCGGTCCTCTATCCGAGGACATGCCCAAAGGAACCCCAAACCTTGGTGTTATATAATTAAGCAAAACTTTCACCACCTCTTTGGCTGTGTTAGTGTGACAGGGGTAAGCTTCAGGCCATCCACTGAAGGTGTCAACCAATACCAGTATGTACCTGTATCCTTCTTTGCGTGGTAACTCAGCAAAATCTATTTGCCAATAATCTCCAGGAAGATCCCCTGCCTTTGTTACTCCTAACACAACTTTTTTCCTTATATCAGGATTGTTTTTGCAGCAGATTTCACACTTGCTCACTACTGATTGTACAATATCTGTCATTCCCTTTCCTATTACTACCTTTTTTCAGATGTTTCAGAAGCTTTTCAACCCCGAAATGTGTGCTTTCATGTTCTCTTTGAGCTAGCTCTCAAAGAATTAGAGGTGGGACTACAACCTGATTTGCAGGTGTAACAGCCCATCCATTTTCTGTGATCTCAGCCTTAAGAAACTTAATTAACTTGTGGTCTGCCTGATCATATTTTGGGGTGAACCCTGACAAATCATTCTCTTTCTGTGGAATTATTGCAAGAATACCTTTTTCTGCAGCCCTTCTTGCTGTTTCATCAGCAAAGTGATTTCCCAATTCTGGAGTGGTGTTCCCTTTCTGGTGACCCCTACAATGCATGATAGCTACTTCTGTGGGGTTTTTGATGCTCTCTAAGAGGGCAAGGATTTGTTCAGCGTGTTTGATCTGGTTACCTTGAGCATTCAACAGTCCTCTCTCCTTCCAGATGGCTCCACGGGCATGGACAACACTAAATGCATATTTAGAGTCCGTCCGTATATTTACCTTCTTTCCTTAGCTCAGGTCTAAGGCCCTCATCAGTGCAATCCGTTCAGCTTTCTGCGATGACACATCCGCTGGCAGGGCCTTCGCCTTGATCACCTTGTCCTGGGTTGTTACTGCATAACCTGTCATCCGCTTACCATTTTTCATGAAGCTCTTCCCGTCTATAAACAGCTCCCTAATACTGTCCCTGCCCGGCTCCGTGGGGTCCCGTGTGTCCCCGCGGACGCATGAGCAGGTTCAGTATTATGGTCGGTAGCAAAGAGTCGGAAAGGGTACTTGCATACCTTCTGGCAGCAGCATTTATTGCTTCTACACTGTCGAAGGTAGCAGGGGCAAATATGAACATGATCCCGAAAATCACAGTTTTATCCAGGGGAGGGGAAAAGGCGGCATTAGGGAATGGGGACCAATGGGGAAGCTCTGGGGGAGTGATGAGGGGTAGAGGCTAGCAACCAACCGGGGAATTCAAACTTGGATAGATTAACATAACAGAACAATGCATCCTGGGAGAAGCCTTTTTGGTCACCCTAACATAATGTATGTTCACCGGCTACCACAATTTCTCCTTTCTGTATTAAAAAGGCCTCTCCCAGGGATCCTAAAACCCAACATCCCAAACAACCAAACATACACAAAACAACAAAATTATCAGAAGCACCCACAACCCTATGTCCCAACAAGTCCTCAAATCTTTCAGAGGATTTTTCTGTCTGGATGCTGGAATGGATGCTCCCACGGGCGGTGGTGAGGTTGAAGCAGCACAGTTCTTTTTGGGCTGTGGCAAAGTCCAAGCATTCATTGCTGGTGGTACCAGGAGCATCCAGAGGACAGCAGTGATAGGTGTTGGGTGCTGGGCATCGGGGTGGTGAATGTGGGCACAGGCTCTGGCAGTTGCTTCTGTTGGCGTTTCAAACAAAGTTAAAAATTTGCAATTTCAAGTGGGGGGTCCTTCCCTTCCCCCCTTCTCTTACTTCAAGGTCTGGGGAAAGGGGAATGGTATAACAAGTAGTAAATAAAGAGGGGTGCAAGTTAACAGAAAACTTTTCAATAGGAGTATTGGGGAGTGTGGTTGTTGGAAAGGCAAAACAGAGGGGTGATGGTAGGGAATATTAACTGTTGGGAAAACAACAGAAGGGGTAAGATCTGGGGAGACACCACAGGTGTCTTGACTTATCCGTTCGAAGTCTTGTTTGCAGTTCTGGTTACAGGACGGTGTGTCTGTTTCTGTGGTGGACATCAGTGCTGCCTTGCGTCTCTCCGTTTCCAGGCAACGGTGGTCTGGTCTTTTGACTGCGTCCTGTTCGTCTTGGTTGGTGTTGTGTCTGCAGCAACGGTGTTTGCTGGGCTGGTGCAGGGTTTGTTTTTCTTTGGCAGCTTCCAGGTCTCATCTGTGACTTTTGGCTTCTTCACCCCATTCCTTTGGTCTTCATACTTAGCACCAGAATGTGAGACGTCACTATTCTGTTTCTTTGGCTGCTGTTCTGCATTCTCCAGCTGCACCTGCCAGCTGGTCAGGTCCACTGCCTCCCCCATGATGTTCTCGCAGCTCACTGGGAACAGTCGGGGTCCTACGGCTCGTTTCCTGCGACCCCCCCTCTTTTTCTGCTTCTTCTGCAGCACGGGGGCGGGGAATGCAGGCAGGGCCGGGGCCGACGTGAAAGACACCATGCGGGCAGGGCTCTCGCAGCCGGAGTCGCAGAGCGGCGGCGGCCGCAGCTTAGTAGCCTCAGGGCATTCGCATAGCAGCGACGGAGCCGGCGGGGGGGAAGAGGCATGGTTCAGCAGCGCTGCGATAGTCAAGGAACGGCCGGAGAGGGCCGGTGCAGATGGGGCAGAGCGTCCTCGCAGGAGCTGTTTCCAGCCTGCTGCCACAGCGGGGGGAGGTAAGTCTACTCGGTTGAAAACAAGAATGAACTGTCCCTTTAACTCCCGGGCCACGTGAGCGGCCGAGGCGAGCCGCAGCAAGCGGCCGCGCGGGGTCCGGTCCCGGGCTAGCAGCGTGGCTGGCTTGGGCGTGCCCCCGCCTTGGCGGGGGGGGCAGCCAGGCATGAGCCGGCTGGGGGTCGCGGGCAGGCTCGGGCTTGGTGGCAGCCGCGAAGGGGAAGAAAAGCGGCTGGGCTTTTGGGGGGGGATAGAGCAGGACAATATCGGGTTTCTCTAGCACGTGGTACAGCTGCTGCCGCTTCTCTGGGCTCTGCCTGAAAGGCGCTAGATCTCCTGTGTCCCTTTTGTCCTAGGGCTGTCTAAAGCACCTTAGGGAGTCTTTGAACGCCGCTTTTTTCTGCAGCTGCGGCTCCTCGGGGCTTATGTCAAAACTCCCGCGGGGCCGCCGGGGAAGGTCCGGCTCGGGGCTGCAGCCGCTGCCGCGCTATAGTTCTAGGGCGCTCTCGGGTAGCGACTCCGGCAGCTCTTTCTGAGCTCGGTGCCGGCGCCGCTCTGAGGCTTTGGCTCGGGGCTTTTCCAGCCGCAGCCGGAAACCGCTGGGGTCGTGGCGCTGGGGGGGCCCCGCGGGCTCTGCGGGGGGGTCATTGCCGCTTCGCTCGCGGCTTCTGCTGAGGCTGCTGGGGCTACTGGGGCTTGAATCCGGCTCGGCTGGGGCGCAGAGCCGACGCTTAGGAGCAGGCTGAGCCTGGCAGGAGCGGCTGGTCCGGCACAGGGCTTGAAGCAGGCGGGCGCGGGCGCGAACGCTTCGTAACCTCTCTTTACAAAGCAGGTGCGGGCGCTGCGTTCGTGCAGCAGCTCTTGCAGCGCCTTGCGCTCTACCGCGCCTAGCTGCAGCCTTACTATGGCTGTGGTGCAAAGGGAATGAAAACAGGGCAGCGCACGCGGAGGTACTGCTGTCCCCGAGCATCCTGGAGTCTTTCCGGTTGCTACCACCCCCCCCCCACTCTCGGTCTCGGCAGCGTGGGAACGCGAGGTGGGTTGGTTTTCACGGGCAAGGCTGCCGATGGAGGGCACAGGGACACAGGAGGGAGAGGCAGAGTCCGCAGCTGGGAGGGACCCCCGCCGAAGGGGGAAGGGCGCGATGCAATACGTATCGACGCGTGGGGGGGACCAGGGATGGAAGAGGGACTGCGCGCGGTGATGTAAGCGGGAGCAGGTGGGGGGGGGGGGGCAGGGGACGGAGGGGGAGCTGAGCGCGGGCGAAAAGCCCGCCGCTGCTGCAGCTTCCATGTGGCCTCCGCCATGTTGTGTGGCTAGAGGAGTGGAGGCAGGAGAATTAAAAATTGGAGTAACAGCTGAGTTTGAGGGACCGGCCACGCTGCCGTCGTCTGGGAGCAAATTTAAAGTGGGAAAAAAACGGGGGAAATAGGTACAGGGGAGAGGTTGGGGCAGGACCCGGGATGGCTTGGCCATCACCACCCTGGGCAGGGAACAAAGGAAATAGAGAGAAGGCAGGCAGACGATAGCAAGCCTGTGCACTAGCGCAGGATCTTTCTCCCGGTTTCCCTTGAATCAGGGCAGAGGGATCAGGGATGCAGGGATAGGGAAGCGGTAAAGGGTTTTTTAAACTGGGGTTAACATTTCCCGACCGTTTCACAAGACTATCAATAGCTTTTGCTAGCTTACAAAGCAAATACCCTTTTCCCAACATAAACAACCATCGCAAAAGCGTTTTAAATACTCAACTAACCACTGCTTAACCACTGAACAAAATGTTTTAAACCTTCCCTGGTATAACGATACTTCTCACGAACAATGAAATAAATGAATTAACAAGCTAAAAATTTTAGCAACAAAGTATTGAACATTTATTAGTAGAACAAAGGCAAATACAGCGCTGGGCGCTTAGCAATCAGCCAGAGGCGCAATCTTATTCACTTTTTTGTGAGCTTAAGTATCCTCTCAAACTGTTACATATTCATTAAGCTTAAAAGATAATTTACACTTCACTTCAACCTCTTTGCACCCCTCTCCCGCCAGCAAGGCGCCTCTCCGGTCCTCTGGATCTTGAAGGATTGAAGGCAGGAATCCCCTTCTCAGTTGTAACTCTTTATTCGACAGTTTCTTTGGGAGGTGTGAGCTCTTAGTGAGATAACAGACTTCCTGGGATGTATGCGGTTTATCTTCTTTGTTTCTTTAAGATGTCTTGATCCCGGGCTCTGCGGTTTATCAACTTAAAGAACGTTTATCACTATGTATTCACTACTACGTTTCTCAGTTTATTACAACTATTTCGAAGTTACAATTCACTCTAACCTTGTTTCTACTATATTTTACCTTAACATTATTTCTACCTAGTACATTATTACTTGTAAATGTTATCCTATTATATACAAAAGCCAACATTTATCATCCACTCATTTTTCACAAACAAGAACTCAGAACTGGGAGAAAAACTTCCCACAGGAGACGAGAGAACTCCACCCCCATCTCCCTCTCTTCCCAAACCTCAAGATAAAAGGAAATTAACAGAAAAGGATACAAAAGTGACCCATATTACCTTAGAGGGCCAAATAAAAGTCTTGAGGTTGGTCCACCGACTCAGACCGATCTTCTCTTCTCCTGAGAAGGTGTGCTGGTTTGGCCAAATTTGGAGGAAAATATCCTCTGATAGAAGGCAGGTTACAACCACCCCTCCCCCACCAGGTTCGGGAAAAAAAAAGAAATTTTCCTCGGAGGAAAGTGAAAGAGATAAAAAACTATTTATTTAACAACACACAGGAAAAGGATAATAATGCTAAATAATAAAACTCTCGCTGTGGAGAGAAACCTGGGAAGATTTTCAGAGTCCTTCTGTAGGTGTGGTCTCTCTCCTTCTCGGAGCTGGGTCAGCGTGGGCCCACCTCCGGGACCTCGGTGGAAAATTCTCCCGGTGTGTTCTGATGTTGAAAAAGTCCAGAAGAGGAGAAAAACCAAAGTCCCAGGAAAACAAAGTTCACCTCTCCGTCTCCTGCCGGAGAAAAAGAAGGAGCTGAAAAGCTGGCTGAAAAGCACCAAGGGTGTTTCTTCTCCCCTTGCTGCCAGAGCCAAAAGCAGAGGAGTGTATGTGTCCTTGAAACAACTGTTTTGAAAATGTTCGCTCCGTTTTTTTTCCTCTCTCCCCTCTCAGGGTCATTTTAAAGGCACAGAAAAGGCACAAAGTTAATTTCTGGGCATAGAGCAGCGATAGGGGGATACACATCATAAAATCACCCCAAGACAGAAGGTTGCCAGTCCCCCCCCGCGGAGATCCCTGATAAAACTCAGAAGTTTCTTTGGGGCTATGGCTGCTCAAATGCGACTTAAATCCAGGAACTACTGGAGATGCTGTCAGGGATGGTCCGAGGCCATCCACGTTGGGCGCCATCTAATACCGTCCCTGCCCGGCTCCGTGGGGTCCTGCATGCCCCCACAGACGCATGGGCAGGTTCAGTATTATGGTCGGTAGCAAAGAGTCGGAAAGGGTACTTGCATACCTTCTGGCAGCAGCATTTATTGCTTCTACACTGTCGAAGATTGCAGGGGCAAATACGAACATGATCCCAAAAATCACAGTTTTATCCGGGGGAGGGGAAAAGGCGGCATTAGGGAATGGGGACCAATGGGGAAGCTCTGGGGGAGTGACGAGGGGTAGAGGCTAGCAACCAACCGGGGAATTCAAACTTGGATAGATTAACATAACAGAACAATGCATCCTGGGAGAAGCCTTTATGGTCACCCTAACATAATGTATGTTCACCGGCTACCACAGCTACCAATCTGGATTTTCTAGGGGCACGTCCTTCAGGTCTGGTCTGCTGGTGTCGCTGTTGTACCGTGAACGGTGAGAAATTACGACACGCAAGTCCAGATCTGGGGAGAATCGAGCAAGCGAGAGCCCCGTTTATTAATTAAAGACCACTTAAATAACTTGGTTCGCAAAGATGACAGGAAGCTATTGGTTCTTTGAACAGCCATCCCTTGTCTTATTGGCCAAAGCTCACAACACCTACTTAAAAATATTATTTCAATGTGTACCATAACAATTCTGAAAAACAGACCCCAGGTGCACAGATAATTAGTTTACAAAACCATCTTCGCTGTTTTCATCTAGTCTGCGTGTGAAAGCAATGTTCTTACAGAATATTGAGAAAAAGCTGAAGAATTTCTCTGCTTTTAACTTTTTAGCATCCACCTGCTGGAATAGACCTCCTCGATTGTCTGCAAACAGTCATGCTCAGGCACATCATCAGTTAAGGTAGAAGACAGAAACATGGCAGGGTTAACAACAGAAGTTGTTTTCAGGGTAGCATCATCCTGTTCTAACAGCAGTGACTGATATCTAAGCATCCGATTGCCGGACAGCCAATGTCCTCCTTCTGTTCCAGTACTGCTGCTACTGCATGTGGCACATACACTACAATGTGTTGTCCAAGGGTGAGTTTTCGGGCCTCTTGAATCAGGATGACAGTAGCTGCCACGGCCTTCAAGCACCCAGGCCACCCTTGGCTAACGTTGTCGAGCTGTTTGGAAAAATAGGCCACAGCCCTCCGTTGGTTTCCGAGGCTCTGGGCTAATACGCCCAGTGCCACATTAAGTCCTTCATGTGTAAAAAGTTCAAAAGGCTTAGTCAGGTCTGGTAAGCCCAGTGCTGGAGCTGACATTAGAGAGTGTTTCAGCTGTTTAAATGCAGCCCTTGTGCTTTCAGTCCAAATTATAATGCCATTTTCAGCTGCTTTTATTGCTCCGTACAAGGGTTTCACCAACAACCCATAATTTGCTAGCCACAAACGACACCAACCTACCATTCCCAGAAAAGCTTGCATCTCTCTCACGGTGTGGGGCTCTGGAAGTCGGCAGACGGCTTCCTTTTGTTCTTTGCTGAGCTGTCGGTGTCCACGGAAGATCTCAAGTCCCAAGTAAACTACTGCTTCCTTGGCGATCTGTGCTTTGTCTTTAGAAACTCTGTATCCACTCTGTCCCAAGAAGTTTAACAAGCTTACAGTGAGTTGGATGCAGTCATCTCTGGTCTTAGCTGCAACCAAGATGTCATCAACATACTGAAAGATAACCCCTCCTGGCTCTTGTCTCCTCCAATCTTCTAATTCCTTTGCTAGCTGGTTTCTAAATATTGTCGGGCTATTCTTGAAACCCTGGGGTAGGACTGTCCAAGTAAGCTGACTTTTCCTCCCTGTTCCAGGATTTTCCCACTCAAAAGCAAAAAGCTCCTGGCTGTTTTTATGCACAGGAATGCAGAAAAAGGCATCTTTCAGGTCCACAACAGTAAACTACCCTAATTCATCTGTCAGTGTGGTCAAAAGTGTGTATGGATTGGCTACCACGGGGTGTATCACCTCTGTAATTTTGCTAATTGCCCTCAAATCTTGGACCAACCGATAACTCTTACCATCAGCTTTCTTCACTGAAAGGATTGGCGTGTTATACCTGGACTCACATTGCACTGATAACCCATGGTGGAGGAATTTTTCAATTATAGGTGCCAATCCTCTACGACTTTCTAATTTTAAAGGATATTGTTTTTGCCTTACCGGTGTGGCTCCTGGTTTGAGTGCAATGCTCACTGGTTCTGCCTGTTTGGATCTTCCTGGAACACCACTGGCCCACACAATTGGATTGACAGCATTTTCAACTTCAGTGGGGATTTCACCACATCTGTCCTGTATAAAAAGTGCAGCAACTTTGACAAATTTAGTTTCTGGAATTATAACTCGTACACCCTTCTCTTTTTAAAATTTAATTTCAGCTTCCAATTTTTCTAACAAATCCTTCCCCAGCAATGGTTATGGGGAGTTAGGCATATAAAGGAATTGATGAGTTACCCAGTATTTCCCCAGTTTAAATTTCAAAGGTTGGAAGAAAGGCTGTGTTTCAGTTACCCCTGTTGCCCCAACGACATGAACAGTATCTTGACTCAGTTTCCCTTCTAAAGTATTTAACACAGAATATGCCGCGCCGGTGTCTACCAGAAATTCTATATCATCTTTCCCCAGCTTGGCTATAACCGAAGGCTCTGCTGGGGGAGAAGCCTCCGGTCCCCATCATTCTGAGTATGAGTCTTGTCCCAATGGGAGCTGGGGAACTGGGGGTGTCTTCTTCAACATTGGACAGTCAGCCTTCCAATGCCCTTTCTTCTTACAACAAGCGCATGTGTCTTTGTCCCTGGGGGGAGAGGCTTTCTTAGATGACTTTTCTTGACTACCCTTTTTCCTGGGACAGGGTTTCCCTCTGTCACTTGAGTCTCTATCTCGAAACACTCTCCAGGCTATTTCTAACAATTTACTCATGTTTTGAACCCCTTCTAACTTTTGCAACTTTCTTCTTATATCATTTGAAGTCAGACTTATAAACAAATAAGCTAGGTGGTTTCCCCCTTTCATTGTATCAGGATTTATATTTGGTGGCAGCTTCTTTTAACTTATTCAAAAAATCAGTAGGAGTTTCATTAGGGCCTTGCTTCACTTCGTAAAGCTTTGCCCAGTTAAGAGCTTTAGGGACACCATGCTTTAACCCATATACTATGAGATCTTGATACTGTTTTAATCTTTGCATTTGTGCTGGTACATTGGGGTCTCACCCTGGATCATCTATTGGAAAAAGTTTTGCAACCATACCTTGTAGCATCCCATTAGCTATGCCTGATTCCACAGAGTCTGTAATAGCTTTGTTTACCATCTGCCTTTCAGTGGGATTAAGCAATGTCTCTATCATAACTGCCAAATCACTCCAGTCAGGATTCTGTGTTTTAATTGCTCTTTGTACTAAAGTAGCCACTTTGTCTGGATTTTTTTTATATTTTCTCACTGTACTCTTCTATTGTTCTAACTCTATGAGGGAGTATGGGACCTTCACATAGATTGGCCCTTGATTACCCGCAGCCTGTCTCAGAGGGGCTTGTAAAACTGGCTCCCTTTTCGATCTGGTCCATTTAGCAATTTGGCTCCGCTCCCTTATAGCTTTTCTTGCTATCTTTCTCCTCTTTCGCCTGCCTAAAGCAGCTATCTCATTTTCCTGTTCAGAGGAACTGCCTGAGTGAGAGCTGTCTGATTCCGAGGAATCGGCTGTGTCAGCTCTGCCCCGGCCCGTTCTGGTACCTGCTATCACTGACAGGGACCTGCTCCGCCGCAGAGGCCGGGCAGTGTCCCTGGGCCGGCGCGCTTCGATGACGTCATCTTCTGAGCCAGCCGCTCGGCGCGCGGCGTTGCCATGGAGACTCCGACGCCTGGGAGAGGGAGGAACGCCACTCCCCCTGTGGGAGGTTCCCTCCCCACCCTCCTGGTGGAAAGCCTTTCCTCCCGGCTCCACCTCTAAGGGCAGTGCCGTAGGCTGCACACGCTGGCTGTCCCTTCCCCTCAGTCCCTCCTCCCCTGGAGGGACCGCAGGGGAGGGGGGAGAGAGAGAGCCGGGAGGCTTCTGGGCAGAAGCCACTGAAGACGCAAACGTCTTCCAGAGCTGCCACGGCTAGTCTTCATCTTCTTTCAGATGCGGCCCTGCCAGAGCTGGGTTCCCACTTGGCTGCTGCAGCGGTGGTCGTGGGGGATGGCCTGCAACATCGGCCGGACTTACAGCCCGAGTCGTGGCCGGGAAGTCTCCCAGGTCTGCGGGAGGCGGCGGGGGCGGCCAGTCTGCCTTCCCCTTCTCCTTTTTCACCGGCAGGAATCCATCTAAAGCTGCCTCTCCTCCCCCCCCCCCCCCCACCCCCGGGACCCACATCGGTTGAGAAGGAGGAGGAGGAGGGAGAGGAGGAGGAGGAGGGGGGCCCATTCTCAAGGCAGGAGCTATTAGATCCATCTCCACGTCCAACATAGACTTCTTAAACTTTTTTCTCTTTAAAAGTAGTATGAAGTAAATGAATTAACAAGCTAAAAATTTTAGCAACAAAGTATTGAACATTTATTAGTAGAACAAAGGCAAATACAGCGCTGGGCGCTTAGCAATCAGCTAGAGGCGCAATCCTATTCACTTTTCTGTGAGCTTAAGTATCCTCTCAAACTGTTACATATTCATTAAGCTTAGAAGATAAGTTACACTTCACTTCTACTTCCCAACCTCTTTGCACCCCTCTCCCGCCAGCAAGACGCCTCTCCGGTCCTCTGGATCTTGAAGGATTGAAGGCAGGAATCCCCTTCTCAGTTGTAACTCTTTATTCGACAGTTTCTTTGGGAGGTGTGAGCTCTTAGTGAGATAACAGACTTCCTGGGATGTATGCGGTTTATCTTCTTTGTTTCTTTAAGATGTCTTGATCCCGGGCTCTGCGGTTTATCAACTTAAAGAACGTTTATCACTATGTATTCACTACTACGTTTCTCAGTTTATTACAACTATTTCGAAGTTACAATTCACTCTAACCTTGTTTCTACTATATTTTACCTTAACATTATTTCTACCTAGTACATTATTACTTGTAAATGTTATCCTATTATATACAAAAGCCAACATTTATCATCCACTCATTTTTCACACAGTATATGCCCTCTTTTAGATATTTCTAACTCGGATGCAGCCAAGAAGAGCTTCGCATACTCTAGTTTTAAGACACAGTGATCTTTTCGGTGATACGATATTAAACTCAATATTAATTCTTCATCTAGGCTACCAAATTGGGGCCACCTTTGCCATTTATCTAACCTAAAAACTCGCCAGATCACTGTGGAAAGCCGAATTAATTCCACTTTTGTAAGGGTTTTATCTCTGCCAGTCAATTTTTCCCAGTTTTCTAATACTAAACTTAAAGGTGAGTTCTGTAGTATTTCATTCCCCATACGAGAAATATTACAGCCCATGGTTTTATGCTTATTAACAGAAAATTCACAAAAATAAAGCAAAGCGATCTAAAAACACTCTATTAAGCAAAAAGAGAAAACTAGAGAAGGTAGCTGTAGGATTGGAACTCACCACCCCAGGGTTTCAAACTGTGGCTGGAAGTGCGTTCCAAGCCGCAGTGCCACCTGGATGTGTGCCAAAGGGTGTTGGCTGGACACAAGCTCACAACAAACCAACAGAGGGAAAATTAAATTCCCTGGAACTCTCACACGAGTTCCCTGACAAGCTGTCACGAGCTGACAAGCTAACAAAAGGGGGAAACACCAAATGAAACCCCCCCCCGGACTCTTCCAAGTCCCTAAACAAACTGTAAGAGATCTCCTAACACCCAACCCTGATGCTAACAAAATACCACCTTTATTCAGTTACTCACATGCCCCTGTGCTGGATCTGGGGAGTTTTCTGGGCTCTTGGGGCTCCTCTGCCTCCTGGACTGTAGCAACTGCCCCCCCTGGGTGCCAGCAGTGGGGGGAGAAGCTGAACTGGATCTTTCTGAGTCCCAGAGGATTTTTGGAAGCCTCATTGTCCCTTCTGGTGGTGCCAAAGAACTGATGCCTTAAGAGGCCTCCTAGAAACAGAGACTAGACAGGAGTAAGGGAATAAAAGTAGGTATTTATTTGAAAGGCCTTCAAAGGTACCCCCTGGGGAGCCAAAGGCTATTGCCAAGATGGACCACAAGATGGACGACAGGTCACGAGTTCTTCACACTTTTATAGGTTTGGTTCATTTGCATATCAGGGTTAATTCTCCAATTAAAGCTTCAGTTTAATGATGTAATTCCCCTCAGCTTACCCCCCCTTAGAGGCTCTTTGGTTTATACTTTTTGGGCCTAGGACGGTCTAGGTGTCCTTGAAGAGCAGGCCTGGAGAGGCTTTGTTAAGTCTACCTAGCACGAGAGAGCAGAAATTAACAAACAGGCTACAAGAAACTTCAGAGTTACACACTAAGCAGTACAGTGATTTGAAAAATATGGAAGTTAAAACCTAAGGCATCAATAACACACCAGTGTTTTGGCTACTACTGTCCAGTGCTGGCACAGCATCAGCGCTGTCTCTCCAACATTCTGCCCCTCCATCAAGGGTGCTGGGGGTGGGCAAGATCCTGGGAGGGACACAGCTCGGCCAGCTGACCCAAACTGACCAAAGGGGTGTGCCCGTTTGGACAAATTTGGAGGAAAATATCCTCTGATAGAAGGCAGGTTACAACCACCCCTCCCCCACCAGGTTCGGGAAAAAAGAAATTTTCCTCGGAGGAAAGTGAAAGAGATAAAAAATTATTTATTTAACAAACACACAGGAAAAGGATAATGAAAGGATAATAATGCTAAATAATAAAACCTCTCGCTGTGGAGAGAAACCTGGGAAGATTTCAGAGTCCTTCTGTAGGTGTGGTCTCTCTCCTCATCCTCAGAGCTGGGTC
Organism: Lycocorax pyrrhopterus obiensis; assembly: GCA_014706295.1. Lineage (NCBI taxonomy): Eukaryota > Metazoa > Chordata > Aves > Passeriformes > Paradisaeidae > Lycocorax > Lycocorax pyrrhopterus. The sequence goes on from JACSVZ010000030.1 coordinate 8,956,492, forward strand.
GGTGTGGGCCCCCCTCTGGGGCCTCGGTGGAAAATTCTCCCGGTGCGTACTGATGTTGAAACAGTCCAGAAGAGAAGAAAGGAAAAAACTGAAGTCCCAGGAAAACAAAGTTCAACTCTCCGTCTCCCTCTGGAGAAAAGGAGCTGAAAACTGGGTGAAAAAGCAAGAAGGGTGCTTCCTCTGCTCTTGCTGCTGCAGAAGCTGAGGAGTGTGTCAGTGTCCTTGAACAACTGTTTTGAAAAGTTTGCTCGGTTTTTTATCCTCTCCCCCCTCTCAGGCTCAGTTTGAAGGCACAGAAAGGCACAAAATTAATTTCTGGGCATAGAGCAGCGATAGGGGATTCACATCATGAAGTCACCCCAAGACATTACACCCCTTATCACATATCATCGGCTCAATGCCCAAACTAATATATTCTAACTCACACACATTAATACACATATATATATACATATATACAGCTATGTGCAAACAGTGACAGTGACACTCAGCAAGCAGTGGTATACAGGCATTTCACATTACATGTGGTTTTCACCCAACAATCAGGTCTCCCTGCAGTACACATGTTCCATCTTTCTGCATTACCCACCATGTGCAACCAGGTCCCTGAGCAAAGACAACCCCAGGGATGGGTTTGTCTGTACTCGAGGCAGAATTAACCCAGTCTTTCCTAACAGACCTCTGACATGCACTACTGGGACCTTATGTCCGTCTACTGTATGCAGGGATTCAGATTGGGCTGGACCAGCTCTATTGGTGGAACCTCGGGTGTTGACTAACCAGGTGGCCTTTGCTAGATGCTGTTCCCAATTTTTGAAAGTTCCCCCACCCAGTGCCTTTAAGGTGGTTTTCAACAATCCATTGCACGGTTCTACTTTGCCTGCCGCTGGTGCATGGTAAGGGATATGGTACACCCACTCAATGCCATGTTCCCTAGCCCAGGTGTTAATAAGGGTACTCTTGAAATGAGTCCCATTGTCAGATTCAATTCTCTCAGGGGTACCATGCCTCCAAAGGACTTGCTTTTCAAGACCCGAAATGGTGTTACGGTCCGTAGCATGAGGCACAGGGTAGGTCTCCAGCCATCCAGTGGTGGCTTCTACCATTGTGAGCATGTAACGCTTGCCTTGGCGTGTTTGAGGCAGTGTGATGTAATCAATCTGCCAGGCCTCCCCATACTTGTATTTGGACCACTGCCCACCATACCACAGGGGTTTCACCCGCTTGGCCTGCTTGATCGCTGCGCATGTCTCGCAATCATGGATAACTTGGGAGATACTGTCCATGATTAGATCCACCCCACGGTCTCGTGCCCACGTATAGGTGGCATCTCTGCCTTGATGTCCTGAGGCATCATGGGCCCATTGAGCTAGGAACAACTCTCCCTTGTGTTTCCAATCTAAGTCTATCTGTGACACTTCTATCTTTGCAGCCTGATCTACTCGTTCGTTGTTTTGGTGTTCCTCATTAGCCCTACTCTTGGGGACATGGGCATCTACATGGCGGACTTTCACAAGTAACTTTCTTACTCTGGCAGCGACATCTTTCCACTCTTCAGCAGCCCAGATTGGTTTTCCCCTAGGCTGCCAATTAGCCTTTTCCCACTTTTCCAGCCATCCCCACAGAGCATTGACTAGCATCCATGAATCAGCATAGAGGTAGAGCTTTGGCCACTTCTCTCTTTTAGCAATGTCCAGGGCCAGTTGAACGGCTTTGAGTCCCAGGAAAACAAAGTTCAACTCTCTGTCTCCCTCTGGAGAAAAGGAGCTGAAACCTGGCTGAAAAAGCAAGAAGGGTGCTTCCTCTGCTCTTGCTGCTGCAGAAGCTGAGGAGTGTGTCTGTGTCCTTGAACAACTGTTTTGAAAAGTTCGCTTGGTTTTTTTCCTCTCCCCCCTCTCAGGCTCAGTTTAAAGGCACAAAAAGGCACAAAATTAATTTCTGGGCATAGAGCAGCAGTAGGGGATCCACATCATAAAGTCACCCCAAGACAAGGGGTATTCCACACCATATGACGTTAGCTCAGATATAAAAGCTAAGGGAAGGAGGAGGAATGGGGGGCATTTGTTATTTACAATGTTTACCTTCTGGAGCAACCGCTACATGTGCTGGAAGTGGCTGGACATTGACCACTGATGGGAAGTAGAGAATTTTTTTTCTCTTTGCTTGTGTGCGCACAAACTTTTGCTTTTGCTTTAGTAAACTGCCTTATTTCAACCTGTGAGTTGTGTTCCATCTTATTTTCTCTCTCTTGTCCAGCTGAGAAGGGCGAGTGATAGAGCGGCTTGGTGGGCACCTGGCATGTAGCCAAGGTCAACCCATCACAGTTGGTCAGGTACAAGGCATTGCCAGACAAGCATACCGACTGTCCACCTGCTTAGACACAATTGGCCTTTTTTATCCCCTTATCCCTCTCTTTTCCCCAGACTTATTCCTCCCCATGTCTCCTAGATCCCTTTCATTCCCCACCTTTGGTTCCTCCCCTAAACATCCCCTAAGTCTTTTACAGTCCCAAAAGGCTCTTCCCCTGCATCCCAAGGGGTATGGAATACATTATCACAGTTACCACCCTCAGTGTGAAAGGTGCTTGGGAGTGCTGCCCATTGATTCACAAGATGGTTGAGGTTGGAAGGGACCTCAGGAGATCATCTTGTCCAACCCCCCTGCTCAAACAGGGCCACTGAGAGCAGGATGCCCAGGACCATGTCCAGATGGCTTTTGAATATTTTCAAGGAGGCAGACTCCACAGCTTCTCTGGGAAATCTGTTCCAGTGTTTGGTCACCCTCACAGTAAAGAAGCATTTCCTGATGTTCAGAAAGAATCTCCTGTGTTTCAGCTTTTGCCTCTGGTCCTGTCACTGGGCACCACTGAAAAGAGCATGGCTCTGTCTGCTTTGCACCCTCCACTCAGGTAGTTATATATATTGATAAGATCCCTCTGAGCCTTCCCTTTTCCAGGTTATAAAGTCCCAGCTGTCTCAGCCTTTCCTCATATGAGAGATGTTCCAGTCCCTTAATTATCTTTCTGGCCCTTCATTGGACTTTTTCTAGTATGCCCATGTTTGTGGTGGTTTAACTCCGTGTCGTGGTTTGACACTGGCCAAACAACAGACACCCACGAAAGCCGTTCTCTCACTCTCTCTTGCTCTCAGCTGGGCAGAGGAGACAGAAAAAAATTAATGAAGGGCTCATGAGTTGAGATGAGGATTGGGAGAAAACACTCTAAGGGCAAAACAGGTTCAAATTTAAAGGTATAAAGTAAATTTATTATTAACAGAGTCAGAGGAGGATAATGAGAAGTAAAATAAGCCTTTAAAACACCTTTTTTCCCCCCAGTCCATCCCTCCTTCCCACCGACAGCGCAGGGAGACAGGGCGGGCGTGGGGGTTTTGGTCAGTTCGTCACTCGAGATCTTCTGTTCACTCAGGGAGAGGAGTCTTTCCTCTGCTATGCCGTGGGGTCCCTCCCCGGGAGACAGTTCTCCTTGAACTTCTCCAGCGTGGCTCTAATCTCACGAGCAGCAGTCCTGCCAAAACTGCAACGTGAGTCCCTCCCACGGGCAAAGAGTCTTCCCAAAACTGCTGCGGCGTGGGTCACTCATCCATAGGGTGTAGTCCTCTAAGGATAGGTTGCTCTAGTTTGGAAGCAAGGGCCCTCTTTCTCTATCTCTGGAAGCAGGGGCCCTCTCCATTCGGGTCTCCCACTGGATCACAGCTTTCTCTGGTATCCACCTGCTCCAGCATGAGCACTTCTCCCACTGGCTGCGAGTGGATCTCTGCATCCCCTGTGGACTCATGGGCTGCAGGGGGACAGCCTGCTTCTCCATGGTCCTCACCACAGCCTGCAGAGGAATCTCGGCTCTGGCGCTTGGAGCACCTCCTCCCCCTCTTTTTCCACTGACCTTGGTGCTGCCATGTTGTTCTCCCTCACGTCCTCACTTCGTCCTCCTCTCTGACTAGAAGAAAAACTGCTGCCCGTAGGTACCATTGCCAACAGGTTCCACCAATTCGAAGATTCTTGTAGGATCCTGCCAGCGCCGAGAGGTTGATCTTGTCTAGGTACCGCGTCAGGGAGTCGTTTTCCATGTTTCTGCCCCTGGAGCTATTTAATGCCTCTCTTCATGTGGGGCTTTCATGCTGCCACCGCCCCCCCTGCCCTTCTGCCTGCGGTGCAGCTAGCTAGGGGCAGCCAGGCAGGCAAGGATCTCCCCAGGCCACACTGAGATGGCAGCAGCTGCTGTGCATTGCCACGTGCTGCGCCGGGATGGCCCCGGCAGCATCGCCTCGCCATTCCTGGAAAAAACTGTGTGTGTGCTGTTTTGATTTTCTTCTTAAATATGTCATCACAAAGGCATTACCAACCTCTCTCATTGGGCCAGCAGCATGTCCATCTTCAGAGCTATCAGAGATTGGCTCTGTTGGACATGGTGGAACCTTCTAGCAGCTTCTCACAGAAGCTACTTCTGTGGCCCTCCCCTGCTACCAAAAAAACAGGCCGTGCCAAATCAACACACCCGGGTAGTCAACTAAGCACTACACAGCCATTTGCTCACTCCCTCAGTGGAATGGGGGAAAGAATCGAAAGGGTAAAAGTGCAAAAACTTATAGGTTGAGATAAAGACAGTTTAATAAGAAAATAAAAAGGAGGGGGGGGAAGGCAAAATCGAGAAAAACAAGTGTTGAAAAAAATCCCGATTGCTCACCACCAGCTGACTGATGCACAGCCAGTTCATGAACAGTGGCAGCCCCAGCACGTTTTCCCCTCACCCGGGTTTTATTGCTGAACACAACATCATATGATACGGAATATCCCTTTGGTCCGTTGGGGTCAGATGTCCCAGCTGTGTCCCCTCCAAACTTCTTGCGCACCCCCAGCCTACTTGTTGGGGGAGAGGTGTGAGAAGCAGAAGAGGCCTCAAGTCCATGTAAGCTCTGCTCATCACTAAGGAAACACTAATGTGTTGTCAGCAATGTTTTCATCACAAATCCAAAACAAAGTCTGGGAAGGTCCCTGCTGACTCAGAGCTAGCCAACAGTATTCCAATTTGCAAGAAGGGTGTGAGGGAAGACCCAGGAAACTACAGACCTGTTAGACTAACCTCAGTACCTGGAAAAATTATGGAGAAGATCATACTGGGTGCTACTGAAAGGCATTTAAAGGACAATACAAATCGTCAGGCACAGTCAACATGGGTTCAAAAAGGGTCCTGCCTAGCTGATTTAACATCCTTCTACAATAAGATCACCAGCCTAGTGGATGAAGGGAAGGTGGCCGATGTAGTTTCTCTGGATTTTAGTAAGGCTTTTGATGCTGTCCCTCGCAGCATCCTTCTGGACAAGCTGTCCAACTGTGAGATGAGTGGGTACGCAGCGCACTGGGTGAAGAACTGGCTGAAGGGCAGGGCTCAAAGGGTTGTAGTAACTGATGCTACATCTGGCTGGTGATCAGTCACCAGCAGTGTTCCTCGGGGCTCAATTCTAGGGTTGGTTTTGGTCAATATTTGTATCAGTGATCTGCATGCAGGAATTGAATGCACCCTTAGCGAGTTTGCTGATGATACTAAACTGGGAGGTGCTGGTGACTGTCTTGAGGGACAAGAGGCCTTGCAGAGGGATCGGGATAGATTGGAGCATTGGGCAATCACCAGTAACATTAAATTGAACAAGAAAAAATGCTGGATTCTGCACCTGGCATGGAGCAATGCCAGACAGAAGTATAGATTGGGAGAGGAATGGCTGGAGAGCAGCCCTGCAGAAAGGGATCTGGAAGTGCTGGTTGATGGTAGGCTCAAAGCCCCATCCAACCTGGCCTTGAACACTGGTCTTCACCATGGGCTGCAGAGAATCTCTGGTCTGCATTCAGAGGAGGGCAACAAAGCTGGTGAAAGGGCTGGAAGGCATGTCCAATGAGGAGCGACTGAGGACTTGGGGTTTGTCTAGTTTGGAGAGAAGGAGCCTGAGGGGGGACCTCATTTTTCTCTACAGCTTCCTGAGGATGGAAGTGGAGAGGGAGGTGTTGATCTATTGTCTCTGGTATCCAGTGACAGGACACGTGGGAATGGTTCAAAGCTGTTTTAGGGGGGGTTCAGACTTGATATTATGAAGCATTTCTTTCCTGATAGGGTGGTCAGACACTGGAACAGGCTTCCTAGAGAGGTGGCTGATGCCCCCAGCCTGTCAGTGTTGAAGAGGCATTTGGACAATGCCCTTAATAAGATGCTTTCCAGCAAAAACCAGTACATTCTCCAGCCCTTATTCTATGTAATTTTCATCATGCTCAGGTCCCACAGTATCCAATACATCATCATTAACCACCATCCCCATTCCCATCCTTTGAGATATACACTGATATCATTCCCTTAGTCTATGGGCAGCCCTCTAAAGTGTTCATAAAATGCCCATAAGAAAAATGCCATCAAATTAATTTATTCCATGACTTTGGGCTCCATCTATTATGGGGGTCACTCAGGAAAGGAGAGATAGTGTGTTGTGTTGGATTGCTGCACACTGAAGCCATTTTATGTTGTCATCTCCACACTTGACTCGTTCCTCATGAGATTCAGTCTTCATTGGTTCAGGTAAGTCCTGTTATAATACCTTTGACATGTGGCAGCCACAGCAGTGGCAACATACAACATACAACATACAACACTGGCATCATACAGCAATGGCATACAACTCAAATCATGGGTTATTTTCACCCAAGATTACAGCTCCTTGAAATACACATTGGAATTCCCCATCCTTCTGCATTACCACCAAGTGCACCCAGGTCCTTGAGCAAAAGTAGTCCCATCAATGAGTTTGCCCTTTCCCAGGGAAGGAGTAACCTAGTTGGGGGGCGCTTTGAGGTCCTTGGTGGTCTTGATCCCCCTCTATTGGTCTTGCCTGCTCCTTGACCCCACTTCTGTGCTTGTGCTGTATATTGTGTGGTCACCATGGACCTGAACAGGAAAATTGGCTCCAGAAAGGTGCTGCCCTACCTTTGTATGCCCCCCCTTCTTAGGCACATCCTGTTTTAACTTGCCTGCTTGAATGGTCATCAGTGTTTGAGGCATAGCAATGCATTAACTCCTTACTGCCCAGGCTTCTACACACACATTTGACATTCATGTGAAATGGCATCATTAGTCAAATCCACCTCCTCAATCATGAGTCTATTTGTATGTTGCATCCCTTCCTAAATATCCTGTGTCATGGACCCATTGAGCTTTGAACCGCTCACTCTTATGTTGCCAGTCCAGATCTACCTGAGCCACTTCAATTCTAGCAGCCTGATCCACCTGCTCATTGTTTTGATGTTCCTCAGTGACCTGACTCTTGGGTATATGAGCATCTATGTGATGTACTTTTACAACCAGGTTCTCTATTCGAGCAGTACTATCTTGCCACAATGTGGCAGCCCAGATGGGTTTGCATCTGCACTGACAGTTATTCTGCTTCCATTGCTGCAACCACCCCCACAGGACATTTGCCACCATCCATGACTCAGTATAGAGACAGAGTACTGGCCATTTTTCTTGTTCAGCAGTATCTAAAGCCAGCCATCAGTAAACAGGGCATATTGCTTTTCATTTTCTTGCAATTTCTTATACAGTGGGGCCTCTTCAGCATGAGTCATCTCTGGCAACAGTGTAGTTTCTGTCTTTTGGCCAGTCCATGATCACTCCCAAGACTCCTGGGTGGTCAGGGTTTTCTCATTTGAGCCCGTTGCATGATCAGTGCAACCCACTTACTCCATGTAGCATCAGTTGCATGACCCTCCCTTTGAACATCCAGCCGAGCAGAGGAAATTGTGGTGCCAAGAAGAGCTGTACTTCAGCACCAAATACTTCTAAAGCAGCTCAAACCTCTTCATATGCTGCTAATACTTCTTTTTCAGTTGGAGTGTAGTGGGCCTCAGATCCTTTATATCCCCAGCTCTAAAACCCTAGAGGTTGACCTCAAATCTCTCCAGGTGCTTTCTGCCACAGGCTCCAGGTGGGGCCAATGTTTTTTCATATCTTGTCCTGTCTGGACTGGCCCAAGGGCCATCGCATGAACTCTCCCCCATTTAATTTGTTCAAAGGTCTATCACTGCTCAGGGTCCTATTCAAAACTGTTCTTCTTCTGTGTCATTCAAGAGAGAGGGCTTAAAATCAAACTGAAACCTGGAATATGCATTCTCCAAAAACCTGCAACACCTAAGAAAGCTTGTGTTTCTTTTTTGTTAGTTGGTGGAGACAGAGTAGTTATTTTATTGATCATATCCATAGGAACATGACAACACCCATCTTGCCATTTTAGTCTTAAAAACTGGATGCTCTGTGCAGGTCCTTTGACCTTACTTTGTTTTATGGCCAAACCAGCTTTCCGAAGAATCTGAATTACTCTTTTCCCTTTCTCAAACACTTCTGCCTCTCTGTTGCCACACACAGTGAGATCATCGATGCATTGCAGATGTTCAGGGGCTTCACTCTGTTCCAGTGCAGTCTGGATCGGTCCATGGCACATGGTTGCACTGTTTCCACCACTGGGGCAGTTGATTCCAGGTGTATTGAATATTCCTTTGCATGAAAGAAAACTGTGGCCTGCACTCTGCTGCCAGATCTAGATCAAGAAAAAACGTGTTAGTGATATCAATTGTGGCGTATCACTTGGCTCTCTTCAACTCCAATTCACATTGGAGCTCAAACATGTCCAGTATAGCAGCACTCAGTGGTGGCATGACTTTGTTTAGGCCACAGTAGTCCACTGTTAGCCTCCACTCTCCGTTAGATTTTCCCACTGGCCATATGGGACTATTAAAGGTTGAGTGAGTCTTGCTGATCATTCCTTGGCTCTCCAGTCATCAAAACAGCATATGGATGAGAACCAGAGAGTCTCGGTTGGTGCAATATTGTTGCTGGTGCACTGCCATGGTAGTAATTGGCATCTTTTTTTCTTCAACCTTCAGCAACTCCACAACAGAAGGATCCTCTGAGAGACCAAGCAAGCTAGACAGCTCTTTAATCTTCTCTGTACTCAAGGCAGCTTTATCAAAAGCCCACTTGGTACCCCTTTGGTTCCTTGAAGTACCCTCTCCTGAGGTAATCTATGCTAAAGATACATGGGGCCTCTGGGCAAGTCACAATAGGATGCCACATGTTCCCTGTTAGAATCACCTCAGCCTCCAACACAGACAACTGTTGAGATCTTCCTATCACTACAGAAATACAGATTGATTCTGCCCCTTTGTAATCTGATGGCATTAGGGTACACTGTACACCAATGCCCACCAGAGCCTTATACTCCTGTGGGTCTGATGTGTCAGGCCATCAAACCCACACAGTCCAGTAGACCCAGTCTTCCCTTTCCTCCACCTGGCTAGAGGCAGGGCCCTTTTATTCCTGGACAGAGTATTCATTACTTGATTTTTGTAACTGCAAACCAGAAGTCCCTTTTTTAGGTTTTGAATTAAGATCTTCCCTTCTACTCTGCTTCATAGAAACTGAAGCAGTAAATTTCCTGGATGGATGCCTTTTGGCGGTTGTTTTTTTACTGCAGTTCCCATACCCAATCTTCTAGTGTCCAGGTAGATTCACCATCCCAGTTCCTCATGTCCTCCTCTGGTTGCGCAGATAGAACCACAGGGTGGCACATGGTGTGTGCCACTGGTACTGTTTCCCTTAAGCAGAAAAAGGCTGACAGTTCAGTATGGATGACAAAAAAGACATATTCTCTTTGAATTGCTGGAACTGTTGGAACAGTCTCTCCACAGCTGAGACGCAGGTCCATAGGGAGGAAGAGAGATTCTCTTCAAATTGCTGGAGTTGGCTAGCCAATCCAGACACAGTTGGTGCCTCCATGTCTGTCCAGCTCATTATTGCCAGGGTGCTGGTGTATGATGGTGCACAAACTTTCACCGCATGGACTGCCTGTACTGGATTTAATCTGGGTCATTGCATGCCTGGTTATTGACCTGGTTGCTATAGATCACCTCCACCATGCCTAATTTCCTCGGCGGTGGTCTGCTTGCCTCTGTAATTTACAAGTTCTTCCTTGAAGGGATACATGTCCTTCATACTCAACAGGAGGCACCTCCAGAGGCTGAGGACTCCTGCCTTTTTTCCAATTCCTTTGTCAATGGCCTTATCCTTAGCAAGGAATCCCAACTGCTGGGCTTCCTTACCCTCTGATTCCTGACTATTGGCCTCAATATCTCAGCATCAGAGCAACCAGCTGATAATTTGCTTGCCTGGTTGATGGCTAAAATCTTTTTACAGCTCTCACAGTTCACTCAAGGATAGGGATCGGGTGGTTACTTACTCATTTATGATTTCAGTCTCTTCCTCCTCCTTTTCTTATGACTGCTCTGCTGCAGAACAGGCTGCCTCTTCTGATTCTTTCTCCCACTCCCTCTTAGTAAAAGCTTCTTCTTCCCTTAATAAATCAGTTGACCTCCACTTCCATTAATTTTTCTTGACTATCTGAGCAACAGATATAGTTGATGGCTGAGTATCTGGTTTAGCCACAAAGTCTATTTGTATGTCTTCATCCAGAGACCCTCTCTTGTCCTTGAGGATACTGAATAGTACTGAATAGTGCTGAATAGTGTTCAGTAGGCATAGTCTAGGCCCCAGCACAGTGTGAGAAGTTGTGTCTCTTTGGCATAGCCAGGGCCAGGGCATCCTCTTTTCAAACATTCTGTCACTTTATCAGGATCTCACACTTGTTCAGGAGTGAAGTTTCAGACCATCAGTGACAACTGATACCTGCCCATATTCTTCCACATTCCTTGCCATCCATAACCACACTGCCTCAGGGCATATCCCTGGGTGATAGTCCTAAATAGTTAGTTAGCTTTAGAAAAAGCAAAAAAAAAAAATTCTTGAGAAGTAGTGATAGGAGTATTTTGATTATCGATGTTCAAGATAGCAAAGAGTTATTGTAAAAAGGGAGAAAACATCTACCCCATAGGAGAAGGGGAAGGTGCCATTCTGTGTTTCCTACACTGAATGCCTCTCAGAGGAGAAAAAAGAAAAAGTGTAATTTTTAATTGTCTCCATGAGATGGTTCCTGAAGTACATGTAAGGCATCAATGCAGGGCCCAAATACCAGATTAGGCTCAAGGCCAGTGCTTTTATCTTGATTCTTCCAGGCAAAACACCACCAAGCACAGCAAACTGCAAAAGCTAAAACCAGCCTTTAACAAGCTCTCAAATTTGATGTACAGCAAAAAAGGGAGCATTGCATGGATTAGATAAACCACTGTCGAGAACAGATAAGTCGGCATCATGACCAGCACCTGTTAAACAGATATAATAATTATATGTTCCCTTCAATGCACTTCAATCAAATCTGTCGTTATCTCAAACCCTTCAAGCCCCATGCTGGGCACCAAAATGGACTGTCAGTGGGATGGGGAAGAGAATCAAAAGGGTAGAAGTGTGAAAACATGTGGGTTCATTTAAGACAGTTTAATAAGAAAAAAAGAAAAACAAAGAAAAGTGAAAACGAGTGATGAAAAAAAACAACAATTGCTCACCACCAGGCAACTGATGTCTAGCTGGTCTCTGGGAAATGGCCGCTCAAGCAAACCTCTCCCCTAGGTTTTATTGCTGAGTATGATATCATGTCGTATGGAATGTCCCTTTGGTCAGTTGGGGTCAGCTGTCCCATCTGTATTCCCTCCCAATTTCTTGTGCACCCCTAGCCTACTCACTGGTGGGACAGTGTGAGAAGCAGAATCAGCCTTAACTCTGTGTAAGCACTGCTCAGCAATACCTAAAACATCCCTGCATTATCAACATTGTTTTCATCACGAACCCAAAATTTAGCACCATACAAGCTACTATGAAGAAAATTAACTATCCCAGCCAAAACCAGTACAATCTTGTACTAAGGGAGCCCAGAACTGGACAGAGTACTGCAGGTATGGCCTCAATGGGTTGAATAAGGGGGAGGGTTCACATCCCTTGACCTGCTGGCAATAATCCTCCTCATGCAGCCCAGAAGACAATTAGTCTTGTTTGCTGCAAGGGCACATTGCTGGCTCATGTCCAACTTGATGTCTACTAGGACCTCCAGGGTCTTCTCTGCAGAACTGCATTCCAGCTGGTCAACCCTCAGCCTGTACTGGTGCCTGGGGTTGTTCCTTCCCAGGTGCTGGGGGTGACACTTGTTGCTGAACTGCATGAGGTTCCTGTCAGCCTGTTTTTCCAGCCTGTTGAGGTCCCTCTGGATGGCAGCACAGTGGTGTGTCATCCACTTCTCCCACTTTTGGGTTAACTGTAAACTATCTGAGGGTACACTTTGCCCAGTCATCCAGGTCATTAATGAAGATGTTGAACAAGATCAGGCCCAGTATTGACCCCTGGGGTACACCACTAGTTATCAGTCTCCAACTAGCCTTTGTGCAACTGATCACCACCCTCATCTGTTCAGCCAGATTTCATTTCACTACATTGTCTGCTCATTCAGCCCATACTTCAACAACTTCCCTATGAGAATCTTGTGGGAGATGGTGTCAAAAGCCTTACTGAAGTCTATGTAGACAATACCCACTTCTCTCCCTTTGTCTGCCAAGCTAGTCAGTTCATTGTAGAAATGTATCAAGTTGGTCAAGCATGACTTCCCCTTGGTGAATCCATGCTCACTACTCCTGATGATTTTCTTGTTCTTCAGGTGCCTGAAAGTCATTTCGAAGATTAGCTGCTCCATCATCTTCTGTTACAAATGGAGAGGGAAGAGCTTAGACAAATCCCTGCCTTTCCAGGTTTCTGGCAGGGCATAGCAGCTTTATTGAGGCGGCCAGCACCCCAAGATCCACTCTCGCTTGCAAGTTCTTAATAATGACCGACCAGGCCTACTACAACATGAATTATTTCTTGAGGAGACCAAGGAAAACAGACATAAGACTTAAACAGATTTACTTACTACACAGGAATAAACCAAAAAGAACTACTAGTAGATAAAGATACAGTGCACGATAATAATAAAGGTACCTTATGTTACAGCTAGCAAAGAAATAGTATAGATTAGGAGTCAATGTCACTTACCAACGAATGATAGCAGTGTGCAGAGAATCTCCTTAATTTCTCTCAATCCCCTGGGGAAGTAACTCAATGTGAATGTCTTCATCATCAAGGAGAACTCTCTACACAATCAGAGTGTATAAGAGATTCCTGATTTCATGAAAATCATAGTGGTCTTTTATAGTTGTAAAAACGCTTGTGTTCTGTAGTCACTAATTTTAGGTTTTCCTTTCTCACCATTCAAGTTAGGATGTGTATTGCTGGCTAAGAAGGTTCTCAGACAAGATAATTCATCACATGACAAACCATTCCAGTCTGATTTTAGCCATATGTGACAGTGTCTTGGGGTGACTTTTTGATGGGTATCCCCTATTGCTGCTCTATGCCCAGACATGATTCCTGTGCCTTTCTGTGTCTTTAAAACTGGGTGTGAGAGAAAGAAAAAAAGCCAGACGAACTTTTCAAAGCAGTTTGTGCTCCAAGGACACAGAGATTGCTGCTGCTGCTGCTGCAGAGCAGAGGCAGATAAGATGGGGAGATAAGGTTTTGCTGTATCAGGGGTGAAAGGTCCTGCCACATCTTCCCAGGTATCAAGGTGAGGCTGACCAGCCTGTAGTTCCCTGGGTCCTCCTTCTTGCCTTTTTTGAAGATTGGAGTGATATTTACTTTCCTCCAGTCCTCAGGCACCTCTCCCAATTGCCATGATTAATCAAAGATTATTGAGAATGGCCTCACAATGACATCAGCCAGCTCACAGCGCTCATGGATATATTCCAACAGGACCCATGGACTTATGTATGTCCAGTTTGCTTAAGTATTCCCTAATCTGATCATCTTCCACTACGGGTAAGTGTGGGAACCAACAGCTGGACTGAAGGTCTCAAAGATTTCGACTTGGACACAAATCACTTTGTACCCATGAGAATTTGGTTTGTACCCATGAGAATTTTAGCATCAACAGAAGCAAGAAACCAAAACAACAATGCACAGCTGTTCGCGGGAGGCTGTTTTGGGGTTTAGAATGGGTGTTAGTTGTAGGTAACCAATAATTTGTAATGTAGTAACTTGGGAGCCAATGGATACGCAGCACAAGTGCCAAGAAAGTGTATAAAAGAGGCTTTGTAGAATTAAAGATGCTTTTTGCCTGGAGCTGTTGGTGTGGCTCGTGCGTGTCACGTGTCTCAACAGCGACAGGGTAAGACTTCCTTGCTCCATCTTTTTTCCCTGTCTCTGGGACCTAGGATCCCTGAAGCGTGGTCTTGCTAGTAAAGACTGAGGTGTAGAAGATAGTACCTCAGATTTTTTTCATTTTCTGGGTCCCCAGGGCCCCATCCCCATTCAGCCCTAGCCCACATTTTCTGTAGTCTTCCTTCTGTCACCTATGTAATTAGAGAAGCCCTTCTTGTTGTCCTTATAGAAGCCCTTCTTGTTGTCCTTGACATCCCTGGCCAGATTCAATTCCATTTGGGCTTTAGCTTTCTTAATGTGTCTCTGCATGCTTGGATGGCGTGTCTGTATTCCTCCCAGGTTGTCTGTCCCTGCTTCCACCCTCTGTAGGCTTCCTTTTTGTGTTTGAGTATGTCCAGGAGCTCCTTGTTCACCCACGCAGACCTCCTGGCATTTTCACCTGACTTCCTGTTTGTTGGGATGGATTGGTCTAGATCTTGGAGGTGGTGATTCTTGAATATCATCAACCAACTTTCTTGGACCCTTCTCCCCTCCAGGGCCTTATCCCATGGGACTCTTCCAAGTAGATCCCTGAAGAGACCAAAGTCTGCTCTCCTGAAGTCCAGGGTTGCAATCTTGTTTTTTTTGCCCTACTCCCTCCCCCTTAGGATCCTGAACTCCACCATTTCATGGTCACTGCAGCCAAGGTTGCTTTTGACCTTCATATCCCCAATGAGCCTCTCTTTTTTTGTGAATATGAGGTCCATCAGGACACCTGTCCTCATTGACTCCTCTATCACTTGGGTTGGGAAGCTGTTATTGATATTCTCCAGGAACGTCCTGCATTGCTTGTGCCCTGCTGTGCTCTCTGGCAGATATCAGGGCGGCTCATGTTCCCCATGCAGACCAGAACCTGCAAAACTGAGGCTACTTCTAGCTGTCTGTAGAATGCCTCATCTGCTTGTTCTTCTTGGTCAGGCAGCCTATATCAGACACCCACTACAATGTCATCTTTACCTGTCTTCTCTTTAATCCTTACCCATAAGTTTGCAGTTGGCTCATCATCCATCCCCAGGCAGAACTCCATGAATTCCAGATGCTCTCCCACATAAAAGGCAACTCACTCTCCTTGTTTTCCCAGCCTGTCCTTCCTAAAGAGTATGTATCCCTCCATTGCAACATTCCAAACATGGGAGCCATCCCATCACATCTCCATGATCCCAACAAGATCACAGCCCTACAACTGCACACAGATCTCTATCTCATCATCTTTATTCCTTATACTGCATGCATTAGTGTACAGGAACTTCCACTTGATGAAACTGAAAAGCCATGAGTCTATGATGAGATGCATCCCAGGGTTCTGAGGAAACTGACTGATGTAGTCACCAAGCCAATCTCCATCATATTTGAAAAGTCAGGACAGTCAGGTGAAGTCCTTGGTGACTGGAAAAAGGGAAACATTGCACCTGTTTTTAAAAAGGGGAGAAAAGAAGATCCAGGGAACTACAGACGGGTGAGCCTCACCTCTGTGGCTGGGAAGATCATGGAGCAGATCCTCATGGAAGCAATGTTAAGACACATATAAGACGAGGAGGTGATCTGAGACAGCCATCACAGCTTCACCAAGGGCAAATTGTGCCTGACCAATCAGGTGGCCTTGTATGATGGAGTGACTGCAAAGGTTGACAAGGGAAGACTGACCAAAGTTATCTACCTAGATTTCTGTAAAGCCTTTGACACAGTCCCATTCAACATTCTTATCTCCAAATTGGAGAGACATGGGTTTGAAGAGTGGACTATTCAGTAGAAAAGGAATTGGCTGGATGGACACAGCCAGAGAGTTGTGGTCAATGGTTCTATATCCAGGTGGAGACTGGTGATGAGTGGTGTCCCTCAGGACTCTGTCTTGGGACCAGTGCTCTTCAATATCTTCATCAATGACATAGACAGTGGGATTGTGTGCACCCTCATCAAGTTTGCAGGTGACATGAAGCTGAGCGGTGCAGGTGACAAAACAGAAGGAAGGCATGCCATCCATAGGGACCTGGATAAACTTGAGAAGTGGGCCCATGAGAACCTCATGAGGTTCAACAAGTCCAAGTGCAAGGTGCTGCACCTGGGTTGGAGCAACCCCAGACATGAGTAGACTGGGAAATAAACTCATTGAGAGCATCCCTGCAGAGAAGGACTTGGGGGTGCTGGTGGATGAAAAGCTGGACATGAGCCAGCAACGTGCGCTTGCAGCTCAGGCGGCCAACTGCACCCTGGGCTGCATCAAAAGAGGTGTAGCCAGCAGGTCGAGGGAGGTAATTCTTCTCCTCTACTCTGCCCTTCTAAGACCCCACCTGAAGTACAGCATCCAGCTCTGGGGCCCTCAGCACAAGACAGAACAAGTCCAGAGGAGGGCCACAAAGATGATCAGAGAGCTGGAGCACCTCTCCTATGAAGACAGGCTGAGAGTTGGGGCTGCTCAGCCTGGAGAAGAGAAGGCTCCAGGAAGACCCGGTACTTAAAGGGGGCTTGTAAAAAAGAGGGAAAGTGACTTTTTACATGGGCAGATAGTGATAGGACAAGGGGGAACAATTTTAAACTAAATGAGGAGAGAATAAGATTAGAAGTTAGGAAGAAATTCTTTACAGTGGGAGTGGTGAGGCGCTGGAACAGGTTGTCCAGAGAGGTTGTAGATGCCCCATCCCTGGAAGTGTTCAAGGCCAGGCTGAATGGGGCTCTGAGCAACCTGATCTAGTGGGTGGCATCCCTGCCCATGTCAGGGGACTTGGAACTCGATGATCATTAAAGTCCCTTCCAACTCAAGCCTTTCTATGATTCTATGAAAGGGATAATAGTCAAAGGGTCTGACAAGCTTCAGCAGTCTCTCCATAGCATCCCAGATTTGGGCCTCCGGCAAGCAACAAACCTCTCTATATGACCATCAGGTCAGCAGATGGGTGTCTCCATCCCTTGCAGCAGGGAGTCACCCACTACCACCACTCACCACTTCCTCCTGGTGATTTTGCATGGTTTAGTGTCAATTGGCCAGGTAATTTGTTTGAAAGCACACCCAACTCCTCCTCAGTTTTGAGGGCAGTGAACCCGTTCCATAGTTACAAGCCTTCTGGTGGAGCTGGTAGCCTTCTTGTTGCCAGAAGTAATTTTTCACCTTTTCCCAAGGCTGCACCTGACATTCTGCTAGGGACAGACTCCTGTGTTTCCACTGCGGCTGGGGTCCAGGGCTCTTAAAGCTGTTGTGTCTCTGAGATCCTGACTCTATATGCGATATTGCACAGCCTGCTGACTTTCTCCTCTAACTCCTCCACTTGATGACTAAAGAAGGCCACCTCTTCCATCCTCAGGGAAAGGCCCCAGGCACTCCCTACAGCCTATACTTACAAGACTGCATTCACCATCTAAAGCTCTATCTGGCAGGGATAGCTACTCTAATACCTGCTAAGGAATATGCCCTATGACATGTCACCACCATACCTGAGAACATATAGGCTATTTTGAAATGTGAAGATCCCCCTTTGCAACAGCTGTTGCCTCTGGGAGGCTGTACTCCAGGCCTGGCTCTTTTCTAGGCCTTTCCCTAGCACCAGCTAAAAGAGAGTTTGACCCTCTCTAATCAGCAGGTAACTAACAAAGGCTCCAGGCACCTTGTGTCAGGGGCAGCTAACTATGCTTTTATAAGCTACTAGAGCTTCCTTGGGCCCACATCCTCATGGCTTCCCTTACCTTGTCCTTATTTGGTAGCAGCAGGCATCCTCAAGTTTCTCAGAGGGTTCCCAGGATTTCCCCGATGATCCTGGACCCTTTCCTCAGAAGCTCCCAAAGCAGAACTCAGAGACTGCTGTGCAAACTGCTGCATCTGTTTGCTGCCTCTGTTATCTGTACTCATCTTGATGGATATTGCATCTGGATACTGGGGCTGAGGCTCTCCTGGTACAGTCCTGGGAGAGGCCCAGACAGGGTGCCTCTTTCTGAGTCCCTAATTTGGGTTGCTCACCTGCCTTTGTGCCTCTGCACTCTTCTGGGCTTGTGGAGCTGGGTCTTTGATGGGCTGATAGTTCTCCTGTGATGGACCTGGGAGGAGCCAGGGTAGGATATTATTTAAGCTCCTCCACCTGCCACTTTTTCTCTGTTCTCTTTTGTGGTGTGCAGATGAGCTTTTTATCACATAGCATAATATCTGTCACCAGTGTTATGAACGCAGAGAGATAAATAGATGTTGGGTACAAAATATTTTTTTTCTTTCCTTGTGGGTGGAGTTTTGTCATTCTGAAAACCATGGTCATTTAGGCAGGTAAATTTGCTGAACTCAGTCTTCTTATAAGGTCTAGATATTATATACCACAGGATGGTATGGAAGTGATAGGAACCTGAAAGGATGGACCTTGGATCAGGGAATATTCTGGACTTTTGTTCAGTCTCTGGCTAGATTACTAAGGACAGCACAACTACAGTCTATATCAGTGGTCTCTAAAGTGGATGTGCAAGACAATCCATTGTGGTATGGGAAGAAAATATTTTGGTAGTGTTAATAAATAAAATAAAAATTATTTTAATACAGCATTTATTACATCTTTATCTCATACTTTTTAATTTCTATTTTTGTGCATATTTTATAACATACATAAAATATTAATACAATAGTACATGTGTATAATTTATAAATAAATATGCATATATTCAGGGTGCATCTTCAAAAGATTTTTACTGATGGGGTGCATGATTAAAAAAATTTGGAGACCACTGGTCTAGATGATCATGTTGTTATATGTCAAAAATAGAATTATCTATGTCCCCTTGTAGTGTGTTCTGAAACTGGGGGGGAGGGGGGAGAGTGGGGTGGACTTCTGTACAGAAATTTACTATTGTAATGGCTGCAGAAATTTGTACATATTGGGAACACAGGTAATCCAAAGCTTCCAAGAACTGATTCCCTTGTAATAAACTTTAATTGGGAAGCAGCTCATGTACTCCACCACTTGTGGTCTATGTACCACCCCTGTAAAATGTCCATAAAATGTCCACAAAACATCCAAAAAATGTCCATTGAGCTAATTTAGTCCATGGCTTTGGGCTCCACCTGTTCTGGTGGTCACTCAGGACAGGAGAGGTGGTATGTTGTGTGGAGTTACTGGGCACCAAATGCAGTTCAGGTAGGGTCACTGCTGCACTGCAACTGCTTCTTGTAAAGCTTCTCCTCCATTGGTTTGGGTGGTTCCTGCTATAGTAATTCCTCTGGCTTAGACTTATCTACAGACTTGGAGGTGCACCTGCTCCAGCATGGTCTTACCCACAGCCACAGCCACAGTCCCTTTGGAAGTAAACCTTCTCCAACATGGCCTTACCCATGACTGCAGTCCCTCCAGGGGTATACCTGCTCTGTCATGGGCTTATCCATGGCCACACATTTTGAGGTGCTCCAGTATGACCACATGTACAGCCACTGATGCTTCAAGATGTACCTGCTGTGGCACAGACATAACCACAGGCACATATGGGGTCTCACCAGAGTAGAGGGGCAGAATCCCCTCCCTTGCCCTGCTGGCCACAGTGCTTTGGATGCAGCCCATTTACTGTGTCCAGTTCTGGGCCCCTCAGTTTAGGAAGGACGTTGAGATGCTTGAATGTGTCCAGAGGAGGGCAACAAGGCTCTTGAAGGGCTTGGAACACAAGCCCTACGAAGAACGGCTGAGGGAGCTGGGGTTGTTTAGCCTGGAAAAAAGGAGACTCAGGGGTGACCTTATCACTATAACTACATGAAACGTGGTTGTAGTCAGGTGGGGGTCGGTCTTGTCAGGAAAATTAATCCACGAACACCAGAGGTTTATGTCCAAAAAGGAGACAGAGGAGTCCTGTAACTTTATTTGAATAAAGGGAGAGGTCATGGGCATTTCCCATGGGGTCTCTCAGATTTTTAAAGGACGCAGACTCCAACTTATCCTAATTTCCCAACAGCATTTCCCCCTCTCTTTCCCCATTGACTGAGGTACTTGAGAGGCACAGACTTCCCAAATCGCTTAATACAAACCCCTTTCTAATGTGTAATCCTCCCCCCCCCATTCTTTTCCTTGTATCTCTGTTCTTTTTCTCTAAATCCAGGGATTAGCACAGTTTTGAGTGAGTAACAGTCTGTGTCAATTTAGTGGAATTCCTATGGAATTTATGGTTCCTCCCATTGCTTCTTTCACCTCTCAGTATCTGGCTTTATGTACCAGCAGACCCACAGTTTGTTTGTAAAGACACCTCCTTCTCATTCCTTTCAGTCTCTTCTCCCAGACAACCACTGACAGAACAAGAGGACAGTCTTAAGCTGCGCCAAGGGAAGTTTAGATTAGACATTAGAAAAAAATTCTTCACTGAAAGAGTGATTGTGCACTGGAATCGTCTGCCTAGGGAGGTGGTGGAGTTACCGTCCCTGGATGTGTTTAAAAAAAGACTGGACGTGGCACTCAGTGCCATGGTTTAGTTGATGAGGAGGTGTTAGGTCATAGGTTGGACTAGATGATCTTAAAGGTCTTTTCCAACCTAGTTCATTCTGTGATTCTGTGATTCTGTGGCACTGGAGGGGTTCATATGTCTATTTGCTTTAATTTAGTTTGGTTCTAATCAACAAAACAGAAAGAGAGTAAAAATACCTAGTTTTTCAGGTCCTTGGATGTAGTGTAGAAAATTGTGCATTTTGCATCATCTATCAGTTGATGACAGTTTGTCACACTGTTCCACTGAATTTGATGAATTTTCTTCAAGATGTAAAATGCTGCACAGTGTGATGTTGAAGTGTGCACATGATGTGTGTGTGTAAACTAAAAAAACTGTCACATGCCATTTTGTTCACATTCTTTTTCTTTTTTTGACATAGGAAAAGAAATCTAAGATATATATTGAGGGGGGGGAAAAAAGATGGATTCACAAGACTGTGTCCCAACAAATTCAAAGCAAGATATGAGCCATCACATAAAGGGTAACTCTGGTAAACATTATCTTTGTGGCTATTGTGCAGCCTTCACCAATATAGCAGTCACCTTTCCCATCCAGAAGGTCCTCTTTCGACAACAGTTGTATGGCTTGAAAACAAAGGATGCAGTACATCAGCTGCAGAAAGATGGAATTCGAAATCTCTATCGTGGAATCCTTCCTCCATTAATGCAAAAAACAACTACCCTGGCTCTAATGTTTGGCTTGTATGAAGATTTCTCCTCCTTGCTCCATCGTCACACAAGTGCACCTGAACTTCTAACTTGCAGCATGGCAGCAGTGCTTGCAGGGACCACAGAAGCCCTTCTTACACCTTTTGAAAGAGTCCAGACTTTGCTTCAAGACTACAAACATCATGACAAATTTACAAACACTTACCAGGCTTTCAAGGTACTAAAAGTCTATGGGATTAGAGAATATTATCGGGGTTTGGTGCCTATTCTGCTCCGGAATGGAAGCAGTAATATCATCTTCTTTGGCCTACGAGGACCTATCAAACAATGTCTGCCTGAAGCAACTTCTTATAGCACTCACTTGGTCAATGACTTTATCTGTGGCGGGCTGTTGGGTGCCATGTTGGGATCCTTATTTTTCCCAATGAATGTTGTAAAAACTCGCATGCAATCTCAAATTGGTGGCGAATTTCAGTCTTTTTCAAAAGTGTTTGTGACAATATGGCTAGAACGTGATAAAAAATTGATGCATCTTTTCAGAGGAGTCCATCTGAATTACCATCGTTCTGTCCTGTCCTGGGGCATAATCAATGCAACATATGAATTCCTGCTAAAGCTATTATGAAAAATGTTACCTTCCTTTGAAGCACTTCTATTCAGTTGGGTATTTGTACATTTTAGGTCACTTTGTCTCTGGAAATAGGTTAATTTATGGAACTTTTTGTTAATAACATGGAGTACCATGAAACTTGGAGAGAATTCAAAGCAGCTGTTACATTTCAGTAGGGAGATGGATGATATTGTTAGTGGCTGCTTAGTGTGAAAGGTAATTAGTCTTATTAACAACCTTGAATATTTATGGGGTAAATGGCAATACATCTAAATCTTGATGCAATTCAATATACTTCTAAACAACTTAAAGTATTTATATGCTGGTGGATAAATTTACCCGTAGTGGAATAACTAGACAAATGCAAAGTAAAAAAATACCTGTATATTGGTCTAGTAGCTTATTCTATGATTTCCAGTATTTCCCAATACTCACAATAATCAAATTTTATGCTGCACATTGTATAATTCGAAAGTAAAGAAGGAGCCAATGAAAGCTAATTATCTTGTTTGAAACACTACAGGGGGTTAAAAACTAAGATTCCAAATGTCTTGGGACTCTAAATTATCTTTGGAGTTTAAACAGAAGCTGCCAATTTTTGATTAGGATTACTTTCTTTCTGAACCTCAAGTTTTAAACTGAGCCTACACGAACTATTTTGTCAACCATTTTACCACTCAGCTTTAACATGAGCATCATCTCATTCATCAATAGCTACTGAATATTTAACTTCAGTGTAAACTGACCAAGTGCAAAGTGGGATTGTGCCTATGTATGAGTGTGCCTTGAAATGAAAAGGTGGAAGGAGCAAGACAGCAATTTTATCTCAAGCTTTAAAAGTGTTCCTTGTTGAAAGACCTTCTATTTGCAAATTTGGTATACTCAAGTTTTCTGCTTTTGTGTTGCTTTGTTTCTGTTGCAAACATAAAAAAACTGACCTCACTCTGTAATGCTCAAACAGTAATACATCTTCCTTTGATTATCAAACTACTTGATTTACAGCTTTTTTTTTTTTGCAAACTATTTTTGTTTAATTTGTGCTGTGACAGAATTTTATATCAGCACTGACAAAGTGAGATTTCTGGGTATAAGCATTTAAGGCCTTAAAGGGAAAGCAAGCATTACACTAAACAGGTGACTGTCTTAATTCTTTCTTAATTCTTTTTTTTTCTTTATTTGGGGGTGTGTTATTCATGAAAGTTCATGAAGTATTCTTTGTTTTGGATGTGGGGGCAGGAAAACTTCTAGAAACTATTTTTAATTGTTCTTTTCCTATGCTTTAGGCTCTGTATAACTATCAGTGGTAACACAGTAAAACAATAAAAGGAGTTGTGTGGCTAATAATTTACACTTCAAGCATTTGTAATTTGGTTAACAGATAACAATATGCAGTAAAGACAGGGGTGTGGTCAGCTGCTATGCATGAAGGTTACTTGCATGTTTCATTCACCAACAAAGAGAAAGGTGTAAAAGTGTATTAGCAAACATAAACATGACCCCAAATGAATCCTAGAGTGAGGAAGAAAAAAACCAAAGAAGCCATCAACACGAACATCATATTCCTCCTGGCCATGGAGAGCAGTGAAAGAGTAAGCATAACACCAGGGAAAAGAAGAGAAACTAAGAAGGGTGGGGGTGGGGATGTGTGTGTGTGTGTGTGTTGCAATTTGAAATACATTGTGATTCTTTCTTTTCGTGTAACAATTAGATCCAGACTAATAATGATTAGACTCTCAAGTTTTCAATTACACTAACAATAAATTTTTGATTTTACTTATGCATATCGATGCCTTAAAGAACCTAGAAATGAAACAACACACTTTTGAGATAATAATAGTATAGGAGGTAATATAAAGGCTGGTCTTTATTGGAGGCCTCCAGGGGCAGATATGGAAAATGTCCACAAAATGCCCACCCCCGCCACAGGATGAATACAGTTTTATAAATTTAGCTAATTAGCATAATTGAGAAAAATCACCAATTAGAGACATAAGCGGTGAGGCAATTTCCCCCTGGTTCAAGCCCCTCCTAAATCCTCCCCCTCAGATGGGAACTAAACTTTGTTTATGAAAATGTGTCTCAAAGAGCTCGTCTCAACCTTGGTTCCCAGGAAGAACCAAGATAGGATAGGGGCCTATGTGTTTTGTCTTTCTGCCTATCAGGGTGGAGAAAAGTACTGGGACTAGCTAGGAACTATATAACTATAGAACAACAGAGCTAGAATATATGTGTAAAGAATATAGAGAACATATAAAAGCAAAAATCATTCTGGCAACATTCCTCCCTTTGGAGTCTTGTCTAGTCTCTACTCTTTACATTCAACCACAGCATCGTGTCATACAGCCAGCTATTATGCAAAGACTAACTACAGATATAAGTAGTATGAACAGTTCCTTTTATCCAGGCCCAGTTTGATAACCATGAAGTGAGTGTATGGAAGGCATATTCAAAGTTCAGTGAGCCTTTTGAAAGCTACCTGATGTAGAGTTTGAGTTTGCTTCCAAATTTCAACCAAATCCTTATTAATTCTTTCACTCTGATCTACATAGGAACAACAACTAGTGTTGATGATTTGGCAGCTAGTAGGAAATTGAGAGCTATTCTGTTTTGTAAAACTATACCAGACAAATCATGGACTTCTTCTTGTAAGTCTGAAATTGCATCTGAAACTTGCTTTTCAATTGATGCCTGAAGAGGCCTCCTAGACACAGAGACTAGACAGAATAAGGGAATAAAGGTAGGTATTTATTTGAAAGGCCTTCAAAGGTACACCCTGGGAAGCCAGAGGCTATTGCCAAGATGGACCCCAAGATGGACGACAGGTCATGAGTTCTTCACACTTTTATAGGTTTGGTTCATTTGCATATCAGGGTTAATTCTCCAATTAAAGCTTCAGTTTAATGATGTAATTTCCCCTCCGCTCGCCCCCCTCTGAGGCTCTTTGGTTTATACTTTTTGGGCCTAGGACAGCCTAGGTGTCCTTGAAAAGCAGGCCTGGAGAGGCTTTGTTATGTCTAACTAGCATGAGAGAGCAGAAATTAACAGGATACAAGAGACCTCAGAGTTACACACTAAGCAGTACAGTGATTTGAAAAATATCAAAGTTAAAACCTAAGGCATCATTTCCCCCCTTTAGAGGCTTGACAAGGCCTCTACCTTGTCGAGACTCTATTTTAAATATTCTAAATATCTACTAATAATATATGTCTAACAGCAGTATATATCTATAAACAAGAATTATAATGACAATCATTATAAACAATCTTTAATCCAGGGTCAGTTTGGTAACCATGAAACCAGGGTGTGGAAGATACAATCAGCTTTGAATGTTATTCAGTGTAAGATCTAAGTTAGTTCTCAAATTGTAAACAAATTTTGTTGATCCTTCCACTTCAGTTTACATATCAATTATTAGTTTTGTATCCAAATGAATGTCTTTGGATACACTTTGGACTAGAATCATATGCAAAATTTGGTTCCAAACCTGAGTCAGGGTGTCTTGGTTTGAAAGACAGGTGTCTGCCAAGGAAGGTAGGAGCCTCCCCTGAAATGGAAAATGCAACCCCCTTCCCTCCAAATTATTATAATTTTGAAATTAAGGGGCTTTCAGGCAAAGATATGAGGGGTAGGAATAACAGTTCTTTACTAATATATATATATATATACATATATATATGTATGTATGACAAGGCAAACAAGCAACAATAACTATGGCAGTAACAGCAAACAGAACCACAAACCCAGTGCCAGCCTCTCTCAGCTGTCAGGCCCTTTCCCCTTTGGTGCAGTTCCAGTCACAGCCGGCAGGGGCACTGGTGGCTCCCGGCGAGCAGGGCAGGTGCGATGGTTCCCCCGTGGCTGCAGGGGGCGCTCCAGAGCGAGCTCGGGGGAGCACGTGGTAATGGCAGCTCAGGGTCCCAGGAGGGATGGACGAAAAGCTTCAACAAACCTCCTGGGCAGCTGATCCCGGTGCCCGGCTGGACCCTCAGGAACAGCAGGCTGGAACAGCAGAGACGAGCACAGATCCCGAGTGGCAGACGAGATGTATCAAACTCTGGAGCTGCAGCAGGAACCCCGGGAGGTCTCAGCCGGCAGGGCGTGCGGGGCTACGATGTAGCGAAGGCTCGAAGCGATGGCGGGGGCAGAGCAGCCGCGGCCCGGCTCCCAGCGGGGCAGGGAAAGGTGGGCTTGGGAATCCCGGGTTTCTCTGGTAGAAGGAAGGCAGCCGAAAGCAGAAACCTCAAGCACTGATGAACTCCTGAATGCTGAGAACACCAACCAGCCCCGGCTCTACCCAACCCCCAGGTGAAAGAGAGTAGCCCCTGGACCCCTCCCTCTGTGGCCAGGTCTTCTGTTTCTCCCAAGCACCCAGCAATTTGTCGCCCCGGCAACATATATGGGAAAATTCCTCAAGAGAAAAAGAAAACAGAAGGGGAAACTCCCAAAACCCCAACACAGTGTTACCAACTGTGTAGATAATAAACACAGGAAAATCATTTAAACTACATCAACTTTGTTTGTATCAGTCTCTGTTTTCTCAGCTGTTTCAGGAGCAGAAGCTTTCTTAACTCTGGAGTAGTGAATCCAGGGTCCTTTGCCAGCGACTTTGACTGCGGTGAGGATGGTCAACAAAATCTGGAATGGTCCTCTCCACTTGGCCTGTAGAGGGTCACTGTCCCACCATTTGACATAGACCCAGTCTCCAGGCTGGAAGGGATGTGCAGGTGTGTCCAGTCCTATGGGTCTGGATAACATGATGTAATTCTGGAGCTTCTGCAAAATAGAACCTAAAGCCATTAGATATTTCTGTAAATCAAGTTTTCCCCTCATGTGAATTTCACCTGGAACATGTGGAATTTGATATGGCCTGCCATACAATATTTCATAGGGACTGATGTTATCCCTCTGCCTCAGTTGTATGCGGATCCTCAGTAAAGCTATAGGCAAGGCCTGAACCCACATCATGGATGTCTCTTGACAAATTTTGCTAATTTGTGCCTTAAGGGTCCCATTCATGCGTTCCACCTTACCGCTTGCTTGGGGTCTGTAAGATGTGTGCAGATCCCAAGCAATTCCCAAAATCCGGCTAACTTCTTGAATCACATTTGCAACAAAATGTGGTCCTCTATCCGAGGACATGCCCAAAGGAACCCCAAACCTTGGTATTATATGATTAAGCAAAACTTTCACCACCTCTTTGGCTGTGTTAGTGTGACAGGGGTAAGCTTCAGGCCATCCACTGAAGGTGTCAACCAATACCAGTATGTACCTGTATCCTTCTTTGCGTGGTAACTCAGCAAAATCTATTTGCCAATAATCTCCAGGAAGATCCCCTGCCTTTGTTACTCCTAACACAACTCTTTTCCTCATATCAGGATTGTTTTTGCAGCAGATTTCACACTTGCTCACTACTGATTGTACAATATCTGCCATTCCCTTTCCTATTGATACCTTTTTCAGATGTTTCAGAAGATTTTCAACCCTGAAATGTGTGCTTTCATGTTCTCTTCGAGCTAGCTCTCAAAGAATTAGAGGTGGGACTACAACCTGATTTGCAGGTGTAACAGCCCATCCATTTTCTGTGATCTCAGCCTTAAGAAACTTAATTAACTTGTGGTCTGCCTGATCATATTTTGGGGTGAACCCTGACAAATCATTCTCTTTCTGTGGAATTACGGCAAGAATACCTTTTTCTGCAGCCCTTTTTGCTGTTTCATCAGCAAAGCGATTTCCCAATTCTGGAGTGGTTTTTCTCTTTCTGGTGACCCCTACAATGCATGATAGCTACTTCTGTGGGGTTTTTGATGCTAAGAGGGCAAGGATTTGTTCAGCGTGTTTGATCTGGTTAACTTGAGCGTTCAGCAGTCCTCTCTCCTTCCAGATGGCTCCATGGGCGTGGACAACACTAAATGCATATTTAGAGTCCGTCCGTATATTTACCTTCTTTCCTTAGCTCAGGTCTAAGGCCCTCGTCAGTGCAACCAGTTCAGCTTTCTGCGATGACACATCTGCTGGAAGGGCCTTCGCCTCGATCACCTTGTCCTGGGTTGTTACTGCATAACCTGTCATGTGTTTACCATTTCTCATGAAGATGCTCCTGTCTGTAAACAGCTCCCAGTCTGGATTTTCTAGGGGCACGTCCTTCAGGCCTGGTCTGCTGGAATAGACCTCCTCAGATGTCTGCAAACAGTCATGCTCAGGCACATCCTCAGTTAAGGTAGAGGACAGAAACATGGCAGAGTTAACAACAGAAGTTGTTTTCAGGGTAGCATCATCCTGTTCTAACAGCAGTGACTGATATCTAAGCATCCGATTGCCGGACAGCCAATGTCCTCCTTTCTGTTCCAGTACTGCTGCTACTGCATGTGGCACATACACTACAATGTGTTGTCCAAGGGTGAGTTTCTGGGCTTCTTGAATCAGGAATGACAGTAGCCGCCATGGCCTTCAAGCACCCAGGCCACCCTTGGCTAACATTGTCGAGCTGTTTGGAAAAATAGGCCACAGCCCTCCGTTGGCTTCCAAGGCGCTGTGCTAATACGCCCAGTGCCACATTAAGTCTTTCATGTGTAAAAAGTTCAAAAGGCTTAGTCAAGTCTGGTAAGCCCAGTGCTGGAGCTGACATTAGAGAGTGTTTCAGCTGTTTAAATGCAGCCCTTATGCTTTCAGTCCAAATTATAATGCCATTTTCAGCTGCTTTTATTGCTCCGTACAAGGGTTTCACCAACAACCCATAATTTGCTAGCCACAAACGACACCAACCTACCATTCCCAGAAAAGCTTGCATCTCTCTCACGGTGTGGGGCTCTGGAAGTCGGCAGACGGCTTCCTTTTGTTCTTTGCTGAGCTGTCGGTGTCCACGGAAGATCTCAAGTCCCAAGTAAACTACTGCTTCCTTGGCGATCTGTGCTTTGTCTTTAGAAACTCTGTATCCACTCTGTCCCAAGAAGTTTAACAAGCTTACAGTGAGTTGGATGCAGTCATCTCTGGTCTTAGCTGCAACCAAGATGTCATCAACATACTGAAGGATAACCCCTCCTGGCTCTTGTCTCCTCCAATCTTCTAATTCCTTTGCTAGCTGGTTTCTAAATATTGTCGGGCTATTCTTGAAACCCTGGGGTAGGACTGTCCAAGTAAGCTGACTTTTCCTCCCTGTTCCAGGATTTTCCCACTCAAAAGCAAAAAGCTCCTGGCTGTTTTTATGCACAGGAATGCAGAAAAAGGCATCTTTCAGGTCCACAACAGTAAACTACCCTAATTCATCTGTCAGTGTGGTCAAAAGTGTGTATGGATTGGCTACCACGGGGTGTATCACCTCTGTAATTTTGCTAATTGCCCTCAAATCTTGGACCAACCGATAACTCTTACCATCAGCTTTCTTCACTGAAAGGATTGGCGTGTTATACCTGGACTCACATTGCACTGATAACCCATGGTGGAGGAATTTTTCAATTATAGGTGCCAATCCTCTACGACTTTCTAATTTTAAAGGATATTGTTTTTGCCTTACCGGTGTGGCTCCTGGTTTGAGTGCAATGCTCACTGGTTCTGCCTGTTTGGATCTTCCTGGAACATCACTGGCCCACACAATTGGATTGACAGCACTTTCAACTTCAGTGGGGATTTCACCACATCTGTCCTGTATAAAAAGTGCAGCAACTTTGACAAATTTAGTTTCTGGAATTATAACTCGTACACCCTTCTCTTTTTAAAATTTAATTTCAGCTTCCAATTTCTCTAACAAATCCTTCCCCAGCAATGGTCTAGGGGAGTTAGGCATATAAAGAAATTGATGAGTTACCCAGTATTTCCCCAGTTTAAATTTCAAAGGTTGGAAGAAAGGCCGTGTTTCAGTTACCCCTGTTGCTCCAACGACATGAACAGTATCTTGACTCGGTTTCCCTTCTAAAATATTTAACACAGAATATGTCGTGCCGGTGTCTACCAGAAATTTTATATCATCTTTCCCCAGCTTGGCTATAACCGAAGGCTCTGCTGGGGGAGAAGCCTCCGGTCCCCATCATTCTGAGTATGAGTCTTGTTCCAATGGGAGCTGGGGAATTGGGGGTGTCTTCTTCAACATTGGACAGTCAGCCTTCCAATGCCCTTTCTTCTTACAACAAGCGCATGTGTCTTTGTCCCTGGGGGGAGAGGCTTTCTTAGATGACTTTTCCTGACTACCCTTCTTCCTGGGACAGGGTTTCCCTTTGTCACTTGAGTCTCTATCTCGAAACACTCTCCAGGCTACTTCTAACAATTTACTCGTGTCTTGAACCCCTTCTAACTTTTGCCTGGATTTTCTTTATATGTTCCCACTGTACTCTTCCATTGATCTAACTCTATGAGGGAGTATGGAACCTTCACATAGATTGGCCCTTGATTACCAACAGCCCGCTTCAGAGGGTCTTGTAAAACTGGCTCCCTTTTCGATCTGGTCCGTTTAGCAATTGGGCTCCGCTCCCTTATAGCTTTTCTTGCTATCTTTCTCCTCTTTCGCCTGCCTAAAGCAGCTATCTCATTTTCCTGTTCAGAGGAACTGCCTGAGTGAGAGCTGTCTGATTCCGAGGAATCGGCTGTGTCAGCTCTGCCCCGGCCCGTTCTGGTACCTGCTATCACTGACAGGGACCTGCTCCGCCGCAGAGGCCGGGCAGTGTCCCTGGGCCGGCGCGCTTCGATGACGTCATCTTCTGAGCCAGCCGCTCGGCGCGCGGCGTTGTCATGGAGACTCCGACGCCTGGGAGAGGGGAGGAACGCCACTCCCCCTGCGGGAGGTTCCCTCCCCACCCTCTTGGTGGAAAGCCTTGCCTCCCGGCTCCACCTCTAAGGGCAGTGCCGTAGGCTGCACACGCTGGCTGTCCCTTCCCCTCAGTCCCTCCCCCCCGGAGGGATCGCAGGGGAGGGGGGAGAGAGAGAGCCGGGCGCCTTCTGGGCAGAAGCCACTGAAGACGCAAACGCCTTCCAGAGCTGCCACGGCCAGTGTTTGTCCTCTTTCAGATGTGGCCCAGCCAAAACCAGAGTCGCGGCCGGGAAGTCTCCTGGGTCCGCGGGAGGCGGCGGGGGCGGCCTATCCGCCTCCCCCTTTTCCTGTTTCACCGGCCGGAACCCATCTAAAGCTGCCTCTCCTCCTCCCCCCACCCCCGGGGCTCACGTCGGCTGAGAGGGAGGAGGAGGGGGGCCCATTCTCAAGGCAGGAGCTATCAGATCCATCTCTACGTCCTCCCCCTTTGTTGAGTCCGACATAGACTTCTTAAACTTTTTCTCTTTTTTTTCCCCTAAAAACAGTGTTATAAACGAGCCAATCAATATTATGATTAAAGAGAATTTATTAATAATCAAAGTATAAAATTCGGAAAAAGCCACGAAGCAGAAACAACGCCGAGCCAGGCGATTGGCGCTGGGTGAACTGAGTTCCGACCTGTATCGGTTCGAATCTCGCCTGTTCACCGCTGAGGTTTCTCTGAGGTGTCTTTTTATACTTTTTTTTCCTTCTTTGTTGATTTTATCTTTTCAATACAACAATATAATTTTCCTGGTTTTTTTCACCACGTCTGACGA
Source organism: Lycocorax pyrrhopterus obiensis (assembly GCA_014706295.1). Taxonomy (NCBI): domain Eukaryota; kingdom Metazoa; phylum Chordata; class Aves; order Passeriformes; family Paradisaeidae; genus Lycocorax; species Lycocorax pyrrhopterus. The sequence goes on from JACSVZ010000030.1 coordinate 8,987,972, forward strand.
CAGTTCCTGGAATCAGTAGTCGATTTTTGCTGTTGGAATCAGTTTCTGGTGAAAGTATATTATTGTTGCATATACATACACAGAACACACATCCTGGAACCATATTTCTGTATATACACACACATCCTGGAGCTCTGCCAGACGAGGAAATCCCACGAAATGCTTATCTGTGGAATGCAATTGGAATGTACCTTGCCGGGGCTTATTCAGACAGAAATCCCTTGAACAGCAAAATTCTGGTGGTCACCTGCTTGTGCTTTTTCTCAGCCTAAGCAAAATGCTGTAATCTTTAAAACTTTAGCACGAATTATTTTGTATCATATACTACACCTGCCACCTGACTGCTCAGAGCCCAGAACCAGCGCATGTGGTGCCAAAACATTGGGACCGGCTCTCACCGGACCCTCTGCCTGCAATACGTTGCCGCAGCCACTCCTGTGTGTTGGACTCTGTGATAAATAGATGCTATAATGTTGGCTTTCTGCAAATGTTAAAATAAGTGATGTTAAAAGTAGCTTTTGTAACAGTAGTTTTGTCACAAATAGATGCTATATGTAAAATAGCTTTATTACAAAACAGATGCTATATAAGGTAGTTTTGTTGTGAAGATGTAGTTTTTTTTAATACTTTTTCATTCAACCGAAAACTTAGAAATAGCTGTGCTTATGAACTATTTGAGCTCCTGCTACCGGCATACCAACTATCAGCAACAGATAAGATATCCTCACAGCGATCTGCTGATTCCGGGAACTACCAAGCCAAGCGAGCCAAGACGGGAGAACTGCATTCCATTTTGAACTGTTCCTGGAAAGGGTTTTAAATATGTATAATTGTTTATGAATATGTAATACTCCAGGTGTATGTAAAGGGTGTCTCCAAGATAGCAGGTGTGCTCTTGGCTGAGTGCCAAAGCACCCAGCGCTGTGACTTTTGCTTTATTATCTTTGTCCCTTATTGTCCTTTATTAAACTTTTCAATCCTAACAGGAGAGTGAACTTAGTTTTTCACAATTGGGGACTTCGTCCGGGATAAAATACCTCACCTCCGAGACCCTGGGAGACTCCGAGTTCGGCAGCCCGCTCCGTTTCTTCTGGTGTGAATCGGCGGTTGCAGGTTGACAGCCCATGGACAAGAAAGGGACAAATAAAGCAAAAGAAAGGGAAAAAGAGGCTCCCTAAGAAACCGCGGCAACTAGCCCCACAATTCTCGTGCACGAAGACCCGGACAAGAAAAAGGGATTGTAAGTATTTCTGGGGGGGCAGATACGGGGGTGACTGGTGTGTGAATGAGACGCGGGCTGGTTACCCCAGACCTGCGAAGTGAGTGCGGAGTCTCTGAGAGCTGCGGTTCCGACTTTTCGCGAGAAAGGCGGCCAGCGAGGAGACGAAGAGAAAGGTAAAAGGAGTGAAAGATTCCCCCGGGATAAAAGGGACTGGGTCTCAGGGAAGGGGGTGGGACCCCCAGGAAAAAGGGAGCAAAGGGGTTTCCTGGCACAATCCACTAGGAAACAGGGGACGAAAGTGAGGATCCCTGATCCCAGAAAATTTGCCGGATTGAGGGTTGGAACACACAGAGGCTAAAAAAATTACTCTAGGCGGGAAGTGTGGGATACTATATCCAAAAGAATCTAGAGTTGGCCAACAACATTTAGAATTTTACCATTTTATTTGAAAATAGTGCCCGTGGGTGAATACTAACAAGTGATTTTAAAATCAAGATACCTTATCATTGTGTTGTCTTGTTGTGAGTGAGAATGAATGAGACATATTAAAGAAATAAAAGCGAGTGAGTAAGAGTGAATGAAAATATATGTAATATAGATTGCTAATTTAAAATCTGACTTTAATATCTGGAGGGAGGTGACTTACATTATATTAGTATATGATAAAAGGAAAAAGGTTTTCTGTGCTGTGAGGGGAGGGGGTGTTTCAGTTGCCAGAGGGGCAGGTTAGAGCAAAAATGGGGGAACAGGTACCAGTTTGAGATACTTAGTAAATAATGGGACAAAGAACCAGTAAGTTGAGTTCAAGGGAAAAAAGGAGTAAAAAGGTGCCAGCAGATATACCCCAAGAAAGTCCTCTGGGAGTTAAGTTAGCTAACTGAGATAGTGATCCCTGTACAAAGGAAAAGGATAAAATAAAAATGATTCAGTATTGTATGATAGAATGGACAAAAAAAAGAAATAAGACCCGATCACGTCTACTGGCCTAGGTACGGGTCTTCTGAAGCTTGGATTTGTCAAGCTTTAAATGCATTTGTGAATTCAAAGGAACCGTGCGATTCGGAAGAGAAGGAATATGCCTCTTGTTGGACAGGAGATATAGAACTACCAGGATTAAAAGTTTTTAAGATATCAGAGACCCCAGAGACAGAGCGAGCAGAGGAAAAGAAAGAAAAGGGCTGGGACCCCCTGGAAGTATTACCACCTTCATACAATGCCGCACTGGCTGTGGCCCCCGCCAATGCCTTGCACACACCGGCTGTGCCCACACAAGCCGTGGCTCCGGCCAGCTCAGGTGCCCCCGCCTCTGCCCCTGCCCTTGCCCTGCACGCGCCGGCTGTGCCCACACCGGCCGCGGCCCCGACCGACCCCGGCGCTTTCGCCTCCGTCCCGGCTCTGAGCACGCCAACAGCACCTCCTTCGCTGGCGGTTCCGGCCTCACTGCCGACATCCGCCCTTCACTCGCTGGCGGCTCCGGCTTCGCTGCCGGCTTCAGTAGTTCCAATGTGTCCCCCTCTCAGCGAAAGAGCACCATACCAAAATACTAGGAGTAACTCAGTTAAAACTCAAGGACAGTTCGACAATTCCTCTCCTGCCACTACTCCAAAACAAAGAAAAAGGGTCTCTTCTAAAGTTATGATGGTTGAGGAACAGAAAGGTTGGGATCAAGAGATCAATTTATTCCCATTACGAGAAGTGCCGATGGGAGGGGTTCAAGGGGGGACGGGGTTTGTGAATGTTCCTTTGACTTCTTCAGAAGTCAAGAATTTTAAAAAGGAAATTAAAAGATTGTTAGAAGATCCCATAGGTACAGCTGAACAATTAAACCAATTCTTGGGTCCCAATATTTTTACTTGGGAAGAAATGCAGTCTATAACAAATATAATATTTTCCCCAGAAGAATGCCAGATGATTAGAGCTGCTGGAATGAGGATTTGGGAAAGAGAGAATCAACAGGGTCCACCTGGGGACCAGAAAATGCCAATAGCACCTCCTAACTGGAACCACAATGAAGAGGCGGGGCGGGCACATATGAGTGATTATCGTAAACTGATAATCAAAAGAATAAAAGAGGCAGCCCCCCGAGGGCAGAATGTCAGCAAGGCTTTTGATGGGCAACAAGGGAAAGAGGAGACTCCAACTGATTGGTTAGAAAGACTCCGGAAAAATATAAAACAATACTCTGCAATTGACCCTGAGAGCATAGCTGGGCAAGCTCTATTGAGAGTTACCTTTGTCTCCCATGCCTGGCCAAATATTAGAAAAAAGCTGGAAAAGATAGATGATTGGCACAAGTGGTCATTAAATGCATTACTAAGGGAAGCTCAAAAGGTTTATGTACGAAGAGATGAGGAAAAAGCCAAGGTAAAAGCAAAAATTATGGTAGCTACTATGCGAGAAAATAACTCCCAGGAGAACCAGATGCCCCCAAATACCACACCCAGAAATCCGGGGTTCAGAGATAGAGAAAAGGGAAAACATAGAATTTCAGTACCATTAAAATCCCAGGAACAAGTGGCAAATACCTGTTTTTATTGTGAGAAAAGAGGGCACTATAAAAGGGAATGCCGTCATCTAAAAACGAACCTGAAAATTTTTCGAGAGATACACCCAGAAGAAGAATAGGGGGGGTCATAGGCTCTATTTTCTGGGGGATAAATACCATCTAGAGCCTTTGATAACTTTAAAAGTAGGCCCCCAAAAAGAGGCATTTGAATTTATAGTTGATATAGGAGCAGAAAGAACTTGTGTAATAAATATTCCAAGAGAGTATGATTTGAGTAGTGACACTGTGAAGGTGACAGGAGCAAAAGGGGAAGGGTTTCAAGTTCCTGTCATTAAAAATGTGGTGATTAAAGGGGAAACCAGAATAGGGATGGGAGATGTCTTACTAGTTCCTAGGGCAGGTTGCAACTTATTGTGGAGGGATTTGCAAGTGCAATTAGGAATAGGGGTCATACCAGAAGAAGGGAAGATGACAGCTAAAGTGTTAAAACTTGGCCAAGAAAATGAAGAAAAGATTAACAAAGAGGTTTGGGCTGGGGAAGGAAATAGGGGAGGATTAAATACTGACCCCATAAGGGTCACACCTGAAAGAGAAAAATGCCCCATACGTGTGCGTCAGTACCCCATATCTTTAAAAGGAAGGGAAGGCTTAAAGCCAGTAATAGAAGAGTTGATAAAAGATGGGACATTGGAACCTTGCATGTCTCCTCATAACACCTCTATTCTCCCAGTAAGAAAATCTGATGGGACATATAGATTGGTACAAGACTTAAGGGAAGTTAACAAGAGAACACGAACCCCTTACCCGGTGGTACCCAACCCCTATACCCTGTTAAGTAAAGTCCCACCTCAGCATCAGTGGTTTAGTGTTGTAGATCTTAAAGATGCCTTTTAGGCTTGCCCGTTGGCAGAAGATAGTAGAAATATTTTTGGTTTTGAATAGAAAGATCCAAGTACTGGAAGAAAACAGCAATTAAGGTGGACAAAATTGCCACAGAGTTTTACTGAGTCTCCAAATCTCTTTGGGCAAGCTTTAGAAGGAATATTGCAGACCTTCCCCACTCCTCCTGGAATACAAATTATCCAGTATGTGGATGACCTTTTATTATCAAGAAAAGCTAAAGTTAAAGTTAAAGAGGCTACCGTAAAACTGTTGAATTTTCTTGGGGAAAAATGATTAAGGGTATCAAAAGAGAAACTACAGTTTACAGAATCAGAAGTAAAGTATCTTAGTCACTTAATAAGTAAAGGTAGCCGAAAACTTAATCCTGAAAAGACTGCAGGGATTCTATCCCTCCCCCCTCCTTCTTCAAAGAAGGAAGTTAGAAGACTGCTTGGATTGTTGGGATATTGCAGACTATGGATCGAAGGGTATTCACAGACAGTAAAATTTCTATATGAAAAATTAACAGAGAGGAACAACATAAAATGGACCAGAGAAGATGACAATAAATTTAAAGAATTGAAGTTAAAGTTAGCCTCAGTACCAGCTTTAAGCTTACCCTCACTAGAAAAACCATTTCATCTGTATGTGAATGTGGAAAATGGAGTTGCTCATGGAGTTTTAGTCCAGGAATGGGCAAGAGTGAAAAGGCCAGCGGCTTATTTGTCTAAATTGCTGGATCCAGTGAGCCATGGCTGGCCAATATGTATTCAAGCTATAGCAGCTATGGCTATTCTGGTAGAAGAAAGCCGTAAACTTACTTTTGGCAGTAAACTAATTGTGTGTACACCTCATGCAGTCTGAAATGTGCTAAATCAAAAAGCGGAAAAATGGTTAACAGATTCTAGGATGCTAAAATATGAAGCAATTCTGATAGATAGTGATGACTTGACACTGGAAGTAAATAAAAGCTTGAACCCAGCTCAATTTTTATATGGGGAACCAGAGAGTGACTTAACACATAATTGTTTAGAAATCATACAATACCAAACTAAATTTTGAGAGGACCTAGCAGAACAGGCCCTCCCAGAAGGGAAAAAAATATATGTTGATGGTTCATCTAGATGCTTGCAAGGAAAAAGGATGTCAGGATATGCTTTGATTGATGGGGAAAATATGCAGACCATCGAAAAAGGGAAATTACCATCAAATTGGTCGGCCCAGTCTTGTGAATTATATGCTCTAAAAAGAGCACTGGAATATTTAGCACACAAGAAAGGAACTATATATACTGATTCAAAGTATGCCTTTGGGGTAGTACACACCTTTGGAAAAATCTGGGAAGAAAGGGGGTTACTTAATTCAAAGGGAAAGGGACTGGTACATGAGGGACTCAGAGGTTTTAGAGGCATTAAAATTACCTAAAGAGATAGCTGTAGTACATGTTAGAGGACACCAAAGGGGAATGACCGCAGAAATAAGAGGGAATAACTTGGCAGATCAAGAGGCTAAAGATGCAGCAGAAAATGGGGCCAAAAGGGTTATGTTAATTTTAACCCCAAATAAAGAAGAATTAAAAATTCCAAAATTTAGTAAAGAAGAAGAAAAAGAATTAAGCAAGATAGGGGGAGAGCAAGATCAATCTAGAAAATGGAAACTCCCTGATGAGAGGCAGTTACTTAATAAACCACTTACTAGAAAAATACTAAAAGACATACATCAGAAAACTCATTAGGGTACTCAAGCCCTATGCAATCACTTTTTAAAGAATTATGGATGCATTGAGATCTTCAGATTGGCGAAGCAAGTAACTAATAAATGTATAACTTGCCAAAAAATAAATAAAAGAGTAATGAGAAAGACAACACCGGGAGGCCGCAAGTTAGCTCTGCGACCGTTTCAGAGTATTCAAGTGGACTTTACTGAACTTCCCCAAGTACAGAGGTGGAAGTTTTTATTAGTAATAATAGACCATTTAACTCATTGGGTAGAGGCTGTTCCCACTGTCAGAGCTACAGCTAATGTGGTATGTAAAACCCTTTTAGAACAGATTATTCCCAGGTATGGAATGGTTAATAGAATAGATTCAGATAGGGGGACACATTTTACATCAAAAGTTTTACATCAAATAACTGAAGCCTTGGGAATAAAATGGGAACTACATACCCCATGGCATCCACAAAGTTCGGGCCGGGTAGAAAGGATGAACCAGACTTTAAAAAGGACTTTAATGAAACTAATGATTGAAACACAAATGTCATGGGTAAAATGTTTACCTTTGGCCCTGCTGAGAGTCCGAACACAACCCAGGTCAGACCTGGGAGTGTCACCCTATGAGATGATGTTTGGATTACCCTTCCTGACCACCCAACATGAAAATGCTACTTATGAAGTAGGGGAAATGAGCGTCAGAAAATATGTCACCACAATTGCAAAAATGCTAAAAAATTTAAAGTTAAAAAGAATAATCCCTCAAACCACACCTTTAGACTTTAAAATCCATAATATCCATCCAGGGGAATGGGTACTAGTAAAAACATGGAACAAGCAATCTTTAACTCCACAATGGGAAGGTCCTTTTCAGGTACTACTGACGACTGAGGCAGCGATCCGAACCAGGGAAAGAGGGTGGATCCACGCCAGCAGAATAAAAGGACCAGTGGAGGAACCGAAGGAATGGACTATAACATCTAAGCCGAGTGCTATCAAATTGACTCTTAAACGAGGACTGGGTGGTATTGAATAATCCAACTGCAAAAAGTCTTCAATTTTTAATAGACTGTATCCTAATCTCGAGATATCACAACCTCTATCATGCTGGCTGGGTTAAATGTAAATACATAAATTGTAAAAATTGGTACTGCAATTCACACAAACAACACCCCTTTGTATGGGGTGTTAAATAACAAATTTATTCCCTAAAATTATAACTTTGCCTTGTAGATGAGAATTACTAGTGCCTGTTGAGTGAGAGGTGCCTGAAGAACGGTGTAAAAATTAACAACTGATTTGCCTGGAAAAAAGCAAAAGGAGGTAACGAGGAAATAAAGGGCAAGACCGAATTGGCAACTATAACTCGCCGCCAAGAAGATCATATACACCTGCTGTGGGTAGCAACCCCATAGGCATGGGAGGTGGGGGTATAAGCCATACCGAACCTCTATTACTCCTCCTTCTTGTTTTTTGTTTCTCATCTTTCGGGATACCGGCAAAATCATGTCACAAGTGCTACCGGAAACTTTACATGGAAAGAAACAGAGGTTCCTTTTTTATTACACACACCCACATTAACAGTCACTGTTATAACCCTTCCAAACTAAGTACCTGTACACAGAACGAGAAAAAATACTGGATTGCAGAAAACTTAGGAAGAAATAAATGTCCAAAAGGGGAAAGATGGGTTTGTTTCACATTTTCCATTAAAAGTAGGGTCCAAGATTTAGTAAAAGAACAAGTAGTAAATGGAAAGGCTAAGGTAACACAGCAATCTAATTCTGTGTTAACCCCACGCCAAGATTTATATACAAAACTTAAACAGCAATTAAAAAAATAAATCGATATCTCGAGATTTAGAAAAAATCTGTTTGTGGAATTGGGGGAAAGAATAAGTAAGGAACTAAACGTAACCAACTGTTAGGTCTGTGGAGGGGCCTTAATGTCAGAGGAATGGCCATAGAAAGGCAGTAGCTTAGGCCCGGTTAAACTCCTTAAATGCAACCGGACAAATATAAGAGGGGAAAGCTGACCAAAAGAGTAGATTCTAAGTTCAGCAGTAATAAGTGAAGAATGTCTCTGGCGCACTAGAAAGAATTTTCTTAGTGAAGTAAGAAATACTCCCTGCAAGAGGTATAAAGCTAGTAATAGAACTTCTACATGGTAGATCCCAGAAAAACCAACTCTGTATTGGACCCAGAGAAAAACAAGAGGGAAAAATTGCAAGTATAATAATGAAACCAAACTTTTTCAATGCAATCACACCGGCAAGAATCCTTATTTTGAGATCCCAGAAATATCAAAATTTTAAGAGAATATAAATGAACAAAAAAAAGATTATTAGAAAGCACCAGATGGCTTATTTTGAATATGTGGGAAAAGAGCATACCCAAAACTTCCCCCCCGATGAAAAAGGAGTTGTACTCTGGGGATCATACAGCGAGGATTTTTCCTTTTACCAGGATCAGATAGAAATCAATTAAGAGTACCTGTTTATGAAGACTTAAAAAAGAATAAAAGGGAATTGATTGGGGGATATCAAAAATGGGGAGATGAAGAATGGCCCCCTGAACGCATACTGGAAACATATGGGCCAGCCACCTGGGCACAAGATGGGAGTTGGGGATATCGAACCCCGATTTATATGCTGAATCGTATTATAAGACTCCAAGCAGTTGTAGAAATAATAACAAACAAGACTGCCCGAGCACTGGAATTGATATCAAGTCAACAAAGCCAAACCCGAGCTGCAGTATATCAAAACAGGTTGGCTTTAAACTATTTATTAGCTAAGAAAAAGAGTGTTTGTAAAAAATTTAATACATCAAATTGTTGTTTGCAAATAGATGACAATGGGGATGCCGTCCTAGATATAGCCAAAGATATCAGAAAAATAGCCCATGTACCGGTCCAAAAACAGAAATCAATGTTAAAAGCTAGCTAGTGAGATAATGTATTGAGAATAGAATAGTGAAAAAAGCTAGGATTCTTCCTTTTATGCACTACAGCTAGTTTAACATTTCTTCCTTGCTTGATCCCCTGTTTTATTCGACTAATCACCAGCGTAGTCCAAGGTATGCAAGTAGTCACAATGCCTGTGGACCCCAAATTGGCTACATCTGGAACGGCACAAAAGATAATGGTGTTAAGGAAACAAAATAATATGGGAAATCCCTTTAAAAAAGCAAGATTAATTTGTGAAAAAAATGAGCAAATAATGAAAGTCAGAAAACAAGAATTATTGCTCAAGCCAAATGATTTGTAAAAATAGAAGAGGGGGAATTGTGATAAATAGGTGCTATAATGTTAGCTTTCTGCAAATGTTAAAATAAGTGATGTTAAAAGTAGCTTTTGTAACAGTGGCTTTGTCACAAATAGATGCTATATGTAAAATAGCTTTATTACAAAACAAATGCTATATAAAGTAGTTTTGTTGTGAAGATGTAGTTTTTTTTAATACTTTTTCATTCAACCGAAAACTTAGAAATAGCTGTGCTTATGAACTATTTGAGCTCCTGCTACCGGCATACCAACTATCAGCAACAGATAAGATATCCTCACAGCGATCTGCTGATTCCGGGAACTACCAAGCCAAGCAAGCCGAGATGAGGGAACTGCATTCCATTTTGAACTGTTCCTAAAAAGGGTTTGAATATGCGACGCCAAAAGGCTTATCCCCACAGCGATCTGCTGATTCCAGGAACTACCAACAAAACGAGAAAACTGCATTCCATTTTGAACTGTTCCTGGAAGAAGTTTTGAATATGTATAATTGTTTATGAATATGTATAATTGTTTATAAATATGTAATACTCCAGGTGTATGTAAAGGGTGTCTCCAAGAATAGCAGGTGTGCTCTTGGCAGAGTGCCAAAGCACCCAGCGCTGTGACTTTTTGCTTTATTATCTTTGTCCCTTATTATCCTTTATTAAACTTTTCTATCCTAACAAGAGAGTGAACTTTGTTTTTCACAGACTCCGAGATCCCAGTCTGCTGCAGTTTTCCTGCACAGCAAGTCTGCTTAATTGTTTTTTTTTTTTTGTTTCCCTGCCGTTTGGGGGGGGGGGGGTCTAGAGCCAACGTGTGGGGTGTCCCCGTATGGGCCATCTCTGCGCAGTAGACCGGAAATCGCGACCAGCTGCCGCCCGTGACTTCCTGTCTCGGCCAAGCTGCCATTAACCCCATGGTTTCCAAACTCGAAACACAGCGCCCCCTGCAGCTGCAGGGAATCATCACACCTGCCCTGCCCGGCCAGGAGCCCACCAGTTCCCCTGCCGGCTGTGACCATAACTACACCAAAGGGGAAAATGCTTAAAGAGCGGTAAGAGACTGTTTATTGGGTTTTTCTGGTTTTGTTTGTTGTTGTTGCTATTGTTTTTGTTTGTTTGACTTGTTATACATACACATACTAGTAAAGAACTGTTATTTCTTTCCCCATATCTTTGCCTGAAAGCCCCTTAATTTCTTAATTTCTAAATAATTCGGAGGGAAGGGGGTCATATTTTTCCATTCCAAGGGAGGTTCCCGTCTTCCTTGGCAGAAACCTGTCTTTCACACCAAGACAGATTTTGGCCCCCAACAGTGGGGCCTGAGGGCATCGAGAGGAAAGGGTGAAAAGGGAATAATACTTCCTGGGTAATCAAATTTTTTGTGTGCTGAATATAGAAACCTTGCTAGGCAGCACCATGTGGTCTAGCTTACCCTGGTTTGGGTGGCACATGGTTGTGGCTATATTTTTCCCATTTGCAGCTCCTTATCTAAACATGGGTCCTATGACTAAGGCTACTGCAGCTGTTATCCAGTTTGCACAATGGGTCAATAAGCTGAGGAATTCATGGATTTTTAACTTCCTCTGTGTCATGGTTTGACACACTGGCCAAACACCAGGCACTCACAAAAGTTGCTGGCTCACCCTCCCCTACCACAGCTGGGCAGAGGAGAGAAAAAAAATTAAACAAAGGCTTCATGAGTTGAGATAAGGACCGGGAGAAAACACTCCAAGGGCAAAACAGGCTCAACTTAGAGGTTCAAAGTGAGTTTATTACTAAAAAAATCAGAGGAAGATAAGGAGAAGTAAAATAAGCCCTTAAAACACCTTTTCTTCACCCAACCCCTCCCTCCTTCCCACTGAGAGCGCAGGGAGACAGGGCATGGGGGGTTTTTGGTCAGTTCGTAACCCAAGGTTTTCTTCCGCTGCTCAGGGAGAGAAGTCCTTCCCCTGTGAGACCATAGGGTCCCTCCCATGGGAGACAGCTCTCCTTGAACTTCTCCAGGATGGCTCCAAATCTCATGAGCAGCAGTCCTCCCCAAACTGCTGCAACATGAGTTCCTCCCACAGGCACACAGTCCTCCCAAAATTGCTGCAGCGTGGGTCACTCTTCAACAGGGTGCAGTCTTCCAAGGACAGTCTGCTCCAGCCTGGAAGCAGGGGCCCCCTCTCTCCGCGGGTCTCCCACAAGACCATAGCCTCTTCTAGTCATCCACCCGCTCCAGCGTGGGCACCTCCCCCATGGACTGTGGATGGATCTCTGCATCCCCCGTGGATCCCCATGGGCTGCAGGGGGACAACCTGCTTCACCATGGTCCTCACCATGGCCTGCAGAGGAATCTTGGCTCCAGTGCCGGGAGCACCTCCTCCCCCTCCTTCTTCACTGACCTTGGTTTCTCCATGTTGTTTCCCTCACATGTTCTCACCTCCTCCTCTAGCTGGAATTAAAACTGCATGTGTACTTTGTTTTGGTTTTCTTCTTAAATATGTTATCACAGAGGTGCTACCACCATCTCTAATTGGCCCAGCCTTGGCCAGCAGCATGTCCATCTTCAGAGCCATCAGGGATTGGCTCTGCCGGACATGGTGGAAGCTTCTAGCAGCTTCTCACAGAAGCCACCACTGTGGCCCCCCCTGCTAAAACCAACACACTCTGGAAAGCAGGCACATGGCTACATGGCTAACACAGAGTAAGTGTATGTTTTTGGGGTTTCATCAATAATGGTACCCATTGTGAGGAAGTAACACTGGGGGAAGCTTTCTCCCAACCTTTCACCCGTTTCTTTGGGCCTACTCCACCAGCTTTCAAAGGGCTCAAATATTCTCTAAATGCTAATGATATCGTATAGTGGCTGGTGTTCCTGATAGGCCTATTCTTTTTAGCATTCACAGATAAGGTGAGATTGCCTTGGGTAACCACCCTGACATCTACCCCAGAGACTAGGGATTCTGCCCAAGAGCCTGACACTGCCCCAGAGCCTGACGCTGCCGGCAGCCTGACACTGCCCAACAGCCCACCTCAGAAATGAACCATCCGGATTGGATGGGGGTATTGGAGGAAATATGCCAGACACTGAGGGAATACGCTGCTCCAGCTGGTGGAAACCCTGTCCCTTCCTCAAAGGGGGAGAGTCTGATGGTACAGCAGTGGAACCCACGGATGTTACAACCATCCAGGTTCCAGCTGAACCACAAGGGCAGTGTCTTGGGGTGACTTTATGATGTGTATCCGCTATCACTGCTCTATGCCCAGAAATTAATTTTGTGCTTTTCTGTGCCTTTAACTTAAGCCTGAGAGGGGAGAGAGGATAAAAAACCGAGCGAACTTTTTCAAAACAGTTGTTCGAGGACACAGATACACACTCCTCTGCGTTCTGCTGCTGCAGTGAGAAGCGTGGAGGAAGCACTCTTCTTGCTTTTCAGCCAGCTTCCGGCTCCTTTTCTCCAGAGGAAGACGGAGAGTTGAACTTTGTTTTCCTGGAACTTTGGTTTTTCCCTTCTTCTCTTCTGGACTGTTTCAACATCAGAACACATCGGGAGAATTTTCCACCAAGGCCCCGGAGGTGGGCCCACGACCCAGCTCCGAGGAGGAGGAGAGAGACTACACCTACAGAAGGACTCTGAAATCTTCCCAGGTTTCTCTCCACAGCGAGAGGTTTTATTATTTAGCATTATTATCCTTTTTCTGTGTGTTTGTTAAATAAATAGTTTTTTATCTCTTTCACTTTCCTCCAAGGAAAATTTCTTTTTCCCGAACCTGGTGGGGGAGCGGTGGTTGTAACCTGCCTTCTATCAGAGGAGATTTTCCTCAAAATTTGTCCAAACTGGCACAGGCAGTCACAGCCAGCAGCAGTCACCCCTGTGCAGAGGAGGAAGTATAAGGCCAAATCAGTATGCCTAGTTAATGATGACGAGGTACCAGGGCCCTTACAATCAGTAGGGGAGCCAGAGCCTGAAATTGTCACCGAGTCCCTGTCAAATTATAGCCTCTGTAATCTGCGAAAAGACATTCTGCAACAGGGGCATGAGGCTTACTCAACCTGGTTCCTTGGGGTTTGGGACCTTATGGGTCCAGGCATGCAACTGGATAGTGGCGAAGCAAGTAATTTTGGGTCCATGACCCAGGATGCAGGCGTTGATTGAATCTGGGTATTGATCGGCTGTTTGTGAGGGAGCCAGGGCCCCTTCCTCTCTGGGAGCGGCTTTTAACGAGTGTAAGAGAGAGGTTTGTTCACAGAGAGAGAATGCAAGAGTACAATCATAGAATGCCCTGGAAGACCATTGAGGAAGGGATCCAACATCTGAGAGAAGTGGCAGTACTAGAGATACTTTTTGGAAGGGACGGACAGCACAATAATGACCCCGACAACGTCAAGTGCACAGGGCAAATGTTGTGGAACCTGGCAAATCTAGGGCCATCCCAATACAGCACCTTCATTGCACCAATTAATGCTGAGAACAACTGAGAGACAGTGGGTTCCATAGCCAACAAGCTCAGGAATTATGAGAGTATGGTCAGTGGCCTGATGCAGGCTGATGTCTCTGCTGTGGTTAAGAGCCTCCAAGAGGAGATGAGGCAGGAGGTGATGGAGGAGGTGAGGAAAAGCAGTTCCCATGTGGCACCAGTGCGAGTCACAGGCCCCAATGTCAGAGCCCTATGTACCCCAGCTAGGGAGAGGGGGTGCACCCCATGGGCTAACCTGTGGTTCCTCCTGTGTGACCATGGGGAAGACACGAGAAGGTGGGATGGAAAACCCACTTCTGTGTGGCAGCATGGGTGCGTCAACTCAAGGAGGAAAACACTAACCGAGGGAGTTCTGCTAAAGTGAAGGGAGCCTCAGTCTCCCATGACCGAGCTGCCAGGTATTACAGAAGGGAGGATGATATGTCGGATCCCCTTGAAGGAAACTCTAGAACGTATGCCAGGGAGGGAATGATAACCAGGGCTAGAGGGGCCTTGCATCTAGCCAGGTAGAGCCATGGGAAAATCATGTCTTTTGGACGGTGTGGATCTGATGGCCTGGCACATCAGAGGCACAGAAATATGAAGCGTTGGTTGATACCGGTGCGCAGTGTACCCTAACACCATCAGTACATGTTGGGGCAGAACCTGTTTCTATTGCTAGGGTGACAGGGGGATCGCAGCAGTTGACCCTGTTGGAAGCTGAGATGAGCCTGACTGGGAAGTGTGGGAAGAGAGAAGATAGAATTGAGCTGCAGGCTGTGGGACTTGCCTGCAGAGGCGCATGGCAGCACAAAGGAACACATGGTGGCACAGAGAGGCTTGTCTCCACCAGACCCTGGGGGGAGGATGTGTCACACGGTGGATCCCTACAGAGAGGAGCCTGCTGGGGGCTGACGGATGGGTGAACAGTGCGTGATCACCCCATAGAAGGACATTTAGGAAGTGTGTTGCTGATGTGGCAGCACGGGATAGGTCACATAGTGAGAATTGCCATGTAAGGAAATACTGTGCCTTGGAAAAGTATATAAAACCAGCTCATTTCTTTGAATAAATGATTCAGATTCCCTGCCGGTCTGGGTCCGTGCCTCAATCACCGACAGGGAAGGAGTGGCAGAAACATCTGATTGTGACTGGCCCAGAGGCCCTGTGTATTCTGGGCATAGACTTTCTCCACAACGGCTATTACAAAGACCCAAAAGGACTCAGGTGGGTGTTTGGAATAGCTGCTGTGGAGGCAGATTGCATTAGGCAATTGAACACCTTGCCTGGGCTGTCCGAAAATCCTTCTGCAGTAGGACTCCTGAGGGGGGAAGAACAATGAGTACCAATTGCCACCTCGACAGTGCACCACCGCAGTATCGAACAAATCGAGATGCCATGATCCCCATCCACAAGATGATCCGTGACTTGGAGGGCCAAGGAGTGGTCAGCAAGGCCCACTCACCCTTCAACAGCCCCATTTGGCCTGTGCGCAAGTCTGATGGAGAATGGAGATTGACTGTGGACTATCGTGGCTTGAATGAAGTGACTCCACCGCTGAGCGCTGCTGTGCCGGACATGCTGGTGCTCCAGTATGAGCTGGACTCCAAGGCAGTGAAGTGGTATGGCACTATGGACATTGTGAATGCATTTTTCTCCATTCCTTTGGCACCAGAGTGCAGGCCTCAGTTTGCCTTCACCTGGCGGGGCATGCAGTACACCTGGAACTGACTGCCCCAGGGATGGAAGCACAGTCCCACTATCTGCCATGGACTAATCCAGACTCCACTGGAAAAGGGTGAGGCTCCGGAACATCTGCAATACATCAACAACATCATTGTGTGGGGGAACACAGCAACAGAAGTATTTGAGAAAGAAGAAAAAAATTATCCAGATTCTCCTGGAAGCTGGTTTTTCCATCAAAAAGAGCAAAGTCAAGGGACCTGCCAGAGAGATCCAGTTCCTGCATCAGATTCCCACTGAGGTCATCAATAAGATCACCGTGATGTCTCCACGGACCAGCAAGAAGGAAATGCAAGCTTTCCTAGGCACCATAGGTTTCTGGAGGATGCACATTCCTGAGTACAGCCAGATAGCCCTCCCTACCTGGTTACCCACAAAAAGAATGATTTCCACTGGGGCCCTGAACAGCAGCAAGTCTTCGCCCAAATCAAACAGGAGATTGCTCATGTGGTAGCCCTTGGCCCATTCAGGACAGGACCAGAAGTGAAGAATGTGCTCTACTCTGCAGCCGAGAGCAATGGTCTGTCCTGGAGCCTTTGGCAGAAGGTGCCTGGTGAGACTCAGTGTCGACCACTGGGATGCTGGAGCCAAAGTTACAGAAGGTCCGAAGCCAATTACACTCCCACAGAGAAGGAAATCCTGGCAGCCTATGAAGGAGTTCAAGCTGCCTCAGAAGTAATTGGCACTGAAGCGCAGCTGCTTCTGGCACCCTGACTGCCACTGCTGGGGTGGATTTTTAAGGGAAGGGTTCCTTCTACCCACCACGCCACTGACGCCACATGGAGTAAATGGATTGCCCTCATCACACAGCGCGCCTGTATTGGAAACTTGAATTGCCCTGGGCTCTTGGAAATAATTACAAACTGGCCTGAAGGTGAAAACTTTGGTCTCACTGACAAAGAGGAGCAGGAACAGGTACCCCGTGCTAATGAAGCTCCACCATACAACCAACTGCCACAAGAAGAAACATGCTACGCTCTTTTCACTGATGGTTCCTGTCAGATGGTAGGGACAAATCGAAAATGGAAAGCAGCCGTATGGAGCCCCCATGCAACAGGTTGCAGAAGCTACTGAAGGAGAAGGTGGATTGAGACAACTTGCTGAGCTTGAAGCCATCCAATTGGCCCTGGACATTGCTGAAAGGAAGAAGTGGCCAAAGCTCTACCTTTACACCTATTCATGGATGGTAGCCAATGCTCTGTGGGGATGGCTGGAAAGGTGGAAAAAGGCCAACTGGCAGCGTAGGGGAAAACCAATCTGGGCTGCTGAAGAGTGGAAGGACATCGCTGCCCGGGTAGAGAAGCTGCTGTGAAAGTCCGCCATGTAGATGCTCATGTCCCCAAGAGTAGGGCTAATGAGGAACACCGAAACAATGAACAGGTAGATCAGGCTGCAAAGATAGAGGTGTCACAGATAGACTTAGATTGGAAACAAGGGAGAGTTGTTCCTAGCTCGATGGGCCCATGATGCCTCAGGTCATCAAGGCAGACATGCCACCTATAAGTGGGCATGAGACTGAGGGGTGGATCAGTATCTCTCAAGTTATCCATGATTATGAGACGTGCGCTGCAATCAAGCAGGCCAAGCGAGTGAAGCCCCTGTGGCATGGTGGGCACTGGTCCAAATAGAAGTATGGGGAGGCCTGGCAGATTGATTACATCACTGTACTAGTTTGAAAACAAACCAGTGGGAGGCACCAAGTCAGAATAACAATTTAATAGGGAAATTTGAAAAAAAAAAAAAAAACGCAGAAAACACTGGTTTAAACTGACAGAGTCGGGATACAACCTGACACCCTGTTAGTCAGGGTGGTGGTAGCAGTCCGATAAAATGGTGGCTGCAGTCCTCCTGAAGTGGTGGATGTGGTTCTGTCGAAGCAGTGATCCTGTAGAAAGGGTCTGCTCTTCTGCAGAAAGGTCCGGTGGTGTCTATGTAGCTCCTGTCCTCTGGGAATCCAGTGGAAAGGTTGTCTGTGGTGTTCGGAATCTCAGATCATATCCAGGATGGAATGCTTGGTTCCTCCTTCTGCGTGGAGCACCTCACAATGGGATGATTAGTCATGCGGCAGGGCATTGATGGCCCATTAATCAGAAGATAGTCCGGAGGGAGGAGGCAAGGAAACACTGCTCCACCTGGTTTCAACAGCTCATGAGGATGGTAATAGAATGCACTGCAACCCAGGACACTCAGGCCACTGCCCAGAACACCATCCTGGGCCTTGAAAAGCAGGTCCTATGGAGGCATTGTACCCCTGAGAGAATTGAGTCTGACAATGGGACTCATTTCAAGAATAGCCTTATAAACACCTGGGCTAGGGAACATGGCATTGAGTGGGTGTACCATATTCCTTACCATGCACCAGCTGCTGGCAAAGTTGAGCAGTGCAACGGACCGCTAAAAACTACCTTGAAGGCAATGGGCTGGGGGGACTTTCAAAAACTGGGAGCTGCATTTAGCAAAGGCCACCTGGCTGAGCTTGCCCTGCCCAGTCTGAACCCTTGCGAACAACAGACAGGGATAAGGTTCCCTTGGTACACATGAGAGGTATGCTGGGAAAAGCTGTTTGGATTAATTCTGCCTCAAGCAAAGATAAACCCATCCGTGGAGTTGTCTTTGCTCAGGGACCAGGTTGCACCTGGTGGGTGATGCAGAAGGATGGAGAGACAAGATGCATACCTCAAGGGGACCTTGTTTTGGGGTGAGCCGTCTGTCACACTATGCCTGTGTCTAGATCTAGATGTATATATGTATATAGTTAGGGTATAGTTAGGGTAATGCATGTATGTATATAGTTATAGATACGTGTGTTTGCAGTTGAGATGTATTAATTTAGGTATTAATCAAATGGTATGGGATAAGGGGTGGAATATCTTGGGGATTTTTTTTTATCCATACCATTTTTGGGTTGGCTTTTTTTTTGTGTTTTGTGTCTGGGGTGGTCGATGCCTCGCCCCCACCACCACCCCATCCTCCTGGCTCCAGGAGTATCGTGATGAGTGAGAGCCAGACTGGGGTTTCCAGCAAGAGTTGGGGGTGGGCTTTTCGGCTGGCCACTCAACTGGTGTCTCTGACTAGGGATACTGTTGCTTTGTGGGTTTTGCCTGTTTCTTTTTGTTTCTTTTCCTTCGGCACTATGACTGGGCCTGCTGGCTTGCTTCTCTGCTTCTCTGCTGTTGGGGAGCCCAGAGCCAGTGTGTGCCGTGCCAGGACCCGGGAACAACCTGCTCCCCGCTGGGGGCAGCCTCCTCTGCACAGCCCAGACCCAGGGATCAGCCATCGCTGGTGAGCTACCCTGGGGAGCAATTCCCCATTTAGCCCCACTGTTCTCTGCCACTGATTCATTAAATCTCGGTATCCACAGACAAAAGACCCTCTAACTAATTAAAGTTAGAAAGTGGTAATGTTTATTCAGGCACCGGCGGGCGACATGGGACTAGCCTCCTAAAGATATGCCAGCGACGTACAAGGTTCTTCATTCCCTATTTCTTACTCAAAGTTTTACATCTTCTACATATGCATGACCCCAGCACCTCCCATTCCTCGCTCTGTATTAAAATGAGATCATTAGTCCTTCATGCATGTGCAGTTTCTTTCTTGAATTGGGTCGGTGGTCTCAAATTGGGTCAGTGGTCCTGAAAGATGAAGTCAGGAATGTCTTCCTCACAGTGACCTTTTTACCTTCTTACTGTTGGCAGGCCTTCATGACCTTCTGGCGGCAGCCCAAGATCTCCTACTTTTGATTAATTATTACGAAACCCAGGTGCTGTTCTTGGTTCTATTAGTTTCAATTTGTTTTGATGACAGTTCATTTATTCTGTTTCCTTTTATAAACAAAACTTAAAACAAGAATATAATGGCAAATAATACATCACTTAGCTCTAGCTTAGGCATCTAATAATCATTAACTTATCTTTTGTTTTTCTACTTTGCATCCTAATCAATACAAATTGCTTCTAACCCTTAGCTAAAATTTTAACCTTTTAAAACCTTGACTCACCACTGCTTCAGGGCATCTTGCTACACTGTAACCCAACACCCCGTGCCTGCCAGGACACCTTGCAGCTCCTGCTACAGCTGCGAAAGTTTCTGATACATTTCATTTTTGATACTTCGGGATCTGCTCATCCCTGCTATTCCAACTTGCTGCTTCCGAGGTCCCGGCCACAGCTCATCTCGCTATCCAGAGGGGCACCGGGACTGACTGCCCCTGGGGGTTTGTAGTGGAAGCCCCATTTCCATCTCTTTCCGCCGGCTGCGTCTGCCATCATCCACGTGAAGAGAGGCAGCTGAACTCATACCACAGCAAGCACCCCCTGCAGCCAGGGGGGAATAATCACACCTGCCCGGCCCGGCCAGGGAGCCAACAGTGCCCCTGCCGGCTGTGACCATAGCTACACCAAAGGGGAAGTTTCTTGACGGCTGAGAGAAGGCTGTTATTGGGTTTCTGGTTTTGTTTGTTGTTGCTGCCGTTGTTGTCGTTTGTTTGCCTTGTTATACATACTAGTAAAGAACTGTTATCCTTTTCCCGTATCTTTGCCTGAAAGCCCCTTAATTTCAAAGTTATAATAATTCGGAGTGAAGGGGGTCATATTCTTCATTCCAAGGGAGGTTCCCGCCTTCCTTGGCAGACGCCTGTCTTTCAAACCAAGACAAATGGTGACTCCACCACCTCCCTGGACAGTCCATTCCAATGTTTAACAACTCTTTCCGTGAAGAAATTCCTCCTGATATCCAACCTGAATCTCTCCAGGCACAGCTTGCAGTTACATCCTCTTGTCCTTTCACTTGTTAACTGGGAGAAGAGACCAACATCCACCTTGCTACAACCTCCTTTCAGGTAGTTGTAGAGAGCAATAAAGTCTCCCCTGAGCCTCCTTTTCTCCAGGCTAAACAGCCTCTGTTCCCTCAGCTGCTCCTCAAAGGACTTACTCTCTAGACACTTCACCAGCTCCGTTGCTCTTCTCTGGATGCACTCCAGCACCTCAATGTCTTTCTTGTCATGAGGGGCCCAAAGCTGAACACAGGACTTGAGGTGCGGCCTCACCATTGCTGAGTACAGGGGGACGATCGCTTTCCCGATGCTGCTGGCCACACTATTTTTGATACAAGCCACGATGCCATTGGCCTTCTTGGCCACCTGGGCACACCCTGGCTCATTTTCAGCTGGATGTCAACCAGCATCCCCAGGTCCTTTTCTGCTGGGCAGCTTTCCAGCCACTCTGCCCCCAGCCTGTAGCGCTGCAGGGGATTGTTGTGGCCGAAGTGTAAGACCTGTCACTTGGCCTTGTTGAACCTCATACTGTTGGCCTCAGCCCATGGATGTGGCCTGTCCAGATCCCTCTGCAGAGCCTTCCTACCCTCCAGCAGATCAACAATGCCACCCAACTTGGTGTCATCCGCAAACTTACTGAGGGTCCAGTTGATCTCCTCATCCAGGTCATCAATAAAGATATTAAACAGGACTGGGCCCAATATTGAGCCCTGGGGAACACCACTAGTAACCAGCCGATGTCCCATATGAAAGTCTCAGACATCCAAGTTGGTCCTTTATGTAACACACCCACACACACACCTGCCATCCTTGAACAGCCTATATCCATAGATCACTGCAAGCTCCCACTACATTTTTGCTATTGCAATGTTGAATTGTTCTGCAAACAGAGCTCTAGCTCCTCCTCTTTGTTTCTTAGTCTCTGTGTATTTGTGTGTGTCTCAGTTTAGAGACAAGTTTAGGAGAAAACACTCTGGAATGAGTGTTTCCTCTAAAGAAAAGGGTTTCAGCAATCCCTTCCTGCTAATAAGAAATTAGTATTAGTGGATGAAAGTGAAAAAAACCAATCGTTTATTGACAAAGTGCCCACACAGCACAGGAAAAAATTAATAAATGCTAGATATTGAATTGTCAGAACTGTAGCCCCCCTACACACATACCCACACCTAAACAAAAAAAACCCCAAAATGCCAGGGAAAGAAAAAAACAGCTGGCCATGTGGCAGGGAGGAACAAAATGGCACTCGGCTTCTGTCCCAGAGAAGAAAAAATCAAAGGTTCACACAGCAGCTCAGAAAAAAACCAGATGGGAACCTGGTGAATTTCTGATGTTGGTCTCCTCTTCACAGCAGGTGAAGCTGGTGGATTTAGGGTCCTTTCTTTCATTGGGTCGGCTTTTTCCGAGGTCTGGCCGACATGGGGCAGCCCCAAGGCTCCCATCAATTGTCTGATCTTGGACCAAATCAAGCTGAACAGTTCAAGATAAAAACAAAAGCCGCCAAAGGATTGCAGTCTCTGAGGCCAGGGAAAGAAAAAAACTTCTTGCCTAAGCTAACAAAAAACTAAGCTAGCTAAGCAATCACCAATCCGCACCCCACCAAACACCCACGCGTGAGGCTTTTGAAAAAAGCCCATGCAAGAGCCCCAAGGCTCCCCTGCCTCCCCCGCATCCACCTTAAAGCTACAGCAACCATTTCTGGGCATAGAGCACATGATTAGGAAATAGAGTATCATCATAAAATCACCCCAACAGCATGAAGACATTTAAGGTCGGCTCCCTTTTGATCTTTATTACATTTCCCAAGGGCTTTCATGCTCCCATCAGCCAGACCCACATACTTATGACCTCATTCTTTTTTTCCTCACTTAACAGGGTTATCCCTACCCCCAATATACCTAGTCTAAAGATTTCCTCACCTAGATTCATGAGCCTGTTGGCAAAGATGTTCTTTTCTAGCTTTGTCAGATGGATCCCATCCCTCATTAGCAGTGTTCATTTCTCAAAGAGGAGCCTATGGACATAAAAACCAAAGTCCTACCTACAGTAAGGTACAATCACTATCACCTCCAGTCCCGGGTATTTCCTGTAGCCTGAAACCAAGACAGTTGCATACTTCCTCTGAATCAAGACTCTGATGTTGTTACCAGATGATAAATTGTCTACACCTAGTGAGCTAATGTGCCAGAGCTCGCAGTCTTCTGAGTCTTGGATTATAATTTCTCAGCGCAGAGCTCCAGCAACACGCAGCACACAGCAACCAGGAACAACCACCCCAACCTTTGCTCCTCCCAGGGTCTGATTTATAGGGCTTCTGCCCACCCTGCAGCCACAGCTGTTTGTAGGACGTTGATGAGCACCTTAGATTGAGGTAGTCTCAATTAATAACTGGATCCTGGTGTGTGGATCCTGGTCTTGAGTGAAAGTTTGGCTAGTGCATACCATCAGGGTTTAAATGCATTATACGATAAGCTAACACAATGCTTGTTCTTCAAAATCCACTGGCCTCTGAAACTGCACAATACCCGTTGTATAAGAAGGAGAACTGGAAAGCGACCAGCTCCAGTGCCCTGCCAACTCAGCCAGGTTGACTGGAACATTGGGGTCTACAACCACCAGGGACCACCAAAGAGACCCCCAGGACAGAAGAACGCATGCGTAAAGGGGAGGGAAAATATGTTAATGATTTTGGGGAAATGGTTATCATAGATATGTGTGAATGCTAAAAGCCTGGCTGCAGAGAGATTTCTCAGTTTTCTGACAGCGTCCGTGAGAAAGCCTTGCTTTCTCACGGACGCTATGGGAAAACAGTTGAGAGATTTTGTAAACTATGGTATTGTTATGATACCAAGGAGAAAATATCTGAAGTAAGTGTTGTTGGGTTCAGCCAATCCCTCTGGGGAGTGGTTGGTCAGAGAACCAATAACCTTATGTCAGTCCAGCGTGCTAAGGTATATAAGCGAAATTGTAAATTAATAAAGTGTCGGTTTCTTCTCGTCCTAAACCATCCATGTCGCTTTATTCCTTGGTCTCTGCTCGCTAGCGACATATATGTTTATTCTGGGACAATCAATGAATATGTATGTAAAATACAGCATATAAACAGAAACTTTCCTGTACTCAGCATGCATAACTCTAGGAAGAGCTATTCCCCTATGCATTCGGCTGAATAAAGACTGCCTGCTTCTTAATGCTACATTGGTGTTAAGGAATTTTTTATTTTACTGAATTTTTGGTAACAGTTTTGGTGACCCAGGTGGAACATACTCCTGAATTTCAACAAATCCAAGGGCTGGCAGGACCTCCAGCCAGCACCGAGGGATTCTCGGGGAGAACCTTCAGTCTCTGGTCTGAAGGAAATCGGAGCAAGACTCCTGGTAAGATAAAGGCATTCTTTACTTTAAAGGTGTTAACTGTTAACTTGCCTGTAAGGCGCAGCAAAAGCTTTGCAGGGTTTGGTTTAAAGGTACCTAAGGTGGGAAAAGGGAAGGGTTAGAGTCCCTTCGAAATGGAAGGGTTAGAGTCCCTTCAAAGAGAAGGGTTAGAGTCCCTTCTAAGGAGCTCCTAAACGGTAATTGATTATAATGGGAAACAAAACCTCAAAAGGGATATCACAGGTGTCACCACTGGGATATATCTTGAAACATTGGAAACAAATTGGGGGTGATCCCCTCACATGTGAAAAACTTATAAAATTTTGTAATCAGTGGTGGCCACTTTACATGCTGGAAGATCAAGAGAAGTTGCGTAAGGATGGAACCTTGCAGTATAATACCATATTGCAATTAATTTTGTTTCGTAGAAGGGAAAATAAGTGGGATGAAGTTCCTTATGTTGACTTATTTTTAACTCAAGAAATCATTCAGAGTGGCAAAAGGAATGTGGGAGGACCCCGCAAGATCCATTAATCTTAGCACTTGAAAAGGAAAAAAAAGGCAAAGGGTTGAAGAGGTGGTGTTCTGCATGCAGCACAGGACAGAGGTGTTTAAAGTGCAAGAGAGAAGAGGAGGATGATTTAGAGCTGATGATTGCTCCATGGCAAAGAGGGAGGGGGTGAATGATGAATCACTGGAGAATACTGTTAGATGCATAAGTAGGTCATGGGAAAGTAGACTGGAACAGAGAGAAGGCTTTAGGGGATCCGAGGATTTTAGTCCCATTGCAGGATGCACTAGAAGGCAGCAAGATGTTGGGGGAGGTGTTGGGGACGTTTTGATGGCTCCCCTCCAGCAGGCAGTTGGGAATCATGGTTCAGTAACAGCAAAGACCCCATTTTCAATTGTGGATTTTATGTCATGGAGAAAGGCAGCAGGAGTTTATAGAGAGGATCCAGATAGAGTTGCCAAAGTATTTGAAACCATAATTAGGACTCAGGACCCTCACTGGAATGATATACAAGTGAAGTTAGCTGATGGATAGTACAGAAAAAAAGAGGCTGTTGACCATGGCCAGAAAGCAGATGGAGGGGGTACATGCTAATGGAGACTTAGAAGGAACTGTAGATCAGAATTTTCCTTCAACAGATTCAAGGTGGGATCCTAATTTACAGGGGCTTTGAGATGGCTTAACAAGATATCAGAGATGGGTATTATTTGGTGTAAAGCATGCTATACCAAAAGCCATGAACTGGTCAAAACTGTATGAGGTAAAGCAGGACAGTACTGAATCCCCCATGGCTTTCATGGAACGATTGAAAGTGACTGCCAGAAAATATACTAATCTGGATCCTGAGACTCCAGAGGAGGCTGTACAGTTAGCAACTATAGAGCAGTCGGCCCCAGATATTAGAAGAAAACTCCAAAAACTGTAAGAATTGGAGTCACGTGACTTAGGAAAGTTGTTCGATGAAGCGTGGAAAGCATATCACAAGAGGGACAGGGAAAAAGAAATGCAACAGGCTAGAAGGGAAAACAAGAGACGAGAAACTACTTCCGACTCTAGGGGGGGGGCTAAGGGACCTGTGAAGGGTGCTAAGGGACTGGCCAACAGGGGAGGGGAAAGAGGACGTCGGGGGGATCAAGGGGAAGGGGAGGCGGGAGGCTTCCACCGTTTCCCTGACAACGATTAAAGGAAGACCAGTGTGCACTCTGTAAGGAAAAGGGACATCAGAAGTGAGAATACCCGCAGACTGGAAAGCTGGACCCAGTCTTACAGGCTGTTACATTAGAAGATGAAGATTGAAGGGGACCGGAGATTCTACCCTAGCTGAACCTCTGATTACACTGAGGTTGGGGAAAGAAGAAGTGGAAGTTTTGGTAGACACAGGAGCAACTTATTCTGTATTGAATACATGTAAAGTGAAACTTAGTAGGGATGTGATAAATGTAATTGGTGCTACAGGGAAGAGCAAAACTCAGTCCTTTTTACAATCCATGAAATTTAAATAAGGAAAGAATTGGATTACTCATCAGTTTCTATATATGCCTGAATGCCCAGTCCGCTTCTTGGGGAGAGATTTATAGGGAAAATTGGATGCTCAAATAATTTTTCAGCATGGGTGTCTCGGTTTGAAAGACAGGTGTCTGTCAAGGAAGGCAGAGCCTCCCCTGAAATGGAAAATGCAACCCCCTTCCCTCCGAATTATTATAATTTTGAAATTAAGGGGCTTTCAGGCAAAGATATGAGGGGTAGGAATAACAGTTCTTTACTAATATATATATATGTATGACAAGGCAAACAAACAACAATAACTATGGCAGTAACAGCAAACAGAACCACAAACCCAGTGCCAGCCCTCTCGGCTGTCAGGCACCCCCCCCCCTTCGGTGCAGTTCCAGTCACAGCTGGCAGGGGCGGCTCAGGGTCCCGGGAAAGGATGGACGAAAAGCTTCACAAACCCTCTGGGCGGCTGATCCCGGTGTCCGGCCGGACCCTCGGGAGCAGCAGGCTGGAGCAGCAGAGACGAGCACAGATCCCGGGTGGCAGACGAGATATCAAACTCCGGGCTGCAGTGGGAGCGCCGGGAGGTCTCAGCTGGCAGGGTGTGGGCTACAGTGTAGCGAA
>JACSVZ010000030.1:9016979-9260398 GCA_014706295.1 Lycocorax pyrrhopterus obiensis
AGGAGGATCCTTCCGTCAGCATCGAAGCCCGAAGCTGCATTCTGTCCTCTCGGAGCTGCTTCTTTTATCCCTCTTAGAATTAGGTTTTGAAAATCAGCCATGTTCTGTCTACCCTGGGGTTGATTCTGGTCCCATTGAGGATTCTGAAGAGGCATTTTCTGATCAGCGGGAACCCCCTGTTGGTTTCCCTTTCCCATATTCTCATTCCTGCTGCTCTAATCATTTGTTGTTCTTTTGGGGTAAATAATATACTCATAATTGACCGCATCTCTTCCCAGGTATATATGTTTGGCCCCAGAAACTGATCAAACTGCTCCGCAAGACCCAAGGGGTCTTCTAGTAAAGCTTTCATCTCCTTTTTAAAACTTCTTACTTCTGCCGAGTTTAAAGGAACATTTACAAATCCAATTCCTCCCTGTGGTCCCCCCAGAGGAACTTCCCTCAAAGGAAACAACTTTTCCTCTTCCTTTTCTTCTCTTACTCTTGAACGCGTAACCCGGCGGCATGACTGAGGGGCTTCTTCCCTAAGTGGGGCTTCCTCTCCCTGTGGTAGGAGTTCCCCTCGTAGCGGAGCTTCACCATTGACAGGGTTATAAGGCGGAGGAAGATATTCTAAAGGTTCCCATTTGCCTCCCTCCAGCTTTGTTTTATCCTCTTCTATCTTCATAATTGTTGTAGGTTTTACCTCTGATCCTTTCCAACATGCAGCATATTCGCATTCTTCCAGATTATATGGCCTCTTCCCATTAACATATACATTTAATGCTTGGCACATCCAACTTTCGCAGGAACCATATTTTAGCCAGCATAGATTATCAGACCTAATTTTTCTTCCCACCCATACCATCATACAGAAGTTTATCATTTTAACTTTATCCTTCCCTTTGGTAATGCTAGATTCATCCCAATACTTTATCATAACCCCAGTGGACTATCGGGTGGTATATCATCCAACACTTTTTTGCCTTTCTTGGGATTTACCTTACTTACTTTCTGTCCCATATTGCTTAACTTCTTGCCCGTTATTCTACCTCTTACACACCTTCATTAATTTCTGATTTACCTTCCCGAACAGTTCTCTCCCCTTCAGATAAAAAGACAGAACTACAAAGAAAACTATTTTTACAAACTGAACTCGAGCCAAACAGAACCGAACCACCAGTGACACTACACTACTAATAATAAAACTACCAGTATCTATGTTGTCAAGTCAAACGAACGTAACTAAACACCAAAACCAAACTCTCAATAAATCTGCACAACAAAGCCAAAGTCCCTTAACCTTAGATAATTTTAGTCTTAACCAGATTTCCCAGTGGACTGTCCAGGAAATCACTCCCTTACCAAGGAGTCTCCTTCCTATGGGTTTCAACTCCTAAAAATTCCTACCAAGGTGTCCAACCCCTAAGAATTCCTGTGTGAGGATTTCTACCAAGGCGTTTTGACTCCTAAGGAATTATTTCAGGGGGATCATTCATCTTGTTTCTCTCGCTTCGCCCGGTCACCGGCCAATCCTCTCACGAGGGGACATAAACGCGGTTAAAAGGGCTCCACATTCACTTCGTGAGTCCGGACTGTCCGGCCCACATCTCATGCACACACCATTCACTCCCCCCTTCACGCCCCCTGAACAATACTTACCAGTCCTCCTTTCTTGTTCAGGTCTTCGTTAGTACAAGAATTGTGGGCAATTTACCGTGGTTCTCAAGGGAGTTGAGCTCAAAGAAATTGTTTTCTTTGCCTTTGTTCTACGATTTAGGACGTGCTTCTAATTACTGCTTGCTAGTGCCCGCTGCCCTCCTGGGCTACAGAATACTGTTAGAGGCGTCCCCCTCCCCAGCAAGAAAGCAGGTCCTAGCGGAGTATCACGTAGGGGTCACGAACTGAAATAAATGAATTAACAAGCTAAAAATTTTAGCTACAAAGTATTGAACATTTATTAGTAGAACAAAGGCAAATACAGCACTGGGCGCTTAGCAATCAGCCAGAGGCGCGATCCTATTCACTTTTCTGTGAGCTTAAGTATCTTCTCAAACTGTTACATATTCATTAAGCTTAGAAGATAATTTACACTTCACTTCTACTCCCCAACCTCTTTGCACCCCTCTCCCGCCAGCAAGACGCCTCTCCGGTCCTCTGGATCTTGAAGGATTGAAGGCAGGAATCCCCTTCTCAGTTGTAACTCAGTTTATTCGACAGTTTCTTTGGGAGGTGTGAGCTTTTAGTGAGATAACAGACTTCCTGGGATGTATGCAATTTATCTTCTTTGTTTCTTTAAGATGTCTTGATCTCCGGCTCTGTGGTTTATCAACTTAAAGGACGTTTATCACTATGTATTCACTACTACGTTTCTCAGTTTATTACAACTATTTCAAAGTTACAATTCACTCTAACCTTGTTTCTACTATATTTTACCTTAACATTATTTCTACCTAGTACATTATTACTTGTAAATGTTATCCTATTATATACAAAAGCCAACATTTATCATCCACTCATTTTTCACAACATTTACTTCATTAGGATAAAAAGGAGGCTGGGTCCTCTAACAATTAGAGACCCCAGGGGAATGCCCCATGGCCTCTCCCTTTATTCAAATAAAGTAATAGGACTCCTCTGTCTCCTTTTCAGACATAAACCTCTGGTGTTTGTGGATTAATTTTCCTGACAACCAGCTAACAAGCAACAGTTAAGCTCTTGTTGGAGCGAGATGCCCTGCTGCATCTGTGCAATATTTTTTTCTTCTTAAATATGTTATCACAGTCATTACCACCATTTCTGATTGTCCCAGCCTTGGCCAGCAGCAGGTCCGTCTTGGAGCTGCCTGGCATTGGCTTTGCCAGACATGAAGGGAGCTTCTAGTGTTGGAAATAATATAACTTTAAAATATTTTTTATTTTATTTCTCTAGTCAGGCTTGGTTTGCCTTTGCCTTGGGGAAAGGAATTTTAAGTGTTTTTTAGGGGAATGTTGCACCAGCAACAGAGATGAGCTTAACATCTCAACAGACTGGGAGTAGCCCAAAAGATACCCAAAAAGATAATGACCATCAGCAGAACATCAACGGCCATCAGCAAACATTAACGAACGTCTACCCCAGACGCTGCCCCCTGGCATGGTTGGAGACACCTGGTCTGGAAAAGACTGATAAGGAAATCAAGGAGTGAGGACCTAATTAACATCAGAAGCAAAGAAACCCGGATCCAATAGGAAACCAAATACTAAGAGCTATACAACTTGGGACCAATGAACATTGAACCAATGGATTTCTATGGGTTTTGGACTGTATAAAGTTTAGGAAAAATTTAGTAAAACCTGTGTGTATGGAATATTTTCCATGGCACATCCTGGCCAGAAATAAAGTCATGCCTGATTCTTTATCACTTCAAATATAGTTGTAGTATATGATACAAAATAATTCGTGCTAAAGTTTTAAAGATTACAGCATTTTGCTGAGGCTGAGAAAAAGCACAAGCAGGTGACCACCAGAATTTTGCTGTTCAAGGGATTTCTGTCTGAATAAGCCCCAGCAAGGTACATTCCAATTGCATTCCACAGATAAGCATTTTGTGGGATTTCCTCGTCTGGCAGAGCTCCAGGATGTGTGTGTATATACAGAAATATGGTTCCAGTATGTGTGTTCTGTGTATGTATATGCAACAATAATATACTTTCACCAGAAACTGATTCCAACAGCAAAAATCGACTACTGATTCCAGGAACTGTCGTCAGAAGTGGTGAAAAAACCAGGAAAATTATATTGTTGTATTGAAAAGATAAAATCAACAAAGAAGGAAAAAAGTATAAAAAGACACCTCAGAGAAACCTCAGCGGTGAACAGGCGAGATTCGAACCGATACAGGTCGGAACTCAGTTCACCCAGCGCCGTTCGCCTGGCTCGGCGTTGTTTCTGCTTCGTGGCTTTTTCTGAATTTTATACTTTGATTATTAATAAATTCTCTTTAATCATAATATTGATTGGCTCGTTTATAACATAGTGTTAGAGGGTTGTTTCGGCGACACTAGCAGCTTCTCACAGAAACCACCCCTGTAACCTCCCCCGTCCACCAAAACCTGGCCATGCAAACATAATACATCAGGTGACATGTCTAGCGGATGAGGGAAAGACTGTGAATGTTGCCATTCAGTCACTAGTGGGGTTCTCCAGGGCTCAGTTTTGGGTCCAGTCCTGTTTAATATCTTTACTGATGATCTGGACAAGGGGATCATGTGTACCCTTAGTAAATTCACAGATGACACCAAGTTGGGTGGGAGTGTTGATCTGCTGGAGGGTAGGAAGGTTCTGCAGAGGGATCTGGACAGGTTAGATTAATGAGCCCAGGCCAACAGTACGAGGTTCAATAAGGCAAAGTGCCAGGTCCTACATTTCAGCCACAACAACCAGGAGACCCACACCAGAGCAGCAAAAGAAGCCAAGCCAGCAAGGTCAGTCACAGTGCCGAAGCAAAAGAAAACCAAAAAAAGAAGCAGGCAAAAACCACAGGAACAGCAGGATCCCTGGTCAGAGATACTGGACACGTGTGTCCAGTCGAACAGCCCGCTGAAAAGGAAGGAGTTGCCCCTCTCCCCACCCCCAACTCTCCCTGGAAACCCTGGCCAGGCTCTCATCATGATAGTCCTGGAGCCAGGGAAGGGGGGGCGGGCAGCAGCCCCTGGAAACAAGAAGAAACAAAACAGAACAAAACCCCCAAAAATTATATGGGATAATAAACCATCCCCAAGACAATGAGCCAGTGTGTGCTCAGGTGGCCAAGAAGGCCAATGGTATCCTAGTTTGTATGAGGAATAATGTGGCCAGCAGGACTATTACTGAGTCCCTTCTGGTTCTGTGGGCTCATATGCATGAACGCACAGACGCAGGGATGACTTCAGTAATATGAATCTGATGGCAAGGAGTTGAGAAGGGTCCTTGCACAGAGTTCCACAAACAGCAGTTTATTGCTACAAACTCGTGTAGGGTTTCATAGGCAAAAGACCCCAAACACGTGACAGGTCGATCTTAAGTACAGGGGAGTGGCTAACACCAAGAGGCAACCAGGGAATCAGAACTGGGGTATATTACCACAACCGAACAGGCATCCTGGGAGAGACTTCTTTCCCTCACCATAACTAATAAATCTTTGGCACCAGACACTGTCTTACCAAGAACACTCTCTGTCTCTTGTACCACAGGTCAATCGATCACCACACAGGACCAGGGCAGTGATCGTTCCCCTGTACTCGGCACTGGTGAGGCCTCACCTCGAGTGCTGCATCCAGTTCTGGGCCCCTCACTTCAAGAAAGACATTGAGATGCTGGAGCGAGTCCAGAGAAGGGCAACAAAGCTGGTGAAGGGTCTGGAGTGCATGTCCTATGAGGAGCGGCTGAGGGAGTGGGGGTGTTTGGTCTAGAGAAAAGGAGGCTCAAGGGAGACATTGTTCTCTACAACTACCTGAAAGGAGGTTTGTGCCGGTTTGGCCAAAATCTAGCAATATATCCTCGGAGAGAAAACCAGGTTACAACCACCCTTCCCCCCACCAGGTTCAGGAAAAAAGGAAATTTTCCTCAAAGGAAAGTGAAAGAGATAAAAACTATTTATTTAACAAACACACAGGAAAAGGATAATAATGCTAAATAATAAAACTCTTGCTGTGGAGAGAAACCTGGGAAGATTTCAGAGTCCTTCTGTAGGTGTGGTCTCTCTCCTCCTCGGAGCTGGGTCAGCGAGGGCCCACCCCCTGGGCCTCGGGGAAAAATTCTCCCGATGTGTTCTGATGTTGTTGAAACAGTCCAGAAGAGAAGAAGGGAAAAACCAAAGTCCCAGGAAACAAAATTCAGCTTTCCGTCTCACGCCAGGAAGAGAAAAAAACCCCGAAACCGCGGGCTGAAGAAAGCAAGCAGGGTGCTCCCTCCGTCCTCCTGTAGCCAGAGAACGCAGAGGAGTGTATCTCTGTGTCCTTGAGAAACTGTTTTGAAAAGTTCGTTTGTTTTTTTTTTCCTCAAGCTCAGTTTAAAGGCACAGAAAAGGCACAAAATTACTTTTTGGGCATAGAGCTTGATAGGGGAGACACGTGATAGAGTCACCCCAAGACAAGGTTGTAGCAAGGTGAGGGTTGGTCTCTTCTCCCAGGCAACTAGTGACAGGGTGAGAGGTCGTAGCCTCAAGCTGAACCAGGGGAGGTTCAGGCTGGACATCAGGAGGAATTTCTTCACAGAAAGGGTTGTTAAACATTGGAATGGACTGGCCAGGGAGGTGGAGTCCAGTTAGTGCCATGGTCTAGTTGACAAGGTGGTGATCAAAGGTTGGACTCTGTCTTGGAGGTCTTTTAAAATGTAAATGATTCTGTAAAATTCTCAATATATTGTTGGTATTTGTGTGAGGATTAGTAACTTGCATCTGTGCATGAGACTCGCAAGAGTCCAACTGAGGGATGCCGTCTGAGCTATTTTGTGCAAAATCTCATATTTGTTCTGCAAGACTGTCTGTCGTTGAATTTAAACCAAGAATCCATGATTCCCCACTCCTTCTGTTTTTATTGTTTTTTCCTTCTCTTATTTGTTCCAGATCAGAACTCCTGACATTTGTGGACAACTATTTTGAATCACTGACTTCCTTTATGTATATAGATTTCTCCCTGAATTGCTTTCCAGATCCAAGAATTGCAATGCAATTGCTTTATAATTGAAATCTAATAGCTTAATAATTGCAAGTTAATAATTGCTCAATGAAAAAAATAGGAGTGTGTTGGGGGTTTGAGGAGTTCTCCTGTTCTTCTTTTTCTCTTAAAGAATTTTCCCCATATCTGTTTCCAAGGGGACGAATCACTGGGTGCTTAAGAAGAACAAAAGGGCCGGCCACAGAGGGCGGGGGTACAACTAGCTACTTGTTTTTCACCTGGGGGGTGGGGGAGCGGGGTTTGCTGGTGCCCGCAGAGTGAGGAAGGTGTGGGTCAGAGCTGGAGGTTTCTTCTTTTCGGCGGTTTTTTTTCCTTCCACCTGAGAAACCCGGATTCCGAAGCCCACCTTTTCCCTGCCCTGCTGCGAGCCGGGCCGCAGCCGCTTTGCTCCTGCTGCCTCTTGGACCCCTTCGCTACACTGTAGCCCGCACACCCTCGCCAGCTGAGACCTCCCGGCGCTCCCACCGCAGCCCCGGAGTTTGCTACATCTCGTCTGCCACCCGGGATCTGTGCTCGTCTCTGCTGCTCCAGCCTGCTGCTCCCGAGGGTCCGGCCGGACACCGGGATCAGCCGCCCAGAGGGTTTGTTAAAGCTTTTCGTCCATCCCTTTCCGGGACCCTGAGCCGCCCCTGCCCGCTGTGACTGGAACTGCACCGAAGGGGGGGAGGGGTGCCTGACAGCCGAGAGAGGCTGGCACCGGGTTTGTGGTTCTGTTTGCTGTTACTGCCATAGTTATTGTTGTTTGTTTGCCTTGTTATATATATATATATATATATATATTAGTAAAGAACTGTTATTCCTACCCCTCATATCTTTGCCTGAAAGCCCCTTAATTTCAAAATTATAATAATTCGGAGGGAAGGGGGTTGCATTTTCCATTTCAGGGGAGGCTTCTGCCTTCCTTGACAGACACCTGTCTTTCAAACCAGGACAGAGTGCTTAAAAAGCAATGCAGAACAATACCATCAAAATGCTGACAACTATTTATGTTCAACAATTCACATACAGTTTTAAATTGAAAGGGATGAAAAATGCTGAGAAGTTACTAGCCAGAATCATTTGGCTGGAAGGGGTCATAGAACAAGTCCTGCTACTGTCTAGACAATGCCCACTCAAGTTCACCAGTGTACGTCTTCTTGAGGGGTCAGGATCCGACAAAAGCTTGAGGAGGTGTAAGAAAAAGGCTGCAGAAGCCAGGCATCTGCGGTATAATACAGCAAGAGATAATACAACAGGAGAAAGGTGAGACTGAGATCTGTTCACTGCCTGAACTAGCTCTTTTATCACTTGCCTTAGCTTCTCCTGTTCCTCCCACTCTTGAGTTGGTACAGGAACATATGCATGCAGCATATACAGACTGCTAGTGCTGCTTGGCTTTACTCCACAGTTGTCTGGAACACTCTCCCCACTCCCAAGTAGCATGTGTTCACTTTGCCATATCTTCCCTCATGACTAGCTTCCTATTCATTGCTCCCATGGTAGATTAGCCATACTATTAAAGGCAGCATTTGTTGCAGTGTGTGGCTACATCCATAGGTGTCACAACTCTTTAGACAAGAGTGTGCTCATGGCTTACCTTTGCTCTCTGTAGGATGGGAAACAGGCAGACAGTTCAGTCCGGGAGAAAAAAGGAAGACAGCTTGCTGGTGATAGCTATGCGATGCCTGCACATTCCTAAGATACAGGCATCCCCAGCCGTGGGAGAAGTAAGTAAAGGCTTTACTCCTTGGCTGAGAACCAGTGTCTTGGGGTGACTTTATGATGTGTATCCCTTATCACTGCTCTATTGCCCAGAAATTAACTTTGTGCCTTTCCTATGCCTTTAAACTGGGCCTGAGAGGGGAGAAAAGGAAAAAAACCGAGCAAACTTTTTCAAAACAGTTGTTTCAAGGACACATACACTCCTCTGCTTTCTGCTCTGGCAGCAAGGGGAGAGGAAACACCCTTGGTGCTTTTCAGCCAGCTTTTCAGCTCCTTTTTTTCCTGGCAGGAGACGGAGAGTTGAACTTTGTTTCCTGGGACTTTGGTTTTTCCCTTCTTCTCTTCTAGACTGTTTTAACATCAGAACACATTGGGAGAATTTTCCCTTGAGGCCCGGAGGTGGGCCCACGCCGACCCAGCTCCGAGGAGGAGAGAGACCACACCTACAGAAGGACTCTGAAATCTTCCCAGGTTTCTCTCCATAGTGAGAGATTTCATTTCATTATTTAGCATTATTATCCTTTTCCTGTGTGTTTGTTAAATAAATAGTTTTTTTATCTCTTTCACATTCCTTCGAGGAAAATTTCTTTTTTCCCGAACCTGGTGGGGGAGGGGTGGTTGTAACCTGGCCTTCTATCAGAGGATATTTTCCTCCAAATTTGGCCAAACCAGCACAGATAATTTATTGGCGCCCAATGTGGGGCTTGAAGGAAAGTGAAAAACCCTGTACTAATTACATTTTGGTTTGAATTTAATTACTTTGCGTTGGGGTAAAGTACTCACCATGTTGGTTGAGTTCATAATGTCTCTCTGGCTTGATGTACTAATGTCTTTCTGGTCCCTAGGCCTGTTTGCCTATCCACAGATTGCTCCGATCTTGTCCCTGATACGTAACTTTTACCGGGCAGAGGCACGAATCCGGATTTCTATTTTGCTGTGCTCAGTTATAAAGATTTATAAGAAGTTAACAGAGGTACAGGCAGTTGTTCAAAGTGTGTATAATATGTGGTTTCTCTGTCCTACTCCCAGTCCTAGTTTCAGTGGCCTGTTTTGGGAGTTTATTAGTAATTGCACTCAGTTTGTTAGAAGAGGAGGAGACAGGGTTTCCAAGCCTTTCATCTCCCTCCCCTTTAAATTTGATACCTTATCTTTTGAGAATGTTCAGTTTCCCCTGGATGTTAAAGAGACCACCTTCCTGGTACTTCTGGTATTTTATCTGGTAAGCTTCCTTTATGTAGTTTGCAGCTTGTCTAGAATCAGAGCACAGATTTCCAGGGTGACTGATGAGACACCTGACCCAGATGTGGAAAATCCTGAGTGGGGTAGGGAACGGGAGGATATGGGCCAAACCCTGAAGGAATTCTCTGACCCAATAGCTTGGAATTTCCCCCCTGAACAAATACAGAACCCAGCTGAGGTGGGGAAATATCTGAAAGAGAAATGCAATGACAATTCTAATGAGAAAAAGCTCATTGCAATATGCTGGGCCTTGGCATATGCCTATTGCACACTGCTAGGTACTGTAGAGCAGCAGATAAAGGTAGAGGGGCAGGAAGATAAATCAGCAGACACCCCAGTCACTCAGGCTGCAGCCAAACCAGATGGAGAGCCTAAGCCATTGACAGTTGCTCCTGTCACGAGGAAAAAGCACACAACCAAAACTGGATTCTAAAAAGGACTCTAAAACTCTCCCCCATCCGGGGAGGCATAATTAAGGCACGGTAAAGTGTCAAATGGTGCCCCTGTGTTCGTTGTCACTGAAGTACAGCGACAGCACCGCGTGGCCAGAAGACAAGAGGAAAAGAAAATAGAAACCCGGGATCGCCTTTGGATCTCCAGGATCTTCTAACCTCCGTGCACAGGGGGAGGAGAGGCCGTGAACTGCTGGGCGGGACGCGGACCTGGACTTCAAAGACTGATATAAATCACCTACACTCTGGTAAGCAGTCCAAAGCCAGACCAAGGCCAAGCACGGGAAGGGCTCTCTCGAAAACAGAGATGAATGTAATTGCTAGTTTCGAGAATCTCTCTCGTAAGCATTTGTTAAAAACATCTAGAAAAGAAATAGAGGATTTATTGTCCTGGGTGCAGAAGGAATTTCCAGTGGGAGATCTGTATTTACCTTCTTTTTGGGAAAATGCAGTAATCACGCAAGGGCATGGACTCTGCACACAAGATGGAGAAGTGCAAAGCGTTTATTGCGTGACACGGGGCACCATATGACGCTTTACCACGCCTTAATTATGTCTCCCCAGATGGGGGAGAATTTCCAGAGCCCTTGCCTGGGCTCTGCAGACGAACAGGACTTTTCCACGCTTCTTACTTTCAGAAAGTTGTTTATTAAGTCTTATCAAAGGAAGCTCAGCCAGAGACATGACTCCCCTTAGAGCATGCGAGAGAAAAGCCGAGTTATCAAGATTACACTGTTCTTTTAAAGGTAAATTACCCAATGAAAGCCTGAAACGAAAGATATTTTTACTTTTCTACCAATGTACAATAAATCGTTCTGTCACATGAAAGGAACTGCGGCATTTTTCACCCAATCATCTCAATCCACTTTTGCTGCAGAAAATGGAGTTGTTGAAGACAAAGGAGAAGGTCTGGAGAACAACAACAATCCTCCATCTTGGAGGTTTTGCTTCTAATCTATTTACTATATTAACAAACCCAACACCTCTAAATTTTCACCCTGTGACAATCTTATATAATATTCTATCACCTAGTTCACACCAGTGTAGATTCTGCTTCTTCCCAGAGGGTAGGTAATTTTCTCCATGGACAAAGGTCAAAGACGGGGTGTCCGGGGGGGTAAAACTCTTCAAAACAGGCAGAGAAATATTCCCTGCACTTTGGACTCCAACATCTCCCCCTTCTGTTTGAACCAAAAACACCTCTTTGACAGCTTTGTCCATGGTTCGTCAGGCACAGTGAAGTGTACATGGAACAAATACGAAAAGAATAATAACAACAATAAACACATACAAACCCATCTTCAAAATTTTTCTCCGTAAGGGTGTAAGATCAAACCAATTGAACAGATCGTTCAACAAAGATCCACTTTCTTCTCCGCGTTTAGTGATTCCATCCTCTAACTGCCGTATACTTTCATGGATGGATTTTGAATGATCCGACAAATTCATACAACACATACCTTCAAATTCTTCACATCCATGTCCATGCACTAATAGAAGATAATCAATTGCTGCTCTGTTCTGCAGAGTCGCTTGTCTCACACTTTGAACATCAGTTAACATGTCGCTCAGTGCGAGAGAGACAGCACGGGAATTCTTATTTAGCCAACAGCCTAGTTGATCTAATTGTCTCAAGACTGCTCCTGCAGCAGCACCAGGTAGAAGGAGAGCTGCAGTAAACCTTTGCCCAAAATTCCAAGCTGTAAATTTGTCATTACAATCAGATTTATATTGTTGAACAAATCTTTTTGCCCTGCGTTTATGTTCTTTTATCATGTTTTGCATGAGGCGTTAGCAAAGAAAGCTTCCCAATGCTGCATGGACTACCTTTGATGTTTGAGGGGATTGCAGGCCAAATTCTGTCCCCACAAATGAGAAACATCCCTCGTGGCAATTGCAATGGAGCCTGGTTGAACAATGTGTTCATCTTTACTGTTGAATTGCACCAAAATGTTGCATTTTTATATATTTTGTGATTCGGAGTGACATCTGTTACTTTGTCTTTATTTTGTTTCAACCCTGGAGAACTGAATATCACACAAAACTCCATCTTTGCTGAACCAAGAATTTCCAGTTCCTGAGGTTCGTAAGGAGCTTCAGGAAGGGATTTGGTCCAAACATCCCAACTTTCCACTGGATTCAAACTGAATCATGAAAGCTTTAGATGAACATGTTTGGAAGGTAGCCATTTGTCTCCTGGCAAACCAACCAGACATGTTGAAAATGGTTTCTTTGGCCTTGAGTGAGTTAGACAAATGGTGTCTAGCTCTGATGCATTGGCCAAAGTTTCCCAAACATTTTCTTTTGGTTGTTTCACTGGGAAAACTGCATTGCTTAAGGCAACCAGTGAGATGATAAGACACAAGTGTAATACCTGATTGAGCTTCATGTTCAACAGCTTTATCTCACACAGGAATCTCTGATCTGCAACACAACCTGTACAACACTTTTACATACAAGATTGACACCATTAACTTTCTTCACACTTTTGCATAAGACTCAGTCCATAGTTTTTGCACACAAGGATGACCGATGTCTGTGGCATCAGCAGTGGTGTTGACACCGATTCACGTTTGCGTGCTCGCTTCCTTGTTCGCAGAGTCGATTCCTGCTTGTTTCTGGACTTGATAAGGTTTCACATTTTTTGCTGGAATCCACTTCGGTCCGGCACCTGTTGAGACACAAGCATACCCTTTGCCCCAGGTTATTAGTTGAAATGCAAATTTAAAGCATACAAAGCTTTGTTCAACCACATCTGAGGCGTAGCCTCTGCTTCCCCCCTTTTCTGTCTGTCTAAAAGGGATTTTAAGGTGTGGTGTGTTCTTTCAATGATGGCTTGGCCCGTGGAAGAATTAGGAATGCCAAATGTGTGATGAACACCCCAATTTTTCAGAAATGTGTCAAGGGTTCGTCCTCTATAAGTTGGACCATTGTCTGTCTTAACTTCTTGAGGAATGCCCAATGATGCAAATGCTTGCAAAAAATGCCAACATGCATGTTTTGCCGTTTCGCCTGTGTGAAGGGAAGCAAAGAC
This sequence comes from Lycocorax pyrrhopterus obiensis, assembly GCA_014706295.1. Taxonomy (NCBI): domain Eukaryota; kingdom Metazoa; phylum Chordata; class Aves; order Passeriformes; family Paradisaeidae; genus Lycocorax; species Lycocorax pyrrhopterus. The sequence goes on from JACSVZ010000030.1 coordinate 9,030,083, forward strand.
TGCACCTGAAAAAGTGTCTACAGAAACATAAATATTTTTAAATCTCCCAAAAGATGGGTATTTTGTAACATCTGTCTGCCATAATTGCAGGCTTTGCAATCCTCTCGGATTGAATGCTCTTGTAGATACAGGGGGTTGCACAAGCTGACAGTCCGGACAAGCACTTATGATGGCCTTCGCTTGATCTTTGGAAATGCCAAATGTCCGCATCAGTGCTTGTGCGTTCTGATGAAAAAATGCATGACTCAGTTTTGCTTGCTCAAAAATGTTCGGCAAAGTGTTTGAAATGACCATGGTCAATTTATCTGCTTGTACATTTCCTTTTGCCAAAAATCCTAGAAGAGAAAAATGTGTTCTGATGTGAGAAACATCAAGTGAATCCTGTGGCCATCACTTCAGTGGAGTTATGATGTTGTAGATCTGGACGAAGCGCTGCTAAAGTTTTTAAAAATTTTTCATCTTGCGCTTGAAGAATTTTTCCGATTTCTGTCCCAAAATGCTTGCTTGGAGTGTTGCAACATGCTGAGGTGTGCCCACCTTGCTGCATGCTTCTATCATTTCAGCTACGGTCGGGTGGCCAGTCATGGCACTGATTATACGTTTACATTCGGTGTTTGCGTTCGCAAATGCAAGACTTCATAGCAGATGTGGTTTTGCTGCTTCATCACTGACTTGTCTGTCCACAGCTTGTGTGAGATGATCGACAAATGAAGTAAAAGTCTCAGCAGGACCTTGCTTTACTTTTGTGTAAACACCTTCTGGGATTCCGGTTGGTGGAATTTGTAAAATTGCCTTTTGTGCTGCTTCTTTAATGTCTGCAAGCACATCTCGAGGCAAGAGCACTGCCTGATCTGGTCTGTTGTGAGGTTCATCACCAGCTAATTGCGGTAATGTGAGAGCTGCATACAATCCTCCTGTGTATTTTTGTCTCAGCTCTCGAAGTGCTCTTCTCCATCTTGCATCCCATAACAAGAGTTGTGCATCTGTAAAAATTGTTGAGGCAACATTTCTACAGTCAAAAGGTACCATGTCATAGTTGCTGAATGTACCTCTTAAAAGTTGTTTGAAGTATGGACTTCCCAATCCATGGTTTTTCACTGCCTCCATTAGATCTTTTATAATTTGATGGTCTATAGGTCTCCAGACAGGAGGGTTTTGTCTGGAATATGTAACTGGCATTACAATGCTGTCTGTGTCTGCCAAATCAAAGTCTCTCTCTTTGAGTCCTTTTTTCCTAATGCTTGACCAGTCTGTTGTAACAGACTTATCTCTTGAAATATATCTGTCAGATGGAACCAAGTCCATAACAGCATTCTGTGGACTTGCAACTTGAGAGGATGCAGTTCCTTCTTGACCGAAGAATCCATGCATTCCATTCTCACCTCTCCCTCCTGTTTGAGGAATAGGGAAGGTAATTTGTGGCTGTGCACTGAAAGGAAATGAAGAAGGAATGGCTGATACCGCCATCGCAGGTGGCAACCATGTGGACGTGGAAGGAGTATATACAGTGGATGGGGATGGGAACCTGCCACCATGCGGGATGGGTGAGGGTCGGGGACCCAGTGATCCAGCCTGTTAAGGTAGATAGTGTTTTGCACATTCCCTGAGTCGTAAAAAAAGATGATGCACGAAGTCATCTGAAAGCTGAAAGTGAATTCGAGGTGACGAGGGACTAGAGGCCTGCTGTTGTGAAAACTGAAGCCTTGAAAGTGGCATGCGAAGAGCTGGAGTTGCACTGCTTGCAGTAAAAAAATAAGATGAAGCTTGAGAAGATATAGGAATGCCTTCTGAAGCTGTGATGGTCACCATATCTTCAGCACTGAGATCTTGAGCAGGCACTTGAGGTTGAAAAAGTCCCATAAGATCAGCCAAATGTCCCTGAGAAGTTTGAGGAGAATGTGCTTGAAATGATGTGTCTATCCGAGACGTCCCTGTAAATTGGGACAATATGGCTTTGATCCTGTTGCCCAGGAATAGGAGTTAAAAGATATCTAAAAAAGTCCTCCGTTTTCTGTGGAGATAGTGTGGATCCTGGTCTGGTGGTGCTGTATGGGAGATGCTGTTTAATATCATGGAGTTCTTGTGTTGAGCTACCGAGTGGCGCTGTCAGCGGGATGGCAGAGGGCACAGTAGTTGCTGGGATGCCACTGTAGTAGGTGGTTGGTTGTAGTTGCGATGCAGACGTGAGTGCAGCCGATGCAGGACCGGTGGCTGTTGTAGAAGCTGAAGCTGTGTGTAGGAACGCTGCAGTGGCAGGTGGAATAGCAGTGCAGGGTGGAGGTGCCGTGGGTACCGACACAGCACGGCTCTGTGTAACTGTCAGTCGAGCGGTGGTCACAGCAGCTGGGGCTCGGAGTGGGGCTGGGGCTTGGGGCGGAGGTGGGGGTGGGGGTGGGGCGGGACTAGGAACACCACGGCCGGGGACCGGGAGTGTGGCTTGGGTGGAGCCAGAGGTGTGGCTGCAGATCTGGCTCAGGACAGGGGCGGGACTGGGGCTGGGCTGAGCCGTCCCGCGCGCTGTAGAATCTACGATCGAACCCGAAGCGGCCGACGCAGAAACACGGCTGCGGCCAGAGCCGACTGCGGTTGCCGAGGCAACCGCGACACCCAAGGGTGGGGGGGGGGGGGGGGCCATGGCTGATAGCGCATGCCTAGTAGCTGGATGTTCCAAATGCGGAAGTAAAGGGAACTCGGCAGCGGCGAGGGTGATGATGTCAGAAGCAGGCGCCGCCGCCGCCGCCGGCCCGCGTCATGTGACCGAAACGCGGAAGTGATCACGAACACGGGGTGCGTGGGGGCCACGGGGGGCACGGGCGGGGTGGGCACCAGCTCCGGGACCACCCCTGGCCGCTTGTATGGTGGTAGGACCCCGGATTCGGGAAATACGAACCGCCCCTCGGTATCTATCGGGACGAGTAGTTCGGGCGCGGTCGAAACCACGCCCTCCGGGGTAAACTCCGCTTTTCGCGAGGTGACCGGAGCCCCCTCTTCCCCCCCCCCGGGACATGCGCGGGTGAAAGAAGGTCTAAAAGCAGTGTATCATCTTCCTCTTTCGGACCAGTTAAAAGTTTTAACTTTGTGTCCGGTAAAACAGTCTCTGCGGTTTTCGCAAAAGCCGCGTTCCCTCTCCCCGGTGCCTGCCACGCCTGCAGGGATGAATCATCATCTTTGGCAGCAATTTTAGAGTTTTCTACAGGAGTACAGAGTTTTGCCCACGTCTCTGGGGTCGGCGAGGCTGGTACCGGGGTTTTAAAACTTTCCGCCGCCTTCACGGGGTTTTTTGCACTTTCTGCGGCAGTTTCAAAGCTCCCAGGTTGTAAAGTAACTTGTTGCACTGAGTGCAGGAGCACTTCATAAATCACGCGTGCCGGTGTTAAAATCTGAGACCCGCTGCATGCCTTCGCGTTGCCAAATGATACAGTACAGAATTAATATTTTCCCAAAAAGAAGGTAAATGCAGATCTGCCACTAAAGCTTCCGGGAACTCCTTCCGGACCAGGGAGAGTAAACCCTCTATTTCTTTTCCAGATATTTTTAACGGATGCTTACGAGATAAATCCTCGAAGCTGCTAGTTACATTCGTGTGTTTTCGAAAGGGCCCCTCCTATGCTTGGCCTTGGAGCTAATTTTGGACAGCTTACCAGAGTCTAGGTGATTTATATCAGTCTTTGAAGTCCAAGTCCATGTCCCGTCCAGCAGGTCACGGGCTCCTCCCCACTGTCGACCGAGGTTAGAAGATCCTGGAGATTCAAAGGCGATCCCGGGTTTCCATTTTTTTTTTCTCATGTTCTGGCTGCGCGCTGCTGTTCGTTTTCTTCAGTGAGATCGAACACGGGGCACCATATGACGCTTTACCGCACCTTAATTATGTCTCCCCTGATGGGGGAGAATTTCCAGAGCCCTTGCCTGGGCTCTGCAGACGAACAGGACTTTTCCACGCTTCTTACTTTCAGAAAGTTGTTTATTAAGTCTCATCAAAGGAAGCTCAGCCAGAGACATGACTCCCCTTAGAGCATGTGAGAGAAAAGCCAAGTTATCAAGATAACACCGTTCTTTTAAAGGTAAATTACCCAATGAAAGCCTGAAACGAAAGATATTTTTACTTTTCTACCAATGTTCAATAAATCGTTCTGTCACATGAAAGGAACTGCGGCATTTTTCACCCAATCATCTCAATCCACTTTTGCCGCAGAAAATGGAGTTGTTGAAGACAAAGGAGAAGGTCTGGAGAACAACAACAATCCTCCATCTTGGAGGTTTTGCTTCTTATCTATTTACTATATTAACAAACCCAACACTTCTAAATTTTCACCCTGTGACAATCTTATATATTGTTCTATCACCTAATTCACACCAGTGTAGATTCTGCTTCTTCCCAGAGGGTAGGTAATTTTCTCCATGGACAAAGGTCAAAGACAGGGTGTCCAGGGGGGTAGAACTCTTGAAAACAGGCAGAGAAATATTCCCTGCACTTTGGACTCCAACACATTCCATTTTGAACTGTTCATGGAAAGGGTTTTGAATATGTATAATTGTTTATGAACATGTAATACGTTGATGTGTATGTAAAGGGTGTCTCCAAGAATAGCAGGTGTGCTCTTGGCTGAGCGCCAAAGCACCCAGCGCTGTGAGTTTTGCTTTATTATCTTTGTCCCTTATTGTCCTTTATTAAACTTTTCAATCCTAACAGGAGAGTGAACCTTGTTTTTCACAATTGGGGCACTTCGTCCGGGATTAACACCTCGCCTCCGAGACCCTGGGAGATCCCGAGCGGGGGAGGCGCGCCCCGCTGAGTTCAATGGCCCGCTCCGTTTCTTCTGGTGTGAATCGGCGGTTGCAGGTTGACAGCCCGTGGACAAGAAAGGGACAAATAAAGCAAAAAAAAAGGGAAAAAGAGGCTCCCTAAGAAACCGCGGCAACTAGCCCCACAATTCTCGTGCACGAAGACCCGGACAAGAAAAGGGATTGTAAGTATTTCCGGGGGGGCGGATACGGGGGTGACTGGTGTGTGAATGAGACGCGGGCTGGTTACCCCAGACCTGCGAAGTGAGTGCGGAGTCTCTGAGAGCTGCGGTTCCGACTTTTCGCGAGAAAGGCGGCCAGCGAGGAGACGAAGCGAAAGATAAAAGGAGTGAAAGATTCCCCCGGGGTAACTGGGACTGGGTCCCAAGGAAGGGGTGGGACCCCCAGGAAAAGGGAGCAAAGGGGTTTCCTGGCACAATCCACTAGGAAACAGGGGACGAAAGTGAGGATCCCCGATCCCAGAAAAAGTTGCCGGATTGAGGGTTGGAACACACAGAGGCTAGAAAAATTACTCTAGGCAGGAAGTGTGGGATACTATACCCAAGAGAATCTGGGGTTAGCCAACAACATTTGGAATTTTACCATTTTACTTGAAAATAATACCCGTGGGTGAATACTAACAAGTGATTTTAAAAATCAAGATACCTTATCACTGTGTTTTCTTGTTATGAGTGAGAATGAATGAGACATATTAAAGAAATAAAAGTGAGTAAGAGTGAATAGAAATATATGTAATATAGATTGCTAATTTAAAATCTGACTTTAATATCTGGAGGGAGGTGGATTACATTATATTAGTATATGATAAAAGGAAAACAGTTTTCTGTGCTGTGAGGGGAGGGGGTGTTTCAGTTGCCAGAGGGGCAGGTTAGAGCAAAAACGGGGGAACAGGTACTAGTTTGAGATACTTAGTAAATAATGGGACAAAGAACCAGTAAGTTGAGTTCCGGGGGAAAAAGGAGTAAAAAGGTGCCAGCAGATATACCCCAAGGAAGTCCTCTGGGAGTTAAGCTATCTAACTGGGATAGCGATCCCTGTACAAAAGAAAAGGATAAAATAAAGATGATTCGGTATTGTATGATAGAATGGACAAAAAAAGAAATAAGACCCGATCAGGTCTACTGGCCTAGGTACGGGTCTTCTGAAGCTTGGATTTGTCAAGCTTTAAATGCATTTGTGAATTCAAAGGAAACCGTTTGATTTGGAAGAAAAGGAATATGCCTCTTGTTGGACAGGAGATATAGAACTACCAGAATTAAAAGTTTTTAAGATATCAGAGACCCCAGAGACAGAGCGAGCAGAGGAAAAGAAAGAAAAGGGCTGGGACCCCCTGGAAGTATTACCACCTTCATACAATGCCGCACTGGCTGTGGCCCCCGCCCCTGCCTCGGACGCACCGGCTGTGCCCACACCGGCTGTGGCTCCGGCCAGCTCGGGTGCCCCTGTCCCTGCCCCGCCTGTGCCGGCTGTGCCCACACAAGCCGTGGCTCCGGCCAGCTCAGGTGCCCCCGCCTCTGCCCCTGCCCTTGCCCTGCACGCGCCGGCTGTGCCCACACCGGCCGCGGCCCCGACGGACTCCGGCGCTTTCGCCTCCGTCCCGGCTCTGAGCACGCCAACAGCCCCTCCGCTGGCGGCTCCGGCCTCGCTGCCGACATCCGCCCTTCACTCGCTGGCGGCTCCAGCCTCGCTGCCGACATCCGCCCTTCACTCGCTGGTGGCTCCAGCCTCGCTGCCGACTTCCGCCCTTCCTTCGCTGGCGGCTCCGGCTTCACTGCCGGCTTCAGTGGTTCCAATGTGTCCCCCTCTCAGCGAAGGAGCACCATACCAAAATACTAGGAGAAACTCAGTTAAAACCCAAGGACAGTTCGACAGTTCCTCTCCTGCCACTACTCCAAAAAGGGCCTCTTCTAAAGTTATGATGGTTGAGGAACAGAAAGGTTGGGATCAAGAGATCAATTTATTCCCATTACGAGAAGTGCCGATGGGAGGGGTTCAAGGGGGACGGGGTTTGTGAATGCTCCTTTGACTTCTTCAGAAGTCAGGAATTTTAAAAAGGAAATTAAAGGATTGTTAGAAGATCCCATAGGTACAGCTGAACAATTAAACCAATTCTTGGGTCCCAATATTTTTACTTGGGAAGAAATGCAGTCTATAATGAATATAATATTTTCCCCAGAAGAATGCCAGATGATTAGAGCTGCTGGAATGAGGATTTGGGAAAGAGAGAATCAACAGGGTCCACCTGGGGACCAGAAAATGCCAATAGCACCTCCTAACTGGAACCACAATGAAGAGGCGGGGCGGGCACATATGAGTGATTATCGTAAACTGATAATCAAAGGAATAAAAGAGGCAGCCCCCCGAGGGCAGAATGTCAGCAAGGCTTTTGATGGGCAACAAGGGAAAGAGGAGACTCCAACTGATTGGTTAGAAAGACTCCGGAAAAATATGAAACAATACTCCGGAATTGACCCTGAGAGCATAGCTGGGCAAGCTCTATTGAGAGTTAACTTTGTCACCCATGCCTGGCCAGATATTAGGAAAAAGCTGGAAAAGATAGATGATTGGCACGAGCGGTCATTAAATGAATTACTAAGGGAAGCTCAAAAGGTTTATGTACGAAGAGATGAGGAAAAAGCCAAGATAAAAGCAAAAATTATGGTAGCTACTATGCGGGAAAATAACTCCCAGGAGAACCAGATGCCCCCAAATACCACACCCAGAAATCCGGGGTTCAGAGATAGAGAAAAGGGAAAACATAGAATTTCGGTACCATTAAAATCCCAGGAACAAATGGCAAATACCTGTTTTTATTGTGGGAAAAGAGGGCACTATAAGAGGGAATGCCGTCATCTAAAAAGGAACCTGAAAATTTTTCAAGAGATACACCCAGAAGAAGAATAGGGGGGTCATGGGCTCTATTTTCTGGGGGATAAATACCATCTAGAGCCTTTGATAACTTTAAAAGTAGGCCCCCAAGAGGAGGAATTTGAATTTATAGTTGATACAGGAGCAGAAAGAACTTGTGTAATAAATATTCCAAGAGGGTGTGATTTGAGTAGTGACACTGTGAAGGTGACAGGAGCAAAAGGGGAAGGGTTTCAAGTTCCTGTCATTAAAAATGTGGTGATTGAAAGGGGAAACCAGAATAGGGATGGGAGATGTCTTACTAGTTCCTAGGGCAGGTTGCAACTTATTGGGGAGGGATTTGCAGGTGCAATTAGGAATAGGGGTCATACCAGAAGAAGGGAAGATGACAGCTAAAGTGTTAAAACTTGGCCAAGAAGATGAGAAAAAATTAACAAAAGTTTGGGCTGGGAAGGAAATAGGGGAGGATTAAATATTGACCCCATAAGGGTCACAATTGAGAGAGAAGAATGCCCCATACGTGTGCGTCAGTACCCTATATCTTTAGAAGGAAGGGAAGGCTTAAAGCCAGTAATAGAAGAGTTGATAAAAGATGGGACATTGGAACCTTGCATGTCTCCTCATAACACCCCTATTCTCCCAGTAAGAAAATCTGATGGGACATATAGATTGGTACAAGACTTAAGGGAAGTTAACAAGAGAACACGGACCCGTTACCCGGTGGTACCCAACCCCTATACCCTGTTAAGTAAAGTCCCACCTCAGCATCAGTGGTTTAGTGTTGTGGATCTTAAAGATGCCTTTTGGGCTTGCCCGTTGGCAGAAGATAGTAGAAATATTTTTGCTTTTGAATGGGAGGATCCAAGTACTGGGAGAAAACAGCAATTAAGGTGGACAAAATTGCCACAGGGATTTACTGAGTCTCCAAATCTATTTGGGCAAGCTTTAGAAGGAATATTGCAGACCTTCCCCACTCCTCCTGGAATACAAATTATCCAGTATGTGGATGACCTTTTATTATCAGGAGAAGCTGAAGTTGAAGTTAGGGAGGCTACTATAAAACTGTTGAATTTTCTTGGGGAAAAAGGATTAAGGGTATCAAAGGGGAAACTACAGTTTACAGAATCAGAAGTAAAGTATCTTGGTCACTTAATAAGTAAAGGTAGCCGAAAACTTAATCCTGAAAGGATTGCAGGGATTCTATCCCTTCCCCCTCCTTCTTCAAAGAAGGAAGTTAGAAGACTGCTTGGATTGTTGGGATATTGCAGACTATGGATCGAAGGGTATTCACAGACAGTAAAATTTCTATATGAAAAATTAACAGATGGGAACAATATAAAATGGACCAGAGAAGATGATAATAAATTAGAAGAATTGAAGTTAAAATTAGCCTCAGTACCAGCTTTAAGCTTACCCTCACTAGAAAAACCCTTTCATCTGTATGTGAATGTAGAAAATAGAGTTGCTCATGCAGTTTTGGTCCAGGAATGGGCAGGAGTGAAAAGGCCAGTGGCTTATTTGTCTAAATTGCTGGATCCAGTGAGCCGTGGCTGGCCAGTATGTATTCAAGCTATAGCAGCTACGGCTATTCTGGTAGAAGAGAGCCGTAAACTTACTTTTGGCAGTAAACTAATTGTGTGTACACCTCATGCAGTCCGAAATGTGCTAAATCAAAAAGCGGAAAAATGGTTAACAGATTCTAGGATGCTAAAATATGAAGCAATTCTGATAGATAGTGATGACTTGACACTGAAAGTAAATAAAAGCTTGAACCCAGCTCAATTTTTATATGGGGAACCAGAGAGTGACTTAACACATAATTGTTTAGAAATCATACAATACCAAACTAAAATTCGGGAAGACCTAGCAGAACAGGCCCTCCCAGAAGGGAAAAAAATATATGTTGATGGTTCATCTAGATGCTTGCAAGGAAAAAGGATGTCAGGATATGCTTTGATTGATGGGGAAAATATGCAGACCATCGAAAAAGGGAAATTACCATCAAATTGGTCGGCCCAGTCTTGTGAATTATATGCTCTAAAAAGAGCACTGGAATATTTAGCACACGAGAAAAGAACTATATATACTGATTCAAAGTATGCCTTTGGGGTAGTACACACCTTTGGAAAAATCTGGGAAGAAAGGGGGTTACTTAATTCAAAGGGAAAGGGACTGGTACATGAGGGACTCAGAGGTTTTAGAGGCATTAAAATTACCTGAAGAGATAGCTGTAGGACATGTTAGAGGACACCAAAGGGGAATGACTGCAGAAATAAGAGGGAATAACTTGGCAGATCAAGAGGCTAAAGATGCAGCAGAAAATGGGGCCAAAAGGGTTATGTTAATTTTAACCCCAAATAAGGAAGAATTAGAAATTCCAAAATTTAGTGAAGAAAAGAAAAAGAATTAAGCAAGATAGGGGTAGAGCAAGATCAATCTGGAAAATGGAAACTCCCTGATGGGAGGCAGTTACTTAATAAACCACTTACTAGAAAAATATTAGAAGACATACATCAGAAAACTCATTGGGGTACTCAAGCCCTATGTGATCACTTTTTAAGGAATTATGGATGCATTGAGATCTTTGGATTGGCAAAGCAAGTAACTGATAAATGTATAACTTGCCAAAAGGTAAATAAAAGGGTAATGAGAAAGACAACACTGGGAGGCCGCAAGTTAGCTCTGCGACCGTTTCAGAGTATTCAAGTGGACTTTACTGAACTTCCCCAAGTACAGAGGTGGAAGTTTTTATTAGTAATAATAGACCATTTAACTCATTGGGTAGAAGCTGTTCCCACTATCAGAGCTACAGCTAATGTGGTGTGTAAAACCCTTTTAGAACAGATTATTCCCAGGTATGGAATGGTTAATAGAATAGATTCAGATAGGGGGACACATTTTACATCAAAAGTTTTACATCAAATAACTGAAGCCTTGGAATAAAATGGGAACTACATACCCCATGGCATCCACAAGTTCGGGCCGGGTAGAAAGGATGAACCAGACTTTAAAAAGGACTTTAACGAAACTAATGATTGAAACACAAATGTCATGGGTCAAATGTTTACCTTTGGCCCTGTTGAGAGTCCGAACACAACCCAGGTCAGACCTGGGAGTGTCACCCTATGAGATGATGTTTGGATCACCCTTCCTGACCACCCAACATGAAAATGCTACTTATGAAGTAGGGGAAATGAGTGTTAGAAAATATGTCACCACAATTGCGAAAACCCTGGAAAATTTGAGGTTGAGAGGGATAATCCCTCAAACCACACCTTTAGACTTTAAAATCCATAATAGCCATCCAGGGGAATGGGTACTAGTAAAAACATGGAAAGAGCAATCCTTAACTCCACAATGGGAAGGTCCTTTTCAGGTACTACTGACGACTGAGGCAGCGATCCGAACCAGGGAAAGAGGGTGGATCCACGCCGGCAGAATAAAAGGACCAGTGGAGGAACCGAAGGAATGGACTATAACATCTAAGCCGGGTGATATCAAATTGACTCTTAAACGAGGACTGGGTGGTACTGAATAATCCAACGGAAAAAGTCTTCATGTTTTAATAGACTGTATCCTAATCTCGAGATATCACAACCTCTATCATGCTGGCTGGGTTAAATGTGAATACATAAATTGTAAAAATTGGTACTGCAATTCACACAAACAACACTCCTTTGTATGGGGTGTTAAATAACAAATTTATTCCCTGAGATTATAATTTTGCCTTGTGGATAAGAATTACTAGTGCCTATTGAGTGGGAGGTGCCTGAGGAACGGGGTGAAAAATTAACAACTGATTTGCCTGGGGGAAAAAAAAAAAAAAAAAAAAAGGAGGTAACGAGGAAATAGAGGGCAAGACCGGATTGGCAACTATAACTCGCCGCCAAGAAGATCATATACACCTGCTGTGGGCAGCAACCCCATAGGCATGGGAGGTGGGGGTATAAGCCATACCAGACCTCTATTACTCCTCCTTCTTGTTTCTTGTTTCTCATCTTTTGGGATACCGGCAAAATCATGTCACAGGTGCTACCGGAAACTTTACATGGAAAGAAACCGAGGTTCCTTTTTATTACACACACCCACGTTAACAGTCACTGTTATAACCCTTCCAAACTAGGTACCTGTACACAGAACGGGAAAAAATACTGGATTGCAGAAAACCTAGGAAAAAATGAATGTCCAAAAGGGGAAAGATGGGTTTGTTTCACATTTGCCTTTAAAGGTAGGGTCCAAGATTTGGTAAAAGAACAAGTAGTAAATGGAAAGGCTAAGGTAACACAGCAATCTAATTCTGTGTTAACCCCACGCCAAGATTTATATACAAAACTTAAACAGCAATTAGAAAAGGAAATCGATATCTCAAGATTTGGAAAAAATCTGTTTGTGGAATTGGGGGAAAGAATAAGTAAGGAACTAAATGTAACCAACTGTTGGGTCTGTGGAGGGGCCTTAACGTCAGAGGAATGGCCATGGAAAGGCAGTAGCTTAGGCCTGGTTGAACTCCTTAAATGGAACCGGACAAATATAAGAGGGGAAAGCCGACCAGAAGGGTGGATTCTAAGTTCAGCAGTAATAGGAGAAGAATGTCTCTGGCGCACTGGAAAGAATTTTCTTAGTGAAGTAGGAAATACTCCCTGCAAGAGGTATAAAACTAGTAATGGAACTTCTACATGGTGGATCCCAGAAAAACCAACTCTCTATTGGACCCAGAGAAAAACAGGAGGGAAAAATTGCAAGTATAATAATGGAACCAAACTTTTTCAATGCAATGACACAGACAAGAACCCTTATTTTGGGATCCCAGAGATATCAAAATTTTGGGAGAATATAAATGAACAGAAAAAGGATTATTGGAAAGCACCAGATGGCTTATTTTGGATATGTGGAAAAACAGCATACCCAAAACTCCCCCCCCGATGGAAAGGGAGTTGTACTCTGGGGATCATACAGCCAGGATTTTTCCTTTTACCGGGATCAGATGGAGATCAATTAGGAGTACCTGTTTATGAGGACTTAAAAAGGAATAAAAGGGAATTGATTGGAGGCTATCAAAAGTGGGGAGATGAAGAATGGCCCCCTGAACGCATACTGGAAACATATGGGCCAGCCACTTGGGCACAAGATGGGAGTTGGGGATATCGAACCCCGATTTATATGCTGAATCATATTATAAGACTCCAAGCAGTTGTAGCAATAATAACAAACAAAACTGCCCGAGCACTAGAATTGATATCAAGTCAACAAAGCCAAACCCGAGCTGCAGTGTATCAGAACAGGTTGGCTTTGGACTATTTATTAGCTGAGGAAGGGGGTGTTTGTGGAAAATTTAATACATCAGACTGTTGTTTGAAAATAGATGACAACGGGGATGCTGTCCTAGATATAGCCAAAGATATCAGAAAAATAGCCCATGTACCAGTCCAAAAATGGGAATCAATGTTAAAAGCTAGCTGGTGGGATAATGTATTGGGAATAGAATGGTGGAAGAAGCTAGGATTCTTCCTTTTATGCGCTGCAGCTGGTTTGACATTTCTTCCTTGCTTGATCCCCTGTTTTATTCGACTAATCACCAGCGTAGTCCAAGGTATGCAAGTAGTCACAATGCCTGTGGACCCCAAATTAGCTACATCCGGAACGGCACAAAAAATAATGGTGTTAAAGAAACAAAATAATATAAGAAATCCCTTTAAAAAAGCAAGATTAATTTGTGAAAAAAATGAGCAAATAATGAAAGTCAGAAAACAAGAATTATTGCTCAAGCCAAATGATTTGTAAAAATAGAAGAGGGGGAATTGTGATAAATAGATGCTATAATATTGGCTTTCTGCAAATGTTAAAATAAGTGATGTTAAAAGTAGCCTTTTAAACAGTAGTTTTGTCACAAGTAGATGCTATATGTAAAATAGCTTTATTACAAAACAGATGCTATATAAGGTAGTTTTGTTGTGAAGATGTGGTTTTTTTAATACTTTTTCATTCAACCAAAAACTTAGAAATAGCTATGCTTATGAACTATTCGAGCTCCTGCTACCAACTATCAGCAACAGATAAGATATCCCCACAGCGATCTGCTGATTCCGGGAACTACCAAGCCGGGCGAACCAGCTGGGAGAACTGCATTCCATTCTGAACTTTTCCTGAAAAAGGTTTGAATATGCGACGCCAGAAGGCTTATCCCCACAGCGATCTGCTGATTCCGGGAACTACGACAAAACCGGAAAACTGCATTCCATTTTAAACTGTTCCTGGAAAGGGTTTTAAATATGTATAATTGTTTATAAATATATATAATTGTTTATGAATATAGAATACTCCAAGTGTATGTAAAAGGTGTTTCCAAGATACCAAGTGTGCTCTTGGCAGAGTGCCAAAAGCACCCAGCGCTGTGACTTTTTGCTTTATTATCTTTGTCCCTTATTGTCCTTTATTAAACTTTTCAATCCTAACAGGAGAGTGAACCTCGTTTTTCACATCTTTCACTTTCCTTCGAGGAAAATTTCTTTTTTCCCGAACCTGGTGGGGGGAAGGGTGGTTGTAACCTGCTTTTCTCTCAGCAGATATATACTGCTAGATTTTGGCCAAACCAGCGCACACAGTAAAAAAAAAATAGCAACACAGCACAACAGTGGGGTCCAACCCCTGGGGCCTCTAACCCCTAATACAACAGCAGGGATTCTTTCCCCTGGGGGCCTCTAACCCCAATCCTTAAAGGTACCTTTCCTTTTGCCCGGGACTAATTTTGGGAGACCCAGTCTCCTCGGGACTTTCAACCCACCCTTGGGGACTTGAAACCCGGACCCACGGGTATTTCTGCTTTTTTAAAAAAATAGCAAATACCTTATTTTGGTGCAGATGGTCCTTGTCTACCCCCAAAGGACAGTGGAGCTCCCCCTGAAAATTCAGGGTAGCGACTGGGAGGTCTGCTTACCCCTGGATCCGGCAGCCGGGCAGAATTAGGGTCCCATCTTGGGGTGCCAGTTGAATCTCCCGAACTCGGCCAAGAGACACTTCAGACAGAGTCAGAGAAGTGGGTATTTGCTTTATTTGGCGCTGGGTGCGTGGGGGATCTTTCCTCCTAACACACACACAGCACTCCATACAGTCCAGTATTATGGGTAAAATTCATGAATATTCATCACATTCCTTGGGATAGGAGTGGTTATACAAATTACTTTTGGAAGTCATTAATATCATTAGCGTACATGCCATGCAGGCGCTGTGTACCCTGGTGGTCGCACTGAGGAAGGCTCGTCTTCTTCCTTGGGGGTCTTTCTGATGAAGGCTAGTAGTCTTCATCACAATGCACTTTCCACCTTCCTTTCTGGAGCATGCGCAGTCCTTTGTGGAATGATTCAGCAGTTTTTGTGCTGGTTTCAAACAAATTTTTGTTCTTCTTATCTTGACAAGATTAAGGCGAATCCTGCTTCTTAGGTTTTGTGATTAACATTTGCTGTCTCTTAATAGTTAACTGTGCTTACATGAGTTAACTATTGATCATCCCTTTCTTAATTGCTAAAGCAGGGGCGTATTCTTGTGGCCTGAGTCGTGCAAGTTGTAGCCACATCAGTGGCGTACATTTTACCATGTCTGGACTCTTAATTGTTTGGTCGTCTGAGAAAATGATCTCTATCACCACCAGTTCTCTCAAGCATTGAATCCCTTGTTCTATGGGATTCCAAAAGCTTTGCTGCAGCTGGAGATCTTCTTGGCACAGGTATCTTTCCTTTATGCTTCTTAAGAGCTGTGTCCAGAGACTGAGAGCTTTGGGCCCCCTTGTCATCCCTTCGTCAATATCCACATCACGTGACAGAGATCCCAAATGCCTCACTTCAGTACCGTCCAGAATCCTCTGCTGGCTGTGAGGATCCTGGCTCCCCATCATCATCCACTGGGCGAATGGATTTGGTTTTGTGTTTCCTTCTCTGGACAGGGGCAATTGCTATTGGCTTAGGCTCCCCGTCTGGTTTAACTCCAGCCTGAGTGACTGGGGTGTCTGCTGATTCATCCTCCGGCCCCTCTGGCTGTACCTGCTGCCCTACAGTCTCTAGCAGTGTGCGATAAGCATTAGCCAGGGCCCAGCATATTGCAATGAGCTTCTTCTCGTTAGAATTGTCATTGCACTTCTCTTTCAGATATTTCCCCACCTCAGCTGGATTCTGAATTTGTTCAGGGGGGAAGTTCCAAGCTATTGGGGCAGAGAATTCCTTCAGGGTTTGGCCTATGTCCTCCTATACCCCACACCACTCAGAATTTTCCACGCCTGGGGCAGGTGTCTGGACAGCCTCTCTGGAAATCTCAGCCCTGATTCTAGACAAGCTGCAGACCACGTAGAGGAAACCTACCAGATAAAACAACAGAAAGGTGGTATCTTTACCATCCAGAGGAAACTGAACATTCTCAAAAGGTGATGTGCCAGATCTGAAGGGGAAGAAGGAGATGAAGGTCTGGGAAATATCATCCCCTACTTCTCCCCTAACAGACTGGGTGTAATTATTAATAAACCCCCCAAAAAGGCTACCAAGACCAGGACAGAAAAACAACAGAGCATACACATCCTCGATAACTCCCAGTACCTCTGTTAAACTTTCATAAATTATTAGCACCATGCACATCAATATGGCAATCCTGATTCATGCCCCTGATATGTAAAAGACATATGACAGGGACAAAATTGCCCCTGTGTATGAATAGGTAAACATGCCTAGGTGCCAGAGAGCCATTATTGAAGCAAGCAGCATGATGACCACTGATTGCTGTACCCCAATACAAAGTGTTTCAAACCAGAATGTAATTTTTTTTAAGTTGGGCACCAAATTTTGTCTCGGTTTAGAGACAAGTTTAGGAGAAAAAGACTCTGGAATGAGTGTTTCCTCTAAAAAAAAAGAAGGGTTGCAACCATCCCTTTCTGCCGATAAGAAATGAATACTAGTGGATGACAGTGAAAAAACCCCAGCCGTTTATTGACAGTGCCTACATGTCACGGGAAAAAAACATGAATAAATGCTAGATATTGAATTGTCAAACCTTAGCCCCCCCCCGAACAAAAAACCCCAAAATGACAGGGAAAGAAAAAAAAACCACAACGGCCAGCAACGTGGTGGGGAGAAAAAAAATGGGGCCAGCTCCTGTCTCAAGGAAAAAAAAAACGAAAAAAAAACCAAAACAAAAGGCTCACGCTGCAGCTCGGGCGGAACAGATGGGAACCTGGTGAATCGCTGGTGTTGGTCCCCTCTTCACAGCAGATGAAACAGGTGGATTTGGTGTCCTTTTCTCTCACCAGCTCGGCTTTTCCAAGGTCTGGGGCTGAAAGGGAGCAGCCCCTCGCCTTCCTGCCAGTGCCAGCAGATTCTTCTCCCATAGATTGTTCTCTCTGATCTTGGACCAAAACCAAACTGTCCAATTCACTTTGAAAAAAAAGCCGCTGAAGGATTGCTGTCACAGTCTCCAAGGCCGGGTGTTGTGCTTTTGATGGGAAGCCCTTCCTTCACGGACCAGAGCAAAAGAGAGCAGAGGAGGCTGCTGTTCTGCTAAGTTCTTTATTTCATAGTCTCATAGCTTCTTGAAGGCAGAGTTCGAAGGGGGTTACACTGTAAAGCCAAACAGCAACAGCAGCAGCAGCAAAACAGCAGGCAGCAAACAGTTTCTTCTTCTAATTTCTTCTAACTAACTAACTACTAACTAACTCTTACAGAAGTGTGGATTATTTTTGTTAATTAACCAATGAAATTAACACACGATTCTAGTTTTTCTTTTCTTAACCTATCCTGGTCCAATTCTAACAATCGTAAGCATTACATAGGTAATACACAGATTTGCGTATACAGTTTCTATCAGCTCCTATTGTTTATGTGAACATTATATCTAAAAAATGTGAACAATTTCATTCTATCTATATTTTGTCTAAAATAATATATCTAAAAAATGTGAACAATATAGTTCTATCCATATTTTGTCTAAAATAAAGAACTCTATGAAAGAATAACACTGCTACAGCAAAAGGAACTATGCTCAAGGTCTCTGCTGCAGCTTTTTAATGTTTAAGGCACTTAGCATGTATTTCTACTAGAAGTTAAAGAATCTATATTTCTCTTTCATTCTGGTATGACTTCATGTATCTCAGCTTGTCCAAAGGCTTCAATTCAACTCCTGTGTTTTGGCTTTCCTCTGGGCCTGGGTCCAGAGAAGCTTTCACTCCAACAGCCGGGGAACAGGAAAAAAACAAACAAACAAACCAAGCCCTCCCCGAAAAAAACTTCTTGCCTAAGCTAACAAAAAAACAAGCTAGCTAAGCAAGCTAGGGGAGGGACGTGGCTGCCACTTTCCCATTTGCAGGTTTAATCAGTAGTGGAGCTGAGCACATATCACTGAGATACACATTCACAGACGTGCACATAGATGCACAAAGGACATTGACACAGCCAGTCACACAGACTGCCGCAGACAAGGTGCTGCTTTCAACAGCACCTACATCCAGGACCCACATAAAACTAAAGTATAGATGGCCACATCCCCTTCATCCTCTTTGACTGGCAGAGATAGTGATGCCTTAGGTTTTAACTTTTATATTTTTCAAATCCTGTACTGCTTAGTGTGTAACTGAAGTTTCGTGTGGCCTGTTAACTACTGTTCTTTCATGCTGGTTAGACATAAAGCCTCTCTAGGTTTGCTTTCCAAGGACACCTCGATTGTCCCAGGCCCAAAATGTGTAAACTAAAAGCCTCTGAAGAGAAGGGGCAACCTTGGGGTAATTACATCATTAACTGAGGTTATAGTTGGAGAATTAACCCTGATATGCAAATGGACCAAACTTATAAAAGTGTGAAGAACCCGTGACCCAGCGTCCATCTTGGGTGTAGCCTTTTTGACTGCCCAGGATGTACCTTTGAGGGCCCTTCAAATAAATACCTACTTTTATTCTCTTATTCTTGTCTAGCCTCTGTTTTTAGGTAGACACTTCAAGGCATCAATAGAAGTTCACTAGTGAAGGTATGGATGCTGAAAAAGCTTCAGCAGAGAATTTCTTCAGCTCTCTGCAGCATTTTTGTGCGAGTTCTGTCTTTCCCATGCAAGTAACTCAAAACAATGTTACAGTTTTGTAAACTTCTTGCACCTGCAGGTTGTTTTGCAGAATTGTTATGGTTCTAACTAGAAAAACATTTAGAGATGTGTGTCTTAGAACTTGACCAATCCCCTCAAGGGGTGGATGGCAAAAAACCAATTACCTTATGTCATTTAACACACTTTTGAGAACTAACATATAAAAGCCTTCTGAGAGAATATTAAATCCCTTCCATTTATCCCTGAGCCTGGACTTCGTGTCGTTTCTCTACTCGTCTGTGATGAGAACAGCGACATGAAGGCACATACACAACACTCTAGATTCACAGGAACACATACATTTAGGGATCCCCCGAGTACTGGCACAGCCCCTCTGTCTGCCAGGTACCCCTGCTCAAATCCTGGGCTCTCTTACCCACTTTGTAGATCCCCTAAGCACTGGCTAGCCCAGATTGATGCTTGCTAACAAACACACATACTCACACACTTGTCCCACAGGCACTCCACACTCCTAAGTCCCCTTAAATGCCAGCATGGGCCCCTCACTACAAGAAAGGCATTGATGAGCTGGAGCATGTCCAGAGAAGAGCAACAAAACTGGTGAAGGATCTGGAGCACAAGTCTTATGAGGAGCAGCTAAGGGAGCTGGGGTTGTTTAGCCTGGAGAAAAGGAGGCTGAGGCGAGACCTTATTGCTCTCTACAACTACCTTAAAGGAGGTTGTAGTGAGGTGGATGTCAGTCTCTTCTCCCAGGTAACAAGTGACAGGACAAAAGGAAATGGCCTCAGGTTGTTCCAGGAGAGGTTTAGACTGGATATTAGGAAAATTTTCTTTATGGAAGGGGTTGTCAAGCATTGGAACAGTCTACCCAGGGAAGTGGTGGAGTCACCATCCCTGGAAGTGTTCAAAAATGTGTAGATATGGCACTTGAGGACATGGTTTAGTGGTGAACATGGTGGTGGTGCTAGGGTGATGGTTGGACTTGATGATCTTGGAGGTCTTTTCCAACCTTAATGATTCTATGATTCTCTGGACCCTCTGCTCACCTGATACCTCTGTCTGGATCCAGGGTCTCATACTTGCTGGCTAGTCCAGCTTGAAGCTTGCTAGAGAATTACACCTGCACACCCCTATGCACACAAGGTTTGGAGAAGATACAGCCACTCAGTCCCCTGTCAACAACTGTCACCAGGCACACAGGCTGTGACCTGCAGTCCCACTCTAGTCTCTGGTGCTGAGCCACTCACTTGCCTCACTCATGCCAGTCCTCCCCAATAGCTGGTTTTCAGGACACACATTTGTTGTGGTCTAGGAATGGTGTTCCCCAATTTAGTGTTCCCACTGAAATTTTCCAAATCATGTGCCACTCACTCTCTTCCCCCTCCCCCTGCAGCAAACTGGAGAGGAGAATTTGAGGCACAAAAGGTAAAGATCATGGGTTGAGATAAGAACAATTTACTGGAAACAGCAATGAAATGAATAGTAACAGCAATAACATTTATTAAAAAGGTGTACAAGAAAGGCGAACGATTCACATGCAAAAAAACCCCTCACCATATGGAAACCCCCGACAATACCCCACTGTGCTGCCATGCTACCCTACCCAAAAGCCACTCCCTTCCCCCCTGCCACTGGCAATGACATGAGGTGAGGTAGTATAGAATAACTGCCCCTCCTGGCTACTGCAAAAATTAACCCTGTTCTGGCTGGAACCAGGACAACACTGTTCCTGATCCAGTGGCTTCTGGCCCAAATCCCCATTCACTCCAATAGCTGACACCACATCCCACAGGGTGCCCACACCTCTGTCTGACTCCAGTAGACGGCCACAACTCCATTCACACATGCCTCACCATTAGCTGGCACTTAGTTCTCACAGGAGACACACACAGGATAGAGTAAGATTGGACAGAGAACTAGTTAAGAAAGCATTTAATAAGAAGATAGGATAGAGTGCTGTGATTAGGTTGTGTGGCTCAGACAAGTGTACTGACCAGCCTTATTTTACATGTGACCAGCCCCTTTTATACTTTTCTGTCTACCCCATGTTTGTTTCTCCCCAATTTTCTTCTGCACGTTGACATTGGTTTGCATAGTTCCACTGACCTCCCCCTCCAACATGCTGAAACCTCAGGTTTGAAGCCTTATCAGTTGCAAAGTCAGAATTTGCCTGCAATTTCTTGATAGCCCATCAATTAAACCATGTTTTTTCTGGTTATTATCTTTGTTAAGACTATGTCGCAGGTTGAATTTGGAAACCGGGTGGAAACACCAATTTAGTATAGGGGTTTTAGCTTGAAATATGGATTTTTTTTGTGTGAGGGAAAAATTAGGAGAAAACAAAGCAGGCACAAAACTTACAGACTATAAGAAGTTTACTAATAGACTTAAGAAGAGAAACAAGGACAAAAAACTGCTGTGGTGTGACACATCTCTTCTATGAAAACTCACAGCTTTGTTACACTGCAAGACATGGACCATTACATGGGGTTATTAATTTTTTTAAGGATGAGTTATTTTGGCTTGAACACAAAAGTTTTTTTCGCCCCCAGTCTTTAAAAAACCCCTCTTTCTCTCGGTTTTAAAAGAAACTAGCATAAGCACTTTTTTAACTTTTGCAAGCCACACGTGAACTGTCCATCCCCCCATGTACTTTAAATGGATTAAAGAGACAGTTATGATATTACAGTCTTTACCATGGCATTGCAAAAAGCATTTTAAGCTGCGAGCGGGAAGCGCGGCACCACCCTCTGTTTTCTTCCGAAGCCATCTTTAAAGGCTTTGGAGCATTGTCCCACGTGATCAGCTTTTTACTTCTCCTTCTGCCTTTGAAGTTGCTGTTACCAGTCAGAGTCCACGGTGAGGAGAGCCCCCTGCTCTCCCTGCGCTGCTAACTGCACGGTATTCTCTTCAGTTCGGCGTGAAGTGTACTGGCTGTAGGCTTAAAACTCCCGTCGGCTTCTTAAGAAAACTGAGTTGGACGGCTTCCTAGTTCCCCCTTCCAGCGACCCAGGGTCCGTGCTGCGGCGTTGGGAGTGAGGGGGGGCAGGAGGGGCAAGGGCGCCCGGCCCGGCCTGGCCCGGCCCTGGGCTCTGAGGGCCCCCCTCCATCCTGTCCCGGCACCGAGCTGGAACGGAAAAACCTCTCTAAAATCCCGGCTGTCCATGTGGTTTAAATATGTGAAATTGAGAGAAGCGTAATTGGTTTAACAGGCTATCTGTCAATTCAGGTCAAGTTTTATGTCTCTGTTTGTTTGTCTCTCTCCCTCCCTTTTCTTATCATCCCAATTTGGCAAGATCCTTAGATAATCTTGCCTAAAAAATTAAACATTTGTCACATTCCACCTAACCTTACCAATTGATTGATTGGGTTTCTTCTCATCACTGCCTCCCTAATCATTTGTTGATCAGGTTTGTGTCTGTGTGTTCTTGTTTAAGGCTCCTTTGACCAGATACCTTTAAAGGAGCAGGCACTCTCCTTCCACATACCCTTACAGTCAATTCCAGGCTAGTGCAACAGTAAGACTTATCGGGTCGGGCATCAGTATCCACATTCTGCAAAATAAATTGAATTCACTATTTTCTGTAAACCAAATTAACTTAAATTCTCCAAATTGAATCTGTTTTGCCCATGACGGTAATTGATGGGTGTTTTCCCTGTCTTCATTTTGACCGATTAGTTTTCTTGCTCTTGTTTTTCCTAATTCCTCTCCTGCTGGTGGGAGGTGGGTGAGTGAGTGCCCGTGTGGGTGCTAGCTGTGGCCAACTCATGACAGTGGGCCAGAGCATGATCAAGACAAGGAGGAAAAATGCAAGAGTAAGTGAGAGTGAGTGCAAGTAAGATGAGAGTGAGTGCAAGTAAGAGACTTCAAGTGAGCAAGAGAGAGAGAGCAAGAGAGCATGAGTGAAGCAGCACAAGCAAGACCATGACTGAGACAGTATGAGGAGTGTGAGTGAACACGATCGAATTAACACAAGCAAGAGTACAAGGGAGAAAGAGTAAGATGGATGGGGGGGAGAGGTCATGACAGAGTGTGAGTGAGCAAAAGACTATAAGTGAGCCAGAGTATGACTGGAAAAGCATGGAAGCAAGAGAGCAAGCAAGAATGTGAGAGCAAGTAAGAACAAGCTTGAGGCTGACTGAGCAAGAGAGCACAAGAAAGTGTGCATAAGTGAGAGAATGTCAGTAAGACGACAAATGTGATTGCAAGCAAGCCTGAGGGATGCCTTTTCCTGGTCTTAAAATCAAGAGTCAAACACGGTTAGAAGGGAAAAAGGGATTTTACCTTGGTATTTATTTTAAGAATCCTTAGGTGCACTACATCCAGGTGGAATGCACCTCCACGCACACCGCAATGCCCCTCCCAAAAGATCTGGTATAACATTATAGGTCTTACTAATTAGCATATCTATCATGAATTCCCCAATGAGAGGCTTGAGTGAGCCCCTCTCCCCAAGGAACCTTCCCCTGGATGGTTTTATCTTAGTTTACAAAATGTGTTCTGGAGAGGACCTTGGGGTCTGGGGCATATTGCTCCCTAACTGTGAAACCTCTAAAATGTTTAGTGTCCTAGCTTAACAAACAAGTCCAAGAATGTAGGCTAAAGGACTAAGAATACAGACGTTGTAAAAAGGCATAACAGGGGTATAAAAGAAAAGACAAAAATCATCATGGCATCATGAGGACAAGTGAGGGAGACTTAGTGAATGCAAGCAAAAGCATGAATGAGGGAGCATGAGAGGGAGAGATCACAAATGAAAGCAAGAGAGTATGAACAAGAAAGAGTGAGAGAATAAGAGCAAGATTGAGCAAGCGAGCAAGAGCATGACAGAGTACAAGCAAGGGGAGCTCACAAGAGAGTGACTGAGAGCACAAGAGTATTTGTGTGCAAGAGAGCACAAGTGTAGAGGGAGGGAATATGAGTGCGCTCACGGGTGGGTCAGAGAGTGAGAGAGCATGAGTTCAAGAGTGAGACTGAAAGCACGAGATAGCACAAGTGAGAGCATGTGAGAGATAGTAAGAGAGAAACTTGACTTGAAGTTCATTATGAAGATGGTTTAATTCTAGACTAGGTTGTTTAAAGGGGCCACGGAGTCTCTTTCCTTGAAGATATTCCAAACCTGACTGGAAAAGACCCTGAGCAACCTTCTTTAGTTGATCCTGGTTTTAGCAGGAGGGGTTGAACTAGAGTATCTCCAGCTGTCCATTTCAACTCAACTATTCTGATCCTGTGATTCAAGGATATGTGAATAAATAAAACTACAAAATAATTTCTGAAGAGTTTAGTAATTTCAGTATTGTATTGAAATAATTTAAATATTGTACAACTAAAAATCATGTTTATTACTGCTCTTAGGTTGGTAATTTTTCGAGGTGAGATCATACTTTTTGTGTCATAAATGGTTTATTTTATTCTGCATTTTGAAACACTTGAAAGACGTTTTTTCAGTGCTGTACTATAAATCAGCTCAGTAGTAAAAGAATTCCTATATCAGGTGGTGCTTTTAAAAATGGGGAAGAAGTTAAGCTTATAATTTTTAATGAAGATAAACTGTCAAAGTGCTTACATTCTGGTTACATCAGGCTTATTTGATTAGTCCTTTTAAAAAATAAATAATGTGAAAGTGTGCACAGTACACATCATAGTCAATGTATATACCTCTAGATGTGTAACTACGTATAGAGAATTCTTTCCCTGGTATTTCTTTTTTTGTCTGTTTTATTTTTCCATCTCAAGAACCATATACGCTGATGCTTCTGTTATGCCCTCTACTTTTTCATATATTTAATTATTTTTATGGGGGAAAAAGTAAATTATATTTTGGTAATATGTTTCTAACATCTCAGCATCTTTATAAAGCCACCTTGACCATTTTGCCCCATGCAGTGCTACAGGCTTGAGCCAGAGTGGCAGGAAAGCTGCCTGGCAGAGAAAGACCTGGTGGTGCTGATTGACAGCAACTGAACATGAGCCAGAGTGTGCCCAGGTGGCCAAGAAGGCCAATGGCATCCTGGCCTGTGTCAGCAATAGTGAGGCCAGCAGGACTAGGTCAGTGATTTTCCCCCTGTACTCTGCACTGGTGAGGCCACACCTAGAGTCCTGTGCCCAGTTCTGGGCCCTTCACAACAAGAAAGACATTGAGGTGCTGGAGTGTGTCCAGAGAAGGGCAACAGAGCTGGGGAAGGGTCTGGAAGATGAATCCTATGAGGAGCGGTTGATGGTACAAGGGTTGTTCAGTCTGGAGAAGATAAGGCTCAGGGGAGACCTTATCGCTCTCTATAACTCCCTGAAAGGAGGTTGTGGCCAGGTGGGGATCAGCCCCTTCTCCCAGGCATCCAGCAATAGGACAAGGCGAAATGTAACAGGGGAGGCTCAGGTTTGACATCAGGAAGAATTTCTTCACTGAAAGGGTGGTTAAGCATTGGAACAAGGTCCCCAGGGAAGTGGTGCAGTCACCATCCCTGGAAGTGTTAAAAAAATGAGTAGGCATGACATGACGATATGGTTTAGTGGGCATGGTGGTATTCAGTTGTCTTGGTTTGAAAGACAGGCGTCTGTCAAGGAAGGCAGGAGCCTCCCCTGAAATGGAAAATGCAACCCCCTTCCCTCCGAATTATTATAATTTTGAAATTAAGGGGCTTTCAGGCAAAGATATGAGGGATAGGAATAACAGTTCTTTACTAATATATATATATGTATGGCAAGGCAAACAAGCGATAATAACTATGGCAGTAACAGCAAACAGAACCACAAACCCAGTGACAGCCTCTCTCGGCTGTCAGGCACCTTCCCTGTTGGTGCAGTTCCAGTCACAGCTGGCAGGGGCGCTGGCAGCTCCTGGTGAGCAGGGTGGGTGCGATGGTTCTCCCGCAGCTGCAGGGGGCGCTCCGGAGCAAGCTCAGGGAGCACGCGGTGATGGCGGCTTGGGGTCCCGGGAGGGATGGACGAAAAAGCATCACAAACCCTCTGGGCGGCTGATCCCGGTGTCTGGCCAGACCCTCGAGAACAGCAGGCTGGAACAGCAGAGATGAGCACAGATCCCGGGTGGCAGGCGAGATGTATCAAACTCTGGAGCTGCAGTGGGAGCTCCGGGAGGTCTCAGCCGGCAAGGGTGTGTAGGGCTATGATGTAGCAAAGGATCCAAGTGGCGGCGGAGGCAGGGTGGCTGCAGCCTGGCTCCCAGCAGGGCAGGGAAAGGTGGGCTTGGGAATCCCGGATTTCTCAGGTAGAAGGAAAGCAGCCGAAAACCGGGAACCTCCAGCTCTGACCAACTGCTTCTGCACACTGAGCACCAGCCAGCCCCACTGCCCCCACCCCCCAGGTGAAAAACAAGTAGCTAGTTGGACCCCCCCCCCCACCCTCTGTGGCCGGCTCTTTTGTTCTTCTTAAGCACCCAGTAATTTGTCCCCCTGGCAACATATATGGGGAAAATTCTTTAAGAGAAAAAGAAAACAGGAGAACTCCTAAAACCCCCAACATCAGTCAAAGGTTGGACTTGATGATCTTGAAGGTTTTTTCCAACCTTAATGATTCTATTATTCTACGATTCTAAATCATTGGGGTTTTTTTTAATATTTTTCCTTGAAGTTGCTGTCTATCTGACCAGGTGCAATGCAGTAGTTAGACTAGCAAATCACATTCAAAAAAGCTAAATGCTAGGATCTCATGTTCTCTGAGCAAGGAAAATACACTGGATAGTCGATTAGTGGGATTTGGGGTCATAAGCCAGCAAACACACATTGTAAGCACATGCCTCTGTAATGTTCCTCTGTAGAATATTTCACAAGAACACTCTGAGTTTTACTTCCATTTTAATTACACAAATAAATCCTCAGAAACTATTAGTGATGCAGGGAAAGTATAAGGAAATCAAAAATAAATTAATTTGATTCCTGTGTGCTGGCAGTGGGGCAACTATGAAGGCAAGTTAGGGAAAAACTCAGGTGAAGCCAGAGTACAAATAGAGCCTGTTCTCTAGTTCAGAGACTGTAGACAGTGGTTATGAAAGGCATGAGCCTTGTTCATGGATTGGAGGCTAATTCTGACTCCTCTATTTCCATTCCTGCAATCCCTCAAAAAAAAAAAGGGAAGTACTGCATAGCTTTTAAAGCATTGGAAGGGCAATCTTAAAGATTATTGCAAACTGTCATAATTGTTAAAAAACAGCTTTGAATGAGAAATGCAGCATACTTTCATAGCCTCCTGAACAATCCTGGTATTTTTCTTTGCTAGGACACAAAGCTGGAATCCTGTTAAGCATCACTGAGTAGTTGAAAGACAGAACAGGCATGCAACAGATAGTCTCCACTTTTTCAGTACCTAAATTTGGTTTGAGAGTGCTGCTAAGGATATTAAAAAAGTGCTGAATCCAGTAGACAGACTGTTGCGGATAGGTAAAATCTTATAAAATGAAGGCCTTGTTACCCTTGTAAAATCATGGTTCACTTCTGTTACTTTGGCTAAGTAGAAAAGGATTCTGGATAATGACTCAGCTGGAACAGAGGTGGAAAACAATTTATGTAACTGTAAAAAACAAGTTATATGACCATCACGTGTTTACATAGTGGTTTATGGTGATTGGTTGAATTATATTTGTTTGGCTTTAATGGAATATTACTGATAAAGGCCTAATTGCTTAAAAAGGCCTGATTTTGGCAATAAACGAGCTCCCTTTTGCACCTGCCTGAGGACTCTGCGTCGCTTCTTACACCAACAGACAGACCAATGCATTTCTCCTTCCTGGCCCCTGAAGGCCAGCCTGGTATACTCTAAGACCTGGGAGGTCTTTCTGTCCCAGTCAGATGGATGTGGTTGCTGTTTCTGTTTGCAGGTCTGGCCAGTAGTGAGGCTGAGCATGTATTCCGGAGAGACACATGCACATTCATGTGATACTAACACAGGTGGCCATACAGTATAGTAGACGGAGCAGTGCCTTTAGCAGCACTCAAACACTACCAGAACGCACAAAAAATATTAAGTATAGAGTGTCAAATCCTGTTCATCTCTGGCTGATCAGGACTGAAATTCACTAATGAAAACACACATCCTCACTCTTGACTCAGAAGCACACGCACATTCATGGATACCTTAAATATCAGCATAGGCTATAAGTCCATCCAATATCATGCCTGGGCCCCTTACCTGATGTGCAGGGTCTCCTTTGACCAACTACCCCAGCTTGATACTCAATAGCAAACAGATGCATGCACTCAAACACTTGTTTCACAAACACCCCCACAGTCATGGAGCCCTTGTATATTAGCACAGGTTTTCAGTTCACCTAATGTCCATGCCCGCCTCTCCCCCGCCTTCCCTTGCCTAGCCACTGTCGAAGACCATGAGCCTTTCCAGATGCAGGTCTTCTACTTGCTAACTAGTTCAGCTTGATGTTTGCTAGCAAATTACATATATGCACAGGATATTGATTTTTATAAGAAGCACCTGCTGTTGCTTCAGTCTGTATTTCATGTATTAGATTATATAACACGCATTATATATATATAAAATGATTACTGATAAACAAAGAAATGATAATGGCAAGATATAACATTAATTCAGAGTATTCATGGTAGTTGGGGACAATCCAATAAGTCACTTTACTTGTGTTGTTATCAGTCTGTGTAGGTCAGGATGTTCCTCACCCCTTGAGTCTTAAAATCAGAGAAAGATGAGATGCAAATCAGGAACAAAGAAAAGCTTATGGAGGTAGTTTCTTGGTTACAGTGATTGGAGGAGTTCAATAGATGGTCAGCGACTCCTTTCACTTCCATTCACGCTTCTTAGTTCAGTGTTCTTCTTCAGTGAGGTTCAGTATTTCACATATTCTTGCTCAACATGTCAAGTGTTAGACAATTCAACAATAACCCAAATAAATATAAAAATACTATTTAGTATTTTAATATTATGTAAACAAACTTAAATAGAATAGTCGTCCATCCTTCTGAGACCCTTTAGAAGGAATGGCTATTGTCAGATTTACACATCTTGTTAGATCCAATTTTGCAAATTCGGAATAGAATCTGTGTACCAAACATTAATGTCAGAACTATGGTAATTACGCCAATCAGTTTTCTCACAGTCACATTTAAATTTGGAATCCATTAGGTTAACCAATCAAATATATCTTCCCCTTGATTTTTTTGTATTTCATGTAAGATTCCAGTGTTCTTTCTAATTTCTTCCAAATCAGTCTATATTCTCAGAGTCTGGTCTACATATACACAGCAACTGATGTTGATAACTGTGCACACACCACCTTTGGAAGCCAAAAGCAAATCCAAAGCCATTTGGCTTTGCTTGACTACCTTTGAGAGGCTGGTAATTTCTTGCTGTAGGGCACTGATTGCATGGTTTGTCCAATTTTCTATTTGTTCAATAACTCTGGATATATTCACTAATGCCTTTTCTAATTCAGGCACTCCTAACCATTGTAAGAATCCTCTCACAAATCAGTGGAATCCAGAGGATCTCTCAATTAAGAGATTTAAATTTCATTTGTGTTTTGTTATAAAAGATCATAGGTGTCCTCTGGGGAATTCTGATTGTGCCGGTTTGGCCAAATTTGGAGGAAAATATCCTCTGATAGAAGGCAGGTTACAACCACCCCTCCCCCACCAGGTTCGGGAAAAAAGAAATTTTCCTCAGAAGAAAGTGAAAGAGATAAACCTATTTATTTAACAAACACACAGGAAAAGAATAATAATGCTGAATAATAAAACCTCTTGCTGTGGAGGGAAACCTGGGAAGATTTGAGTCCTTCTGTAGGTGTGGTCTCTCTCCTCCTCCTCGGAGCTGGGTCGGTGTGGGCCCACCTCCAGGGCCTCAGTGGAAAATTCTCCCAATGTGTTCTGATGTTGAAACAGTCCAGAAGAGAAGAAGGGAAAAACCGAAGTCCCAGGAAAACAAAGTTCAA
The DNA here is from genome assembly GCA_014706295.1 of Lycocorax pyrrhopterus obiensis. Classification (NCBI taxonomy): domain Eukaryota; kingdom Metazoa; phylum Chordata; class Aves; order Passeriformes; family Paradisaeidae; genus Lycocorax; species Lycocorax pyrrhopterus. The sequence continues at coordinate 9,059,731 of JACSVZ010000030.1, forward strand.
CTCTCCGTCTCCCTCCGGAGAAAAGGAGCTGAAAGCTGGCTGAAAAGCAAGAAGGGTGCTTCCTCTGCTCTTCTCCCCGCAGCAGGAGAACGCAGAGGAGTGTGTATCTGTGTCCTTGAACAACTGTTTTGAAAAAGTTCGCTTGGTTTTTTTCTCTCCCCCCTCTCGGGCTCAGTTTAAAGGCACAGAAAGGCACAGAATTGATTTCTGGGCATAGAGCAGAGATAGGGGATACATATCATAAAGTCACCCCAAGACACTGATTTATCAGTGATGTCTATTTCTGGGACTACAGTTCCAATGGTGCATATTCCTTGCCATTCAGGGGGTAGAGCTTTCCTGGCTTGATTTCCACAAAGCCGATAGTATCTCCTATTATCTGGAATAGGCCACCAATGTATATTTAAAATGCCTTTCCCTGTTGCATCTAAATATGAGTGACACTTGGGATAAACCCCTACCATTATCCCTTGGTTACATTCAGGTAACTTCATTTTTTGGTGTGAAGCCACTCCTGGTCCCTTTAGGCATCTGTGAGCACAGGGGGTTTCAACGACTACTATATCTACTGTCAGGATTTGTTGATCTATGGGGGTTCGGGCTCTCTTTCCTTCCAGAAGGAGCATCACTCCAGCTGGAGGAACAGCATCGGAAAATATGTTTGGCGTAGTGATTCCCATCATCCAAATACTTTCATCTGAATGAGTGGGAAACTGAGAACAAATCCAGCAGTTGCTGAAGTTTGTTATCAGTGTCACAGCTTGCATTAGTTTTAGGTGTGAGTTTCTTTTCCAAGGGTCAGGTAGCATCTGTTTTATGTGTGTTATGTTGGAGTGGCTGTTAGGAAAAGTGACATTGCCCTCTTCTTTCCCTTTACAATTGTTAGTTGCAAGGTTTTGTTGGGATGGCTGATTAGCAATGCTAAGTTATTGAAAACATTGACCTGTAAGCATAAAAATATAAACAATAGCACAATTAACATTTTTGGCTACAGTGGATTTACTAGTTACTGTGCAGTCCAGTATGGTTCCTCTGCGTCTGGAACTGGCTTTATTTGCTTATAGAAATCCAGGAGTCTCCATCAGTAGACTTCACAGCTGTGTCAACAGGTAGTCAATAGTCTTTCCCACTGCTGCTTGAGCAGCTCCTTGTCTCATGTCCGCATACACACCTAGTCTTTTGTCTGGTGAGGATATACTTGAACATAAACTAAAACAACAGAACTTAAGCAATAATAGACATGTTTTTCCCACAGAGAGTTAAGGCAGCAGTTCCATCTCTGGCCTCTAGTTGCAAACACAGTGCTATACTCACTTCTGCCACACGGGGGCAGTGTAGGAGTGGTTTGCGAAGCTTCATTGAGAAACTTTTGTTTTGTTCAGAGCAAACCCAAACTTGTACAGAGACAAGAGCAGATTAAAATGCAGGGAATACCCATCGAGAGCTGATTCTATGTTGGTGGCCAACAGAACCAATAGCCATCCAGGCCACTGGTCCTTGATTGTCCATCAAAGTCATAGGTACCATCCCAATTTGGGATAACTTTACCACGACTGGTTGGCCCATCTTTAAGTTATCTTGAAAAATATCAATTTTATTATCTGGAGCTGTTTCAAGAGACATAGGGCTCAGGAAAGCTCGTGAAATGGGACTACCCATTGACCCATATCAGTTATTTATCTGGTATAACACAGAGGGTAACCTTTTATCCCATCCAGATTCGTGTGGCCTAAGGTAGCGCTTTAGCAAACCATTGGCACACTCTACGATCCCATTTGCTTGGGGATAATAAGGTGTATGGAAAACCCATTTAATACCTTCCTTTTTGGCCCAATCTTGTACCACCACACTGGTGAAGTGTGATCCATTGTCACTCTGTATAATCTGAGGCAGGGAGACTGGAAAACCAGTCATTGAGTCCTGAAATAGTAGTTTTTGCATCAGCATGCCTGCTTTTAGTGGCAATTAACAGTCTAGATACCACTTCCACACCTGTTAGTATGTACTTGTAACCATTAGATGTCTTCAGAGGTCCAATATAATCTATTTGCCAAGTTGACCAGAGTGCTTTATTACTTTTGATATGTAAAGGCGGTGCTAGGTCTGGGTGATTTTGTTCAAGTCTCAGTTGGTGCTGGGGACACTGTGTGAGAATGCCTTTACACATCTTACTGGTCAATGGCCAGCTTCTGCTTTGTGCTGCAAAAAATAGAGCTTCCTGTCCAGTATGCCCTAATTTACAATGTAACTATTCACCCAATCGATACCAATGTTGTGGATCTTCCAACTGATCAATTTCTATTTTCCTGATTTTTGTCAGCTGATCCACCTTGTTGTTCCAATAAGTTTGTAAAGCTTGGTCATTTGCAAAAGCTTTAACCCATCCTATGTGAATTTGTTGGAACTGAGCCTGTAACAGCAACCACTTCCAATCTTCCTTCTGCCAAATCTCTTTTCCATTCACTTGACAATCTAACACTTCCCACTGACACAACCACTGTGTGGCACCAGCCCATACGGCATATGAACCAACATACACCATCCTTGCTTTCTCTTTTACTGCCAGCAATACAGCTTTCAGATCTCCTACATGTGCACTTCCCATTCCTTCTTCTACTACTTCCATTTCTGTTTCAATGTTAAGAGCAACTGCTCTGTACTTCCGTTTACCATCAATGCATTTGGCTGAGGCATCAGAGAACCAGACACCTTTAACATCAGACTCTGAAGTAAATGCAGGAGCATCCATTCTAGTGATGCCATGATGAATTTTTTGCCTTTTCTTTTATACTCCTTTATACCTTTTTACAACTTCTGTATTCTTAGTGCTTTTTGCCTACATTCTTGGACTTGTTTGTTAAGCTAGGAGACGAAACATTTTAGAAGCTTCGTAGTTAGGGGATCAGTGTGCCCCAGACCCCAAGGTCCTCTCCAGAACACATTTTGTAAACTAAGATAAAACCATCCAGGGGAAGGTTCCTTGGGGAGGGGGGCTCATTCTAGCCTCTCATTGGGGAATTTATGATAGATATGCTAATTAGTAAAACCTATAATGTTATACCAGATCTTTTGGGGGGGGACATTGCAGTGTGCATGGAGGTGCATTCGACGTGGACGTAGTGCACCTAAGGATTCTTAAAATAAATACCAAGGTAAAATCCCTTTTCCCCTTCTAACCGTGTTTGACTCTTGATTTTAAGACCAGGAAAAGGCATCAGTTGCTGGCGACCATGAAGGGACCCTAAAGACCTTGAAACTCGCAGTCTTGGGTTGGAACGCATCCTGCTTTGCCCCTCTCTCTGCTGGCAAATTACAGAGGGGCCAGAGCGAAGATCCAGGACTGTGACCAGGACTTTTGGACCCAGCACAGAAAGGCAGAAGCACGGAAAGGAAGGTGAGTTAAAAAGGGGACAGATATTGTGCTAGCACTAGGGAAGGAGATCTCCAAGGGAGGTGGAAAGGTTGGGGGCAGAGAAGCCCACAAAAGGGGAAAGCTTAAACCTTTCCCCTGCAAACTGTGGAAAGGAGGGGACGCCCTCCGTAGAATCCACAAGAGCCCAGAGACTACACTTCACTCAGCCGCAGGAGTGGCTCAGAGGCTTGAGAGGTTGGTTGGTTGGTTGGGAAATCAGGAGGCTGAAGAATCAAATCCCGCTGAGGCCAGATTTTCGTGCGCGTGTTTACTGTTTTCTAAAGTTAGCTGCTTCTAGTAGTTTTAATGTGTTGTAGTTTGTGTTGTTGTAAGCTAGATAAACTGCCTGGGAGGTCAGAATTCCGAGGCTGGATTGCAGGCTGAATTCCGGAGTTAAAAGCTTTTCTCTGGCAGAGTTTTCCTGTTTGTGAGTAAGCATGGGTGGTGTTTTTTCAGATGAAAACGAGAAAATCCCCCAGAACCGTCCGTTAGAGTTGATAATAAAACACTGGAAATGGCTGACAGGGTGGAGAACCACCCTGGATACCTGAGAATTGATCAGGTTGTCCACAAGAGTTTGGCCGACTCTAAAGTCAGGGAAAATGGCCTCGCTTTGGTAGCTTGGAAAATGATATCATTACTGACCTGATGGTAGAACTGAGACCATTATGTAGGTTTGATGAACTAAGATATGCAGAACTTTTTACTATGTATCTGAACAGGGAAGAAGCATATGTAGTAGAGAAAGCTACTATGGAAATGACTTTGAGAAAGAGGAGGGGAGGGAAAAGCTGCAGCAAGCTAGCTCGCATATGAATACGAATACGAACAGAGAGATCGATATGACATGTAGACATGGTGGCTCCGGTTTTGCGCGACGGGGGGTCTCCTCCCCCTGTTCAACTGCCGGGGCAGCCCGCACAGGTGGGGGCGGGGGGTGGAGGGGCGGTGGCTCCGCCGCCGCCTCCGCCGCCGGGGCAGTCCGCACAGGTGGGAGATGGAGGAGCGGTGGCGCCGCCGCCGCCTCCGCTGCCTCCACCGCCGCCTCCGCTGCCATCCGAGCAGGGGTGGGGGAGAGAGCGAGCGGCCAGCACCAAGCCAGAGGAGTGGTGCAGGCCCCCCCCGCCCCCAGTCTCGTCAGGGGTGGATGGCGGGACCGGAGGCGGGAGAGAGGCGGGCGTGCCACCACCCCCTGACCGCCCCAGAGGTGGAGAGGGGGTAGACTGGCCACCTCCCCCTGATTTTTCCAGAGGCGGACACGGGGGCGGGGAAGGGGTGGGCTGGCCACCTCTCCCCGAGTTCCCCAAACACGGAAGTGAAGGCAGAAAAGGGCACGGGAGGTTTCGAGTGCCTTCCCCAGTGCGGCGAACTGTGAGCTTCCAAGCTAGAGACAGGAGGAGCCGATCGCTTTCCCCACCCTGCGGCGCAGGCAGTGTTAAAGCTGAGGGCAGACGGGATGGCCCCGACCCAGGCGGCTCTTGTGGAGCTAGGGACGGAAGAAGCTGCTTGCAGCCCTGTCTTGGGGTGACTCTATGGTGTGTATTCCCCATCATGGCTCTGCCAAAAAATTAATTTTGTGCCTTTCTGTGCCTTTAAAATGAGCTTGAGAGGGGAGAAAAAAAACAAGCCCAAACTTTTCAAAGCAGTTTCTCAAGGACACAGAGATTACACTCCTCTTCGTTCTCCAGCTGCGGTAGCATGGAGGAAGCACCCTTCTTGCTTCTTCAGCCAGCTTTCGGGTTTTTTTTCTCCGGTGTGAGACAGAGAGCTGAACTTTGTTTCCTGGGACTTTGGTTTTTCCCTTCTTCTCTTATGGACTGCTTCAACATCAGAAAACATCAGGAGAATTTATCCCCAAGGCCCGGGGGTGGGCCCTCGCTGACCCAGCTCCGAGGGGGAGAGAGACCACACCTACAGAAGGACTCTGAAATCTTCCCAGGTTTCTCTCTATAGCGAGAGATTTCATTATTTAGCATTATTATCCTTTTCCTGTGTGGTTGTTAAATAAATAGTTTTTATCTCTTTCACTTTCCTTTGAGGAAAATTTCTTTTTTCCCGAACCTGGTGAGGGGAAGGGTGGTTGTAACCTGCTTTTCTCTCAGAGGATATTTTCCTCCAAATTTGTCCAAACCAGCACATATAATTAGTGGCGCCCAATGTGCGGCTCGAAAGAAAGTGAAAAAACCTGTACTGATTACATTTTAGTTTGAATTTAATTACTTTGTGTTGGGGTAAAGTAGTCACTATGTTAGTTCAGTTCATAATGTCTCTCTGGCTGGATATACTCATGTTTTTTTTAGTCCCTAGGCTTGTTTGAGGTACTAGTGCCTTTTTGGTCCCTAGGCCTGTTTGCCCATCCTCAACTTGGTCCGATCTTATCGTTGATAAGAAACTTTTACACAGCAGGGGCACAAATCCAGATTTCTATTTTGCTGTGCTCAGTGATAATGGTTTACAAGAAGGTAACGGAGGTACAGGCAGTTGTTCAAAGTGTGTATGATATGTGGTTTCTCCGTCCTGATCCCAGTCTTAGCTTCAGTAGCCTGTTTTGGGGGTTTATTAGTAATTGCACTCAGTTTGTTAGAAGAGGAGGAGACGGGGTTTCCCAGCCTTTCATCTCCCTCCCCTTTAAATTTGATACATTATCTTTTGAGAATGTTCAGTTTACCCTGGATGTTAGAGACCATCTTGCTGATATTTCTGGTATTTTATCTAGTAAGCTTCCTTTATGTGGTTTGCCGGCTTGTCTAGAATAAGAGCTCAGATTTCCAGGGTGACTGATGAGACACCTGACCCAGAGGTGGAAAAGCCTGAGTGGGGTGGAGAATGGGAGGATATGGGCCAAATCCTGAAGAAATTCTCTGACCCAATCATTTGCAATTACCCCTCTGAACAGATTCAGAAACCAGCTGAGGTGGGGAAATGTCTGAAAGAGAAATACAATGACACTTCTAATAAGGAAAAGCTCATCGTAATATGTTGGGCCTTGGCGTATGCCTATTGCACACTGCTAGGTACTGTAGAGCAGCAAGTAAAGGTAGAGGGGCAGGAAGATAAATCGACTGACACCCCAGTCACTCAGGTTGCAGCCAAACCAGACAGCAAGCCTAAGCCACTGACAGTTGCTCCTGTCAAGAGGAAAAAGCACACAACCAAAACTGATCGCCCAGTGAAAGATGATGATGATGCAGGGGAAGGAACCTCAAAGCCACCAACTGACTCAGGCACAGAAACCATTACTGAGTCCATGTCCATAAAGGACCTTCGTAGCCTAAGGAAGGACTACACCAGACGGTCTGATGAACCCATAATAAGTTGGATGGTCCGTATTTGGGATGCTGCAGGTGATGATGTAATGCTGGACGGTGCTGAAGCGAGGCATTTGGGATCCCTGTCACGTGATCTGGCTATTGACCAAAGGATGATAAGGGGGACTGACTCTGCCAGTCTCTGGAGACGTCTCTTGAGTGGTGTGAGGGAAAGATATCTGTGTGGAGATGATCTCTATATGCAGCAAACCCAGTGGAAGACCATAGAACAAGGGATCCAATGCCTGAGAGAACAAGGGGTGGTAGAGGTTGTCTTCACAGATGACCCAGGATTGAGGAGTCCAAACTGGGCCAGAGTTAATCCATTCATGTGGCAAATACTTATACGACTTGGGCCACCAGAATATAAGTCTGTTTTAGCAATAATGAAACCAGATTACGGTGCGAATGAGACCGTGCAGGATATGGCAACGAAGCTCCAAGCATATGCAGACTCCGTGCATGGCCCAACACATGCGAAAATCGCAGCTGTGGAAACACGTGTGCAGAAATTGGAAGATAAGATAGAGAAGAATTACCAGGACCTCAAGAAGGAGATCAAAGAGGGCTTTCTCCAAATCTTGGCAGTACAGATCAGAGATTCTGATACCCAATGAGGACGTTCCCCAGAGAGAAGGCACATCCCACAAAGTAAGCTGTGGAAATTCTTGTGTGACAGTGGGGAAGACATGAAGAGGTGGGGTGGACAATCCACTTCTGCTCTGGCAGCATGAGTGCGTGAATTGAAGGAGCGCAAGTCTCAGAAAGGAAGTTCTACTCAAAAGAATTGAATCCGATAATGGGACTCATTTCAAGAATAGCCTTATCAACACCAGGGCTAGGGAACATAGCATTGAATGGGTGTACCATATCCCTTAGCATGCACCAGCTGCAGGCAAAGTGGAACGGTGCAATGGATTGCGGAAAACCACCTTGAACGCACTAGGTGGGGGAACTTTCAAAAATTGGGAACAGCATCTAGCAAAGGCCACCTGGTTAGTCAACACCCAAGGTTCCACCAATAGAGCTGGTCCAGCCCAATCTGAATCCCTGCATACAGTAGACGGAGATAAGGTCTCAGTAGTGCATGTCAGGGGACTGTTAGGAAAGACAGTTTGGGTCAACTCTGCCTCGAGTACAGACAAACCCATCCGTGGGGTTGTCTTTGCTCAGGGACCTGGTTGCACATGGTGGGTAATGCAGAGAGATGGAACAACATGTTGTGTACCGCAGGCAGATCTGATTGTTGGGTGAAAACCATCTGTAATGTGAAATACCTGTATACCACTGCTTGCTGAGTGTCATTGTCACTGTTTGTACATAGCTGTATATATGTATTAATATGTGTGTGTAGAGTTAGAATATATTAATTTGGGCATTGAGCCGATGATATGGGATAAGGGGTGGAATGTCTTGGGGTGACTCTATGGTGTGTATCCCCTGTCATGGCTCTGCCAAAAAATTAATTTTGTGCCTTTCTGTGTCTTTAACCTGAGCTTGAGACGGGAGAGAAAAAAAAACAAACCCAAACAAACTTTTCAAAGCAGTTTCTCAAGGACACAGAGATTACACTCCTCTGCGTTCTCCAGCTGCGGTAGCATGGAGGAAGCACCCTTCTTGCTTCTTCAGCCAGCTTTCGGGTTTTTTTTTTCTCTGGTGTGAGACAGAGAGCTGAACTTTGTTTCCTGGGACTTTGGTTTTTCCCTTCTTCTCTTCTGGACTCTTTCAACAACATCAGAAAACATCGGGAGAATTTCCTCCCCGAGGCCCCGGGGGTGAGCCCTCGCTGACCCAGCTCCGAGGAGGAGAGAGACCACACCTACAGAAGGACTCTGAAATCTTCCCAGGTTTCTCTCTATAGCGAGAGATTTCATTATTTAGCATTATTATCCTTTTCCTGTGTGGTTGTTAAATAAATAGTTTTTATCTCTTTCACTTTCCTTTGAGGAAAATTTCTTTTTTCCCGAACCTGGTGGGGGGAAGGGTGGTTGTAACCTGTTTTTCTCTCAGAGGATATTTTCCTCCAAATTTGTCCAAACCAGCACAAGCCCCTGCCTCCCTACCCCTCCACTGCCGTAAAAAGTGAGACAGTCCCTGATCAACATTCGGCTGGAATAATCTTTAATAACAATGAACTAGTTTCAATTAAAAGTGAATGGGATGATTCCGATACTGATGGTTCCCACGGGGAGGGTGGTAGAAGAAGGGGGAGGATAGCCCGAGAAGCTATGAAAGCAGTTAGTCCTGTCGCTAAACGCACAAGGTCCAAAGCAGATAAAGTGGGGGGAGGAAGAACCTGCATTAGAAGCACCTCTGAGACAGGCTGTGGGAAATCAGGGAGTGATTTATATAAAGACACCATTCTCCCTCGGAGAGCTACAGCAGTGGAAAAACTCAATTGGGAAGTACAGGGATAATCCGGAGAGAGTAGCTATGCATGTGGAAATGGCCATAAAATCCCAAAACCCAGATTGGGGTGATCTGAATGTTATGCTAGATGAATTATTGGATAACACAGAGAAAGAAATGGTCAACAAAGCTGCTATATCTGCTATAGAAACTCAAATTGCAGCTGAGAATCTCCAAGGGTCAGTTAATGGCATTTATCCCCTAGCAAACCCTGGCTGGGATCCCAATGTCCCAGAACAGATAGAAAGGCTGAAGAGATACCAGAAATGGGTGGTTGTTGAGTTAACTGCATATTCTGTGTTAAATACTTTAAAAGGTAAACTGTCGCGCTGACCACTGGCCGCCCGGAGGCCTGGCAGACGACTTGCTATGGTGTCCCAGTCAGGGGGAACCACTTGGTGCAAGGCTGGTTGGAATCCGCTCTCTAGGGAGCCTTCTGCCCTCAGCTCTCAAGGGAGCAGGCTGCAGTCTAGCTGTTGCCTAGCAACCGACGGAGGCAAAGGAGGAGAGAAGGGCTCTTCGTTGCAACAGTGTCCCCTTTATTCCCGCGGGGGAAGAAGCAACAAGACGAGCCCCGAGAAAGGCTGGGGGACAGTTTTCAAACCGGGGAGACTCAGGGGTGGATCCAAGGGAAGACCAATAGGGAATTGATGGGGAATGACAGAGAACCAATGGGGAATAACAAGGGGAGGAACTTACATAGGCAAGCCAATGGGGTTTACAACAGAGATGAACTTTCTAGAACATAATTAACTAAGCAATGAGATACATAAATATGCAAAAGGAACTTAACCAATTGAGAACTGAGGAACAAAGAACTAGCTAGAACAGTGGGAGGAGATGCCTCTAAGGGTGACACCCAGGGGGAGGAACCCTCAGGCCTCGGTGCCGCCCTCAGAACCACTGTCATGAGTGGGGAAGTCAATCCACTGAATACCTTTAGGCCTGCTAATGGCCTGAGTTACCGCAACAGTAAACTGAGTCAAGACACTGTGGATGTGATCGGAGCTACAGGGGTAAGTGAAACAAGGCCTTTTTTCCAACCTTTAAAATGTAAATTGGGAAAACACTGGATGACTCACCAGTTTCTGTATATGCTAAATTCCCCTAAGCCATTATTGGGCAGAGACTTAGTAGAGAAATTGGAAGCAGAAATTAAGTTTTCTGTTGCGGTGAGCCATGGCCAGAGCCATGGTCAGCTGGACCAAGCAGACCAAAAGGTCCAGTGGTTCGATGCCTCCACAGCACAAGGACAGTGAGCACACAATAGGCTGTGTAAAGTACGCTGACCATTGGCTGCTGCCCCCCCTCCTCCCTTTATGGTTCATATTTGGGTATTTCTCTGGAAAGTTCTATGTTCCTCGGTTGGTAATTGGCCCATGTTAATCCTCTACCCCCCACTTCTTCTCCCATTTGCCCTAATCCCTTCTCCCCCCTTTGTAAGACCCCCTAACTGGTATTTTATTGGTTATTATATGTTCTCCACGCCTATTATGTAGGGGTATAAAACCCCGTGCCTGCCTAATTTTATGGGCGCTCCTCATGGCTTCTCCCTCGAATAAACCCTTCCCTGTCCCACAAGGAAGTCCCTCTGCTTTTTCCTTCCTCCTTCGCGCACCTAGCCATCGGCGGGCAAGGCGAACCCGAGCTGGTGCTTCGCCTGCCCTCCAGCGCTGTGATCGGCTTCCATTCCCCCCCACCTGGGGCAGGTAGAACATTGCCCGGTGCCAGGGCAGTGTGCTAGCTGGCACAGCACCGCGACAAGCTGGCGTCCAACGTGGTGGCTGACTAACGGACCTGCTGCCCACCACCCCGCCTGTCTCTGGTCGAGGAGGAATTGAGGGTCCCCACTGGCTGAACCCAGCGGGAGTGGTCGCCGGACGTCAATCGCCCCAGAAGGAGGACCCCCACCGAGTTTTTTCGTTCCGGGATACCCCCGCGGTGAGTGAAAGCCCCTGACCGCTTGGCGCGCAGCGGTAGCGTGCAACGTGGGCGGCTCTAGGGATCACTAGGGCGCCCGATGGCGGCGTGTAGCGTGCGGTGCGGCGGCATTAGGTCCCGGGCCAACCCGCGCGGCCCCGGCGAGTGGCGGCGGGGCGAGCTCAGCTCGCACCCGGCCGGCGCTCAGCGCCCGCTCTGCTCAACCCCCGCCCGCCTGGCACGCGGCACCTGCGCGCCTCGCGGCTCCGCGCCGGCTCGGCGCAGGCGCTTGGACCCGCATCCACGGGGGAAGCTCGCGGTTTTCATTTATTTCTGCATTTTACACCCGGTGGAGGAAAGGGACCTGAGCTATGGGAAACAAGTTGTCCCAAGCTCAGCGGAGCTTTTATTGTCAAGCTGGGGATATCATAAAGGGTTATAACTTTAAGTTTTCAAAGCATTTACTAAAAGCGTTTGTGCGGTGGGTTTTCCATCACTTCCCCAGCGCCGCCCCCGACCGAGTTCGGGATCTCGCGTTTTGGACGTGGGTCGGACAGCACCTGGGGGAGGTGGCGGCCACGGGCGACCAGAAGGTCTACCCATACGTGAAACAGGGGATCTAAGAGTTAAAAGGGAACTTAGAGTAGATGAGAACTGATACAGGGGATTTAAGAGTCAAAAGGGAGTTTAGAGTAGATGAAACAATATGGAATTCATTATCCTGTTCTCCAAGGACTGAGGAAAGGCTGGAGAGATAAGGGGCCCTTCGAAGGACATCAGGCACCTATTAAAATGTTGCTGAGCTTGCAGAACTAAAGGGGGGCCATCACAGCAAAGAGAGAACACGCATGTGCAAAGCTCGTGGGGTCAAAAATTCATGAGAGGTAGACCTCTTACTTCAGCCCTTTTCAACCCCCAGACCCAATTTAAGACCTCCGACTCAATAAAAAGGACAGACTGCGCAACCGCAACTGATTTACATAGGAAGCGGAGAACAGGCGAGGACAGGTAATGAATATGTATAGGCGTTATAGAATATGCATGCTTTTTGTAGATAAATAAGTGATTAGAAGCTGTAAAGGGTACGCAGGATTTGGGAGAATGTTCCCCCCTGCGTCCAGCGCTGAATAAAATACGTACCTACTTTACAACTCTAACAGGTTGTAGAGTTTTTATACCGCGCCTCATACGTGCCCCTGTGAGCCGCTGTCATAAACGCTCTTAGGAAGCCTGGGGGGAGGGTAACCCTGGTTCTAACCCCAGTTCTGTCCCCAGTTGTGCCCCCCCCGCCGCGCGCGCGCCGGGATCGCTCCTGCCCGCGCCGGGGCCGCTCCCGCCGGCGGCTGCCGCCTCAGGGAGTCCCCCCCCCGCCCGTCGGCGGCTGCCGCCGCGGCCGAGCCTCCCGCGGTCCCACCCGCGGCTCGTGCCGCCGCGCCCGCGGCTTCCCCGCTCCCGCCCGCCGATCCCGCTGCTCGCGCGCCATTCCCTACTCCCCGCTTCCCCTCTCCCCGTGTCCCTGATAGGCTTAGTCACGGAAACGCACCCCTCTGTGAAAAATGAGTGGATGATAAATGTTGGCTTTTGTATATAATAGGATAACATTTACAAGTAATAATGTACTAGGTAGAAATAATGTTAAGGTAAAATATAGTAGAAACAAGGTTAGAGTGAATTGTAACTTCGAAATAGTTGTAATAAACTGAGAAACAGTAGTGAATACATAGTGATAAATGTCCTTTAAGTTGATAAACCACAGAGCCGGGGATCAAGACATCTTAAAGAAACAAAGAAGATAAGCTGCATACATCCCAGGAAGTCTGTTATCTCACTAAAAGCTCACACCTCCCAAAGAAACTGTCGACTAAACTGAGTTACAACTGAGGGAACATCAGAAGGGGATTCCTGCCTTCAATCCTTCAAGATCCAGAGGACCGGAGAGGCGTCTTGCTGTCGGGAGGGGTGGACAAAGGTTGGGAAGTAGAAGTGAAGTGTAAATTATCTTCTAAGCTTAATGAATATGTAACAGTTTGAGAAGATACTTAAGCTCACAGAAAAGTGAATAGGATTGCGCCTCTGGCTGATTGCTAAGCGCCCAGCGCTGTATTTGCCTTTGTTCTACTAATAAATGTTCAATACTTTGTTGCTAAAATTTTTAGCTCATTAATTCATTTACTTCACCTCCTAATGTAGTGGGGCTGCTCCCATCTCGCCGGCTTTTCTGGGGCTAGTCCTTCCCCCTCTCAGGGTGGGTTTGCGCACCCCAACCTGAGTTCTTCCCTCAATCCCTTCTCTCCCCCCTCCCCCACGCCTCGTCGGCATTTTGAAAGCGGCACTGAAGCTGCCGTGCTGGCACTCCCCGCGGCGCAGGCGGCAGTTGCCCCTTGCCCCCCCCAGCACTCCCCTTCCCTTAACCCTTTCCTACCAGTTCCAAACGGTGCCAGCGTCCACGTGGCCACACCTGCCATTTTGGGAGAGGACAAGGCGTCCTCCATTTTGTGTCCCCCTTTGTCTCAGTTTCCCGCCGTTTTGCACAGCTCCTCCCTCGATCCCTCCCTCGCTCCTCCCCCTTCTCTCCGCTTCCTCCCTTCGCGTTGGCACCTCCCATTCCTACGTCGATGGGCGTTCCCGCGCCAGGCCCCTCCTACCTCGTCGGGCCCCTCCCCAAGCTCTGCCCAACCTCCCCCCTCCTCCACCGGAGGCTCCATCCCCCATCATCCTGCATTTGGTTCCCACACTCCTTTTTCCAGTTCCCACGGTCCTGGGGCTGGAAGTTGGGGTGCAGAGTGCAGGATGCCAGAGGGAGTGGACCAGGTACAGGCTGCCCCGGTTGTCTACAACCGGGCTGGAGCCTACCTGCAGTGGGAACCCCTTCCCCATGCTGACTTAAAGGAGCTGTGCAAAGCAGGCAAAGAATTCGGTCGGGAGTCACAGTACTTCCGGAGCTTGCTCCTTGCCACCTTCTCTCTTAGGGTACTGGTCCCCCATGACATTAAGAATGTCATGGCCTGCCTCCTTTCCCGGACCAAGTATCTCCTCTGGGAAAGGAAGTGGAAAAGGGCGCTGTGAAAGCTTCTTGCGTCCTACCAAAGCCAACCCCAGTTTGCGGGGCTCTCATTGGACCACCTTTGTGGACAAGGTGCCTGGATCAAGCCCCAGGAACAAGCTGCCAACATCTCTGAGGCAGTCCTGCAAGACATCAAGCAGGCTGCCCAGAGGGCCCTGTCCCTTACCCACACCACCACCACACCTAAGACCCACTTCACGCAGGTCCTCCTGATGCCTAAAGAGGCCTCCCAGACACAGAGACTAGACAGGAGTAAGGGAATAAAGGTAGGTATTTATTTGAAAGGCCTTCAAAGGTACACCCTGGGGAGCCAGAGGCTATTGCCAAGATGGACCCCAAGATGGATGACAGGTCACGAGTTCTTCACACTTTTATAGGTTTGGTTCATTTGCATATTAGGGTTAATTCTCCAATTAAAGCTTCAGTTTAATGATGTAATTTCCCCAAGCCTGCCCCCCCTTTAGAATCTTTGGTTTGTACTTTTTGGGCCTAGGACTGTCTGAGTGTCCTTGGAGAGCAGGCCTGGAGAGGCTTTGTTATGTCTAACTAGCATGAGAGAGCAGAAATTAACAGGATACAGGTTACACACTAAGCAGTACAGGATTTGAAAAATATCAAAGTTAAAACCTAAGGCATCATTTCCCCCCTTTAGAGGCTTGACAAGGCCTCTACCTTGTCGAGACTCTATTTTAAATATTCTAAACATCTACTAATAATATATGTCTAACAGCAGTATATATCTATAAACAAGAATTATAATGACAATCATTATAAACAATCTTTAATCCAGGGTCAGTTTGGTAACCATGAAACTAGGGTGTGGAAGATACAATCAGCTTTGAATGTTATTCAATGTAAGATCTAAGTTAGTTTTCAAATTGTAAACTAATTTTGTTGATTTTCCACTTCAGTTTACATGTCAATTGTTAGTTTTGTATCCAAATGAATGTCTTTGGATTCATTTTGGACTAGAATCATATGCAAAATTTGGTTCTAAACCTGAGACAGGGATACCAACTGTGTAGATAATAAGCAAAGGAAAATAATTTAAACTACATCAACTTCGTTTGTATCAGTCTCTGTTTTCTCAGTTGTTTCAGGAGCAGAAGCTTTCTTAACTCTGGAGCAGTGAATCCCGGGTCCTTTGCCAGCGACTTTGACTGTGGTGAGGGTGGTCAGCAAAATCTGGAATGGTCCTCTTTACTTGGCTTGTAGAGGATCACTGTCCCACCACTTGACATAGACCCAGTCTCCAGGCTGGAAGGGACGTGCAGGGGTGTCCAGTCCTATGGGTCTGGATAACACGATGTAATTCTGGAGTTTCTGCAAAGTAGAACCTAAAGCCGTTAGATATTTCTGTAAATCAAGTTTTCCCCTCATGTGAATTTCACCTGGAACATGTGGAATTTGATATGGCCTGCCATACAATATTTCATAGGGACTGATGTTGTCCCTCCGCCTTGGTTGTATGCAGACCCTCAGTAAGGCTATAGGCAGGGCCTGAACCTACGTCATGGATGTTTCTCGACAAATTTTGCTGATTTGTGCCTTAAGGGTCCCATTCATGCATTCTACTTTACTGCTTGCTTGGGGTCTGTAAGGTGTGTGCAGATCCCAAGCAATTCTTAAAATCCAGCTAACTTCTTGAATCACATTTGCAACAAAATGTGGTCCTCTGTCCAAGGACATACCCAAAGGAACCCCAAACCTTGGTATTATATGATTAAGCAAAGCTTTCACCACCTCTTTGGCTGTGTTAGTGCGACAGGGGTAAGCTTCAGGCCATCCACTGAAGGTGTCAACCAATACCAGTATGTACCTGTATCCTTCTTTGCGTGGTGACTCAGCAAAGTCTATTTGCCAGCAATCTCCAGGAAGATCCCCTGCCTTTGTTACTCCTAACACAACTCTTTTCCTCATATCAGGATTGTTTTTGCAGCAGATTTCACACTTGCTCTCTACTGATTGTATATTATCTGCCATTCCCTTTCCTATTACTACCTTTTTCAGATGTTTCAGAAGATTTTCAACCCCGAAATGTGTGCTTTCATGTTCTCTTCGAGCTAACTCTCGAAGGATTAGAGGTGGGACTACAACCTGATTTGCAGGTGTAACAGCCCATCTATTTTCTGTGATCTTAGCCTTAAGAAACTTAATTAACTTGTGGTCTGCGCTGAAGAAGTCCTGGGTGGTGGGCGACTCTAATTCTGTACCCAGTTGCGTTTCTTTGTCTTCCCCGGCCCCTGCCTCCCCACGGTTGCGGCACAGCCCCGCCCGCTGCAGCTCGCCAAGCTCTGGTGGTGCCCCTGGCTCTGACCCGCTCCCACGCGGTGATCCAAGCTCGGATCAGCTCCTGGAGAGCGTGCCGGGCGCAAATCAGCTCCGCTGCAGTTCCCCACAGCCCCAGCCCCGCTCTGCTCGGCACAGCTTGCCAGATTCGAGCGGGCTCTGCCACGACCCTCCCGGCTCTCCCACCCCCTTGTTCCTAACGAGACTAGCCCTGGAGAAGCAGCCCGCCATTTGGCATGGGAGAGCTCCAGTCCTCCCAGCCCTCCAAAAGCTAGTCCCTACCCGACTCTTGCCGGGTTTGCGCACCCCAGCTCGAGCCCTTCCCTAAACCCCTTTTCCTCTCCCTCATTCCCTGCTCTGCCCGAAAAGGCAACCGTTGTGCCTTTCACGGACCCCAATCCCTTCTCGCCCCAGTTTCCCCCCCATCCTACTCGGCTCCCTCTAATCCCTTTTTACGTGCCCAAGATGGCGCCCGCGACTGCGTGGTAGCGCCCGCCATCTTGAGAGACGACACAAGATCCTCCATTTTGTGTCCTTCATCCTCTCAGTTTCCCGCCACTTTGCATGGCTCCGCCCTCGGCCCCCCTCTGCTCCTCCCCCCTTCTCTCTGCCCCCTCCTCTTGTGTCGGCACCTCCCATCCCTGTGTCGATGGGCGTCCCTGTGCCAGGCCCCTCCTACCTCGTCAGGCCCCTCCCCGGCTCCGCCCTGCCAGCTCCTCCCTGCCCTGAAAGCTCCACCCCCTACCCCCCTATATCCGGTTCCCACACCCCCCCTTCTGGTTCCCATGGTCTGGAACCCGGAAGTGAGGGTGCAGACCGAGTGCAAGCCGCGCCTGTTGTTTACAATCGAGCCGGGGCATACCTCCAATGGGAATCCTTCCCCCATGTTGACCTAAAAGAGCTGTGCAAAGTGAGCAAAGAGTTTGGCCAAGAGTCTCAGAACTTTCGGAGCATGCTCCTTGCTTCCTTTTCCCCTAGAGTTGTAGTACCTCACTACCTTAAGAATGTCATGGCCTGCCTCCTTTCCCAGACTGAGTATCTTCCCAGGGAAAGGACGTGGAAAAGGGCACTGCGAGATCTTCTCGCTTCCTACCAAAGCAATCCCCAACTTGCAGCGCTCACTTTAGACCACCTCTGTGGACAAGGTGCTTGGATTAAGCCACAAGAACAGGCAGCTAACATACCTGAAGTAGCCCTGCAAGATATCAAGCAGGCTGCTCAGAGAGCTCTGTTCCTTACTCCCACCACTGCCACACCTTACACCCACTTCACACAAGTCCTCCAAGGACGATCAGAGCCTTTTGTAGATTTCATAGAGCGCCTCACACAGGCCGTTCGCTTGCAGACAGAGGGGCATGAATTCCAACAGCAGCTGCTGATGGAGTTGGCCCGTTCCAATGCGAATGAAGCCTGCAAAGCAATTCTCAGAGCCCTACCTTTAGATCCTGCTCCCACCCTAGATCTAATGGTAGAAACCTGTGTGAAGCAGGTGTCAATCAACCCCAAAGTTAATAACGGAGGGGGGGTTGTGGGGGTGATGAGTCAAAGAGGGAAACCGCCATCCCAGAGCAGGTGCCACTGCTGTGGCAAGCTAGGGCACTGGGCAAAGGAATGCAAAGAACCCCTGGCAGTAACACCTGTGCCTGAGCATTTCATTCCAGGTTCGGGCCACCCGGGGCAAGGATGCTGCTGCAGCCATCAACTGAACCTGCAAGCACCACCCTCGGGAAACTAAGCAAACAACGTGAATTCGCACCCTGCGATACAGCTCCGCGTGTGGACATAAATGGAGCTGCTGCACCATCAAAAAGGAACACTTTACAGGACTGGACTGAAGCTGAACTAGCCGATGTGGCAGTTCAATTCTATACTTGGAAACTGGGGAAGACAGTGCCAATCACCCTGACCTCCAGTCTCCTTGTTAAACAAACTGGTGACAGACTTGTTCCGGCCTGAGCAGCGATACCCATCCCACCGGAGTCAGATATTTTCATTACAGGACTTGCAGCATCGGAGCACCCGGGAGTTCAAGTCTTCCCATCCATACTTACCACCGATGGGGGAGGGGGGCTTGTATTCCTGGTTAAATGTCATCATGCTCCTCTTTTTATTCCAGAAGGTGCTATGATCGCACAAGGACGAGTTATTTCAAAAGATTGCCCGACAACCCAGAAAGAGCCCCGAGTGTTCTGGGCAGAAGTGATGGGACCCAATCGTCCAGCCCTCGAGTGTGAGTTGAACCAAGGGGGTGAGCGAGTTCGCATGCCAGGTATGGTGGATACCGGGGCAGACATCACTGTGGTCTCTCGTAGAGACTGGCCCCAGGCAGGGGAACTCGAATCAGTGGCCGGAACCATTACTGGGGTTGGGGGTAGAGCTACAGCTCTAAGGAGCACCCAAAATGTGACCATCCAGGGCTCAGAAGGAAATTCGGCTACCATTCGGCCTTTCATTATTGACGCAGGGTTTACATTGTGGGGTAGGGATACCTTGTCCCAGTGGGGAACTCGAGTTGTTGTTCCAGCAGCCTAGGGATTTTAGGGTGGGCCACTGTTGAGTGCAACCACCCAAGCATCAATTGGCTTTCTGACACCCCAATCTGGGTGGAACAGTGGCCGTTATCCATCGAAAAACTTCGCGCTCTCGAGTCCCTCGTGGAAGAGCAGCTTTCCAAGGGCCACATAGTTCCATCTAATAGCCCATGGAACTCCCCCATGTTCGTTCTGCCAAAACCGAAGTGAAACGGGTGGTGCCTCTTGCACGATCTGCAGAAAATCAAAGCAGTCATGGAGGATATGGGTTCCCTGCAGCCAGGCATGCCCTCGCTGTCAATGCTCCCTTGTATATGGAAGCTAGCTGTCATAGACATCAAGGACTGCTTCTTCCACATACCTCTGCACCCCAGTGATGCTCCTAGATTTGCCTTCTCAGTGCCGTCTGTTAATCGGCAAGCCCCCATGCGCAGATATCATTGGACAGTGCTGCCCCAGGGCACGAGAAACAGCCCCAGCATCTGCCAATGGTATGTTGCGTGGGTCCTGTCCCCTGTCCGGAAACAGGCTCCAAAAGCAATCATCCTCCATTACATGGATGACGTCCGTGTGTGCCCCAGACAAGACACACTTAGACCTAACCCTAGATATAACAATTCGGGCAATTGAAGCTGCAGGTTTTGTAGTCCATCCTGACAAGATCCAGTGCCTGTGCCCCCTGACCTACCTTGGCCTCTGCATCCATGAGACGACCATCACCCCCCAACAGCTTGCCATCGCTGACAAGCCCCGGACCCTCTGCGACCTACAACTGTGCGGTACAGTGAACTGGGTCCGGCCTCTGTTGGGGATCTCCACAGAAAGCCTCATCCCCCTCTTTAACCTGCTGCGAGGTGATGGTGGGTTAGACTCTCCCTGATCTCTAACCCCAGAAGCTCGAGAGGCCATTGGTAAGGTCCAGAAAGCCCTATCCACCAGGCAAGCCCACCGGATGGAACCAGACCTGCAGTTCAAATTCATAGTTATGGGCCAGCTACCACATCTGCAAGGCCTTATTTTCCAGTGGGACGAGAGAATCAAGGACCCCCTCTTAATCATAGAGTGGGTATTCTTGCCTCACCAGCCATCCAAAAGTATTACCACGCCACAAGAATTGATGGCGCAATTGATAAGAAAGGCCAGGTCTCGCCTCTGCGTTCTCACAGGGTGCGAATTCGTGTGCATTTACATGCCATTTGAATTAGATGATGTTGATTTTGCTCTACAGAGCATCGAGTGCCTCCAGTTTGCCCTTGATAGTTACTCAGGGCAACTCTCTAGCCACCACCCACCTCACAAACTGTTCAATTTAAATTTCAAATTAGTTCCCAAATTGTTTCGAAGCAACAAACCGCTCAAAGCCCTGACAGTCTTCACTGATGGGTCAGGAGCTTCTCTCAGGTCTGTTCTGACTTGGAAGGACCCCCAAACAGCTGAGTGGAAAAAAGATGTTGAAGTCGTTGAGGGATCCCCTCAAATTGCTGAATTAGCCGCCGTCGTCAGGGCCTTCGAGCGATTCCAAAAGGAACCAATAAACATTGTCACTGATTTGGACTATGTAGCTGGAGTGGTGGAGAGAGCAGAGCACTCAATGCTCAAAGAAGTGTCAAATCCTAAATTATATGACTTGCTGTGGCAGCTTGTCTTTTTGCTGTCCCACCGAAAGCAACCCTATTATGTAATGAACGTGAGGTCGCACACCGACCTCCCAGGTCCTATTGTTGAAGGGAACCAGAATACTGACGCATTAGCAGCCCCAGTACAATTGGCATCACTACTGGGAACGCTCCAACAAGCAAAGTTGAGCCATCAATTCTACCATCAAAATGTCCCAGCTTTGGTCCACATGTTCCATCTCTTGTGCAGCCAAGCTAAGGCCATTGTGGCAACTTGCCCAGACTGTCAGAAATATCAGATCCCATCGCTGGGGTCAGGCGTGTGTCCGCGCGGTCTCAATAGCTGCCAGCTGTGGCAGACCGACGTGACTCACGTCCCTGAATTTGGGACATCTAAGTATGTCCATGTCTCCGTAGACACCTTCTCCGGAGCAGTTTTTGCCTCTTCTCATTGCGGAGAAAAGGCAAAAGATGTTATTAAACACTTTCTGCTGGCATTCGCCACTCTAGGAGTGCCAGCAGAAATCAAAACAGACAACGGACCAGCATACGTCTCGAAGAACCTCCACCAGTTCTTTGACACATGGGGAATTTGTCATACTACGGGTATCCCTTATTTCCCTATGGGCCAATCTATAGTCGAGCGTACCCATCAGACGCTCAAAAGAGTCCTTGCCCAGCAGCGAGGAGGAGCAGAGACCAATTCACCCATTGAGTGACTCTGCAGGGCTCTTTTCACCATTAACTTTTTAAATTGTTCTTTCGAAGAGCCCGATCTCCCCCGTATACCGGCACTTTAAAAATTCGACCAGAACTAAATTAAAGGAAAATCCACAGGTGCTGGTCAAAGACCCTGAAACTCACCAAATTGACGGTCCGTTCAAGTTACTAGCTTGGGGTAGGGGATATGCCGCCATGGTGACCCCAGCCGGACCGAAGTGGGTCCCAGCAAAGTTCGTCAAGCCACACCTGACCTCACTGAACAGCGACGATCCCAAAGCCACCGCTTGGAAGAGATGCCGACACTGGACACCATCTGCAGAAGAACTTGCCGCTCTCTTCCTGCTGTTCACCTTTCCCAAATGTTTTCCCTTTTCCCCTATCCACCAACCTTTTGCACCTACCTCTTAATTTGAAAAACAGGGAGTTAACATGAGGCCAATGTTTTTCTAAAAGTTTCAAGCCACTTACCCTTTCTGTTTATTTCACCTGCAGAAATCCCAGCAAAATTTCTGGTCTTCAAGATGGCGACCCAGACCCTCCTCCTCGGCCTCGGACTCCTCATCCTGCCCCTTCCACCAGTAACAGCATGGATTGTGCAGCAGCCGCAAGCTAATGTTTGGGTCACGTTGGCTCTGCTTATTCTGATAAGACTTAATAAACAACTATCTGAAAGTAAGAAGTGTGAAAAAGTCCCATTCGTCTGCAGAGCCCAGGCAAGAGCTCTGGAAATTCTCCCCCATCCGGGGAGACATAATTAAGGTGCGGTAAAGCATCAAACAGGACTCTGTTTGGTCATGGGCGGAGCAAGCCATCCAATGTCGACCTGCTTAATAATCGGGCCGCCATTGATTTCTTGCTCTTAGCCCATGGTCACGGCTGCGAAGAGTTTCAAGGACTCTGCTGCCTTAATTTAACATCTCACAGCAAATCGATCCACAGCCAGATTGAGGAGATCCGCAAGCAAGTTACCCATCTCAAAGAGGAAGGAGATGACTGGTTTACCAGCTTCTTTTCATCCTGGGGACTCTCTAGCTGGATTTCTAACATAATCAAGGGCACTGTTTGGGTTGTACTTACCTTTTTGTTAATCCTACTTGCTCTCCCCATGCTTAGATATTTTATCCTAAAATACATTAAAACCTACCTCCATCTGTTTCAAAATAATAAAAAAGGGGGAGATGCTGCAGTGAGCCATGACCAGCAGAACCAAGGGGACCGGAAAGTCCTCTGGTTTGAGGCTCCTGCAGCCCAAAACACCTGAAATTACAGGGAGCACCCCAGAAGCTGTGATCCGTGCCTTACCATTGGCTGCAGTTCTCCCCACCTACCTCTTACCCCATTTGCTGTAATTCCTTCTCCCCACCTTTGTAACACCCCCTGGTTAACATTCTATTGGTTACTGTATGTTTTCCACGCCCGTGTTGTCAGGGTACAAAACCGCCCCTGCATCACGTGGCTGGCGGCTTGCTCCGTGGTTTTTACCATGCTTCAATAAACCCTTTTCCCCCACAGAGGAGCCCCTCCACCTATTTTCCGGCCTCCTTCGCGCGACGTAGCCATCGGTGGTCGAGGCGAACCCGATTGGTGATTCGCCCGTCCTCCCGCGCCGAGATTGGTCTCCGTCCAGCCTCCGCCCAGGGCAGGCAGAGGAGTGCTAGGTGCCGGGACACCGAGCTAGCCCGAACGGCACCTGAAGCAAGTTACTTACCAATCTTTTATCATAATTGTTTCAGTTGGTTCAATCTTATCTCTGTAACAAAAAACTGCATCTTTCAGTTTAAATGAGCATATTTCACTCAAACTTGTCACTTAAATGTAGCAGAGAGTAAACGAAACAGAACTTAAAGTTAACATCATTGAAACCGAACAGAAATCAATCTGACTATACCTTAGACTTAACAGAAATTAAAATAACAGAACTTAAACTTAAGACTGAGCAGCAGTTGAACTTGTCAGAAATTGACTTCAGCGGAACTTAAGCCTAACAGAACTTAAACGCAACAGAACTTCAAATTAACAGAACTTAAATTTGACATTACATAGATTTAACAATGCTTAAGTTTAACAGAACTTAACATCACTTGAATGTAACAATACTTAAACTTAACAGAACTGAACCTTAGCATCACTTAAACTGTACAAAGCTAAAACATAACAGAACTGAAAATTAACATCACTTTAATTTAACAGAACTAAAGTCAGACTTGAGAGTGTTCCTTTAAAAGTTTCAGATACAACAGAATTTAACTCATCTTGACTCCATCGTTGCAAGAAAGCTAGTGAAAATTTGTCACACAACAGATAAATATCAATGAACAATATGCAAGTAAACAACTGATCCGTAAATGAAATAGCAGCAACATGATTTACTGGAGAGATCATAAAAGTGTGGCAAATACGTTGTGATTTTACATAATTTAGGTATGAAAATTGCTTGTGGTAACTATAAACATTAATGAAAATATCTGTTCACAATCAGGACTTTCTTGGTATAAGCACAATTTGCTCGAGTCTTTTAAGACACAGTTTTACAAGGCATATTATAATCATTAAATCTCTGGCAATCTTCAAGATGTGCCAAAGAATACCATGAATGTTTTTTGTCAGAAAAGAGACAACAGTGCATATATTGGCAAATTGCACTTAAAACTTGCTCAGTTTGCAGATAGCAAGACAGCCTTTTGTGATTATCAGTACAATAGATTTGACCTTGGACTATTAAAGGCAACGATAAATACCGAGGGCCTAGTCGTATAATACTGCCCTGAGTTTTGCATGTGTAACTCTGATAGGTCAGTGGATGCACAGAACTGACAAGTGCATACAAACAGCTACAAAGCCATGGTTTCAGATGATTCCAAAGGAGTATACTACTATTTACTCCACTGTTTTCCTGTTTCCACAAAAATAAAGAATATCAGAAATTTCAGCTACTGAGCAGATAACGCATACTTCAGAGAGCAAGTCTGTTTTGTAAGGTGGTGTCACTTTTAGTAACTTTTCTGGTCCATTACAGCACTTAAACTTTTTTGATATCAAGTCCAATTTATTTTTGAAGTGGCAAGGAAAAAATCCACACTTGAACCACTAAATAGCTGTACTAATTTGAAAAGCTGTTGCATGTTCATTCATGGCAAAACATTCACGGTAAAATCACCTTAGTAAAGTTGTGGGATAAAAGAGCAAGCAAAATGGTAAAGCTGGCACAGGTCCCTCTGCTTTTGCAGTGGAGAATCATGAGCCAATTATACATAAACCTCGAATAGTTTCTGCAGATAACGTTAATAAGGGAGTGTCTTGGGGTGACTCTATCACGCGTATCCCCTATCATGCTCTATGCCCAAAAAGTAATATTGTGCCTTTTCTGTGCCTTTAAACTGAGCTTGAGGAAAAAAACCCAAATGAACTTTTCAAAGCAGCTTCTCAAGGACACAGAGATTACACTCCTCTGCGTTCTCTGGCTGCAGGTAGCATGGAGGGAGCACCCTGCTTGCTTTCCTTCAGCCAGCTGGTTTTTTCCCCCTTGGCGTGAGACGGAGAGCTGGACTTTGTTTCCTGGGACTTTGGTTTTTTCCCTTCTTCTCTTCTGGACTGTTTCAACAACATCAGAACACATCAGGAGAATTTTCTCCCTGAGGCCCGGGGGTGGGCCCACGTCCTCACCAACCAGCTCCGAGGAGGAGAGAGACCACACCTACAGAAGGACTCTGAAATCTTCCCAGGTTTCTCTCTATAGCGAGAGATTTCATTTCATTATTTAGCATCATTATCCTTTTCCTGTGTGTTTGTTAAAATAAATAGTTTTTATCTCTTTCACTTTCCTTCGAGGAAAAATTTCCTTTTTTCCTGAACCTGGTGGGGGGAAGGGTGGTTGTAACCTGGTTTTCTCTCAGGGGATATATTACTAGATTTTGGCCAAACCGGCACAGGGAGTAAAGAAATGAATTCAGCCAGCTAATTGCTCCCCACAACCCCGTAAATTATTCAAAGTTTCAACATCAGACCTTAAAGTTAATTGCTCTTTTCAAGGAGGAATCTGAGGGTACCGGTACAGATAATCTTGAACCTCTTTAGTAAACAATCCTATCGGAATCCACAGCTTACTGAAAATATAAATTACTTTTAACAGAAGCCGCAAATGTTCTTGAGATGCAGAGTAAAACGTATTTTTTAACACGAGTAATATGCATTTGCAAGGGCACTAAGGTTGGGACAAAGCAAGCATTTCTCAGAAGCTCTTCCAGTGGTAACCTTTCCATATCACGAACACGAGAAGGGAGAGGAAGAGCAGGGCAGAAGCTGGAAGCTGGTCTTTCCCTTTCTCTCTGCAACTGAGTTTCATTAATTAAAAAAGTACCTTGAAAAAACATGCAGGAATGTAGCTGCGCAGCCCTGAATGGCGCCCCCCTCGCAGGTGTCTGGGTCCTCCGAGCAGAGCGTGGGGAGGATGCCAGGGCTCGCCTGCCCCTCCTTGCTGCCCTCTTCCGCTCAGTGATACACAGTGAGAACGCAGCAGCAGGGGAAGAAAGGGGGGAAAGAAGCTGCTGCTGTTCCTGGGCGCTCTGCCAGGGCCTCGGACGGAGCCGCTGCAGCCACCACTGGAGCCGCCCCGTCCCACAGAGAATACCAGAGGGTTCCAAAGACGGTACCAAGGGTTGTTCCACAGACAAGGGTGGATAAAGTGGATTTATGGGAGCGGGGGGAGTAGAGCACCCCACTCCAGGACTTTCAGCACAGGGCTCACGAATGGGCTCCACCTGCTCCCCGCCACACGAGTCAGTGCCGACCGCACCCCCCTGTGTTGGTGTGGGATCTCCCACCCCTTCCTTTTGTCTTTTCAGTTCGTCATCCAGGTCTGGAGAAGACGGGGGTGGCGGAGCAGAGGGCACAACCAAAGGCTTGCCCTTTCGATCTTTCAGCGAAAGCTCAGCCAGCTGCTCAGCTGGGGAGGGGTACGTGGGTTTAACATAGTCTCTCGGAGATAGGTACGAGGAGGACTCACCGGGATTCTTTTCTACTTCTGCTTTAGCAACGTTGGGCGTGCTGGTCAGCCCACCAGAGCAGGCACCCCAGGCACCCCAGGCACCCGAGGTCTCCCCCTCCTCCGCTTCCACCATTGGCAAGTCCCCCTCTGTGTCAGCCACCAGCTGCGCAACCTCTGCCAACTCCTGCTCCTGCTGGTCCTGTTTGTTTTTCCACTCCTTCAAAGTTTCATACAGCAGCCACCAGCTGGGAGCCAAGCCCGTGGTATTTTTGTCTCCATTGGAGATCATATCCCAGAGTTTCTCCCCCACTGCCTTCCATGCAGACACCCTGAATGCTACACTGGCATCTGCAGGGAAGTCCTGGGATTGTGCCCACAGCAAGACGCTCTGAAGGGCAAAGTCTGTGGTTTTAACACCCTTTCACTTTAAAAGCACCTTCCAGGTGGACACTACAGTCTTTTCCTCCTTCGATAAATTATTTCCCATCTTAATTTGTCCCTGGTGGCTTACCTTGCCAAAAACTTGACACAGGGTATCAAAACAATGGTCTGGACCGTTGGCAGAACTCCTCTGCTCTTTCAGCTACACCAGGCTCCATCTCCACGGCACCTCGCCCTGCCGTTCCTGTGATTGTATCACTTTTCGCTGAGTTGCAATATCACTTTTCATTACAGTATCACTTTTTGCTGCAATATTACTTTTGTTGCAATATCGCATCGGGGCCACCAGATGTCACTGTTGAGATGGACATGACACATACAGACCACAACAGTTCCAGGCAAAAAGTTGTTTGTTGGAAAAAGCCAGCGTCATTTATACACTTTTGTATGTTTATAATTCATGTTACTTATCCATTGGTTGCTTAACTACTACAATAAACTTATTGGCTTTTATTTAGCTACAACATACTATTATTGGTTATATACAGCCTAAGCACCCTAAGCATTCTAAGCATTCAGAAAAACACCAGGTGCAGCTTTGTTGCTGTGTTCTCTTTCTGTTGTTTAGGTTTCTTGCTTCTGTTTCTCACAGGTACAAATGGATTGTGCTAAGATCTATGTTGGAACCAGACAGGCATGCTGACCTGCTGGTAATTCCCACACCAGCAGTATTTACAAAGTGCAGAGAAACATCAGGCATTCACAAAAGTATTCCAGCAACATATGCATTATCTGCTATGAGATTAAAAGAC
Organism: Lycocorax pyrrhopterus obiensis; assembly: GCA_014706295.1. NCBI lineage: Eukaryota > Metazoa > Chordata > Aves > Passeriformes > Paradisaeidae > Lycocorax > Lycocorax pyrrhopterus. The sequence goes on from JACSVZ010000030.1 coordinate 9,087,180, forward strand.
GAGTTAGGAAAAAGACGAAACGCCTCCACTGCAGCTCTCAGTTCAACTACTTGTGCAGAGCCAGTCTGTGTAACAACACGATCCTTCCACTCAACTCCATCATACCAAGTCACCACAGCTCTGTGAGTTTTTCCGGATCCATCTACAAACACAGTTACGGTATTTGGAATTGGGGCTGAGGCGACAAAGGAGCTAACGCTTAGTGGAAGAGGGTTTAGAGCCTGAAGGAGCTTGTGAGATGGCAAATGAAACGAGATTTTCCCTAAGAAATCAGCAAAAGAAACAGCACAAGCTATTGAGTCTCATAGTAAAGAATCAAATTCATGCCTCTGTAAAGGAATGACAAGGATATCAGGATCTCGCCCTAATGTTTCACTGGTGCATTGTTGTCATGGTTTAGCATGGTTTGGGTTTTTAGTTAAGGAGGGCTCCATCAGCCACGGAAGTGATTCTTTTGCAAAGAGATGCTTACAGTTTCCTCTAGACCAAACAGAACCAATCAACTGGCTAGTTTGAATACTGGCAACTTTGTTAAGCCACTTAAGAAGCTTGACACGCCTCTGTGATCCACATTTAAGAACAAACAAAGCCCGGGAAAGCTCTCTTGCTTCCGGCTTTGGGACAGGTAACTTGGGGGCCTGCGGCATGGCTTGGCTAAGATCTGGGCCGCTTCTGCTTCGCTGGACACCCAGCGCAGCCCCCAGTGCGGGCCGGGCTGGCCGGGATACAGCCACCCCGGAGTCGCGTGGCCCTGTTCCATCCGCGGCCCTGCTCCGTGCAGGCGGCCCCGCGGCGTGGCTTGGCCAGGCCACCCCCCCCCCACCCCCCAGTGCAGCCAAAATTCATCTGAGGCCGCTGCCCGGAAAAGATCATGTGACCAACAGCAAGAGGCGAATTCCAGCTGCAAGGCCTGGGTGAGATTAACTCTTTTAGTGCTGTAAGATTCCTCCAGAGCAGATGAAGCCTGCAGACATCAATCCTCTCCCGAGTCAGAGGAAGAGGAAAGGTGAAGGCACATGAAAAAAACACCATAGAGACACCAAAGTCAGTGAAGAAGGAAGAGCTGAAGCCCAGAGAGAGGAGAAAGAGGAGATGCTTCAAACCTAGAAGCTGAAACTCTTTTGTAAGGCTATGGGGATGGACTATGATACATCAGAGTACCCGTTGTAATTTCATGAAAGCATGGGGGGGTGGAGCATTCAAACTGCAATCATGAGCAAAAGTACCTGTGCTGAAATAAGCAAATGTTGAAGTAGCTGTGATCTGGTGAGAAGCTTGAACAGAGAGAGATGAAAGTGATGAAGACCCTTGCTCCCAGGGAAGAAGAAGACCTCTGTTCCCAGAGATGAAGATGATCCCAGAGATAGATGAAGAGAACCTTTGCTTCTGAACAGCTCATCCTTAAAATAGTACCCCATTAGCTAAAGATTGAACCCTCGAAAACAGTTGTGGGGAAAGCTGTAAGTCAAGGGAAGGGACTTTCACATGCGAGCAGAGAACCATCCCGGGCGCTGTCTTGCTGTGACCTTGAAGCCACAAGAGAACTGTTTCTTGTGGAGATGTCTCCATAGCATGAGCAAGAGAAACTCCTCTCCCTAAGTGAACTGAAAAAAGACTAGTATAGACGTGGTAAACTGATTGAAAATCTCAAGGGTTGTTTTTTTACGTTGTCAGTGGGAAAGAAAGAAGAGGTGGGGGGAGAAGTGTTCTGAAGGTTTAGTCTGACTCTTACTTTTTTTCTTTTAGTTCTGTTAATAAACTTCTTTGTATTCTTTAAAGTTTTGTGCCTGCTTTGCTTTCTCCTAATTCTTATCTCACAGAAGGAAAATAAGTAAGTAATGGATTTCGAACTAAGCCACTACAATTGTCTACCTCTTTTAACAGCATCGAGGCACATTTCTAAACAAGTGGCTATTGTTCGCTTAGAAGTATGGGGGAAGAATACCCATTCTAAAAATTAAACATCTTTGCCATCTGTGGACACCTGACCAAGAATGTCAAAAGGCTAAAAAGTGTTATTAATTACAAAAGGAGTCACACACAGGTAAATCCACAACATAACGGGCTGCATTATAGGAGCTAATTTTGTCAGCAATTATCTCAATGATGTGCCTCTTTTGTAAGTGTTCGTGCAGACAACAAATCAGTGTCACCTTTCAGCAATTTGAACAAAGGGCTCATTTCTTCTTTTGTGATGCCGAGCATTGGCCTAACCCAATTTATTGTGCCCAACAATTTTTGCAAATCATGTAATGTTTTTACAGAAGGCACCAATTCAGGGATTGTGGGTGGACAGATTACTCACTTACAAACCATGCAAGGTATTTCCAAGGTGCCATTTTTTGTATTTTTTCGGAAGCTATTTGTAAGCCACAAGATTCCAGCCTTGGAATCATATGTAAAAGGATGATGTCAAGCTCATCTTGATGTTGTGAAGCAATTAAAATATCATCCATATAGTGGTATATCAAGGCATTGCAAAATTTCTGTCTGACCAGTTCCAAGGCATTGGCTACAAAACCTGGCAAATTGTCGGACTATTTTTCATACCTTGTGGAAAAACAACCCAATGATATCTTTTCATAGGTGTCTCGCAATCTACGCTGGGTAAAGAGAATGCAAAGCGATAACAATCCTCTGGATGCAATGCAACCGTAAAAAAGCAATCCTTAAGATCAATCACAACAATTGGCCAATCCGGGGAATGACTGAAGGAGTGGGTAAGCCTGGTTGCAAGGCACCCATAGGTTCCATCACCCGATTTACTGCTCTGAGATCTTGCAGTAGTCGCCACTTCCCTGATTTTGGTATCACAAATATGGGGGTGTTCCACGGAGAGGTGGATGGTACAATATGTCCCAATTTTAATTGTTCATCAACAAGCTTTTCAGCTTGTGTCAATTTTTCCCCTTTCAACAGCCACTGATTGGCCCAAACGGGGGTGTCTGTCTTCCACTGCAGTTTGAGCAGGGGATTTATGTCAGTGACCCGTTTGTCAAATTTGCTGCGTTCACCGCAAGAGTAATATTCCATTGAGAAAGTAAATCACGACCCCTCAGCATAAATTGAGAAGGCAAAACAAACAGTTGTAAAGTTGCTCAGTGTCCATTCGGCCCTATGACTGTAAGAATAAGTGCACTTTGTTTAGGGGCTTGATGCCCCCCAATGCCTTCCACTAAGGCATCTGCTATTTTAAGAGGCCACTGTGGGGCCAGTTTGGACAAATTTGGAGGAAAATATCCTCTGATAGAAGGCAGGTTACAACCACCCCTCCCCCACCAGGTTCGGGAAAAAAGAAATTTTCCTCGGAGGAAAGTGAAAGAGATAAAAACTATTTATTTAACAAACACACAGGAAAAGGATAATAATGCTAAATAATAAAACCTCTCGCTGTGGAGAGAAACCTGGGAAAATTTTGGAGTCCTTCTGTAGGTGTGGTCTCTCTCCTCCTCGGAGCTGGGTCAGTGTGGGCCCACCTCCGGGGCCTCAGTGGAAAATTCCCCCGATGTGTTCTGATGTTGAAACAGTCCAGAAGAGAAGAAGGGAAAAACCAAAGTCCCAGGAAAACAAAGTTCAACTCTCCGTCTCCCTTGGAGAAAAGGAGCCGAAAGCTGGCTGAAAAGCAAGAAGGGTGCTTCCTCTGCTCTTGCAGCAGGAGAACACAAAGGAGTGTGTGTCTGTGTCCTTGAACAACTGTTTTGAAAAGTTCGCTCGGTTTTTTTCCTCTCCCCCCTCTCAGGCTCAGTTTAAAGGCACAGAAAGGCACAAAATTAATTTCTGGGCATAGAGCAGCGATAGGGGATACAACATCATAAAGTCACCCCAAGACAGGGGGCCATGAAGATGCCAAAATGATGGAAACATCTGCACTGGTGTCAAGTAAACCTGTAAAAAAATTGTCATTTAGTTGTGAAGTTAGTAAGGGCTTTTCACTTGTAATTTGTTGGAGCCAGTGAACGTGGACGACATCGGTGCTGCTGAATCCACCAGTTCCTCAGACTGCGTCTTTTGCACGAAAAAAGGGAGCAATAGGAACTGTGCAATTTTTTTGGTTTTTGAGATAAAACAAGGTGGGGTGTTAGTTGAAACCACCACTTTAATTTCCCCTAAATAGTCTGAATCAATCACACCAACGTGTATTATGAGACTATTCTTAGTGGTGGACGACGTACCAATTAAAAGTCCAAACAATCCTTCAGGTAAAGGTCCTTAAACCCCTGTATTTAGCACATGAATAGTTGAGTCCATGATTAGGGAATCGTCTGAGAGGGGTAAGTCCAAACCTGCGCTCCCACGGGTACTGGTGAGGAGAGAGGAAATTGAGAGTCCTGGGTTTGGATTGCAAAGACCCCATTATGTTGAGGGGCACTGGGTCTCATGCCCCTCTTCCTGTTTCCCTGCTGTGGGGTGAGAGGGTTACTGTCTTTATCAAATTTTGACCTACATGCGTCACTCCAGTGATGCCTTAGGTTTTAACTTTTATATTTTTTAAATTCTGTACTGCTTAGTGTGCAACTTTGAAGCTTCTTGTAGCCTGTTACTTTCTGCTCTCTCATGCTGGTTAGACACAACAAAGCCTCTCCGGACTGCTCTTCAAGGACACCTGGACCATCCTGAGCCCAAGGGGTGTAAACCAAGGAGTCTCTGAAGGGGGGGTAGCTAAGGGGAATTACATCATTTAACTGGGGTTTTAATTGGAGAATTGACCCTGATATGCAAATGAACCAAACTTATAAAAGTGTGGAAAACTCGTGACCTGTCGTCCATCTTGGGGTCCATCTTGGCAATAGCCTCTGGCTCCCCAGGGTGTACCTTGAAGGCCCTTCAAATAAATACCTACTTTTGTTCCTTTACTCTGTCTAGTCTCTGTGTCTAGGAGGCCGGATAAGGCATCACAGTGGTAACCTTTTCTACATCGTGGACATGGAGAGGCCCTTCTTTCCTTTGAGTGGGACAATTTCTCTGTAAATGCCCTTCTTGTTGGCAATTAAAACATCAGGGGCCAGTTTTCTTATGTGTATTAGAGGCTTGCTGTAAGGCAGCAGCCAAAACAGACACACGGTGTTCCTCTGTCCCCACATTCGGACAGGCTTTGATGTAGGCAGGCAAATTAGCATGCTCATTCCTTACAGAGAGACAGTGCTTTCTGACAGTCCGCATTAGCATTTTCAAAGGCTAGTTGTAACAACTATAGTAGCTGCTTCTTCATTTTCTATTTGCCTACTTATGGCCGTCTGCAATCTATCAATGAATGTTACATATGATTCTTGAGGGCCTTGCCGAATAGATGCAAAGGAAGATTCCTTTCGTCCGGACTCTGGGACTCTTTTAAGAGCCTTTATGGCTAGCTCGGAGCTTTGCTGTAGCACTGCGTGAGCTAAATTAGCTTGGGCCGCGGGAGTAGCATACGCGCCTTGCCCCAGCAGTTCATTGAGACCGCCTGCTTCTAAATTTTCAATATTGTCCATAGTTTGTACAGTAGCAAGATCTTTCCATTCCACCAGCCACACTGTATATTGTGCTGACATTAGTATAAGTTTAAAAAGCATTTGCCAGTCATTAGGAGCCATAGTGTACCCTTGGTTAATAGAATCGATCAATCCCATAGTATACTGTGTTTGCAGCCCATAGTCTCAGACAGCATTACGAGCTTCTTTTATTAATTCAAACAGAGGTTGTACATACTGAGGGGGTTTCTTAGGCTGATAACTGGCAGGCATGGCCAATAACATGGAAATATCTCCCCTTTTTAGGGCTTCTTCCCTGCATTTCTCTATTAATGTTGGAGGTGAATGAGATTGCAGCAGTAATTCGGGTGAAGGACCTGTAGGCGGAGGACGAGAAGAATTAGCTAACACTTGAGCCATAGTGGGAAATGCAGCAGCCGAATTTTTTATGGGAGTCAAAGGAGGATAAAGATCAGGCCCCTTCTGAATAGGATCAATAGGACCAGGATCAAAAGGATAGCCAGGCTCCTGAGGGCCCTTGTTTCCTAATTCAGCTGTGTTATGAATGGATGTGGGGGTTTAAATAAGTCCCTGCCTATTGCCCAGGCCTCTGGCAGCAGGCAGTAGCTTTATTGAGTTGGCCAGCACCCCAAAACCCAGTCTCGTTGGCAAGTTCTTTAATAATGGCTAATTCGGTCTATTATAGAATGAATTATTTATTTGATAGACACAAAACTAACATGCATAAGACTTAAGACATACTATTACTACACAGGAATAAGACAAAAACAGACAACTAGTATTACACGCAGGGTTAAAGGTACCATTAATTTTACAGCTAGCAAAGAAATAATATAACTTAGGACCCAATGTTTCTTACCATCCAATTCCCGATGGAGCACAAGTGGAAATCCTTTCCCTCAATTCCAAGGAAAGTAACCGAGGAATTGCGTCCAAACTCCGGGAAGAAGTCTCGCACATTCTTGAGGTGTGTGTAGAAGACTTCTGTCTCTGTGATAATTTTATGGGCTTCTATAGACATAAGAACCGTGTCTTTTGGTCAAGAATATTTATTTTTCTTTTATCTCTTCCCACATTTGCTCTCCAGTATAAGATGTTGATTCTTAGCTGGGGGTCTGAGCCCTTTTGGCACCAGAGATGACCCCTGCTGGGCCTTCAGTCCACCTGGGTTCTCTCTCCCATCTACACCGGCCATCTGTGGTGGGGAGAGGGGGTTATGCCCTGCCACAAGCTGGCACTTGTGCATAGACATGGCTAACATTCGAATCCATCTCCAAATTAAAAATCTCTGTGACAGGGCGCTAACAAACTTTCTCAGCAGGCTGCAAAGCTTTTAAGGCAGTATACAGTTTTCCATGTAACCAACATATCGTCAGTGACTGGCCGTCCTTGTTCTTTCTGTGCTTCTAATTCAGCTCCTACCTTTTCCTACACTTTACCATTGTAGGAACCGTGGCGGGGGAATACATTAGAATTACTATTCAGCCATACTAATAAAGCAGCTAACTTAACTGACGGGGTTTTAAATCCCTGTTCTTTTAAAATTCTTTGTAACATTTCTAAATAGAGCTTATGCTCGTGGGATGAAGACTGTCCCATAGTTCCACGTTCGCAGTCTCACCTGTCCGGTGGGTAGAGATGAAGGTTGGGGATCCCCTTTTCACACAACTCAGTTTGAACACGGCGTCGCTACCGGAGGGTCACAATTTGAGTACCTTGTCGGGCACCATTTGTAGCGAGTGAAGCACAAACCCTGTTATGGTGCAACAGAATCACTTTATTAAGCATGCATGAGCTTTTTATATGTTTTTGCTGTTTATAATCCAGTGGAGCAGGAGATGAACCAACATGCAAACAAATAGCAGAGCAGGATGTTTCTTGCTCTTATTGCAAACACTCTCACACATCCCTCATACATCCCTCGCAGCTCCGTGTTCGGAGTTGCTAATTAAAGCATTCTCATATAAGTATTTATGGCTGGTCATGATCCTTTGGTACGCGTTTTCTCATGCAGATGTTAAGGTCGAACAGCAGTCACATCTACAGATCTCCACCTAGTGGTTGCAAATCCATATACCTTGCTAACCAAATTGAAAGATGAGTACATGTGGTTTACCATTTTAGATCTCAAAGATACTTTCTTCTGTGTACCCCTGAATCCTGGCCACCAAAATCTGTTTGCCTTTGAATGGGGAAATCCAGAAACTGGAAGGAGGACTCAACTTACTTGCACTGTATTACCATAAGGATTTAAGAATTGTCCAACCATATTTGGAAACCAATTGGCTAAAGATCTTGAAAGCTGGGTAAGTCCCTCTCCAAATGGAATGTTGTTACAGTATGTGGATGATCTCCTTATAGCCACTGAAACCAAAGAGGACTGTATGGAATGGACCATAAGCCTATTAAATTACCTGGGACTAAGTGGATACAAAGTATCCAGAACCAAAGCTCAAATAATCAAACGGGAGGTCACTTACCTAGGATACAAGATATCCCAAGGGCAGCGACGACTAAGCCAGGAACACAAAGAGGTTATACATCGAACCCCACTCCCTACTAACACCAAAGAATTGAGAACCTTTCTAGGAATGACTGGATGGTGCAGACTCTGTATGGATGCTGAAAAAGCTTCAACAGATAATTTCTTCAGCTCTCTGCAGCATTTTGTGAGAGCTCTGTCTTTCCCATGCAAGTAACTCAAAACAATGTTACAGTTTTGTAAACTTCTTGCACCTGCAGGTTGTTTTGCAGGATTGTTATGGTTCTAACTAAAAAAACATTTAGAGATGGGTGTCTTAGAACTTGGCCAATCACCTCAAGGGATGGGTGGCCAAAACACCAATTATCTTATGCCATTTAACACACTTTTGCAAACTAACATATAAAAGCCTTTGGAAAAATTATTAAATCACTTCCATTTATCCCTGAGCCTGGACTCTTGTGTCGTTTCTCTACTCGTCTGCGGTGAGAACAGTGACAACTCTGGATTGGTAACTACAGACTGCTGGTTAAACCACTATACCGACTGTTGAAGGACCATCCCAGACACCTGGAATGGACATCTGAAGGTAAGAAAGTCTTTCAAAAGCTGAAGGAAGAATTGAAAAGAGCGCCTGCTCTGGGCTTGCCAGATGTCTCGAAACCATTCCAACTTTTCTCTTATGAGAGGCAAGAAATGGCATTTGGAGTATTGGCTCAAACAATTGGTCCATATGAGAAAGCAGTAGCATACTTTTTGAAACAACTGGATGAAGTAAGTAGGGGATGGCCTGGCTGTCTGCTAGCAGTAGCCTCTGTTGGTTTAAACATCCAATAAGCCCGAAAATTCACTTTAGGTCAACAAATAACTGTGTTCGTCTCACATTCAGTGGCAGCAGTTCTTGAGCAAAAGGGTGGGCATTGGCGCTCGCCCTCCAGGTTTCTCAAGTACCAAGCTATCCTAGTTGAACAAGATGACATTACTATACAAATCTCTTCTCTAGTTAACCCTGCAGCATTTCTGTCAACATGCCAGATGAACAATGAGCCTTTACAGCACAATTGTATTGAGACTGTGGAGCCCACCTATTCTAGCCGTCCTGATCTTAAGGAAACTCAAATTCCGGAGGCGGAATCCCGGTACACCGACGGGAGCAGTTTCATAAGAGCTGGACAACATAGATCAGGATATGCAATTACCACTGAGACGGAAGTAATAGAGGCTCAGCCTCTGCCACCCGGAACTTTGGCTCAGAAGGTGGAAATAATTGCATTAACCTGAGCCCTTCAGCTGGCTCAAGACAAGAGAATTAATATATGGACTGATTCAAGGTATGCTTTTGGAGTGGTACATGCTCATGGAGCGGTTTGGAGAGAAAGAGGGTTATTAACAACCCAAGGGAAACAAATTAAACATTCTGAAGAAATTCTAAAGCTACTGGAGGCAGTGCTGTTACCTAGGGAAGTCGCAAGTATGCACTGCAAGGGACATCAGAAAGGAGAAACGGACCATGAAAGAGGTAACAGGTTGGCTGACCAGGCTGCAAAAAGGGTAGCAGAACAAAGCAATGCTGAATTTCAGGCATTAATTCCTGAAGGTAAGGTGCAATATGACAGTAATATATCATGTACTCAGACCTAGAATTAGCAAAAGATTTGTGAGCAGAACTAAAAGGAAATGTTTATGTAACTCCTCAGGGACAAACAGTAATACCTGAAAGAGCATTATGGAAATTAGTTAAAGATGAACATAATCGTGTACACTGGGGAGGAGATGCCTTACATAATTATTTGATAAGGACAATAGTGGGATGCAACCTGTATTCTACCATAAAGCAGGTAACTCAAGGATATGAGATACGTCTTAGAACCAATCCACAAACTAATAACAGAGTTGAGTTTGGCAAAATAGCCAAGGGACAATATCCTGGACAACACTGGCAAATTGACTTTTCTGAACTCCCAAGAAAAGAGGGGGTATAAATATCTTTTGGTATTGACTGATACCTTCTCAGTGTTGGCCTGAGGCATTTCCAACTCGAAGAAATAAAGCTAAAGAGGTTGTCAAAGTTTCGTTAAATATTATAATACTTCGGTTTGGAGTACCTTTAGACATTTCCTCTGACCGAGGGCCACATTTCATAGTAAAGATTGTACAGCAACTTTGCAATGCCCCCCAAATCAACTGGCACTTAGACACACTGTGTCAGCCCCAGGCCAGCGGCCAGGTAGAAAAAATGAATCATCTGATAAAACAACAGATAGTCAAAATTGGACAAGAGACCAACATGTCTTGGCCCCAGGCCCTAGCTTTGGCTTTATTATGAATTTGAGTAAAACCAAGAACAAAAGAAAAACTGAGTTCCTTCGAAATATTGTATGGGAGACCATATAAACATAGCTATCAAGGGGAAGATATTGTACAAGTTGGGGAAGGGTATCTCCAAGACTATAGTATCCAGCTACCGCAACAATTGCAGAGAATAAATCGACATATTTCGAGCACACGAGCAAGAGGATTAGATGCTCCTCTCCACAATATCCAACCTGGAGACCAGGTGTACGTAAAATCAGTTGAGGGAAACCCCCTTATGCCAAAATGGAAAGGACTCTATTTGGTACTTTTAACTACTTATACAGCCGTTAAGCTTAAAGGGTTAACCTCTTGGATACATTATTCCAGAGTTAAAAAACTTCAGCAAGAGACAAGTGGAATCCAAAAACTGACCTTGGCAAGAACAGGAGAAACCAAAATGCGTTTCACATTATCATAGTCTTCCTGATACTTCTAATCGAAATCCAAGCCGTGGTAAATGACTGCCACTACCATCAAGATCTCCTTGGCCTGCAGGATCCTGGTGGATGGAACACTCAAGCATACTCAGGACCTAACGGGGTAAAAGAGACTAAAAAGTTAAAAACTATTTACACCATTTTAAGAATTAATGACCGAAAGGTCGAACATTGGGGAAGACCTAATTTCATGCCCGCCTTTCTTGCCCCACCTGAAAGTAAGATCTCTATGGCTTGCAAATTTGAAACTCATAAACCTCTTGTAGATAAGATTACTACAGTGACCATGTGTCGCTGTTGCCGGCCGGAGAGTAAGAAAGACTCAGAGACAGGAATGCAGTCAAGAGAATGGAATGGAATTATTTAATTAACAAAGGACGGGTTTTTATGTGTTTAAGTTCCTTTAGTGTTTACCTAAATGGCAAGAGGTTATTGGACCTCTAGCTGACCACCTACCAGAGTGATTGGTCAATTCTCATATCGTTCATTTCCCTAGTCGAAATCATAACAATTCTAATTATATTTGCAGGTGCAAGATAGCAGACTCGGTTTACAGAAACCTTATCATGTTTTGCATAGTTCAGCATGAGAAAGACAGAGCTCTCATGAACTGCTGCTAAGAGCTGAAGGCTTCTCTGCTAAAGCTTTTTAGCATCCATAATTCCCCCTTTTTGTTTCAGACCAAAAGGCAGCGTTTGTAATCCTTGTGGGATCCCTTGCAGCAAGGAGAACAAACACAGCAAAAGGGGTCCGTTTGGTAATGGCCAGTTACCAAACAGGATTTGAATCAGATGCTGATTTAAAGCAGGCAGAGAAATTCTCCAGCAGTGTTCTAGGGAATACATCTAACAAATCCAATTCTGCATCAGCTATTACAATTTTATATTAGCTATTACAATTCTAAATTGCCTTAAGGGCTTTAACATTTTGATTCCATAGTGTTCTGACTCCATAACAAAGGAAACTTAAAATTCAGTCTCTGCTTGTAGAAGGACCATCCAACTGATGGTTGACATCCTGGTCATCATCAGGAGGATCACTTGGTTGATGATCTGCATTCTGGAGATCATTCGAAGGTTGCCTGTTCTGCTTCTGATGCCGCAGGTCAGGGCGGACGCACCTTGCAGGTAGCCATCGTACCCCAGTATCTGTGGAAACACAAGCATACCCACGACCCCAAGCAATAAGCTCACACGGACCTTCCCACTTGTTAGTGAGTAGGTTCCATACCCAGACTTTCGCTCGAGGTAGGTGCGTCTCGCCTGAAGACTGGAATGAAAGGAAATGGTTCAAAATGACAGGATTGTCTGAATTTGGTGGCACTGTAAGATGATTAATTGTATATAGAACTTTTTTAATCGACTCTGTGGGGATTCCCCTTGCATTTCCCCTTTTTGTTTCTCCAAAAGACGCTTCAAGGTGCCATGAGCGCGTTCCACAACCATGCACATCTATGACCCTCTTAATGAGCAGCATGTGAATTCATTTTCATGTGATCTCTATCAGGATTTTTGTGTTATACAAATTGACCTAACACAAAATAGTCCCCTTCTGCGATGCATGGGTTGGGTAGGTGCCCGAGCATCATATAGCAATGTAATACTTGAGTCCGACAATAATCTGATCCAACCAATATTACTTCCAGTAGCTAACTCTCCTGTAACTAGATCAACAGATTATACTGGTTGCATGCTTAGTACGTGGAATGGATCTCATGTAGAACCTGCTTTTAAGAATCTAATTTCATCCTTGGGATATTCCAAGCCATCAGGAACATTAACTAGCCCAACTGGAGGGGTAGCTCAGAACATAACCACTCTATTAGGATATATCATGCCCAATTCTACGACCTTGTGGTGCCGACCTGGATATCCATGGAATCCTGATGGCTCAACCACATCCTTTTATGTGCCTAGGTACTCAGAATGCACAACTATTTATATTAGGAACTTTAGTAAAATAAGTATCCTTTATAATACTACCAGAGGTCAATGTAATGTTTCTGAATGTTTTGGAAATGCTTGTCTAAAGGCAGTCAAGATATCTGAAGAAACCACAATTACATGCTTTGGATACTCGACAATGAGCCAAACCGAATGGGTCATGCAACGGGCATTTAAACTTAAAATCAAAATGAACTATACAATGAATATTGAAAATGAATATACAATGAATACACTAACAAACGATTCTGTAGCACTGGATACACTGGACCCATATACAAAACAATATAATCTTTCACTCGCAGGTCCCTATGTGGTAAGACAAACAAATGAACACTTGTTGCTTTTAGATCCACAATACTCTCTGAAAAAGCTGGAGGTAAAAGTACAGGCTAATGCTTCTGAAATTAAACAAGAATGCTACCCATTTATACAGTGAAGCCTAAAAGAATGGGAGTCGTGGATACATTCCAGGACACCAAAGCATAAGTATAAAAGAGACCGAATGGGATGGTTTGGATCTGGACTGGGAATCTTAAATTCAACTGATCAGGAAGTCTTAGTCAATAAATTAAGCACTGTGAGTTCTTATATCGGACAGATACAGATTCGTCTCATATCAACCCTGCTAACACTTGCCGATACCCATAGCCTTGCAGCTGATCTATTAACCACCTTGGCCAATCATACACAGCAGGATTTTCAGGTAGTTGCCAAGTTTGTGGGATGACTACAAGGTAACATTTCTTTAGCATTGCAATGTATGCAATCTCAGCTATGGTTACAATCTGTACTCTTAGGAATAATTAGAGAAGGAGAGCTGGGAAAATTTCCACAAGAATTAAAGGAAGTCATTGCTAAAAACGAAACCACAACACAATTCGAAAAGGACTTCCCCGCTTGGTGGCAATTAGTCAATTTTACACATAATGAACAGAATAAAACCCTGCAGTCTTTTGTATTAACCATTAAAAATGCAGCAATATACTGTATATTTCTGATTTTGGCCCTTGGAGTTATAAGAGCTCCTGTAGTTATCAGACCCATTCAGCATAATGTCTGGGCCATTTTCAACAATAAAATTAGCAACTGGCAAACTGTTAGTACTGAAGCGTGTGTACCAAGGGAGGCACTGGGTTTCATGTGTGCAAACGCAGTGGTTGAAAAGGAGGATCTGTGTCTGGACACCGAAGACAATACTTGTGGTTTGAAATGACCTCAGTAACCCATGCATAATCACAGGTATATTATGTGGGAAGAGGATGTGCCTGTGTGAGAACTGCCTGCACAACTATTATAATAGATTCTCATAATGAAACTACTAATGGTGCTAACTTCTGTATTTGTAATTTCATGATCATAAGTGGATGCGACGTCAACTACATCACACCAATAACTTCCTTTGAGACTATACAGAGTGCCTATGATGCGTATCATGAAGTACCCAAACTTCAAATTGGAATGGATATTAACATTCTAAAGCTAATGTTGTACCTTCCTGATATAGAACGGCTAGTCGAAGAAGTCAAAAATTCATCTCGCCGAGCTTTATGGACAGTCAAACATGATGTCAAGGAAATTACTGAAATCATCGCTAAAATACAGAAAGAAGGAGAGTATCATTGGTGGGACGTCTTCTTGGGATGGACAAATTTGAAATCACCAACGGCTACTCAGCTTTTTAACTTCCTCATCCATCCTGTTCTAGTTTTAATAATAACAGCCCTCCTCTTGACCATCGTGAACTTATGGATGTGGTGGAAGATTAAAACAGTAGCACAACTGGTTCATGTGCTGTGGACTGTTAATAAGATCTTGCAAAAGAATTTGCAACAGGATAAAGAAAAGGGGGGGAATGAAACCAGGAGCTTGTAATTAACACATGTGAATTAAAGTATTGACATGACTATATGTTGCCCTGAGTTTGCAGTTCTTCGATGTTTTCATTTTCTGTAAGTTTCTCACACACTTTCTGTAAACATAGCCATGTTTTGTTAACCATCTTTATTGTTTTTCATTCCATTCTCCTAGGCGGAGACGTTTGATGGATTTTTCCTTTGACCAGTGTGATTGAGGGGTGGTAATTTCTCCCTCCAATCCACGGTGGTTTCTAAGAACATACATAATAAAGCTCGGGGTCTCTGACCCCCTCTCTCTTGCTTGCTTCTCTCCTGACAAGGTGTCTGCGTGGTTCTTTTCGTGTCCAAGTGCGACATCTGGTGGCCCGTACGGGGAAGTGCAGGCTCCAGTCAGGTAGGGAGTTTTTTCCCTGGTCAGCTAGGGTTTTAAAAATGATGATCATTACGGATTCCTCAAGCCATTCCTTGGCGTTAGAGGTTTTAGAGATAGCGTTGGAGAGAAAGGGAGTCTCGGTTTCCAGAACGGAGTTGGAAAAGGGATATTTCTGGGGGGAAGCACGGAGTTTCTTCCAGGACTCTGGAGATGTTTTTTCTAAGGCAACTTGGGCGGAGTTAGGAGATGCTATGCTTGATATGGTAGCTGTCGAGTTTAGTCTCCATGTGGCAAAGCTGTTGGTCTCCTGGAGACGCGTGAATTTTGTTATTCAAGGCCAGGGCAGTCTGTCGGGAACAGCTACTCCCGTGGACTCGCTGAGCCAGCCCGGAGCACCCCCCCGAGCTGGCTGAGGTGGAAGAGGAACCGCCCCTCCCTCCTCAGGTCGCTGATATGGGGGATGGACCGGCCCCGGAGAGCGCTCCGCTCGCTGGCCAGCCAAGCTGGGATGATCGGCAGGCGTTCGGGGACGAATTGGTCTCGGAAAGCCCCGGGGGGTTGGCGGCGCCGGCTTCGCCCCCCCCGGGCCCCGGGATTTCGCAGGCGCCGGCTTCGCCCCCCACCGCGCTGCGGGGGCGGCGGAGCGGCGAAGACTGCCCTTTTCCCTGCGCCTTTCCGGCGCTGGGGGAGGGGGCCGGGTCGTTGGACCATGCAAGTTTAACCGCAGCATGCCCGAATTGTGGCGTTTCCATCAAGTACCAGCCCGGGGCAGCGGGCGAGCAATTTGACCCGCCCCCTGCTGACGCGGCGGTAGCTGATTGGTCGGCTTCGGCCGAGATTGACGTGAAGGTTCGCGCCCAGCCTGGCGCCGGGGCGCGTGAGGTCTTAGTACCCGGGGATCTGCTGGATTTGACAGAAACTCTGGGTGCCGGAGAGAGCGCGCGACCCCCTCCGGGGCCGGCGGTCTCTGCGCTCGGGCACCGCCCCACCGGCGGGACCCTTCTGGGCTCGATATCGGCAGTCCCCCACCCCCCGCAGCTTGCGCAGGCGCGCCCGTCACCATCCGGGTCTTTGGCCATGGCGCAGGGGCGGGCCGCAGCCCTGCGGGATCCGCCCCTCCCGGCGGCTCGATCCCTCCCCGCGCAGGGGCGGGGGGAGTCCGGGCAGGCCCCGTTCCGTCCTGTGCCTGCGGCTGCGGCCGCCGCAGCATCTTCTGTTCCGGCGGCGGCGGTCAGCGCCTCCGGCGTCCCGGATGGCGCGGGTTCTGCTGGGGCTGGGGGAAGCCGGGGGCCGGATGGCACGGCTTCGCCTCCGCAGCATTCCCCAGTCGCCGAAGCTGCAGCGGGGTTAAGTCCCGGACTGTTTGTGTTCGGCGCAGGCGGTGACGCGGCTGGGGGGCCGGTGCCTCCCCGGGATCCCAGATCTCGGGCTGGCGGGTCCCCTTCGGCTGCCTTGTGGACTCTTCCGCCGTGTAAGGTCACGGTTCGCCCCCAGGATCCTGTGAAATTCTGGGAGGATGTGAAAGCTAAAGTTGAGGAAGTGGGTGATCGTGCTAAGGCACGTCGCCCTGTGGCTTGTGGCGATAGGCCCCTGTGCCGGTTTGGCCAAAATCTAGCAATATATCCTCTGAGAGGAAACCAGGTTACAACCACCCTTCCCCCCACAGGGTTCGGGGAAAAAAAAAATATTTTCCTCGAAGGAAAGTGAATGAGATAAGAACTATTTATTTAACAAACACACAGGAAAAGGATAATAATGCTAAATAATGAAATGAAATCTCTCGCTATAGAGAGAAACCTGGGAAGATTTCAGAGTCCTTCTGTAGGTGTGGTCTCTCTCCTCCTCGGAGCTGGGTCGGCGAGGGCCCACCCCCGGGCCTCGGGGAAGAATTCTCTCGATGTGTTCTGATGTTGTTGAACAGTCCAGAAGAGAAGAAGGGAAAAACCAAAGTCCCGGGAAACAAAAGTTCAACTTTCCATCTCACACCGGGAAGAGAAGAAGAAAAAAACCGAAACCGCTGGCTGGAGCAAGCAAGCAGGGTGCTCCCTCCTGCTCCTGCAGCCAGAGAACGCAGAGGAGTGTATCTCTGTGTCCTTGGGAAACTGTTTTGAAAAGTTCGTTTGGTTTATTTTTTCCAAGCTCAGTTTAAAGGCACAGAAAAGGCACAATATTACTTTTTGGGCATAGAGCATGATAGGGGATACACATGATAGAGTCACCCCAAGACAGCCCCTTAGCCCTGCTGCGGCTGAAGTCCCTGTGGACACCATGGGACGGAACGCGGCAGGTGCTGTGGTTCCACCGGACAGTCTCCAGGCTTTCCCTGTTATTCTCGGTGACAATCGAAACACCCATCAGGCTATGCCGTGGAAAGCTCTGATGGACCTCCGGGAGAAGGTTGGCAGATATGGTCTGGGGTCTAGTGAGGTTATGCAGCTGCTTAGAGTTTTTAATGCTACTTTACTAGTACCTTATGATATCCGGACTCTGGCTTGTGTTCTCTTTCAGCCTGTGGAATATGACATCTTTGAATCGAAATGGCATCAGTTAGCAACTAGGACACTAGCGCAGAATGCTGGGTTGGGCCAGCAGGATCCCAGACGTGGGATTGGACTTGATGTGCTGCTAGGTACAGGCAATTTTGCTGATGCTCGCAGGCAGGCTGCCCTGGACTGTACTGTGGTCGATCAGTGCCGAGAGGTAGGCATGGCAGCGTTGATTCAAGCTATTGAGATGGCTGCTCCTGCGGAGGAGTTTGCAGATATTGCACGGAGGAATGGTGAGTCCTTCTTGCAGTTTGCAGGGAGGCTGACTGCCTGTAGAGAGGCAGGTGGAGGATCAGAATGTAAGGACCCTGTTGCTTAAGCACCTTGCCAAGGCTCATTGCAATGCTGAGTGTAAGAAGATTATTCGGGCACTTCCTGGTGATCCTTCTTTATGTCAAATGGCTGAGGCCTGTGCACCGGTGGGCACCGCCGGTTGTAAGGTGGCTGCCGTGGCTGCTGCCCCGCGGCCGGTCTGGACAGGGCCACAGGGCAGGCGGCGGAAGCAGGGGAGTGCTCAGGCCAGCAGGAAGCCGGGAGGAAAGGTGCGGAAAGGCACGGCTGTCTTGTTTTTCTGTGCTCGGTGTGGGAAGCCGAACCATACTGCAAATGTCTGCAAGGCGGCAGTTTCTGTTAATGGTCAGCTTTCCTCGGCCTCGGCTTTAAATGGTGGGCGGAGCACACGGGGGAGACGTGCTCAGACACAAGTATCTCTCCAAACCCCGGAGCCGATGGAGGTCTGCTTGGCCAGCTCGCAGCCAGCACCAGCGGCTCAGCAGGTGTGGACGTTTGCACAGCAGCAACGGTTGTCTTAGACTCTTGCGAAGTGCACAAAGTCCCTTTGGATGCCTTTGGTCCCTTGGGTGATGGCATGAGTGCTCTCCTCATGGGGAGGTCTAGCGCCACCGTTCAGGGTATCATTGTGCATCTGGGACTCATCAATGCGGATTACACCGGACGAATTTATGCCATGGTTTCCACACCCACCCCCCCGGTCACAATTCCTGAAAAGACTCGGATTGCTCAACTTGTCCCTTTTAAGTCCTCTGTTCGCAGGGCAGAGTCGAGGTCACGAGGAGACGGCTGCTTTGGTTCCACTGGGCCGCCTCAGGTTCATTGGACTGCTGTCATGACCGAACAATGTCCTGAGATGCAGTGCACCCTGTCCATCCCCGATGCCACACCACCAGAGGCCTGCCTCCGCGGGCTCCTTGACAGCGGCGCGGACGTCACGATTCTCTCCCTTGCCGCTTGGCCTCCGCAGTGGCCGTTGGATCCGGTGGGGATGCCTGTCACGGGATTGGGAGGAACGAAGCGCTGCTACGTGAGCCAGAAGCCTGTGGTGATAACGAACTCAGAGGGACAGACGGCCATGGTTAGGCCTCATGTTACTGAAACTGTTCTTAACCTCTGGGGGAGGGATGTTCTGGCTGCGTGGGGGGTGCGCAGCGGGACGGATTTTTGATGGGGGCCACTGTGGTGAAGGGCGCAGAGTGTCCTACGCCTCCTATACGGTGGCTGCTGGACAGACCCATCTGGGAGAATCAGTGGTCCCTGCCTGAAGATAAACTAGTAGTCCTTCATAAGTTGGTTCAGGAGCAATTGGACCACGGTCATCTGGAGCCTTCTACCAGTCCCTGGAACACTCCTGTCTTCTGCATCAAAAAGAAGTCTGGGAAATGGAGACTGTTACAAGATCTCAGGAAGGTGAATGCCGTGATGGAAGGCATGGGGACGTTGCAGGCTGGTATGCCGTCGCCCACCATGCTTCCCGCAGGTTGGCCGATCCTCATCGTGGATCTGAAGGATTGTTTCTTTACAATTCCTTTGCATCCTGATGATAGACTGAAATTTGCTTTCACGGTGCCAGCAATTAACAATGCTGGACCTGCACAGAGATATCAATGGAGGACTCTTCCCCAAAGGATGCGAAATTCGCCGGCCATATGCCAAATGTATGTGGCCAGAGCCTTGTCTGGAGTTCGCAGGCAGTTTCCTGATGCTCAGTTTTATCACTATATGGATGACATCTTGGTGGCTGCGTCCACCCGGGATGAGCTGCTGCGGATACAGCCTCAGTTGCTCGATGCTTTGCATTCTCACGGGCTGCAGGTGGCTCCAGAGAAGGTTCAGCAGCAACCTCCTTGGAAATATTTGGGGGTCAAAATTTTGGAACGAACGGTTCAACACCAAGAGGTGCAATTTGTGCATTCGGTGAAGACACTGAATGATGCCCAGAAATTGGTGGGTGTCGTCGCTTGGTTACATCCGTATTTGGGACTGACCACGGCGCAGTTGTCTCCTTTATTTGATTTGTTGAAGGGAGACTCTGATTTGAAGTCGCCTCGCACATTGACCCCTGAGGCACGTCAGGTGCTGGAGGAGGTGCAGCGAGCTGTTTCTGCTCGACAAGTCTATCACATTGATCCCTCCATTGATGTCACTGTTTTCATCACCACTCCAGATTTGCATCCCACAGGTATAATTGACCAATGGAGTGACAAATGGTCCGATCCCTTGCACGTCCTGGAATGGGTCTTCTTGCCCCATCAGCCGCAGAAGACGGCAATCGCATTGTTTGAGCTGATCGCTCATTTGATAATCAAATGCTGGCAACGGTGTTTGCAATTGATGGGTGCAGACCCCGCAAAGGTTGTACTACCGGTACAGCGGGAAGACTTTGACTGGAGCTTTGCGAACAGTGTTTCTCTGCAAAGTGCTCTAGAAAATATTTCAGGGCAGATTGCGTACCATCTGCCTAGCCACAAGTTGCTGCAAGTGGCAAAACTCACAGAGATTTCTCTGAGGCCCAAACATAGTCAGGAGCCAGTGCACGGACCCACTGTCTTTACTGACAGTTTGGGAAGAACCGGGAAGGCCATTGTTACCTGGAGGGATGGATCTGAGTGGCAGGTTCTGGAAGGTCATGAGGATGGCTCAGCCCAATTGGTTGAACTGAGGGCTGCTCTTATGGCATTTCAAAGATTTTCCCAGGAACCTTTCAATTTGGTCACGGATTCCGCCTATGTGGCTGACATAGCACAGCGGTTGAGTTATTCAGTTCTGAAGGAAGTCGGCAATGCTGATTTGTTTCATTTGCTGCAGACCCTGTGGTGTGTCATTCAGGACAGGGTTCATCCATATTATGTTCTGCATGTGAGGAGTCATACCAATTTGCCAGGGTTCATAGCGGAAGGTAACGCGATGGCTGACAAGTTGGCTAACCCGGCGTGGGTAGCACCTCAGCCTGATACACTCGCGCAGGCCAAGGCATCGCATGAGTTTTTCCATCAAAACGCACATACCCTGCAGAAGCAGTTTCAGTTGACGCCAACTGAGGCCTGTGACATTGTTGAGTCGTGCGACGACTGTCACGCACTTGCTGCGCCTTTGCCGGCAAGGGTAAACCCCAGAGGCCTTAGGGCCTTGGAGATTTGGCAGACTGACGTCACCCAAGTTGCCGAATTTGGCCGGCTTAAGTATGTGCATGTCACAGTGGACACCTGCTCCTCTGCCATGTGGGCTTCTGCTCACGCTGGAGAAAAGAGTCGCGATGTCATTGCCCACTGGAGGCAGGCCTTTGCCGTTCTAGGCATACCTTCTGCTGTGAAGACCGACAATGGTCCTGCTTATGCCTCGAAAGAGGTGAGGCAGTTCCTGCAGTTGTGGGGTGTGTCACACAAGTTTGGTATTCCTCATTCTCTGACTGGTCAAGCTATTGTAGAACGTGCTCATGGTACTCTGAAGCGGGTTCTTCAAAAACAGAAACGGGGAATGCAGGGTGAAACCCCGCACAGTCGGTTGGCAAAAGCTTTGTATACCATCAATCACCTTACGGTACCGCAGAATTCTAATAATCCTGTCATTTTGAACCATCACCTCTCGTTACAGGCTTCGGACGAGGCACAGCAGCCTCGAGCGAAGGTTCGGGTGTGGAATTTAGTCACCGAACAGTGGGAAGGTCCCTATGACCTTATCGCTTCGGGGCGTGGGTATGCTTGTGTATCCACAGATACTGGGGTGCGCTGGGTACCTGCAAAGTGTGTTCATTCTGACCTGCGACCGCAGAGGCAAAATCCGGCCGACAGGCAAGGTGGAGACCGTGACCAAAGTGAAAGTCATCAAGTGGATGGAACATTGAGTGATGACTCAGATGCAGATGATGTGGGTGGTCGCTCCGATGGTCCTTCCACAAGCAGAGATTGAACATTGTTCATTTTTCTTTTTTCCTTTTCTTTTTTAATGGAAAAAGGGTGAGATGTTGCCCTGAGTTTGCAGTTCTTCGATGTTTTCATTTTCTGTAACAGTTTCTCATGCACTTTCTGTAAACATAGCCATGTTTTGTTAACCATCTTTATTGTTTTTCATTCCATTCTCCTAGGAGGAGACATTTGATGGATTTTTCCTTTGACCAGTGTGATTGAGGGGTGGTAATTTCTCCCTCCAATCCACAGTGGTTTCTAAGAACATATATAATAAAGCTCGGGGTCTCTGACCCCCTCTCTCTTGCTTGCTTCTCTCCTGACAAGGTGTCTGCGTGGTTCTTTTCATGTCCAAGTGCGACAACTATAACTTAACAAAATAAAGACTTTAAATTCAGTATACCAGAATAGATAATAATGGGCAGGAAATTTAGTAAGCAGAACTGGTAAAACAGGAAGACAAGCAGCTGGATGTCATGTATACCTATACCCCTGTGCAGGGAAGAGGGAAGGAAAACTGGCTGTTTTTGCATGAACAATCGGTTAAAATATAGAAGCCGGATGCAATGTATACCTCTACCCCTGTGCAGGAAAGAGATAAGGAAGACTGGCTGCTTCTGCATGAACAATAGGTTAAAAATATAGTAGCTTGATGCAATGTATACCTAACCGCTTGCTTATTGAATACTAACCAAATAAGGAAATGTAGAAAAAATGCTATATAAACCCACTGAAATCTATATGGAACAGAGAAGCATTTCATAGAGCACAGGGTCTAATGCTTTCTCTCAGCTGGCTTAATAAACACATTTTTTACAGACAAAAATTGTTTGTCTGTTGACCTTTGTTTCAGAGAAGGCGTTATAAATTATGCCGAAGGAAAAAACAACATACATACCTGCTCTTTTAAGCATGAGTGCTGGCACACCTTTAAAATACTCCATCCAACACTTGTAATGTGTCTCTGGACAGACCCCAACTCTCGATCGAGCCTGGGTCTTCAATTCAAAATTTTTGTTGAAGAACCATATTTAACCACTCAGCCTCCAACAACTCAGCCTCCTATCGAACTGTCTCCTCACATCTATAACATTGGTCCGTACTTAATAAAACACACAAGTCAACAGCAAGTGTTATTTAACCCAACATGGTCTCTCAAATGAGTTAAGCTGTTAATGCAGAATAATGTTTCCACAATCCAACCAGCTTGCTCACCATTCCTGAAAACCTCTTACACAGGATGGACAGCATGGTTGCATAAATGAGTCCTCACTTCCTCCAGGCGAACCAGGAGGGATATTACTGGCATCCTGGGAACAGGATTGGAAATTCTAAATGGCATAGACTCTGAGGTAATAATGAACAAACTAGTCCCAATTACCAGTGACTTAAACTGCAACACCCTCTACGATCTTCCCTTTTGGCTTTGGGAACTAATCAATGGCTTCTAACAGATATATTATTACCTCAGTGGGAGAAAATTAATGAAAAAGACCATCGATTAATCACAGATGCACTTAGTGTAGTCCAAACTAATGTTTCTTTGGCTCTTAGCTGTATCCAAGCTCAGCTGTGGATATAATCGATGACAGCCGCAATCATAAGGGAAGGTAAAGAAGGTACCTTACCCATTGAAATTCAAAAGGTAATTCGGGACAATGCTATTGAATTTGAAAAGAAATTCTAATCCTGGTGGTAACCTAGTCAATTTTACCTATGATCCTATCAGCAGCATCACCACAGCTTTCGTGTTAACAATATGCCGTGCTTCAGTATATGAAATATACCCAATCATTGCGTTAGGTTTAAATCAACATGGGACTATATCCTCTGGAGCATAGAGTATGGGCCCGAAAAGATGGAAATAAATGTTGATACTGATGCATGCATTGTGAGGGAACAACAAGGATTCATTTGTGAAAGTAACACCATCAAGGCCCAAGACATTTATCTTGTGTCTCGGTTTCGAGACAAATTTCAGGAGAAAATGTCTTGGAATGAGTTTCCTCTAAAGAGAAAGGGTTTCAATAACTCCCTCTTCTTTTGCCAATGAGAGAAATGGATACTAGTGGGTGAAAGTGAAAAAAAAAGAACTGTTTATTAAAAAAAAAAAGAGGGGGGGGTGCTCACAAGGCACAGAAAAGGACTGAAATTTCAAAACCTTAACTCCCACCCCCCACTAGACTGCGTGGCCGTGAGGCAAAGATGGCGGCTGCCCCTCTTTGTCTCAGGGAAGAGGAGGAAAGAGTTTAGGCAGCAGTTGGGAACCTGTTGGATTTCTGGTGTGGGTTTCCTCCTCGCAGCAGGCAAAGTTGGTGGAGTTCAATGTCCTTTTTCGTGTTGGTTCAGCTTCTCTGAGGTCTCAGGTTTGGGGTGGCTCCCCCCGCTGGCTCCCCTGACGGACAGAAAAAAAAAGCCAAGTAGAAATAGTTCAAGGAAAAAAAAACAAAAAACAAACAAAAAGCCGCTGAAAGGATTTGCTGGTGAAAAGCCTCCAGGCCAGAGGAAGGAAAAAACCCCAGAAGCTTTTTGCCTAAACTAGCAAAAATTAATCTAGCGAAGGCAATGAAGTAACAATCTGTGCCACAGCCGACTACACCAGGCGAGGAGAGTTTGAACAGAGCCCGCCCGGGGTTTTCAGGCTCTGGCCCCGCCCCACTGGTTCCCTTTAAAGCTACAGCAGTCATTTTCTGGGCATAGAGCAGATGATTAGAGAATAGAGTATCATCATAAAATTACCCCAAGACATTTTGACACTGAGCAAAATGTTTGTCATTTTGAAATTCATCCCAATGAAAACCTGGAAATGGTACTTGTGTATATTGGAAAAGGATGCGTTTGCATGAGAACCTCTTGCGATTGTGTATTTGTAGATAACGTTACTGTAGATGCAAGTAATCACTGTAATATCTGTGCTTGTAACTTTATCAAAATTACAGGATGTGATTTCAGTTATTTAGCTTCTGTTATATCCTACCAATTTTTGGAATCTAACTATACTCTGATTCAAGACTTGCAGCCTACTCCAATTGGTATGAACCTACGCTACTAAAGGAACTGTTACAACATGCAGACCTGAGATGCTTGCTGAAACAAGCCCAAGAAAATGGACAAAAGACTTTAATTACTGTCCATCGGGACATGGAAGAAATACATCGTGTGATGGAGCGGGTGAAGAAAGATGGAGAACAGCGATGGTAGGACACTCTTTTCGGATGGTCACCTACAGCTACCAGAGTTCTCAACCGACTGCTTCACCTTGTCATTTTATTGATGCTAACCCTTTTTCTTTTTGTTGTAATAATTGCACTGTTTGTTAAAATTTGGATGATTGCGAAACAATTAGCTTACTGACTACCCCCACTAATACTAGACAATCCACTTGCTACAGCCATTCTAGACAATCTATGTACTACAACTGTCCTAGACAATCCACATGGTACCAAAGCATGAAATATCCTCAAACTCTATTTGGATATTGTGATGCTTGAGTGACTATAGTCAAGGGGTGGATTATGTGGGAAAATGTCCGGGGATCCTGTGGACAGGAAACTGGGGATACAATTAGAGAAAACTGAGGAGCTATATTAGCATCTTAACATGAGTTAGTATGGAAATTATAGGGTACATCACAATTGCTGCTCCCTGGGTGGAATGCGGTTGGCATGACTTGAAACCTGGTCCATGATGATTCCCCACACACACACCCCTGCTAAGAGGGATGGAATGGAGGGTGGAGCAGAGTGGAGACGCCATAGCCAGGCTCTGTGGAAATCCTTGCAGGGAAGGGAACTCGATGGTACTTTGCAGCTGCTAAACCACATACCAGGGGAGATAGGATAGGATGTCCTGCTGCTGAGCCAGCCACTGTGGCGAAATCTCTCTCCGTAGATGAAAAATAAAAAAGCCTAATAATAATAATAACGCACACCTCCATCCCAAAGTTACTCGCCTCCAAGGTGCGACCACCCCTCACTAGGCACGCACTCTACGTTCTTTTTGACTGTATCTTTAAAAGCGAAGACTTCATTGTAACTGCTGGGATCCGTCAGGCAGCTGAACCTGTTTTCTCCCCCATAGGGATGCCTATTGGGTAAGAATCATACTCTATGCACACTGAATATTTTACTGGGGATTAGAGCTTGTCTGTATCTTCCTTCAAGTATATTTTTGCAGTCAGACACTATCACCGACAACCTTCGAACCTTAACCTGTCACAATTTTATATTAATAATGAGTGTTATTCCATATACTGTTAGTGTGAACCCTTGGCGGATGCTACCAGTCACCGGCAGCAGGTAATACACCGCATAAAGGGGAAGACCTGCATAGGGGTCCCCCTTACGCTGTTGGTGTGTTTCCCTGACTAAGTCAGTCGAACCACCCTCCAATCCAGTAGGACTGCTCAGTGAAGGATCCCCCCAACGGGACGCTGACAACCTGGTTGGGCACAAGGGTCTTGACTTTCCTGAAACACTTACAGACAAATTAAACACTGAAGACTGAGTAAATCTCCCCACACTAAGGGTTGAGGAAGCCTCCCCTTTTCATGTGACAATCAGAGATTGGTATTATTTGGTGTAAAGCATGCTATACCAAAAGCCATGTACTAGTCAAAACTGTATGAGGTAAAGCAGGACAGTACTGAATCCCCCACGACTTTCATGGAACGATTAAAGGTGACTGCCAGAAAATATACCAATCTGGATCCTGAGAATCCAGAGGAGGCTGTACAGTTAGCAACTATATATTTATAGGGCAGTCGGCCCCAGATATTAGAAGGAAACTTCCAGAAACTGGAAGGAGCACAGTTGCGTGACTTAGAAAAGTTGTTAGATGAAGCTTGGAAAGCATATCACAACAGGGATAAGGAAAAAGAAATACAACAGGCTGTTACCAAAAATTCACTAAAATAAAAAAACTCCTTAACACCAATGTAGCATTAAGAAGCAGGCATTCTTTATTCTTCCAGATGCACAGGGCGATAGCTCCTCCAAAGCCATGCATGCTGAGTACAGGAAAGTTACTGTTTATATACTGTATTCTACATACATATTCATTGATTGTCCCAGAATAAACATACATATGATAACCATTTCCCCAAAATCATTAACATACTTTCCCTCCCCTTTATGCATGCGTTCTTCTGTCCTGGGGGTCTTTTTGGTGGTCCCTAGTGGTCATGGACCCCAATGTTACAGTCAACCTAGTCGAGTTGGCAGGGCACTGGGGCTGGTTGCTTTCCAGTTCTCCTTCTTACACAATGGGCACTGTGCAGTTCCATACGCCCATGGTTTTTGGAGAACAAGCATTGTGTTAGCTCACCAGGTCTAGACAATTTATCATCTGGTAACAAGGCTAGAAGGGAAAATAAGAGACACGAGAACTTACTTGCAACTCTGGGGGTGTTAAGGGACCTATGGAGGGTGCTTAGGGACCGGCCAACAGGGGAGGGGAAATAGGGGGTCAGGGGGAACAAGAGGAAGGGGAGGCAGGAAGCTCCCACCTTTTCCCCGACAACAATTAGGGGAAGACCAGTGTGCACTTTGTAAGGAAAAGGGGCGTTGGAAGTGAGAATGCCCGCAGGCTGGAAAGCTGGACCAGGTCTTGCAGACTTACATTAGAAAGTGAAGATTGAAGGGAACCGGGCAATTCTACCCCAGCTGAACCTCTGGTTACATTGAGGCTGGGGAAAGAAGAAGTGGAATTTTTGGTAGACACAGGAGCAACTTATTCTGTATTGAATACATGTAAAGGGAAGCTTAATAAGGATATGGTAAATGGAATTGGTGCTACAGGGAAAAGCAAAACTCAGTCCTTTTTACAACCCATGAAATTTAAATTAGGAAAGAATTGGATTACTCATCAGTTTCTACATATGCCTGAATGTCCAATCCCCTTGTTGGGGAGAGATTTATAGGGAAAATTGGATGCTCAAATAACTTTCCATGATGTGGAAATACAAATTCAAATACCAGGATCAAAAGCCATTGAGGCAAAGATTGTTATGCTGCAGGAATCAAATGAGGTGGAAGAAATCCCCAAGGAGGTAGAGAATGCTGTAACCCCACTGGTATGGGCAACCGAGATGCCCGGACGATCAAAAGTGGCCAAATCGGTGAGGATTACTCTCAAACCTGAAGCCAGACCAGTAAGGCAAAACCAATATCCCATCAAGTGGGAGGCAAGGAAGGGGCTGGAGAAGCTTACAGAAAAATGTTTAGAATATGGGTTGTTGAAAGAATGTGAATCAGAATATAACACACCAATATTACCGGTTAAAAAGCAGAATGGGGAATATAGATTAGTACAAGATTTAAGGCCCATTAATAAAATAGTACCAGATATTCATCTAGTAGTTGCTAATCCATACACACTCTTGACAGCACTTAAAGGGGAATATAAATGGTTTACAGTGATTGATCTTAAGGATGCCTTTTTCTGCATAGCCTTGGAGGAAAATAGTCAGGCAATATCTGCTTTTGAATGGGAAAGTCCCACCTCTGGATGCAAAGTTCAGTTAACGTGGACTGTCCTACAGCAAGGATTTAAGAATAGCCCAACAATATTTGGAAATCAACTAGCAAAAGAGTTAGAACAGTGGAAGAAAAATAACACTGGAGGAGCAGTTTTACAATATGTGGATGATATTCTGCAGGCAGCAGAGACATGAGGGAGCCCTGACACGATTGTCTCCAAACCATTGAACAGGTATATTCTGGCAGAACTGATTTGCGGGATGAACCAATAGAGAACCCTGATTTAGAATTATTTATAGATGGCAGCAGTTTTGTAGAAGATGGAAGACGGTTGGCAGAATACGCAGTGGTTACTGCTAGCCAGGTATTAGAAGCTCGATCTTTACCAATTAATACGTCAGCCCAAAAAGCAGATAATAGCCCTAAAACAAGCATTGAACTTGGCAGTGAGCAAAAGAGTGAATATTTGGACTGATTCTAGATATGCATTTGGTGTGATTCATGCTCATGGAGCTACATGGAAGGAAAGAGGACTGCTATCAGCTCAAGGATCAGCTATTAAACACAAAGAAGAAATTTTACAACGTTTTGAAGAAATTCAAAAACCAAGGGAGGTGGCAGTGATGCATTGCAAAGCACGTCAACCTGGACAAAATAATGTTAGAGTGGGAAACTGATTGGCAGAAAAAGCAGTTCAAGGAGTAGCTGAAAAAGGCATCCTAGCATTAGTGCCACAAAAACAAATTGATATATCTGAATTTAAGCCTAATTATGGCAGTGAAGATCAATGTTTAGCAAATATATTAAAAGTCACTAAGAACCAAAAGGGATGGTGGGTAGCAGACAGCCAACAGGTTATAGTTCCACCTCCCATGATCAGGAAAATAATGAAAAAAGAACACAACAAAACCCATTGGGGAATTGAGTCCATGACATCTAGTCTCCAAAATTCTATACTTAGTGTGGGAATGACTGAAATAGCAAAATCAATAACAGTGAAATGTCCAATTTGTTTAAAAAACAATCCCATAAATATGAAAAGGCCACCTCCTGGAACAGCTAAACAGGGAAATTCACCTGGAGATTATTGGCAAATAGAGTTCTTTGAATTACCTAGACAAAACGGGTATAAGTATCTGTCCTGGGTTGCAGTGTATTCTATTACCATCCTCATGAGCTGTTGAAACCAGGTGGGGCAGTGTTTCCTGGCCTCCTCCCACCGGACTATCTTTCTGTTAATGGCCCATCAATGCCCTGCTGCATGACTCAGATAACTCCCTCCGGACTATCTTCTGTTAATGAGTCCATCAACACCTGGCCTCATGACTCATCATCCCATTGTGAGATGCTCCACCCAGAGGGAGGAACCAAGCATTCCATCCTGGATATAATCTGAGATTCTGAACACCATGAACAACCTTCCCACTGGATTCCCAGAGGACAGGAGCTACATAGCCACCACTGGACTTTCTGAGGAAGAGCGGACCTTTCTACTGGACCACTGTTTCGATAGAGCCACATCCATCACTTCGGGAGGACTACAGCCACCATCTTATTGGACTGCTACCGCCACCCTGATTAACAGGGCGTCAGGTTGTATCCTGACTCTGTCAGTTTAACCCACTGTTTTTTGCCTTTTTTTTTTTAATTTCCCTATTAAATTGTTATTCTGACTTGGTGCCTCCCACTGGTTTGTTTTCAAACTAGTACAGTATCTTTTAATATTGGTAGATACATTTTCTGAATGGCCAGAAGCCTTTCCCTATCACACCAATAAAGCTAGGGAAGTGTTAAAAATCATGCTTAAAGAAATCATATAGAGGTTTGGGGTGCCACTTGGGATGTCTTCAGATAGAGGCCCACATTTTATAGCAGATGTGGTACAACAGCTGAGCAAAACCCTGTGTAGAAATAGGGACTTAAACACCCCTTTTCAACCAGAGTAGAGTGACAAAGTGGAAAGGATGAATCAGACTTTAAAACAACAAATTTGTATAATGTGCCAAGAAACCTCTTTAAAATGGCCACAGGCCCTTCCTCTGGCTCTTTTGCAAGTCAGAATTCAGCCGGGGTCATAAACTAAAGTAAGTCCCTATGAATTGCTGCACGGATGGCAGAATCAAACACCATCGATTCCAGGAGAAATACATTTAAAGGGAGAAACAGATTGAAATCTATACTTGTGTCTTGGTTTGAGACAAATTTGGAGGAAAACATCCGAAATGAACGTCCCTCTGTTAGAAGGCAGATTTCAGCAGCCCCTCCCCCACCAGGTTCGGAAAGAAATTCCTCGGAGGAAAGTGAAAAAACCTATTTATTTAACAAGCAAAGTGTATGCAGGCACTGAGAAAAAGAATGAATAATGCTAAATAATAAAACCTCTCGCTGCGGAGAAGAAACCTGGGTAGAATTCAGAGTCCTTTCTGTGGGTGTGGCTCTGCCCTCTCCGGAGGTTCGGCATGGGCCCCTCCGGGCCACAGTGTGGGGCCTCCCAGTGATGTTGTTTCGGACCAGAGCAGAACAGTCCCAAGAAAAGTTCTTGCCTCAGCTAGCAGGCTAGCTAAAAAGCAAAGAGTTTTAACTCTGTCTCTCTCCCAAGAAAAGGAGCCGAGAGCTGGGAAAAAGCAGGAAGGTGCTTTCCTCGGCTCTATAGCAGCAGCAACGCAGGGGAGCATGTGTGTCCTTGAGCACAAACCGCTCTGAAAAATTTGCCTGGCTTCTGTCCCCCCTCTCCTGAGAAACAGCTTAAAGACACAGGAAGGCACAGGATTCGTGTCTGGCATAGGGCAGACAATAGGGAATACAGTATCATACAGTCACCACAGGACAACTTGATTTCTTTAGGAAAAACTCTTGCTGGACTCCATTGGTTTATAAGCCTGTTGGGACCAGTTGCTTTGGATGCAGCTGTTCATCCATACCAACCTGGGGATTTTGTATATTGATACTGAAATTGGCCAGATCAAAACTTTCTAACACAGTTTTGAGTATTAGAAAGCAGGCATTCTTTATTGCAGTACACTGGTCACTCGGAGGATCCTTCCTCTAATTGAATGCCCCGAGCATAGGGTAAATAGGGTTTTTATCATACACACTGATTACATATTCATTAGCTATCCCCACTTACTTGATATATATGTATTACCTTAATTTACATAGTCACACCCTTTATCAGAAATACTTATATGGCTCTTTGGGGTCTTCTTCAGTGGTCTTCAACATCTGGTGTCCTTTTTAGGTGCCTGTTCCTCAATTCCTGTTATTGAGTAAGCGCAATTTGGTTGTTTTGCATAACTTCTGCTTTGTCAGCCTTGCAGAACTGAGCTGCCATCCTGCTTGCGTTTTGCATGACTTCTGTTTGCCTAAGTTACATCCTTTATCTACTTCTCCAAGGTTCTGCTTTTCTGTTCTACTGTCCTTATCAAGCCCCCCCTTTTCTTGAGACTAAGCTCTTTATGGGAACTAGTCTCTTTATATTTCATTTTATAGCATAAGGCATTACAACAGTGTGCCGGTTTGGACAAATTTGGAGGAAAATATCCTCTGATAGAAGGCAGGTTACAACCACCCCTCCCCCACCAGGTTCGGGGGGAAAAGATTTTCCTCGGAGGAAAGTGAAAGAGATAAAAAACCTGTTTATTTAACAAACACACAGGAAAAGGATAATAATGCTAAATAATAAAACCTCTCGCTGTGGAGAGCAACCTGGGAAGATTTCAGTCCTTTCTCTGGGCGTGGTCTCTCTCTCTCTCTTCTCTGGAGCTGGGTTCAATGTAGGCCCCTCCAGGCCTCAGTGGGAAGCTCTCCCAGTGAGTTCTGGTGTTCTCAACAGTTCCAGAAGAGAAGAAGAAGAAACCGAAGTCCCAGGAAAAAAAAAGTTATTTAACTCTCCGTCTCTCTCTGGAGAAAACTGAGCCAAAAGCTGGCTGAAAAGCAGCAAAGGGTGCTTCCTCCGCTCTTGCTACCGCAGCAGCAGAACGCAGAGGAGTGTGTATCTGTGTCCTTGAACAACTGCTTTGAAAAGTTCCCTCGGTTTTTTTCTCTCCCCCCTCTGGGGCTCAGTTTAAAGGCACAGAAAGGCACAGAAATAATTTCTGGGCATAGAGCAGCGATAGGGGATACACATCATAAAGTCACCCCAAGACAAACAGCTATAACACCAAATCATGATGCAAGCTAAAACACATATAGCAATGATTATGGTGACAATTATAAACAGATGTTTTAACCAAGTCTAGCTGAGAACCATGAAGTAAGCTTGATCCAGATTTCTTCAAATCCCCAGGAGGTGTCGTCTTGAGCTGCGTGTTGTAAAACTTGGGTTTGTTTCCAGATTTCCTGGACATCTGTAGACACTCTACCCCTTTCATAGCAAAACAAGACTTAAGCATCTTGTTTTCCTCAGACAATGGTTTGATTACCCAAGGGGCTTTGGCCCTTTTAATTCTGGAATAATGCATCCATGATTTTACTTCATCCAGTTTCAACGCAGTACAAGTTGTCAGTAGTACTTGGAAAGGTCCCTTCCACTTTGGCTGCAGCAGAGCAGTTCCCCAGTCTTTCAAGTAGACGCAGTCTCCTGGTTGGAACTCATGCGCTGTTGTGTCTAGTCCTGTCAGTCTGGAGATCACCACTGCTCCCTGCAAATCCTGTAAAGTTTTACTAAGAGAAATGAGGTAATTATTCAAATCAATCCCTCTTTTTATGTGTATGTTTCCTGGAATGTGTGGTACTTGGTAGGGTCGACCATATAGCAGCTCATAGGGGCATATTTTGCTGAATTCTAATTTGAAGTAGAGCAACAGGTCTACCCATGTCAAGGAGGTTTCCTGACATATTTTACCCAATTGCAATTTGATTGTATAATTCATTTGCTCTACTTTGCCACTAGCTTGGGACCTATATGGATGTACTAGTTTGAAAGCAAACCAGTGGGAGATTCCAAGTCAGAACTACAATTTAATAGGAAAATTAAAATAAAGGCAATAGTACAGAAACACTGGCTTAAACTGACAGAGTCGGAATATGACCTGACACCCTGTCAGTCAGGGTGGTGATAGCAGTCTGATTAAATGGTGGCTACAGTCCTGTTGGAGTGATGGATGTGGTTTTGTTGAAGCAGCGATCCTGTAGAAAGGTCTGGTCTTTCTCTGGAGGTCCCGTGGTAATTATTGAGCTCTTGTCCTCTGGGAATCCACTGGGTAGTGCTGCCTGTGGTGTTCCAAGCCTCAGATTATATAAAGGTAGGAATGTTTGGTTCCTCCCCCTGGGCAGAGCATCTCACAATGGTATGATGTAATTTTATGAGTCATGCTGTGAGACCTTGATGGCCCATTAGCAGATAGCCCTCTGGAGGGAGTTATCAGGGCTGACTCATGGAGAAGATAAAGAACGCTGCTCCACATGTTTTAACAGCTTATGAAGATGTTAATAGAATAGATACTTTTGGTTACATCTTACATTGTAACCTAAGACAATGGAGTACGACGATCCCAAGCTATTCCTAAGGCTTTCCTAACCACTTCTGTAATAAAGTGGGAAACTCTGTCTGATGACATTTCCAAAAGTACCCCAAACATAGGAATTTTTTGATTCAACAGTATTTTAGGCACTTCCCTAGCCTGGTTGGTGAGACAAGGGAAGGCTTCTGGTCACCCAGAAAAAGTATCCACCAGAACTAGGAGGTATTTATAACCCCTTTTTCCGGGTCATTCAGTAAAATCAATCTGCCAATATTCACCTGGAACACTTCTGGATTTTATGGCCCTAGCATCACTTTGTTAGCCATGTTAGGGTTGTTTCTTTTACAAACTATACACTGTTGTATCCTTGATTGTGCAATCTGAGCCATTTTAGATCCAATTATGGATTTTTGCAAGTGTTTCAAAAGTTTTTCAGTACTCAAATGAGTGGCCTTGTGGTCATGATCCATTATTTCACGCAAGATCGGTTCTGGGATCGGTTCTATTTGTGCAGTTGGAGTCACAGCCCAGCCTCATGGATCAAATTTTGCTTCTAAGGTTTCAATTAATTGACAGTCCCTAGCACTATACTCAGTTTTTTCTACCAGGAGAGGTATCTCTAGCAGGGGTATTAAAGACAAAACTCTGTTTTCTAACTTACCTTTTTCTGCAGCCTATTTGGCAGCCGTATCAGCTAAACAATTCCCCAGTTCCGGTTTGATCTTATCCACTTGGTGTGCTCTGCAGTGCATGATAGCAACTTCTGCTGGTTTATGGATACTTTTGACTAAATCCAAGATTTGTTTTCCATTTTTGATCCACGTGCCTTGGGGTGTCAAAAGGCCTCTTTCTTTCCAGATGGTCTTGTGTGCATGTATCACTCCAAAAGCATATTTTGAATCAGTCCAAATGTTAACTCATTTTCCTTTACTCAATTCCAAAGCTCGAGTAAGTGCAATTAGTCCTCCTTTCTGGGCTGAAGCATCGGAGGGGAGTGCTCCTGATTCTATTACCTCATGATGTGTAGTCACTGCATATCCAGATAGTCATTTTCCATTTTGGACAAAGCTGCTCCCATCAGTAAACAATTCCCAATTAGGTCTTTCCAAGGGGCTGTCTCCTAAGTCATGTCTGCGGGAATACACTTCTATAGTCTGTAAGCAATCATGCTCTGGGGTTCCTTCTACTTGTTGGGCAGATAAGAACATAGCAGGGTTAATGATAGAAGTTGTTTTGAGTGTGTCTTGGGCTGCTCTATGCCCAGAAATTAACTTTGTGCCTTTCTGTGCCTTTAAACTGAGCCTGAGAGGGGGGAGAGGAAAAAAACCAAACGAACTTTTCAAAACAGTTGTTCAAGGACACAGATACACACTCCTCTGTGTCCTGCTGTGGCGAGAGGAGCAGGGGAAGCACCCTTCTTGCTTTTCAGCCAGCTTTCGCCTCCTTTTCTCCAGAGGGAGATGGAGAGTTGAACTTTGTTTTCCTGGGACTTTGGTTTTTCCCTTCTTCTCTTCTGGACTGTTTCAACATCAGAACACATCGGGAGAATTTTCCACCGAGGCCCCGGAGGTGGGCCCACACCAACCCAGCTCCAAGGAGGAGGAGAGAGGCCACACCTGAAATCTTCCCAGGTTTCTCTCCACAGCGAGAGGTTTTATTATTTAGCATTATTATCCTTTTCCTGTGTGTTTGTTAAATAAATAGTTTTTTATCTCTTTCACTTTCCTCCAAGGAAAATTTCTTTCTTCCCGAACCTGGTGGGGGAGGGGTGGTTGTAACCTGCCTTCTATCTGAGGATATTTTCCTCCAAATTTGTCCAAACTGGCACAAACAAGTAGTGGCGCCCAACGCATGGCTCGAAGGAAAGTGAAAAAAAGTGTGCTAATTACATTTTGGTTTGAATTTAATTACTTTCTGTTGGGGTAAAGTAGTCATCATGTTGGTTGAGTTCATAATGTCTCTCTGGCTTGATGTACTAATGTCTTTCTGGTCCTTAGGCCTGTTTGAGTTACTAATGCCTTTCTGGTCCCTAGGCCTGTTTGCCTATCCACAACTTTCTCCGATCTTGTCCCTGATACATAACTTTTGCTGAACAGGGGCACGAATCCGGATTTCTATTTTGCTGTGCTCGGTGATAATGATTTATAAGAAGTTAACAGAGGTACTGGCATGTTGGAACCCTGAATTCTGAATTCCCCCTCCTGTTTGAACCATGAACACTGCTTTAACTGCTTTGTTAAACCATTGTCGGATACACTGAAGTAGACAGGGTATAATTAACATGATGAGTATAATGATAATCAAAACATACGCACCTAATTTTAAAAGCTCTCTCCACAAGGGACCGAGGCTCAACCAATCAAACAGGTCATCCAACCACGATCCTCTTTCAACTTTAAGTTTGGTGATACCTTCTTCTAATTGTTGAATGCTCTTGTGTATTGATACTGAATGGTCAGAAAGGTTCATGCAACACATTCTCTCAAAATCTTTGCATCCATGTCCGTGCACTAACTGAATTGTTAAAAAACCGGTATTCATGGACAAAAACTCTCTAATTAAAGTTAGAAAGTGGTATGTTTATTATGCTGGCAGGCAGCACGGGAGACGCCTCCTAGAGACGTGCCAGCACCTTACATGGTTATTTGCCCTCTATTTCACAAAGTGTTACATATTAATCATATACATATTTCTAGCACCTCCCATTTCCCACTTCTTATTAAAATGAGGTTATTAGTCCTTTGCGCGTGCGCAGTTCCTTTTTCGATTTGGGTCGGTGGTCTTGATTTGAGTCAGTGGTCTTGAAAGATTAAGTCAGGGATCTCTTCGTCACCATGAGCTTTCTACCTTCTATTGTGGGCAAGCCTCGGCAAGCCTTCTGGAGACGGTCCATACCTCCTGCCTGTATTTGATCATGCAATCCAGGTGCTAGCTATAATTCTATCAGCTTCTTTTGTCCTTTTGACAGTTCATTTACTATAAGCAAAGTTTCAGACAGGTACATAATAGTGAATAGCACTATACTTCTTGGCTAAATTTCTAACTCTTTGTTAACTTGTCTTTTGGTTTAATCAGTACAAATAGCTTCTAACTCCTAGCTAAAGTTTAACTCTTCATAATCTTGACTCAAACAAAAGGTAATCTATTGCTGCTCTGTTCTGCAAGGTTGCATGTCTTACACTTTGAACATCTGTTAACATATTGCTCAATGCAAGAGAAATGGCATGAGAGTTCTTACTTAGCCAACAGCCTAGTTGATCCAATTGTTTCAAGGCTACTCCTGAAGTGACTTGAGGTGGAAAAAGAGCCACAGCAAACCTTCTTTCAAAATTCCAAGCTTTAAAATGATCATCACAATCAGGTGTATATTGATCAACAAATCTTTTTTCTCTATGCTTATGTTCTTTTATCATTTTTACATTAGGTGTTAGTAAAGTAAGTCTCCCAATGCTACATGGTCCACCTTTAGGGTTGGATGGAATGGCAGGCCAAACCCTATCTCCACAAATGAAAAAGTCTCCCTGTGGTAGTTGTAAAGGAACATGGTTGGGTGCTATGTGCAAGACTGAGGTGAAATTGCACCAAGATGTCGCATTTTCGTACAATGCATGATTTGGAGTGACATCTGTGATTTGGTTTTTATTTTGTTTTGACTCAGGAGAATCAAATATTATGCAAAAATCCATTTTTACTGAGCCAAGGATTTCCAGTTCTTGAGGTTCATAGGGCGTCTTAGGGAGAAATTTAGTCCAGACACTCCATTCCTCTGTGGGATTCATAAGGAATTGTGAAAGGTCTGAAGAGACATTTTTTGGTACTGGCCAATTGTCTACCGGTAAACCGACCAAGCAGGTTGAAAATGGCTTTTCTGGACTTGAATAAGTCAAACAAATGGTATCCAAGCCTGAGGCATTGGCTAAGGTTACCCAAACATTGGTTTTTGGTTGACTCACAGGCAGGATCGCATTACTTAGGGCAAACAGTGAAATGATAAGGCACAAGTATGATACCTGATTTAGTTTCATGCTTCTCTTTGGTTTCTTTTCTCAGTCTCGTTCTGAGACAAGCCAATCGTAAGGCACAAAAGTTATTTCTTTTGCATTCAATTCTGCAAATTTGGACCTCTTTTAGATTCTCCCTAAAGTTCTCTCCAATTACTGTGGAGACGAGGACTATTTCCTTCCTCGTGACCTAATATAATTAAAATTTTAGTGGCCTTATACTTCGTATGTAATTCTGATTCGTAACACGATCCATATCGTGCACTTGTCAACAAGGCTTTATGATACCAACAATTCCCACACTATTATACTGGCACAAAACCCAATGTTCACAGCTTCTGCATGTGGGATAAAAGATGTTTATCATCAGCTGTGGTCTTTCTGCAGTTCACGTCTGCGTGCTTGCTTCTCTGCTTTTGGGGGCGTCTGCATATTCCTGTGGTTTGTAGGGCTTCACGTTCTTTGAAGGAATCCACTTTGGACCAGCACCTGTAGAGATACAAGTGTACCCTTTGCCCCAGGTTATTAGTGGAAATGGGCCTTCAATTTTCCCTGTCTCTGGATTTCTGATCAAAACTAAAGGGTTTTCCTTTAACTTTGCTTGTGTGGTGTTGGAAAAATGTCTGATTATTGGCGGATTTGGTTCTGCAAAAGAGCTGTTTAAAAAATTTAAGACATATAGCGCTTTATTCAAGCGCATTTGAGGCGTAGCCTCTGTCTCCCCCCTTTTTTGTTTATCCAATAGGGATTTCAAAGCATGGCGTGTTCTTTCAATGCTTGCTTGCCCTGTAGGAGAATGAGGAATACCAAAGGAGTGACGCACATCCCAATCCATTAGGAATTTATGTAGGTCTTTTGCTATGTAAGCTGGACTACTGTCTGTTTTTATTTCTTGCAGCACACCTAATGATGCAAATGCTTGCAGAAAATGCTGACGTGCATGTTTCGCTGTTTCTCCTGTGTGCAAGGAGGCAAAAACTGCACCTGAAAAGGTGTCTACTGATACATGGATATTTTTTAGTTTTCCGAAAGATGGATATTTTGTGATATCAGCTTGCCATAATTGCAGACTCTGCAATCCTCTTGGATTGACTGCTCCTGCGGATACAGGAGGTTGCACGAGTTGACAATCAGGACAAGCACTTGCGTTGCTTTTGCCTGATCTTTGCTAATTTGAAATGTTTGCCTAAGTGCTTGTGCATTTTGATGAAAAAATGCGTGACACAGTTTCGCCTGTTCAAAAATGTTTGGCAAGGTGTTTGCAATGGGCACTGTTAATTTATCTGCTTCTGCATTTCCTTCCACCAAGAATCCTGGAATGTGCTCTGATGTGAGACAGAAAATATTTGTTTTTTCTGTTTTGTATAACCTGCTGCA
Source organism: Lycocorax pyrrhopterus obiensis (assembly GCA_014706295.1). Lineage (NCBI taxonomy): Eukaryota > Metazoa > Chordata > Aves > Passeriformes > Paradisaeidae > Lycocorax > Lycocorax pyrrhopterus. The sequence continues at coordinate 9,126,161 of JACSVZ010000030.1, forward strand.
TGCATGCAAGATAACGATACAGATCATCATTATTGTGCCGGTTTGGCCAAAATCTAGCAATATATCCTCTGAGACAAAAATCAGGTTACAACCACCCTTCCTCCCACAGGGTTCGGGAAAAAATTTTCTTCGAAGGAAAGTGAAAGAGATAAAAACTATTTATTTTAACAAACACACAGGAAAAGGATAATGATGCTAAATAATGAAATGAAATCTCTCGCTATAGAGAGAAACCTGGGAAGATTTCAGAGTCCTTCTGTAGGTGTGGTCTCTCTCCTCCTCGGAGCTGGTTGGTGAGGACGTGGGCCCACCCCCGGGCCTCAGGGAGAAAATTCTCCTGATGTGTTCTGATGTTGTTGAAACAGTCCAGAAGAGAAGAAGGGAAAAAACCAAAGTCCCAGGAAACAAAGTCCAGCTCTCCGTCTCACGCCGAGAAGGAAAAAAATCCAGCTGGCTGAAGAAAGCAAGCAGGGTGCTCCCTCCATGCTACCGCAGCCAGAGAACGCAGAAGAGCGTATCTCTGTGTCCTTGAGAAACTGCTTTGAAAAGTTCATTTGGTTTTTTTTCTCAAGCTCAGTTTAAAGGCACAGAAAAGGCACAAAATTACTTTTTGGGCATAGAGCATGATAGGGGATACACATGGTAGAGTCACTCCAACACAATTATCAACATTTTTTAAGAGTGATCCTTCTATTCTTTTGACCACATTAGCTACATAGGCCAAATCTGTTATTAGATTGAGAGGTTCCTGAAATAATGGAAATGCTCTAACTACTGCTGCCAATTCCACAATTTGAGGAGAGCCTTCTACTATCTTAATGTCTGATTCTCATATTTTTGTTGTTGGGTTTTGTCATGTTATTACTGATTTGTGCGTTTTTCCTGAACCATCCGTGAATAATGTTATTGCATCTAAAGGCACTTCACTTAGCATGGTTTTTTCCCTGAAACTTAATTTTGTCTGCAACAGCTTATGCTTTGGAAAGTGAATTCAACAAGCACCTGAATATTCTAGCAATGCAATTTGCAGCTGTTCTGATTTTTGCAATGCCCAATCAAAATATTTTTTTTTTCAATGGCAGATAAATTATTGCAAAATCTTTGCCTGCCATCGACAGCAATCTTGACCTGGCTTTGATTACCATCTGAGCTATCATTTCAAGTGTTGTGAAAATTGTTTTCGGAGATCTGTCGGGTAAGAAAACCCATTCGATTATCAGCAAAGGATCTTTCTGTGAGGTATCCCATTGAAATATGAGACCATACAATTGCATCTTTTCTCCCAATACTGCAAGATGAAATGGCTGTGACGGTACACAGTGATGTGCTTGTCTTTGCTGAAGGGCCTCGGTGACTTTCTCAAGGGCTTCTTGAGCCTCAGGTGTAATGGCTCTGGGAGATTTAATGTTACAGTCTCCTCTCAGTAAATTGAAAAGTGGTGCAAGTTCATCATTGGTGATCCCCAAAATTGGCCTGATCCAATTGATTTCTCCCAAGAGCTGCTGTAGATCCTGTAGATTGTTGACGCAGGTTTTAAGTTGTATCTTCTGCAGTTTGATTGTTTGCTCTGTGATTCTCCATCCCAAATATTTCCATGGAGACACTTCCTGGATTTTCGATGTAGAGCTTTCCAGTCCTGCTTTCTGAACTTCTGCAATCACGCTGTCACGAGCTTCGTGCATTTCTCTGAGTGTGGGCGCTGTAACAAGCAAGTCATCCATATAATGCATGATCATAGCTTGAGGGTGTTCCTGTCACGCTGGAGACAAAGCTCGAGCCACAAACCACTGGCAGATGGTCGGTGACTTTTTAAGTCCTTGAGGAAAGACCACCCAATGATATCTTTGCAAAGGTTCTTGTCTGTTGATGCTTGGGACAGAGAAAGCAAATTTAGCAGCGTCTTTTGGATGAAGTGGGATATTGAAAAAACAGTCTTTCAGATCTATAACTACAAGTGGCCATTCTCTCGGGATCATTGAGAGAGAAGGAAGTCCCAAATGAAGTGGTCCCATTTCGTCAATGACCTCATTGATTTTCCTGAGGTCATGGAACAATCTCCATGAATTGGAAGTTTTCTTGCGAATAACAAACACTGGAGAATTCCAGGGACTATTTGTCAGCTTAATATGTCCTTTCTGCAATTGTTCCTTCACTAAATTTTTGAGAGCACTCAATTTTGTTTCTTCTAGGGGCCACTGGTCCACCCAAATGGGGTTGTCTGCCTTCCAGGTCAGTTTTAGGGTGGTGAGTGCCTCAGTGATCCTCATTAAAAATCCACTTCTATTTTTGTTCCCCATTGTGACAGGACGTCTCTTCCCCATACTGTGATGGGTTTTTGCACGACAAATGGACGAATGATTGCTGTTTTTCCATCTGGTCCTGTAACGATGAGTGGGTTTTTACTTTGCAGACATATCGTGGTTCCTCCAATTCCTGTGAGAGAGTTCAAAGGTGTAACCAAGTCCTACTCCCTGGGCCAGAAATTATGAGAGATGACTGTGACGTCTGCACCTGTGTTCAACATGCCTGTTATCACGGCTGTTTTGCTGTTGCATGTCACATTGCAAGTTATTAGTGGTCGATCGCGGCTTATTTGTTTTATCCAGAAAACATCAGTCTCCATATCTCCACTTTCAGGTGATGTCTGCTGATTCACTATTGGCATGACTTGTTGTTTTATTGCATTGGATGGTAAAGCAATGGCTTTAGCTATGGGAGTGTTTTCTGGGACAATCAATGGAGGTTTCAAAGCCTGAGCCAAAGCTGTTAACTCTTCATTATGGTTTGCTGAAATAACAGATGGATAAATGATGAGCCCTAAAGTGCTGTTTCTGTCTTTGCCTACAATCAAAAAATCTTGCCTCTTCCATGAAGTTCCAGTGACTCCTGTAGGTATCACTGCATGGCTATCATTCATGAAGTATATTAATTTGGAAGCTGCCAATTCGCATTGAGCTCCTGGGGGTAGCAGTTCTGAGTCGCTGGGGAAACGGCAAATGGTCTTGCACAGGGAGTCTGAGGTTCTCCACATATGGTGTGTCTTGAGGGATCGCAAGCTGAGGAGTCACCGCCATAACTTGTGTCTTCGCGAGTTGGCGTCCTACGCTTCTTCTGGAGTTTCCCGGAATCGGTAGGGTTCTTCCGTCCACATCCACTTTGGAGCGACACTGATTTGCAAAGTGTCTCCCTTTTCTGCATCTTGGGCAGTGATTCAGTGCTCTGGCACTCTCCGCGGGCTCTGGGCAAAACCTTTTGATGTGTCCAAATTTTCCACACTTGAAACATGGTCTTCTGGTGAGTTCTGCTGCCATTACTTCTGTGGATTCGTCTTGAGGAGGAGTTACATGGAGAGCGGCAAGGGTTTTTGCAAGCCTTTGGTCTGCTGCTTCGAGGACTTTCCCAAATTGTTCTCCTAAGACGTTCGCTTGTATTGCTGCTATATGCTGAGGAGTGCCTACCTTGCTGCAGGCCTCTATCATTTGAGGCAAGGTTGGCTGAGGATCTGGTAAGGCACTAATTAAACACCTGCATTCTTCATTTGCATTAGCAAAAGCAAGACTTCGAAGCAGATGAGGATGTGCTACTTCATCACTGCATTGTCTTTCTATTGCTTGAGTAAGGTGGTCTATGAAAGAAGTGAATGATTCAGATGCTCCTTGCTTTACTTCTGTATAAACGCCTTCTGGGACTCCAGTAGGCTGAATTTGCAGAATTGCCTTTCGAGCTGCCTCTTTGATGTCTTCAATCACTTCTTGAGGCAAATCCGCTTGGTCTTCTGGTTTGTCGTAGGGCTTATCACCTGATATTTCTTCTATTGTAAGAGCTGCATTTGCACCTCCATCATAAGACTATCAATTTGGCAAGAGCTCTTCTCCATTTGACTTCCCATAGCATGAATTGTGAGTCTGTCAGGACCATAGATGCTATGTATCTATAGTCGTAAGGCACCAAATTGTATTTACTGAAGATGCATTTCAATAGCTGTTTGAAATATGGAGAGCTTAGGCCGCTGTCTTTAATTGCTTGTCTCAGATCTTTGATGACATCATGTGTTAGTGGAATCCATCTCGGATTTGCATTTCTTCTACCATATCTTCTTGGCATTGCAACCATTCCTGTTGTTGCCATGTCAAAATCTCCTTCCTTCAGTGCCGTTCTTCTAATCTCTGCCCAGTTGGTACAGTTAGGTGTATCTTCTGAAGGATTGCTTGAATTATTGCTTGGATTATTGTTTGAAAATACTCCTAAATTAGGGGAAAATGTGACGAATTCTCTATTTGCAGTCTGTAGATTGTTTGCATTTTGTATATTCATGCCTTGTAAAGATGCTTTTCCTTCTGGCTTCAAAGCTGCATTCATGTTTTCTTCTCTTGTGCAGAAATCCTGTTTATATGTCTGTCTGTTATATGCATTTGAGGGTGCAGTAATAGAAGTGGCCACAGGTGGCGCTGCCGCGGGAGGACTAGCAGCTTGTTGGTCACAAGATGGCAGAGGCAGAAGTACGTAGGCATTGTTTACGGAAGTGACCAGGGCGCCATTTTGTTGTACTGCGGAAGTAAGCCTGGAGCCGCCATCTTGTTGTATGGCAGGAATACACTGCAAGCCGCCATTTTGTTGTATGGAAGCGGAGAGGTTGGGGCTGCCATTTTGTGAGAACACAAAATCTCACGTGCATTCCCGGAGCTGCAACAGGAAGTCTCGGAACAGATCTCCCGGAAACACACTAGGCTGGACTATGCCGGGGCTTAACCAGGAAGCCGTGGGGCTTGCTGCCGGGACCCTGCATCAAAGCAGGCAACCAAGAAAAACCTCGCGCTGCAGCGATGGGCAGTAAGGAGTTACAGGTTGTTATTTCTGGTTTGGTGTTTAAAACCGTGGTTTCGATATCGCGCCCTGCTTCTCTCTTGCTTGCCTGGGGTGGTTTCTGTTGTTTTATTGCCTCTTGCCCCCCTGGATCAGTGCCGGCACGCATCTCGGCTGGCTTGGAATCTGTTACAGATTCCTTCTGATTTGTTTGACTCTCAGCCGCCACCTGGGATGCGGTTTGAATTTTTGCTGCCACCGCTGCCGCCGCCTGTGTCTGTGGAGGAGGCTGAGCCCCTTCCCTTTCCTGTCCGGGCGGCACAGGCTGCGTATAAGCCGCGTCGCTCTGAGAGGCTGCCAGACTTTGGCTGCACTGTTCTGTGTGATTTTTGGTTGCTATTACTTAATATACAACTCTGCAAATGGGAAGAAGTTTTGCAGCTGGACCATTCCCACGAGATGCAGCATTGTAAAGCCTTAAATGAATAGAGTCCCATAGGTACGGGGTAAAAAGCAAATTTGGATCAGAATTTGGAAATTGTTGATTGATCCATGAGACAAAGTCCCTAAGTTGTTCTTTTGAGACAGTTGTAGGGTGGTCTTTTACCATGCATTATAGCTTATTTACTGCTTCTCTCTGCGGTTTTGACATAACGCTTCCCATTATGAATATTAATTACCCTGAAGCATATAAATCATACCTGACTTATTGCCAGAAGTCCTCCTCGGCTCCTCTGTTCTGGTCTGTCCCGCAGTCCAGTTCTGGTTCTTTGTACCAGCTGGTAGGAATTTCTGAGCACCTTTTTCTTTCTTCCCCGGGGAATTTTCTTCTTCCTTTTCCAGCTTGAGGCTGCTTTTTCCTTTACCTCTCATTTCTTCAGGGAGCTTCAAACTCTGAGTTCCTCACACGAGGGGCACCAGATATTGGTTTTCCTCCGTGTTTATTTTCTTTGTTTTGGTGAGTCCGTTTTACTCAGAGTTCGAATTAGGAAGCAAGAGACGCAGTTTTTCTTCACTCTTGGATGTTTATTATATCTTATCTATAACACAGCTGCACGGAGAGTGCTTTTTAGTTAGCAAGGTGAAAAAATGGCCACTGAGTGCTACTTCCAAGGTCTTTTATACTCTAATCTGCCCAATTATAAATTGCTAAGTAATATGTTTTTACTTAAAATCCAATGACTAACTATTCACGACCCGCATTGCAGATTTCTTGAACCAATACCAGAAAACCCAGATTTGTGAAGAAGAAGGAAGAAAGAAGAAGTACAAATCCACACCCAAAATACTCCATTTTGCCACAAACCTGAATTTCTACATTTCTACATATTTCACCCAGTGATATAACTTCAATTACACAGCAACAATCTCAGTACTATCACACAGTCTGGGAAGTTTTTCCCAAGGTCTCAGGTCAAACGGAGAGTGCTTTTGAGGATCATTGCTTGTCAGAAGTGGAAGAATGTAATTCTCAGAATTCAGGATTCCAACACTGGCAGTTGTTCAAAGTGAATATGATATGTGGTTTCTCCGTCCTAACCCCAGTCCTAGTTTTAGTAGCCTGTTTTGGGAGTTTAGTAATTGTACCAAGTTTGTTAGAAGAGGAGAAGATGGGGTTTCCCAGCCTTTCATCTCCTTCCCCTTTAAATTTGATACATTATCTTTTGAGAATGTTCAGTTTCCCCTGAATATTAAAGAGACCACCTTCCTGGTATTTTATCTGGTAAGCTTCCTCTATATGGTTTGCAGCTTGTCTAGAATGAGGGCTCAGATTTCCAGGGTGACTGATGAGACACCTGACCCAGATGTGGAAAATCCTGAGTGATGTGGGCAATGGGAGGATATGGGCCAAACCCTGAAGAAATTCTCGGACCCAATAGCTTGGAATTTCCCCCCTGAACAAATTCAGAAACCAGCTGAAGTGGGGAAATATCTGAAAGAGAAATGCAATGACAATTCTAATGAGAAAAAGCTCATTGCAATATGTTAGGCCTCGGCATATGCCTATCGCACACTGCTAGGTACTGTAGAGCAGCAGATAAAAGCAGAGGGGCAGGAACTTAAATCAGCAGACACTCCAGCCACTCAGGCTGCAGCCAAACCAGATGGAGAGCCTAAGCCATTGACAGTTGCTCCTGTCAAGAGGAAAAAGCACACAACCAAAACCGATTGCCCAGTGAAAGATGATGCAGGGGAAGGAACCTCAAAGCCACCGACTCAGGCACAGAAACTGTTACTGAGTCCATGTCCATAAAGGACCTTCATAGCCGAAGAAAGGACTACACCCGACGGTCTGATGAATCCATAATAAGTTGGATGGTCCGTATTTGGGATGCTGCAGGTGATGATGTAATGCTGGACGGTGCTGAAGCGCGGCATTTGGGATCTCTGTCACGTGATCCAGCTATCGACCAAAAGATGATAAGGGGGGCTGACTCTGCCAGTATCTGGAGACGGCTCTTGAGTGGTGTAAGGGACAGATATCTGTGTGCAGATGATCTCTATATGCAGCAAACCCAGTGGAAGACCATAGAACAAGGGATCCAACGCTTGAAAGAACTAGCTGTGGTAGAGATTGTCTACACACATGACCCAGGATTGAGGAGTCCAGACAGGGTCAGAGTTGACGCAGTGATGTGGCGAAAACTCATACGACTTGGGCCACAAGAAAATGCTTCTGCTTTAGCAATAATGAAACCAGATGACGGTGGGAATGAGACCATGCAGGATATGGCAACGAAGCTCCAAGCATATGCAGACTCTGTGCACGGCCCAACACATGCAAGAATTGCAGCTGTGGAAACACATCTGCAGAAATTGGAAGATAAGATGGAGAAGAATCAGCAGGAACTCAAGAAGGAGATTAAAGAGGGCCTTCTCCAAATCTCAGCAGTACAGATCAGAGATTCTGCTACCAAATGCAGACATCCCCCAGAGAGAGAGAGAAGGTACATCCCACAAAGTGAGCTGTGGTATTTCCTGTGTGACAGTGGGGAAAACATGAGGAAGTGGGATAGAAAACCCACTTCTGCTCTGGCAGCACAAGTGCGTGAATTGAAGGGGCGCAAGACTCAGAGAGGAAGATCCACCAAAAAGGAAGTAGCTCCAGTTGCCTGTAGCCAAACTGCCAGAAATGATGGAAGAGATGACATGTCCGCTCTCCTTGAAGGAACCTCTACGATGTATGCCCAGGGAAAGAATGATAACCAGGACTAGAGGGGCCCTGCCTCTAGCCAGATAGAGGCCAGGGAAAACCATGTTTTTTGGACTGTGTGGATTCGTTGGCTGTTACCGAGTCCCTTCTGGCTCTGTGGGCTCATATGCATGAACGCACAGGCAGAGGGATAACTTCAGTAACATAAACCCGACGGCAAGAAGCTGAGAAGGGTCCTTGCATAGAGTTCCACAAACAGCAGTTTATTGCTGCTGCTCACAAAGGTTTCCATAGGCAAATGACCCCAAACACGTCGATCGTAAGTACAGGGGAGTGGCTAACACCAAAGCCAACCAGGGAATGAGAACTGGGGTACATTACCATAATGGAGAGGCTTCTTTCCCTCACTATAACCAATACATCCTTGGCACCAGAGGCTGTCTTATCAAGAACACTCTCTGTCTCTTGTACCACAGGTCAATTGGTCACCACAACTCCTCTTTTCTGTATTAATTAAAGAGGCCTTTCCCAGAGATCCCAGAACTAAACACTCCAAACAACTAAATATACATAAAACAACAAAAACAATCAGAAACACCCACAACCCATCATCCCACCAAGTCCTCAAATCCTTCAGGGGATTTTCTCCTCTGGTCACTGGTATGGATGCTCTCGCGGAGGGGGGTAGTCTTTGCCAGGGTCTCTTTTTGGCTGCATAACAGTTCAAGCCTCCACTGCCAGTGATATCAGGAAACTCCAGAGGTTGGTGAAGGGACAAATGCTGGGTTTCCTGATGGAGTGTCGGTTGGCAGGTGTTTCTGCTAAAGTTTTAAACAGAGTTAAGAATTTGCAATTTTCAGGGGGAACCTTCCATTCCCTCCCTCTTTACATTCCCCTTTCTTTTAGTAACTAAGAAGCTGGAAAAAAAAAAGGGAATAGTAACAGGGTGTCTTAGTGAGGGTCCGATGCTTGTCAAGCACCAGTATGCCACGGCCTTCCTAGAGAGAGTGACCTGCAGAGAACAACTCTTCTAGGGACGAGGGCAAGCCCTCCTAGACAGTGGGTGATCTCAGCAAGTGTAGCGATTTCTCAGCTACAAGTGATTCCAGCTCTTGTGATTCAGCTCTTTGTGAGATCACCCGAGGCAAACTCGGGGACAGAGAGACAGGAGGCCTGTACAGCAATTCCACAGGGGTAGCTTTAATTATCCAGCAGTCCCTGCGAAGGGGGGCCAGGGACAGACCTCCCTAGGTTCAGGGCAGACTCAGGGCCCTTTTTATGGGGAAGGCAGGGGGTGGGGTGGAAACCAATTAGCCAACTGGATACAAGGTATTACCATAGGGGAACAAAGCATGCTGGGGTTGGTCGCCGTAACCTAGAAGTGAGTTGCTGGAGACAGTGTCCCTTTTGCCCTCAGGCCTCTCTCCTCCAAGGGAGCACAGACGGCTCCTGTGCTAGAAGTTCACAGCCCTCCACAACAGGGGTATGGGGACACATCAGGGGTGTAAACTTATCCAGTTGCAGCTCTGGTTGTGGGACAGCAGGTCAGTGTCTGCGGTGGAGGTTTACGTTGTCTCCGTCTCCAGGCTGCGCTTCTTTGGTCTTTGGGTTGCTCTGCATCACCTCCAGGCACGGCTGTGTCTTTGAGAGCAGTGTTGGCTGGGCAGATGTACGGCTTTATGTTCTTGCCTGGAAGCCACCTCGGGCCTGACGGTGTTGACACACAGGCATATCCCCTCCCCCAGGTTATTAAAGGAAAAGGGCCCAGTATTTGTTGGCTTTCAGGATCTTTGATCAGCACCGGCGGCTTTTCATCGAGCTTAGCTCGGGCTGAATTGGAGAAGTGCCGGAATACAGGGGGTTTGGCTCTGTGAATGAGCAGTTTAGGAAATTTATCGTGAAAAGGGCTTTACAGAGCCTTTCAATAGGAGAACTGGTCTCTGTTCCTCCTCGCTGCTGATCGAGGACCCGCTTAATGGTGCCATGGGCCCTTTCAACAATTGACTGTCCTGTAGGGGAGTGTGGTATGCCTGTGCTGTGCTTCACCCCCCACTGGTTGAAAAAATCCCTGAGTTTGTGGGAGGTGTAGGCAGGGCCATTGTCAGTTTTAATTTGTTCTGGATGCCTAAGGTGACAAATGCCAGGAGCAAGTGCCTGGTGACATCTTTGGCCTTTTCTCCTGCGTGAGCCGATGCAAACACTGCTCCTGAGAATGTATCAATGGACACATGTATGTATTTCTGCCTGCCAAATGCTGGATAGTGGGTCACATCTGTTTGCCACAACTGGCAGCTGTTGAGTCCTTGGGGGTTAACCCCAGAGCCCAACGATGGAACTTGGTGCTGCTGGCAGTTGGGGCATGTGGCCACTATCGCCTGGTCATGTGGTAGGTGGAACATGCGCATGAGGGCTGGCACATTCTGATGGTAAAAGCTGTGGCTCATCTTGGCCTGTGCAAAGATGTCAGGTATATTAGCAGTCTGCACAGGCATGGCCAGGGCATCTGCTCTTCTGTTGCCCTCTGCAATGGGCCCTGGGAGGTTGGTGTGTGACCTCACATGCATTATATGGAACGGTTGCTTTCGGTGGGAGAGGAGGTAGATTAACTTCAAAAGCAACTTGTGTAAATTTGGGTTTGACACTTTTAGCAAGGAATGTTCAGCTCTAGCAACTACGGCGGCTACATATGCCGAATCAGTGACCAGATTAATTGGCTCTGAATCTTTCAAAAGCCCTGACAACTGCTGATAGTTCTGCGATCTGAGGGGACCCTTCAACAATCTGGACATCAGACTCCCACTTCTGCATCTTTGAATCTTTCCATGTCATCACGGACTTGTGCGATCCCCCCGCGCCATCTGTAAAAATGGTCAGGGCTTTTAGAAGTGTTTGACTTTGGAGTGATTTGGGGCTAAATGGAAAGCTGAATTGAACAGCTTATGACTGGGTTGGTGAATGGAAATTTGGCCTGTGTAGCTGTCAAGGGCGAACTGGAGGTGCTCATTGTTCTGGAGCAAATGGTCCAGAACCCCAGTGGTCAGTGGGAGGTAGATGCATGTGAAATCACACCCCGCAAGGGTGCGGAAGCGTGCCCTGGCTTTTATAATGAGCTGAGCCATCAGCTCTTGAGGTGTTGTGATGGTTTTAATAGGCTGATGGTGTAAGAAGACACACTCAATGACAAGGAGTGGATCTTTTTGCACAGTGTCCCATTGAAAAATTAATGCATTGAACCTGGGTGACTTACCCAGGATGATGAGCTGAAATGAGAGAGTGGGGTCAGTTCTATGCGCCTGCCGGGAAGACAACGCTTCCTGGACTTTTATGATGGATTCCTGGGCTTCAGGGGTGATGGCACGGAGTGAGTCGAGGTCGTCGCTGCCTCAGAGGAGATTGAAGAGCGGTGCGAGGTCCTCTGTCGTGATCCCCAGCAGTGGACGCACCCAGTTGATGGACCCGCAGAGCTGGTGGAGGTCGCGGAGGGTCTTTGGGTTATCTTTGATGGTGAGATGCTGGGGTACAACTGTCCGCTCGCCGATCCGGAATCTCAGGTAGGTCCAAGGGCAGGTTCGCTGGATCTTGTCTTCTCAGATTTCAAATCCGGTGTCTTTAATAGCTTTTATTGTCTTAGCTAGAACAGTGTCCAAATAGGACTGATCTTGGGAACAAACTAGTATATCGTCCATGTAATGCAGGATGATGGCATCTGGAAAAGTCTTTCTGATAGGTGAGAGGATGTGGGCCACGTACCACTGGCAGATGGAAGGCGAGTTTTTCATCCCTTGAGGGAGGACTCGCCAGTGGTACCTTTTCAAAGGGGCCTGCCTATTTATGGATGGGACCGAGAAGGCAAACCGGGGTGCATCTCGAGGATGGAGGGGGATGTTAAAAAAGCAGTCTTTGATATCGATGACTGCGAGTCTCCATTCACGTGGCAGCATGGAGGGTGAGGGCAGGCCAGGCTGCAGGGGGCCTATCTCTTCAATAACTTAGTTCAGTTTGCGAAGATCGTGGAGCAACCTCCATTTGTCTTTGCCAGGTTTCTTAATAACAAAGACAGGAGAGTTCCAAGGGCTGGTGGTCAGTATTATATTGCCCTTGGAAAGTTGCTCTTCCACAAGGACTTCTAAAACCCGCAGCTTTTCAGCTGATAGAGGCCACTGATCGACCCACACCAGGCTATCGGTTTTCCATGTTAACGGTGAGGTAGCGCGCTCTTCAGTGGCCCCAACTAAAAATCCTGAGGTGGCTTGGGGATTTCTAGTCTAGCTCCCCACTGAGACAACAGGTCCCTGCCCCACAAGGTAATACCTGACCTGACCACAAAGGGCCTGATGGTGGCTACCTGACCTTCAGGTCCCTCCACGATGATATTATTCTTGCTGCGCATGGAGACTGCAGCACCTCCTATCCCCGAGATGACTCCGTTGGCTGGAGTCAGTTCCCAGTCCCGTGGCCACTCAGAGCGGGCTATAATGGTGACATCAGCTCTGGTGTCTGCCATACCTGGAAGATATAACTTAGAACCTCTGTTAAGCAGACCACACTCTATCAGGTTTATCTGGGCCCACAACTTCAACCCAACATGCCATCGGGTTCTCTGGGATCCAGTCTCTATGTTGTGGTAGCAGAAAGAATTGTGCAATAGCCGTTCCTTTGTATAAAAACCAAGGGGGCTTATTGCATGAAACAGTCACAAAAACTTTGTCTTGAGGGCCAACGGTTTGGACTTCTGGAGTAACATAAAGTTCATCTGGCCCATAAAGTCCATTTCCTGTAATTAGAATATTTCTTGGGCCCTCCGGAGGTCCAAATTGTCCTGTGGGGATTTTATACATGCACTCATTATCAAACTGAATAGAAAGGGCACTCACCAGCTGCTGTCAGGAGCTCACTTGGACCTGTTGGGATGCCTCGGAGACTTGCAGCTCGTGGTCTGCATAGGCAGAGTCAGGAATTACTTCTGAAGTCTCGGGATGGCAGGCAAGGCAGGGCGAGGCAGCTTGGCATTTGATATCGTAGCGCCCCGCTGCACGGCACTCGGATTCCCATTTCCCGAGTGGCGTTGGTGGTGGAATTGACAGGTTGGACACTCTAATGGTGGGCATCCCACTCGTCGATGAGAGTCCTTGGCTACCCGATATTCCTGGCAGTCTTTAAGAAAATGTCCAAACTCCCCACAATTAAAGCATCTTTGCTGTTCCTTGGGTGATGCCACCAAGGCTTCAGCCACCCCTTTTGAAACTGCTATTGCTATAGTGTGTTCTGTGGATGGTATTTTCGTACAGGCCTCAATCATCTGATCTATTGTGGGCTCTGGGTCGAGAGGCAGGGCCCTTAGAATTTTTTTACAGTCTGTGTTCGAATTGGCCACTGCCAGGCTGCGTAAAATCTCTTTGCGGGCTTCTGCATTCTCGACCTGCCTTTCAATAGAGCTCTTTAAACCATCTATAAATTTAATAAAAGACTTCTCTGTGCCTTGTCTAATATCCGAAAAGTTCAAAGTGGGGGTGGCATCATCTGGGGTTTGAAGCAGGGCTGCCTCTGCTGCCTTTTTAATATCTCCGAGGACAGTCTCAGGGATGTCTTGGGCTTGGTCTTGGGGCCGCTCAAAGTTACCCTCTCCACATAGATGTTCAATAGTTGAATGAGCTTTAGTGCGGTCTCCTTGATATGTTTGTAGGAGCCCTTTTAACTGTTTTTTCCATATTCTTTCCCACAGCATATTTTCTGCGGGGAAGAGCAGGCATGATGATACAGTATTTTTGATATCGTGAGGCACTAGGGTGACAGTGGAGAGAGAAACTTGGGGCAGGTTTTTAAAGTAGGGTGACCCCCGCCCATAGTCCTTGCTGGCTTTGCATAACTCTCTCAGTAACTTATAAGGAATAGGATCCCAATTAATGTTCCTGCCCCCTCTTGTATAAGAGACTGGGGCAGCATATGGCATAACCTTATTTGCTATGTCCCAATTGCCATCTTCGGCAGCCTGTTTTTTCACTTTAGCCCAATAACCCCTAGATTCAGCGTCTGAATCTGAGGAATTGCTGCTGTCTTCGTCTGAAGTGGAAGCAGAGAGCCTGGCAGGGAGGCGGGGTTTCTGACGGGGCGGGGCTGCCGTGTGAAGTGCAGCCGGGACAGCGTCTCTGTTGCATCCCTTCCCCCCACTCCTGGGTTCGGCAGCCTGTGAGTCTGGGGCAGGTCGCGTTTCACAGGCATGGCTAGCGATGGAGGAGACAGGGACACGGGAAGGGGCTGCAGGAGCAGGGCATAGGAGGGGGGTGCCAGTGGAGAGAGGTGGACCCGACGCGAACACGTGAGCCGGAGCCGGCGCGGGAGGGAGAGGGGGAGGGGGATGGTGGGGGCTGGACGCTGTAACGCGATCAGGGGACAGAGGGGGGGGGGCAGGGGACGGAGGGGGAGCAGGCTGCAGTAACACGAGCAGGCTCCGGCAGGAGAGGCGGAGGGGCAGACGCAGAGGGGAGGCTGCGCGCGGGGGAAAAGCCCGCCAGTTCCAGCACATGGTCTGCACCATTTTTGTATTGTAGGGGAGAAGCGGCAGAATCAAAAGTGAAAGTGGCAGCTGGCTTTGTAAGCTCGGCCACGCTGCTTTGGTCTTGGGGCAAATTTAAAGTGGGGAGAACTGGGGGGTTATGGACAGGGAAGGGGTTTGGGGTAGCTTGGCTATCGCTACTCGGGGCAGGGGGTAAGGAAGACCACGAGTTAGGAAGGAGACGGTGGCAGCCTTCGTCTGTCGGACAGAGACTAAGTCGTGGTTTCCCTTGTTGCTGGGCAGAGGAAACAGGAGTACAGAGTGAGGAGAGCAAACAGGGTGGGGGTTTTTGAACTGTTTCTAACATTTTTAGGAGCTTTTTAACTAGCTGGTAGAACAAATAAATTTTTTCTAACAGAAACAGCCAAGGGACAAGGCGTTTTAAATTCCCTCTAAAGTTGTTAAGCAAGGAAGTAAGAAAACGCATTATATCTTCCCTTGAAAAGCGAAAATGTCCACAAATAAGTGTTTTTAGAACTTGGGGAAATACTTCTCGTAGGAGACGGATTATTTCTCCGTCCATCTCCCTCTCCTCCCAACCCCGAGATAAAAGAGAAAAATAAAAGGATAAAAGGTGACCCGTATCTCACCAGTGGGTCAAATAATGTTCTCGGGGTGGTCCAGTCGGGTGCTGACCAGTCTCCTTTTCTAAGGAAATTATCGGTCTCCCTTTCTGAAGCTCCTGATAAAACTCAGAGGCATCTTCGGGGAAGTGGCAGCTCCAGATGCGACTTGATTCCAGAAATCCTGGAGACGCTGTCGTGGAGGTCCGAGGGGGTCCACGCTGGGCGCCAGCTGTTACCGAGTCCCTTCTGGCTCTGTGGGCTCATATGCATGAACGCACAGGCACAGAGATGACTTCAGTAACATAAACCCGACGGCAAGAAGCTGAGAAGGGTCCTTGCATAGAGTTCCACGAACAGCAGTGTCACTGCCCTGGGAGAGGGGTAAGCCTCATGGGCATCCGTCCCGCCCTGAAGAGGCTACAGTGACCTTTCCCACAGACACGCACTGAAAAGTGTCGAGTCTCGGCGGCCGCGTGGACGGGCAGCACTGGCTCTGTGTCAGCAGGCGCGCCCAAATGCGAGGGGACCCGAAGGTCTAAGTCTCTCAGGAATCCCGGAGGCGAAAGAGGCAAGGGAGAGGACCAGTCTGTGAAATCTTCCAAGGGTTTATTCCCCCGAAAAAGAGGGGTGGACTGGCTGAGGAGGGCCAGGGTTACCAAGGTTTTCTACAGGGGTGGTACAGAACAAACAACCAATAGAGGGTAAGCCCGGAGGAGGATCCCAGGGACACAGAACCAATGGCTAGGTTACAGAGGAGGGAATTTACAGAACAAACCTATGAACAACTGAACTTAACAGAACTTTCTGGAGAAGTGGTACGGGCTCAGAACCGGGTCTCGCCCACAGACTGGTCTTTGCTCTCTGAGTCGTCTGCCCATTGGGTAGGCATGTCATGATGGACAGCGGGCAGACCCCAAGTGGTCCGAGGCACCCCAACACAGCAGTTTATTGGTGCTGCTCGCAAAGGTTTCCATAGGCAAATGACCCCAAACACGCGACAGGTCGATCTTAAGTATGGGGAGTGGCTAACACCAAAGTCAACCAGGGAATTAGAACTGGGGTACATTACCATAACCGAGCAGGCATCCCAGGAGAGGCTTCTTTCCCTCACCATAACCGATATGTCTTTGGCACCAGAGACTGTCTTATCAAGAACACTCTCTGTCTCTTGTATCACAGGTCAATTGGTCACCACAAATTACCATGACTTCAGCAGCACTGGCTGAATGGAGATATCTCAGTGTTGCAAGCCTCTCATTCATTCAGTGTTGTCAAAATTAAATCACTAGACCTTCTCACTGTATAACACCCAGGTATTTTTCAGTACATGTGTTGCTAGGTTATAGCATGTTATACCACTCACAAAGCCATACTAGTGTGGCAACCACCTGGAGAATGCAGTGAGTGCCATAGTAGGCAATTCCCTCCTACAGGGCAGAGACACACATTTGCCAACATGACCCATTAGCTAGTGAAGTTTGTTGCTTGCCAGGGGCCCAGATCCAGAATGCTGTGAAGACACTGACAAAACTTGTGAGTCTCTATCATTCAGGTGTTGCTGATGTCCAAAAAGCTGCCTATGAAAGATGTGTTCATAATTCGCATTCCCCCTGTAAGTCAGGATCTACAAGTTTTCTAAATATAAACCTTTGCTAAAGATATGCTTTTTCCCTGTGACCTGTCTTTTCACCTTTTTCCCCAGACACACATGCTTATGAAAGACTGAAAGACCATCACTCCCCTCCCACTCAACTGCTCAGGTGGAAGTTTCATTCAAGCCCAGCTGAACTACCACCACACGCTCCAAATTGAAGGAACAAAGCGCTACAGAAGACTGCAAGGAAACCAAGGACTTCATAGCAACCCAAGGAAATGCATGGGGAAGATACCGGAGAGCAAGATACAAGCCCATTCCCTACTTGATCCACCTCTGTTACCTCCCAGATCATACGCAAAAGACATATGTCCCATTCCCCCTACCGTTGGTTAAATAGCCAAATTAACAATAAACCACCCACCAACATCCCCATCCCCTTCTGTCTTGGGGTGACTCTATTATGTGTATCCCCTATCATGCTCTATGCCCAAAAAGTAATATTGTGCCTTTTCTGTGCCTTTAAACTGAGCTTGAGAAAAAAAAAAACCAAACGAACTTTTCAAAACAGTATCTCAAGGACACAGAGGTTACACTCCTCTGCGTTCTCTGGCTGCAGGAGCAGGAGGGAGCACCCTGCTTGCTCTCTTCAGCCAGCGGTTTCGGTTTTTTTTCCTCTCTTCCCAGCGTGAGACGGAAAGCTGAATTTTGTTTCCTGGGACTTTGGTTTTTCCCTTCTTCTCTTCTGGACTGTTCAACAACATCAGAACACATCGAGAGAATTCTTCCCCGAGGCCCGGGGGTGGGCCCTCGCCGACCCAGCTCCGAGGAGGAGAGAGACCACACCTACAGAAGGACTCTGAAATCTTCCCAAGTTTCTCTCTATAGCGAGAGATTTCATTTCATTATTTAGCATTATTATCCTTTTCCTGTGTGTTTGTTAAATAAATAGTTCTTATCTCTTTCACTTTCCTTCGAGGAAAATATTTTTTTTCCCCGAACCCTGTGGGGGGAAGGGTGGTTGTAACCTGGTTTCCTCTCAAAAGATATATTGCTAAATTTTAGCCAAACCGGCACAACTACTTATTGGCGCAGCAAGCAGGGTTCGAAGGAAAGTGAACAAAGCTGTACTAATTACATCTTAGTTTGAATTTAACTAATTTGTGTTGGGGTAAAGTAGTTACCATGTTAGTTAAGTTCATAATGTCTCTCTGGCTAGATATACTCACATTTTTTTGGTCCCTAGGCTTGCTTGAGGTACTGGTGGTTTTTTGGTCCCTAGGCCTGTTTACCTATCCACAACTTGGTCTGATCCCATAGCTGATAAAAAACTTTTACAGAGCAGGGGCACGAATCCGAATTTCCATTTTGCTGTGCTCAGTGATAGTGATTTGTAAGAAGTCAACAGAAGTACAGGCAGTTGTTCAAAGTGTGTATGATAAGTCGTTTCTCCATCCTAACCCCAGTCCTAGTTTCAGTGGCCTGTTTTAGGAGTTTATTGGTAATTGCACTCAGTTTGTTAGAAGAGGAGGAGACGGGGTTTCCCAGACTTTCATCTCCCTCCCCTTTAAATTTGATACATAATCTTTTGAAAAAAGTTCAGTTTCCCCTGGATGTTAAAGAGACCATCTTCCTGGTAGTTCATCTAGTAAGCTTCCTTTATTTAGTTTGCAGATTGTCTAGAATAAGCATTCAGATTTCCAGGGTGACTGATGAGATACCTGACCCAAAAGTGAAAAGGCCTGAGTGAAGTAAAGAATAAGAAGATGTAGGCCAAACCCTGAAAGAATTCTCTGACCCAATAGCTTAGAATTTCCCCCCTGAACAAATTCAGAACCCAGCTGAAGTGGGGAAATATCTGAGAAAGAAATTCAGTGACAATCCTAAAGAGGAAAAGGTCATTGCAATATGCTGGGCCTTGGCATATGCCTATCGCACATTGCTAAGTACTGTAGAGCAGCAGATAAAAGCAGAGGGGCAGGAAGATAAATCAGCAGACACCCCAGTCACTCAGGCTGCAGCCAAACCAGAGGGAGAAACTAAGCCATTGACAGTTGCTCCTGTCACGAAGAAAAAACACACAACCAAAACTGATCGCCCAGTGAAAGATGATGATGATGCAGGGGAAGGACCCTCAAAACCACCAACTGACTCAGGCACAGAAACCATTACTGAGTCCCTGTCCATAAAGGACCTTCACAGCCTAAGAAAAGACTACACCCGACGGTCTAATAAATCCATAATAAGTTAGATAGTCCGTATTTAGGATGCTGCAAGTGATGATGTAATGCTGGACGGTGCTGAAGCAAGGCATTTGGGATCCCTGTCACATGATCCAGCTATTGACCAGAGGATGATAAAAGAAGCTGACTCTGGCAGTGTTAATGTAGAAACACATAATCCCGGTATGATTATATGCAGGTGCTTTGATTGAAGAGCTCTGGGAATCAGGGGTACAGACCCAAATCTGACTCCGACATGGATTCGAGATGGATACATTTTTATACCCTTTCCTTACATAACTGTTGTATAATCATATGTTAATCATTATCTTAATATTGTTCTATTGTGTATATTGATTTCACCCAAGCATGAGTTTTAAGCCCCCTTCCCACAACATTTCTCATGATTGTTGTTCCTTTCTCATGATTCTTGTTGCGATTGGACAATTATTTTTAATTATATTTAATTACTAGCCAATCATCGCATTTAACTTTATCATCTACCATACGCAGATACAGATTCACGTGATTTTAGCAAAGACAATGTCCACTCCCGTTCCCAAGGCCTACTTTAGCTACCACGATTTTAGAAACATTTTAACCCTATGCTATCACCAGTGTCTGGAGACGGCTCTTGAGTGATGTAAAAGATAGATATCTGTGTGCAGATGATCTCTATATGCAGCAAACCCAATAGAAGACCATTCAACAAAAGATTCAATGCCTAAGAGAACTAAGGGTGGTAGAAGTTGTCTTCACAGATGACCCAGGATTGAGAAGTCCAGACCAGGCCAGAGTTAGTCCTTTCATGTGGCGAAAGCTCATACAGCTTGGGCCATCAGAATATAAGTCTGCTTTAGCACTGATAAAACCAGATTACGACGCAAATGAGACCGTGCAAGATATGACAACGAAGCTCCGAGCATATGCAGACTCCGTGCATGGCCCAACACATGCAAAAATCGCAGCTGTGGAAACACGTGTGCAGAATTTAGAAGATAGGATAGAGAAGAATTTCCAAGAACTCAAGAAAGAGATGAAAGAGGGCTTTCTCCAAACCTCAGAAGTACAGATCCGAAATTCTGATACCCAACAAGGACGTTCCCTAGAGAGAAAGTACATCCCACAAAGTGAGCTGTGGAAATTCCTGTGTGACAGTGGAGAAGACACGAAGAAGTGGGGTGGACAGCCCACTTCTGCTCTGGCAGCACGAGTGCATGAATTAAAGGAGCGCAAGTCTCAGAAAAGAAATTTTACTAAAAAAAACGTAGCTCCAGTTGCCCGTAGCCAATCTGCCAGAAATGATAGAAAGAAGGATAACCAGAATTAAAGGAGCCCTGCCTCTAACCAGGTAGAGGCCAGGGAAAACCGTATTTTTTAGACTGTGTAGATTTGTTAGCCTGGTACATCAGAACCACAAAGATATGATGCTTTGGTTGACATTGGTGCGCAGTGCACAATAATCCCATCGCAACATGTGGAGGTAGAATCTGTTTCTGTTACTAGTGTAACAAGTGGGTCACAACATTTGACCCTAGTGAAAGCGGAGGTGAGCCTGACTAGAAATGAGTGAAAGAAACATTTCATTGTGACTGGCCCAGAGGCCCCATGCATTTTAGGCATAGACTTGCTCCAAGGAGGGCATTTCAGAGACCCAAAGGGACTCAAGTGGGCTTTTGGAATAGCTGCTGTAGAGACAGAAGGCATCAGGCAATTGAATACCTTGCCTGGACTATCAGAGAACCCATCTGCAGTAAGCCTTCTGAAGGAGGAGGAACAAAGAGTACCAATTGCTACCTCGACAGTGCACTGTCGACAGTACCAGACAACTCGAGATGCTGTGCTTCCCATCCACAAGATGATCCGTGACTTGGAAAGCCAAGGGGTGATTAACAAAACCCACTCACCCTTCAACAGCCCCATCTGGCCTGTGCGCAAATCTGAAGGAGAATGCAGATTGACTGTGGACTATCGTGCCTTGAATGAAGTGACTCCACCACTGAGCGCTGCCATGCCAGACATGTTAGAGCTTCAGTACGAGCTGGAGTCCAAAGCAGCGAAGTGGTACGCCACTACTGACATTGCCAACGCCTTCTTCTGCATTCCTTTGGCAGCAGAGTGCAAGCCTCAGTTTGCCTTCACCGGGAGGGGTGTGCAGTACACCTAGAACCGACTGCCCCAGGGGTGGAAACACAGTCCCACGATCTGCCATAGACTAATCCAGACTGCACTGAAAAAGGGTGAGGCTCCAGAACATCTGCAGTACATTGATGACATCATTGTGTGGAGGAACACCACAGCAGAAGTGTTCAAGAAAAGAGAAAAAATCATCCAGATTCTCCTAGAAGCGGGTTTTGCCATCAAGAAGAGCAAAGTCAAGGAACCTGCTCGAGAGATCCAGTTCCTAGGAGTGAAATGGCAAAATGGACGGCGTCAGATTCCCACTGAGGTCATCAATAAAATCACAGCAATGTCTCCACCAACTAACAAGAAGGAAACACAAGCTTTCCTAGGTGTCATAGGCTTTTAGAGAATGCATATTCCTGAATATAGCCAGATTGTGAGTCCTCTCTATGCGGTTACCTGCAAGAAAAACAATTTCCACTGGGGCTCTGAACAGCAACAAGGCTTTGCCCAGATCAAGCAAGAGATTGCTCATGCGGTAGCCCTTAGCCCAGTCAGGACAGGACCAGGAATGAAAAACATGCTCTACTCTGCAGCCGGGAGCCATGGTCTGTCCTGGAGCCTTTGGCAGAAGGTGTCTGGTGAGACTCAAGGTCAGCCACTGAGATTCTAGAGTCAAAGCTACAGAAGATCTGAAGCCAACTACACCCCAACAGAGAAAGAAATCTTGGCAGCCTATGAAGGAATCCAAGCTGCCTCAGAAGTAATTAGCATTGAAGCACAACTCCTCCTGGCACCCTGATTACCGGTGCTGGGGTGGATGTTCAAAGCAAAGGTTCCCTCTACCCACCATGCCACCAATGCCACATGGAGCAAATGGATTGCTCTCATCACACAGCGCGCCCGTATCGGAAAACTGAATCGCCCTGGGATTTTAGAAATAATCACAAATTAGCCCAAAAGTAAAAACTTTAGTCTCAGTGACGAAGAAAAACAAGAGCAAGTGACACATGCTAAAGAAGCTCCACCATACAACCAACTGCCAGCAGAAAACACATGCTATGCTCTTTTCACCGATGGTTCTTGTCGCATTGTAAAGATGAAACAAATGTAAAAAGCAGACGTATGGAGTCCCACACTACAGGTTGCAAAAGCTTTTGAAAGAAAAAGTAGATCAAGCCAACTTGCCGAACTCAAAGCTGTTCAGCTAGCCCTAGACATTGCTGAAAAAGAGAAGTGGCCAAAGCTCTACTGTTACGGTGACTCAGCCCCTGGACAGGTCTAAAGGCATTCAGTGGATTGACTTCCCCACTCATGACAGTGGTTCTGAGGGCGGCACCGAGGCCTGAGGGTTCCTCCCCCTGGGTGTCACCCTTAGAGGCATCTCCTCCCACTGTTCTAGCTAGTTCTTTGTTCCTCAGTTCTCAATTGGTTAAGTTCCTTTTGCATATTTATGTATCTCATTGCTTAGTTAATTATGTTCTAGAAAGTTCATCTCTGTTGTAAACCCCATTGGCTTGCCTATGTAAGTTCCTCCCCTTGTTATTCCCCATTGGTTCTCTGTCATTCCCCATCAATTCCCTATTGGTCTTCCCTTGGATCCACCCCTGAGTCTCCCCGGTTTGAAAACTGTCCCCCAGCCTTTCTCGGGGCTCGTCTTGTTGCTTCTTCCCCCGCGGGAATAAAGGGGACACGGTTGCAACGAAGAGCCCTTCTCTCCTCCTTTGCCTCCGTCGGTTGCTAGGCAACACCCAGACTGCAGCTCGCTCCCTGAGAGCTGAGGGCAGAAGGCTCCCTAGAGAGCGGATTCCAATCAGTCTTGCACCGAGTGGTTTCCCCTGCCTGGGACACCATAGCAAGTCGCCTGACAGGCCTCCGGGCGGCCAGCAGTCAACGCGACAGGGTGGCGCCCAACGTGGACAACTGGACAACTGACCAGAGGGTCCTAAGAAGGTGTTCCAGCCAGCCGTGCTTCGGCAGGACTTTGGACTTTAACCTTGTTGGGATTACCATCCCCCCAAGTGCAGCACACCGTTTTTTGCACGGTGGTGCTCCTGGGGCTGAGCCGGCAACCCTCCAGACCCCAGCGAGGATCGGCTCGAGACGGAGGACCTTCCCTGAGGATTTCAGTTTCCCAGACCAGTTTTATTCGGTCAGTATTCCCCCAATTTTCTTTTCAAGGGAGTACTCTCTGGTCCTGGGATCGTTTTTGCTTTGTTTCTCCTTTTGCCTCAGGGTCGGGTGGAGTTTTGGGTGTGCGGACTTTTCTTTCTTTCTAAAATGGGGTCCAGGTTGTCCGCACCCCAGAGGGAAGTATATTACCAAGTTGTGGGTGCCCTAGTGGGAGGGAAAAAACAGTTTTCGAAGGGGTTTTTAAAACGTTTTATTCGATGGCTCTTTGTGACCTTCCCTCAAGCGTCCCCTGAGAGAGCAACAGATATTAAATTCTGGAATGAGGTGGGGGCTCAAATGACCTCCCTTCAAGCCTCAGTGGACAAGGCAGTAGTGAAATTTTTTCTGCTTTTGATTATGATCTGTGAAGCGCTCTGCCCGAGAGGGAAGAACACAAAGAGACCAAGTTCTCCTCGAGTTGGTAACCCTAATCCTCCTTCCCAAACCCCTGCTCCTAATCCCATGTCCCCTAAATTGGAGAGATCGGGAGGTGTAACCCGCTCTAAAGCGCAGGAGAGCCACCGTCCTCCTGACCCTCCTCGGTCTCCTCAATCCCCTCGCCGGGGCGGGCGTCGCGAACCCGTCTCGGACCTTTCCCCAAACCCTCTTTCCGACCCTTCTTCCCCAGTTCTGAACCCCCGAGTTGTGTCCCAAAATGGCCATTGTCTTTGTCCCTGTCCTTCATTCCAAAATGGATGCCACCACGTGGCGTCCACCCCAGGTTCTTCATCCCAGAATCCCTTTCTCTCTTCCACTCCTAACCCCGCCTCCTTCAGCTCTGCCCTCAATCCCTTCCTATCCGGTCCTAGCTCCCCTCCTCCGGCTTTAACTTCCGGTTCCCACGCTACTCCTGCCGGATGTGAGGAGCCTGGGACCCGGAACCCGGAAATAATGGACGCTCCCTTTGCAGCGCCGGTTGTTTATAACCGGCAGGGGCACAATCCCTCGTGGAAACCCTTTGAGGGCAAAAGCCTCAAAGATTTGTGTAAAACCCAGAAGGAGTATGGGAAGGAAAGCCCGTATTTTAAGACAATGATGCATGCCACCTTTTCCACAACAGTTATAGTGCCGCATGACATCAAAACAGTTTTCCAAAGCATGATGTCTCCTTCTGAGTATGATGTGTGGTTCGATGACTGGAGACAGCTGCTTACAGACCTCCTCCCCATACTGTTACAAGATCCCATTAATGTCGGACTTACAATGGATCACCTTCTGGGCGAGGGATTGTTCTCTAAGCCACAGGACCAGGCCCGAGTCATTCCGGAGGCCACCTTAAACGCGGTCCGAGATGCCGCG
Source organism: Lycocorax pyrrhopterus obiensis (assembly GCA_014706295.1). Taxonomy (NCBI): domain Eukaryota; kingdom Metazoa; phylum Chordata; class Aves; order Passeriformes; family Paradisaeidae; genus Lycocorax; species Lycocorax pyrrhopterus. Next base: position 9,150,648 of record JACSVZ010000030.1, read on the forward strand.
GAGAGAGCGTTCTTACAGATGCCCCCCAAATCGGCAGTTTCTCTATTTTATACCCAAATTAGACAGGGTCAGAATGAACCGTTCATGGATTTTGTAGATCGGATTCGTGTGGCAGTAGAAAAACAAGTTGAGGATGTTAGCTCTCGGCAAAACATTGTCACCAACATAGCTAAGGCCAATGCCAACGAGGCCTGTGCTAAGGTGATAATGTCTTTGCCCTATAGGCCACCGCCCACGCTGACCCAGATCATACAAGCCTGCACATGTTTAGTGCAGATCGAGCAGCCAATTAACAATTCGGCCTCTGAAAAACAGGGGGGAATTATAGGTGGAGTGGAGCTGGAAACGAAAAAGGCAGAGGAGGCTCCCATCCTATTTTGTTACCGGTGTGGGGGGAAGGGACACACTTCCTGATGTTGCAGGGCGCCTGCTAATATGATTCGCCCTCCAACTAATAAAATGAATGTTAAGTCTGTTTCCCCAGAACACCAGGGAAACTGAGTCGACCGCGCGTCCCAGGTCCGCGCGAAGGGACAAATCAGACCGGGAACACCACCATCTCTGCTTCCACCACCGTTGAAAAAAGACTGTGGAATCCAGGAAAAAGACTTAGAGTGGTCTGCGAAACAGCAATAAATTTTACGAGCACACATTGGCACGTCGTCGCAGCCATTCTGCAACCACCGGACGGGACTGGTAAAACGGATTTGTTCTCTGTATTTGTCATTGGGGATACTCAGCAGACACCTGCTGGGATTGAAGTCTCCCCCGCGCTCACAACTGTGGACGAGGATGGGGGCTTCATCCTAGTGGTGCGGTGTGTCCATCCTCCCCACTTCCTACCAAAGGGCCAGGTCATCGCCCAGGCCATTCCATTGCCGAGACTTCTGCCCACAGACGGTACCATTCCTAGTATTTGTTGGGCAGAAGTCGTAGGAAGTGACAAGCCTCTGGTGCAATGTCAGCTGCGCCAGGGGGCTCAAGGCATTAACATCACTGGGATGATGGACACAGGTGCGGATGTGACGGTCATCCCAGCTGACAGGTGGCCGCCACAATGGGAGCTGCAGCCACAAGGCGTAGTCTCCGGGATCGGGGGAACCCAATTGGCCCGACAATCTAAAAGGGTCATACAATTGGAAGGTCCAGATGGACGGGTAGCTTCCATCCGCCCGTTCGTGCTGGACACGAATTTTACTTTGTGGGGGAGAGACGCCATGTCCCAATGGGGCACCACTCTTAACATCAGCCCCAGGCCTCAAAATTTTTAGGAGTGGCCACTGGGGTGGAGCGCGACACCCAGAAGTTAAATTGGACAACAGATTCACCAATCTGGGCGGACCAGTGGTCGTTAAGAAGAGACAAATTAAAAGCGCTCCACGCACTCGTGGAGGAGCAGTTGGCGAAGGGGAACATCCAACCAACCAACAGCCCTTGGAATTCGCCCATTTTTGTGATTCGGAAACCGGGCAAGGACAAGTGGAGGCTTCTCCATGATTTGCGCAGGATTAATCAGGCCATTGAGGACATGGGGCCCCTTCAACCGGGCATGCCATCGCCCGCCATGCTCCCTCAAAACTGGAAGATTGCAGTCCTGGACATTAAGGACTGCTTCTTCCAGATTCCCCTCCATCCCGAAGACACGCCGCGGTTTGCTTTCTCGGTGCCCTCCATCAACCGGGAAGCTCCCATGCAGCGTTACCATTGGCGGGTGTTGCCTCAGGGCATGAAGAACAGCCCTACCATCTGCCAATGGTACGTTGCAAAAATCCTGTCACCTATCCGCGCCAAAGTGGGCAAAGCCATCATCCTCCACTATATGGATGATGTGCTGATCTGCTGCCCCAGTGACAGCCTCCTGGAGCAGACCTTACAGATGGTCACCAGAGCCTTAGAAGATCGAGGCTTTGAGCTCCAGGCAGAAAAAATACAGAGAACAAGCCCGTGGAAATACCTAGGGCTCAAGATCACTGAAATGACAATCGCACCTTGCCCTATCACCATCAATGACAATCCCCAAAATTTACAGCAGCTCCAGCAGCTGTGTGGCAGCCTGAATTGGGTGAGGCCCTGGTTGGGGTTGACCACAGAGGACCTGGCCCCTCTTTTCAATCTTTTGAGGGGGGAGGGAGACTTACTCTCGCCCAGGTCTCTGACGGCAGAAGCTCGAAAAGCAATCCAGAAAGCGGAAGAGGCAATCTCCACCAGGCAGGCCCATCGGTACATACCTTGCCTCCCATTCCAGCTGATTGTTTTAGGTAAGGCGCCACACCTCCATGGCCTCATTTTCCAGTGGGACGAGGCGCAGAAGGACCCCCTTGTCATCATTGAGTGGGTGTTCCTTCCGCACCAACCGTCCAAAAGCATTACAACGCCACAGGAAATAATGGCTAACCTCATCATCAGAGGTCGAGCCCGACTCCGCACCCTGGCAGGGTGTGATTTCACATGCATTTACTTACCTGTAATTGCCGAACAATTAGAATATTTAATGCAAACAAATGAAAACTTACAATTTGCATTAGATAGCTACTCCGGTCACCTTTCAAGTCACAGGCCCAAACATAAGTTCTTTAATGAGGCCTTTCATTTGATTCCGAAAGAGGTCCAAAGTAGAACACCCCTTCCAAATGCCCTCACACTTTTCACAGATGGCTCAGGGAGGTCTCACAAGTCTGTCATCACTTGGAGAGACCCCAAGACGCAGCAGTGGGAAGCTGACGTCGAGGTGGTCCCAGGATCACCCCAAGTTGCAGAACTAGCAGCTGTCGTCAGGGCATTTGAGAAGTTCCCTGGACCCTTCAATTTAATCACAGATTCAGCTTATGTTGCAGGAGTAACTATGAGGGCGGAAGGGGCCCTCCTAAAAGAAGTATCCAATCAAAAAATATTTCACTTGCTCTCGAAATTGATAAAACTAATTTCCCACCGAGAGCAACCTTTTTATGTGATGCATGTGAGGTCACATACAGAACTGCCAGGGGAGGTTGCCGAGGGCAACCGGAGGGCCGACATTCTGGCTTCTCCTGCGGAGCTCGTGAAGCTCCCTCAGATGTTTGAGCAGGCGAAGATTAGCCATTCGATGTTCCATCAAAACGTGCCAGCTTTAGTCCGCATGTTCCACCTCACGCGGGCCCAAGCGAAGGCCATCGTGGCGACATGCCCCAGCTGCCAAACTTACCAACTACCATCTCTTGGCAGCGAGGTAAATCCTAGAGGCACTAACAGCGGGGAGGTGTGGCAAATGGATGTTACTCATTTTTCTGAATTCGGACGGTTAAAGTACATCCATGTTTGTATCGACACTTTTTCAGGGGCAATGTTCGCCTCCGCCCATGCCGGCGAAAAGGCCAGGGACGTGGAGAAGCATCTTGTCCAGGCCTTCGCCGTGCTGGGCGTGCCCCAAGAAATCAAGACCGACAATGGGCCTGCCTACGCCTCAAAAGGATTTGCGAGCTTCTGCCAACAGTGGGGAATTCGCCATACCACCGGCATTCCCCACTCCCCAACCGGGCAGGCTGTTGTAGAGAGGGCCCATCAAACACTCAAGAGGGTCCTCCTACAACAGAGCCCCACTATTAAGATCAACTCACCCATTCTCAGGCTTGCCAAGGCCCTCTTCACGATTAACTTCTTAAACGGGTCTTTTGAGGAGCCTGAACCTCCCATTTTCAGACATTTTACTAACACAGGCAGGCACAAGCTCAAGGAGAACCCAGAGGTTTTGATAAAAGACCCAGAAACTCAACAAGTTCTCGGGCCATACCAACTAATTATGTGGGGAAGAGGGTATGCAAGTGTATCCACCCCTCAGGGGCTGAGGTGGGTACCAGCCAGGTGCATGAAGCCCTATGTAGTCCCTAAAACAGCAACACCAAAAGAAGTCAAGGTCGCGGCATGGAGGCGCAGGCGCCGAAAGAAACCCCCAGACCCACTCCCGTTATGTTATCCGTTGTTTTAAAATCGCCTTTGTCTCTGTTGCTTGACATTTATGTGTTTGTTTTTACCTAGATATGTTTGGCCCACCAGCACTTGACCACCTCCCCATCCTACTAATGGCCTTGGCTCTTCTGCTCTGCATCTCCCCGGGGGCGGCGTGGATCATCCCGCAGCCAAAAACTAACGTCTGGGAGCTCCTCGCACGCTCGCTGGGGCAGGACCATCTCTGCCTCAGCTCCTCAACTCCTGGCGACCCGATGTCGACCTGCCTAGTGGGGATCCCTGTGAACTCCTCTGAGTATCCCTCTCTTTTGTTAACTTTACAAAAGGAGAATAATCGGCGAGCCCACCAGACACGCAAGACCTTTGTTGTAAGGACGGTCCTGACCTATGTAAAAAACCCATTAGTCCTTTGGAGGGACTGGATCAAGGGCCTTCCTAAGCTGTCCGGTGAGCCGACCGAATTTCACCTCCTTGGTTCTTCTGTTGCCCCTTATTGTGTACAGTTTGTGTTTACCCCCCCTACTCAGAGAGAGCGTTACATCAACCTTCAGCACCAGGCCAAATACCAAGCTGCCCGATGGTGCGAGCACATTGCGCGTGTTAAAATGTCATCTACCCTAGATGGTCACCCTAAGCAGCTTCCTAAAGGGATGTTCTGGCTATGCGGCGACCGGGCCTGGGCAGGCATCCCCTCTCGCCTTCTCGGAGGGCCGTGCACATTCGGGCAGTTGTCCCTGTTTACCCCTAACATGTCTCAAATTATTGATTGGCAGAACAAGAACAAAACTGAGCTCACACGCTCAAAAAGGAGTTTTAGTGAATTGGATGAGAGCTGCGACTCAGAAATTTTTCATTGGTCCCATTTAAAGCGCTCAGCTGCCTCTCTCTTCTTGCCCTGGGTAGATTCAGCGAAAGCTCTAGGGGAATTGGGCACCCTAGAGTGTTGGGTGGCTAAACAGGCGAACTTAACTTCAACTGCCATAAGCGCCCTCCTCGAAGACGGGGAGATAACTAGGAAGGCGACTTTGCAAAACCGAGCAGCAATCGATTATCTATTGCTGCTCCATAATCACGAGTGCCAGGAGTTTGAGGGACTTTGTTGCTTTAATTTGTCATCGAGAGCTCCCGACGTCCGCCACGCCATCCAGGGGATGCAAGATCTAGTGCATCAGATCAAAAAAGAGTCCAAGTCCTGGCTTGAAGACCTGCTATCAGGATGGAGAATTTCGAACTGGTGGGCTTCCCTAATTAAAGACATTTTCTTTGTCATACTTTTCATATTACTTACCTGCCTTACTTTGGCCGTTATTAGAAGACTTGTCCTCAATTTTATTTTAAAATTACCTAATAGAAACAGGGGAGATGTTGCGGTGACTCAGCCCCTGGACAGGTCTAAAGGCATCCAGTGGATTGACTTCCCCACTCATGACAGTGGTTCTGAGGGGGGCACCGAGGCCTGAGGGTTCCTCCCCCTGGGTGTCACCCTTAGAGGCATCTCCTCCCACTGTTCTAGCTAGTTCTTTGTTCCTCAGTTCTCAATTGGTTAAGTTCCTTTTGCATATTTATGTATCTCATTGCTTAGTTAATTATGTTCTAGAAAGTTCATCTCTGTTGTAAACCCCATTGGCTTGCCTATGTAAGTTCCTCCCCTTGTTATTCCCCATTGGTTCTCTGTCATTCCCCATCAATTCCCTATTGGTCTTCCCTTGGATCCACCCCTGAGTCTCCCCGGTTTGAAAACTGTCCCCCAGCCTTTCTCGGGGCTCGTCTTGTTGCTTCTTCCCCCGCGGGAATAAAGGGGATACTGCTGCAACGAAGAGCCCTTCTCTCCTCCTTTGCCTCCGTCGGTTGCTAGGTAACACCCAGACTGCAGCCCGCTCCCTGAGAGCTGAGGGCAGAAGGCTCCCTAGAGAGCGGATTCCAATCAGTCTTGCACCGAGTGGTTTCCCCTGCCTGGGACACCATAGCAAGTCGCCTGACAGGCCTCCGGGCGGCCAGCGGTCAACGCGACACTCTACCTCTACACTGATTCATAAATGGTAGCCAATGCTCTGTGGGGATGGCTGAAAAAGTGGGAGAAGGCTAATTGGCAGCGTAGGGGAAAACCCATCTGGGCTGCTAAAAAGTAGAAAGACGTTGCTGCCTGAGTAAAAAAGCTACTTGTGAAAGTTCGCCATGTAGATGCTCATGTCCCCAAGAGCAAGGCTAATGAAGAACACCGAAACAACGAACAAGTAGATCGGGCTGCAAAAATAAAGGTGTCACAGATAGACTTAAATTAGAAACACAAAGGAGAGTTGTTCCTAGCTTGATAGGCCCATGATGCCTCAGGTCATCAAGGCAGAGATGCCACCTATAAGTGAGCACGAGACCGAGGGGTGGATCTAACCATGGACGGTATCTCCCTGGTGATCCATGATTGTGAGACATGCGCTGGAATCAAGCAGGCCAAGCGAGTAAAACCCCTATGGTACAGTGAGCGATAGTCCGAATACAAGTATAGGAAGGCCTGGCAGATTGATTACATCACACTGCCTCAAACACGCCAAGGCAAGCGCTACGTGCTCACAATGGTAAAAGCCACCACTGGATGGCTGGAGACCTACCCTGTGCCTCATGCTACTGCCCAGAACACCATTCTGGGTCTTAAAAAGCAAGTCCTGTGGAAGCATAGTACCCCCGAGAGAACTGAATCCGACAATAGGACTCATTTCAAGAACAGCCTTATCAACACCTGGGCTAGAGAACATGGCATTGAATGGGTGTACCATATCCCTTACCATGCACCAGCAGCTAAGAAAGTAGAGTGATGCAATGAATTGTTAAAAACCACCTTGAAGGCCCTAAGTGGGAGAACTTTCAAAAATTGAGAACAGCATCTAGCAAAAGCCACCTAGTTAGTCAACACTCGGGGTTCCACCAATAAAGCTGGTCCAGCCCAATCTAAATCCCTGCATACAGTAAATAAAGTTCCAGTAGTGCATGCCAAGAGACTGTTAAGAAAGACTGCTTGAGTTAATTCTGCCTTGAGTACAGACAAACCCATCCGTGGTGTTGTCTTTGCTCAGGGACCTGGTCGGACATAGTAAGTAATGCAAAGAGATAAAACAACACGTTGTGTACCGCAAAGAGATCTGATTGTTGAGTAAAAACCACATGTAATGTGAAATGCCTGTACACCACTGCTCGCTGAGTGTCACTGTCACTGTTTGTACATAGCTGTATATATGTATTAATGTGTGTGTGTGTGAGTTAAAATATAGTAATTTAGGCATTGAGCCAATGATATGTGATAAGGGGTGGAATGTCTTGGGGTGACTCTATTATGTGCATCCCCTATCATGCTCTATGCCCAAAAAGTAATATTGTGCCTTTTCTGTGCCTTTAAACTGAGCTTGAGAAAAAAAAAACCAAAGGAACTTTTCAAAACAGCATCTCAAGGACACAGAGGTTACACTCCTCTGCGTTCTCTGGCTGCAGGAGCAGGAGGGAGCACCCTGCTTGCTCTCTTCAGCCAGCGGTTTCGGTTTTTTTTTCCTCTCTTCCCGGCGTGAGATGGAAAGCTGAATTTTGTTTCCTGGGACTTTGGTTTTTCCCTTCTTCTCTTCTGGACTGTTCAACAACATCAGAACACATCGAGAGAATTCTTCCCCGAGGCCCGGGGGTGGGCCCTCGCCGACCCAGCTCCGAGGAAGAGAGAGACCACACCTACAGAAGGACTCTGAAATCTTCCCAGGTTTCTCTCTATAGCGTGAGATTTCATTTCATTATTTAGCATTATTATCCTTTTCCTGTGTGTTTGTTAAATAAATAGTTCTTATCTCATTCACTTTCCTTCGAGGAAAATATTTTTTTTTCCCCGAACCCTGTGGGGGAAAGAGTGGTTGTAACCTGGTTTCCTCTCAAAAGATATATTGCTAAATTTTAGCCAAACCGGCACACCTTCACATTTACCAACTCGCACCCAGGCACACGTCCGCAATTCAGGCGCATGCGCACACAGCAGCCACACCCCACCACCACCACCGCCCCGCACAGCACAACCAGCTGCCTCTCACAGCTACCACTAGCTGTCGCCTGTCTACCTTACCTGCAGTCCCCTAACCCCCTTCTCCTTATATCCAAGTGGAAGAATTTCCAGAGCATGAAAAGGGCCAAAAAATAGCTATTATTTTCAACCCATGTAACTCTGTCTACAGTTCGTTCTAATCCCTCCACCCCTCACAGCCGCCTCACCAGGACTGGGAAACAACGTCATCATACCCACAACCCACTCAGTGCAGAAGAGTCCACATGAATAAAAGAAAGCATCAAAATCCATGGGGATGTGAAATCATTAGCCAATCACAGAACCTCATCCACTGCCCTATAGTGCCCTAACACACATGATCAGTCAATCAGTAATGTTACCAGTTATTACTGGTACACCCTGGGGGGGCTGCCGGAGGTTTATCAATTAGCTGCGCCTTCTTATCTTCCTCTTTGTTTGCAGGAAGAAAGTTTGTGAATATCTCCTTTCAGTTCAGTTATTAGCTGCACCCTATTACATTGGAGGTCCTCGGGCAAGGCAACAACTTTTAATGTAGGTGCAGGGAACTTTGGGTGGGCTGGGTCACCAGACCCCAAGGGAGCATGTCAACAGCCAGAGAAGGTCAGTTCTGCACAAAACATGAGACCATCCTTGGTAATCAGCAGTGCTGCTTAAACCTGCCCTTCCTACAGTTGTTACCAAAAATCAGTAAAAATAAAAACTCTTTAACACCAGTGTAGCATTAAGAAGCAGGCATTCTTTATTTGGCCAGATGCACGGGGGGATATCTCCTCCGAAATATTGCGCATGCTGAATACAGAAAAAAGCTCCTGTTTATATACTATATTTAACATACCTATTCATTGATTTTCCTGGAATAAACATACATATGATAATCATTTTGCCAAAATCATTAACATATTTTCCCTCCCCTTTACACATGCGTTCTTCTGTCCTGGGGGTCTTTTTGCTGGTCCCTAGTGGTTGGCAACTCCAAAGTCATACCTGACCACTTGGTGAACTGGTAAAAGTTGGCACAACTGGGCTGGTTGCTTTCCAGTTCTTCCTACAGAATAAGCGATGTGTGGTTCCATAGGCCAGTGGTTTTTCAAGAATAAGCATTGTATTTAAGCTACCAAGCACTAACAATTTTTCATCTGGCAACATTCCCCTCCCTTTGAGGCTTGTGAAGCTTGTCGTTCCTTCAAGCCTTCATAAGCCTCACTTTGCTTTTTTACTAACATCATAGAAGTTCCTCGTGTTGATGCCAAATGATTTTTTGCCTTTTTCTTTTATATATTCTCTATATTCGTTACACATATATTTGTAGATCTGTAGCCTAATATTCATAGCTGGTTTTTCCTACCTTTTCGCTACCCTGATAGGCAGAAAGACAAAACACACTCCAAGGCTCCTATATCCTATCTTGGTTCTCCCTAGAAACCAAGTCTGAAAACAGCTCTTCGAGACACATTTTCATTAACAAAGTTTAGTACCATCTGAGGGGGAAGGATTTAGAAGGGGCTTGAGCCAGGGGAATTTGCATCACCTCTTATGTATCTAATTGGTGCTTTTTATCAATTATGCTAATTTGCTAAACCTCTAAAACTGTATTCACCCCGTGGAGGGGCAGGCTTTTGTGGACATTTTCCATATCTGCCCCTGGAGGCCTCCGATAAAGACCAACCTTTACATTACCTCCTATACTAATATTATCTCAAGTGTGGTGTTTCATTTCTAGGTTCCTTAAGGCATCAGTTTTTCTGGCACACCCAGATGGGACATGACCTGGTAGACTTCCTCTGGACCAGATCGGATACATCTTGCAAGGAATTCTTTCCTGCCGGCAGCCCTAAGAATTCCCCTGCAACGGCCTGAGGGGTAAGGAAGCCATGGTCCAGAGACCCACAGGAGGTAACATAAAGGCAGCTCTTTTCGTTGTGTAGTGTGTATTGGGTATTTGTGTGTGTATTGTGTATCTGTGTGTCTACTGTGTATCTGTGAAATTTCAGTAATTGCTAGCAATTTCAGGAAAATCCATGTAGTGTGGAGGGGGATTTACTTTTGGAGTGGTTTCTCAAAGGTTTTTTTTCTTTCGCTGCTTTTTCACCCTGCCCCAGCTCGGCTGGGGGGGGGGGAGGCGGGGCGTGTGTGTGTTTGCCACTGGCTGAGGTTGTTTATTGGTTGTGATAGATACATATTATAATATTGGCTTTCTGCAAATGTTAAAATGAATGCTATATATATAATGTTAAAGTAGCTCTGTGTCTTGGGGTGACTGTATGATGCTGTATCCCCTGTCGCTGCTCTATGCCCAGAAATTAACTTTGTGCCTTTTCTGTACCTTTAAACTGAGCCTGAGAGGGGAGAGAGGAAAAAAAACCAAGTGAACTTTTCAAAACAATTATTCAAGGACACAGATATACACTCCTCTGCTTCTGCTCTGGCAGCAAGGGGGGAAGCACCCTTCTTGCTTTTCAGCCAGTTTTCGGCTCCTTTTTCTCTGGCGTGAGACGGAGAGTTGAACTTTGTTTTCCTGAGACTTTGGTTTTTCCCTTCTTCTCTTCTGGAGTGTTTCAACATCAGAACACATCGGGAGAATTTTCCACCGAGGTTCCGGAGGTGGGCCCATGCCGACCCAGCTCCGAGGAGGAGAGAGACCACACCTACAGAAGGACTCTGAAAATCTTCCCGAGTTTCTCTCCATAGCGAGAGGTTTTATTATTTAGCATTATTATCCTTTTCCTGTGTGTTTGTTAAATAAATAGTTTTTTATCTCTTTCACTTTCCTCCGAGGAAAATTTCTTTTTCTTTCCCGAACCTGGTGGGGGAGGGGTGGTTGTAACCTGCCTTCTATCAGAGGATATTTTTCCTCCAAATTTGGCCAAACCGGCACACTCTGTTATTGTGATAGATACATATTATAATATAGGCTTTCTACAAATAGATGCTATATGTATAATGTTAAAGTAGCTTTGTTATAAAGATGTAATTTTGTAACAATAACTAATGCCTTTATTTCTGCCATTAACTAAACTTAGACATAATAGTGAAATAGCTAATATAGTTATGCTTGTGGTAATTGAACTGTCTGCTTGGTTGGATAACATCCAATCAACGTGTGTTGAGGACCCCTGCTACTGACATGCCAACTATCAGCAACTACCATCTGCAGAAACCATGGACCAAAGCCCACTCTGGGAGTGATAATAAAAACTGACTAAAACCATAGCCAAGAAATGCACATGCTCTAAAAAGGCAGATCCAAGGAGGAGCCGTGCTAAACAGTTCCTGGAACATGTAAACAAGTTTTTGGAAAAGTTTGAATATGCACAATTGATTATGAATATGCATTAGGCTGATGCAATAGGACAGGTATGTAAAGGGTGTTTCAGCAATAACAGGTGTGCTCTTGGCTGAGTGCCAAAGCACCCAGCGCTGTGAATTTTGCTTTATTGTCTTTGTCCCTTATTGTCCTTTATTAAACTTTTAAATCCTAACAGGAGAGTGAACCTTGTTTTTCACATTGGTGGAGAAGAGCAAATGGGCCTCCGCATGGTTTTCGTGTTTAGCACGCGCGGGTTTTGAATGTGGTATTCGCCTAGGGAGGCCTGGGCATAAACAAGACAGGTTTCTCGGAGCGGCCGGCGAGGGCCCAGCTGACGCCATTGCGGAAGGGGGAGTGGTCTCGGGACCCGGACTGGGACCGGGCCCGCCGCTGTGCCGGTTCGCCCCTGGTCCGGCGAAGGGGTCACCTCAGTGTGGCCACGGCCCGGCCTGCCCACCGCCTTCGGCCCCACCAGCATGGGCCCAGAGGGGGCCAGGAGTGCGGGACCTGCAGGCGGTGATGTCATTCCCCTGGGAGGCGCCGCTTCTGCTGCTTCAGGGGGCAGAAGCAGAGGTGGGGTTGAGCCCCTCAGAGAAGCTGATGTCACATTTGTAGGCGGGAATACAGCTTCTATGATGGACGGCTCGATCGCGGTTTCCATAGTAACAAGTTTTGTTTTGGATAGACTCGGAAATAAAAAGTGACGGCGGCAAGGACCGAGCACGGGCGAAGTGAAGCGCACAGCACCAGTCGCGCCGGGGGTGTCTCCCGGTGGGTGTGTGCCCACCGCACGTCCGTCCCGGCGCCGTGTCCCCGCGCAGTGTTCCTGGGTCTGGGCCTAGAGACGCTTTATCTGCAGGGAGCAGCGGGCGCCGGGCAGTGGGTGGTTCTCGTCTGCGCTGCTGGGCTCTGGTCAGAGCAGCCGCTCCAGCCACACCGCGCGGGTCAGCAAACAGTCCTGTTTAATGAACATCTTAGAAGGGAAACTGAGTCAAGGAAGTGTAAGAACTATTAGCGCCACAGGGGTAAGAGAGATGAGACCTTTCTTCCAACCTTTGAAATATGAATTAGGAAAACACTGGGTGATTCATCAGTTTCTCTATTTGCCAAATTCTCCTAAGAAGTATCTGTTGAAATTTTGCAAAAGGAGGAGAATAGCACATCACTTAAGGGGGTATACTGAATTAAATTTCAAAAATACCTTCTCCTGCATTCCTGCAAATAAGAAAGACCAAGGACTCTTTGCTGTTAAGTGGAAGAATCCTGAAACAGGGAGAAGAAGCCAGCTCATCAAGACAGTCCTGCCTGAGGGTTTAAAGAACAGCCCAACTATATCCAGAAATCAGCTGGCAAAGGAACTGGAGAACTGGAGAAGGCAGCAGCTAAGAATTGCTGCATTCGACCAGCAGCTAAGAACTGCTGCATCCAACAGTTGCATCCAACTCACTGTAAGTTTGTTCTGTGAACACCATTGACATGTACCTCATGCCATGTTACTGAAACAGGGTAATGTTATTCTGAAAATGTTTGCTGTCAACCCTGGTATGTCTCTGTTCCCGACACTAACTGATAATGTATCTGAGTATGACTGTTTACAGACCATGGAAGAGGCCTATTCCAGCAGACCAGACCTGAAGGACGTGCCTCACTTTGCTTTTTTACTGACATCATATAAGTTCCTCGTGTTGCACTAGTAATCATGGTTTTTATGCAGCTTAAAGCAAGGATCATAACCACAATTATTACTATGATCACAATTATACTTTGCAGAAATGAGGCCATCCAACCAGTCAGAGAAAATCCAAGTCCTTTAAATATTTTGTTCAACCCGTTACTTTCTAACTCTGCTCTTAATTCTCTGGTAGATGCGGCAACCAATTTTGTCCTCTCTATCTGATCATCCGATTTAGCAGTCACATTTTGTGTCGGTTTGGACAAATTTGGAAAAAAAATATCCTCTGATAGAAGGCAGGTTACAACCACCCCTCCCCCACCAGGTTCGGGAAAGAAAAAGAAATTTTCCTCGGAGGAAAGTGAAGGAGATAAAAAACTATTTAACAAACACACAGGAAAAGGATAATAATGCTAAATAATAAAACTCTTACTGTGCAGAGAAACCTGGGAAGATTTCAGAGTCTTTCTGTAGATGTGGTCTCTCTCCTCCTCCTTGGAGCTGGGTCAGTGTGGGCTCACCTCCGGGGCCTTGGTGGAAAATTCTCCCGATGTGTTCTGATGTTGAAACAGTCCAGAAGAGAAGAAGGGAAAAACCAAAGTCCCAGGAAAACAAAGTTCAACTCTCCATCTCCCTCTGGAGAAAAGGAGGCGAAAGCTGGCTGAAAAGCAAGAAGGGTGCTTCCTTCTTGAAAAGCAAGAAGGGTGCACAAGAATGCACAGGAGTGTGTATCTGTGTCCTTGAACAACTGTTTTGAAAAGTTCACTCAGTTTTTTCCTCTCCCCCCTCTCGGCCTCAGTTTAAAGGCACAGAAAGGCACAAAATTAATTTCTGGGCATAGAGCAGTGATAGGGGATTCACATCATAAAATCGCCCCAAGACACATTTGGAATGTGCTCACAAGTATTGTTTAAATTTGAGTAAGCACATACTCCATGTTCATGTAACAGCAGTAGGTCTAAAGCCAATCTGTTTTTAAGGCCATTTTAGTCATGGCTTGCAACTGCTCATTTATTTCAGTAAATCCCAATTGAGTTGCATTTGCTCAAGTTTCCATTCTGTATGGCTGGTCTGTTCCTAAAGGTAGATATCTGAGGAGTAAAAAAGGATTCTAAAATCCATCCCACTATAACTCCCATACTGGCGTGTTTCCAAGTTTCATCACATTTAACTTTTCCCCATAGTTGGGTTCCCAATGGTGACTCCTTCCACAAGGGACATAACATTAATACTCCCAGAGTCCTTTGTACTCTTGATTCTCCCAAGGGCAAATGTGTGGTCCAAATTCCATAATTTCCTACCCATACTGTGGGTCCTAAGGATTTTGCTGTGTCCTGCTCACAGTCTATATCTCTCCAAGTCTCGTTGTTTGTTAGGTGAGACCAGGTGTCATTAAGAAAGGTAGAATAACTTCTGCAAACACATCCCAACCTTAGAGCCTGGGCCACAGTCATGAGCTGCTGTATCTCAGGATTCCTACTAGTACAAGTGTATATTTGAGTGCAATTCTACTTTTCCTTTGTCCTTAGATCCTTTTGCCTTGACCTTATTAAATCAGGATATTTTATACCTACCCGTAAGGGGTCCTCTGGGAGGCCTGGACTCCCTTCCCAATCTAGACACCACTGAACTGTCTGGATTTATTCCCATTGTCCCATTTGAGGGCTATTCCATATTTCTGGTATTTGACATCCCCAAGGGGTATTAGTGCAATCTGTTGGCCAATAGATATTTCCTGAGGTTATTTCCACATCCGGTTTTGAAATATTGCAATTCTCAACAGTATTTTTCTTATGTGTACATCATAAAGAATATTCCTCTACTATCCCTGTCCAATTGACATGGGTACTGTTTCCTTCCCACGTGTTCCCATATTTTTGTCAAATTGCTGACTAAGACTCCCCATGGAACTGGATTTTCTGCTGAGGTTTGAATTCGTAAGCAAGCTGTTACAGAAACTCTAAGCAAAAAAAAAACATTAATACAAATTCCCCCCACAAGAAATAAAATAGAAAACTTCACAGTGTTAGTTATTCTTGTTTTCTTCATATTTTCATGCATAAAAGATTATCTGCCAGTTCAGAATATGTGATTGCTGGTTTTACCCATGTGTGATTGTTATGAATTAGATGTGGGCGTTTAAATAAGTCCCTGCCTTTTGCCTAGGCCTCTGGCAGCAGGCAGTAGCTTTATTGAGGCGGCCAGCACCCCAAAACCCACTCTCGTTCACAAGTTCTTTAATAATGGCTGATTCTGTCTATTATAGAATGAATTATTTATTTAATAGACACAAAACTAACAGACATAATGAATCGTTAAAATCATGATATTCACAGACAAAAACTCTCTAACTAATTAAAGTTAGAAAGTGGTATGTTTATTATGCCGTCAGGTGGCACGGGAGTCGCCTCCTAGAGACGTGCCAGCACCTTACATGGTTATTTGCTCTCTATTTATTTCACAAAGTGCTACATATTAATCATATACATATTTCCAGCACCTCCCATTCCCCGCTTCTTATTAAAATGAGGTTATTAGTTCTTTGCGCCTGTGCAATTCCTTTTTTGATTTGGGTCGGTGGTCTTGATTTGAGTCAGTGGTCTTGAAAGATGAAGTCAGGGATCTCTTCATCACCATGAACTTTCTACCTTCTATTGTAGGCAAGCCTCGGCAAGCCTTCTGGAGACGGTCCATACCTCCTGCCTGTATTTGATCATGCAATCTAGGTGCTAGCTATAATTCTATCAGCTTCTTTTGTCCTTATGACAGTTAATTTACTATAAGCAAAGTTTCAGACAGGTACATAATAGTGAATAGCACTATACTTAGCCAACTTATCGTTTGGTTTAATCAGTATGAATTGCTTCTAACTCCTAGCTAAAGTTTAACTCTTCATAATCTTGACTCAATAAGACTTAAGACAGACTATTACTACACAGGAACAAGACAAAAACAGAAAACTAGTATTACACACGGGGTTAAAGGTACCGTTAATTTTACAGCTAGCGAAGAAATAATATAACTTAGGATCCAGTGTTTCTTACAATCCAATTCCTGATGGAGCACACATCGAAATCCTTTCCCTCAATTTCCGGAAAAGTAACCACGAAATTTGCATCCAAACTCCGAGAAGTCTTGCATGCTTCTCAGGGTGTGTGTAGGAGACTTCTGCCTCTGTGATAATTGTGTGGGCTTTTATAGACATAAGAACCGTGTCATTTGGTCAAGAATATTTATTTTTCTTTCATCTCTTCCCAAATTTGCTCTCCAGACTAAGATGTTGGTTCTTAGCTGGGGGCCTCAGCCCTTTTGGTGCTAGAGTTGACCCCATGCTGGGCCTGTGACCCGCCTGGGTTATCTCCTGCATATGCACCAACCATCTGTGGTAGGGAGGGGGTAGACACTGATGCCTTAGGTTTTAACTTTCATATTTTTCAAATCACTGTACTGCTTAGTGTGCAACTCTGAAGTTTCTTGTAGCCTGTTAATTTCTGCTCTCTCATGCTAGGTAGACATAACAAAACCTCTCCAGGCCTGCTCTTCAAGGACACCCAGACCGTCCTAGGCCCAAAAAGTATAAACCAAAAGCCTTTGAGAGAGGGGCAAGCTGAGGGGAATTACATCATTAAACTGAAGCTTTAATTGGAGAATTAACCCTGATATGCAAATGAACCAAACCTATAAAAGTGTGAAGAACTCATGACCTGTCGTCCATCTTGGGGTCCATCTTGGCAATAGCCTCTGGCTCCCCAGGGGTGTACCTTTGAAGGCCTTTCAAATAAATACCTACCTTTATTCCCTTACTCCTGTCTAGTCTCTGTTTTTAGGTGGCCTCTCAAGGCATCAACACGTCCTGCCACAATCCACCCCTGTGGCCAAAGACACTGTTTTTTACCTCATGGAGGGATAGTGCAAGTATCTCTTGTCCTTATGCTATAAAAGCATCCACTTTTATATTTGTGTGCACCATCACTGAGTATTTTGATATACATTGTTTTCCTAGGTTATACTATTTCTTTAAAAGATATTTTATTAACATTGATAAGAAGCACCTGTTGTTGTTTCAGCTTATGTAAGGCATGGTATTAGATTCAGAGTGTACACGGTAGTTAAGGACAATCCAATTATTAGTCCATGTAGGGTAGGTTTTTCCCCCACCCCTTGAATCTTGCGATCGTAGGAGGATGAGATGTAAATCAGGAACAAAGAAGAATTCGTGGAGGTAGTTCTTTGGTTGTAGCAATTGAAGGAGTCCAGCGGATGGTCGGTGACTCTTTTCATTTTCCTTTATGCTTCTCGGTTCAGTTTCTTTCTTCAGTGAAGTTCAGCTTTGCTTAATGCATTAAGTGTTAGATAATTCTACAATAATCTAAGTAAATATATATATATGTATTACATAATGGTTTGATTGTCTCAGGGGAATCAAGGATGTAATGAAATTTAATTGTTTTTGATTATATATGTTTTACTTTGAAGAGGTAGGGAGAGATAATCAAAACTGATTCCATAATCATATGAAAATTCAAGTCATATTCAGGGTGAAATCCCTTTTACCCACTGTGACAATCAGAGTGAAGGTACAAATATTTTAAAGTAATACTTGTGAAACTACAAATTATATATAAATATTAATCAAAATAACTAAAACTATCAAGTCATTTGGTACTTCAATAGTACTAAATAAGGTTTTAATGCTATGTGAACAAGGTTAAATTTATTTTCTTGAAGTTTTTTAGAGAAAATGTTTTTTGCCAGATTTACACATTTTGTTGGTTCCAATTTTGCAAATTTGTAATATAATCCATATACCAAACATTAATATTAGAACTACAATTATTACGCCAATCAGTTTCCTCATGATTGCACTTAGATTCTGAATCCATGAGGTTATCCAATCAAATATATCTGTCCCTTGATCCCTTTGGATTTCATGTAAGATTCCAGTGTTTTTCCTAATCTCCTATAGATCAGTTTGTATTCTTAGGGTCTGATTATAAAATTTAAAAGGTTGAGGGGGTTATAGGGCGGTCAGAGATAGCTGCTGTGTACCCCAAATTGTCTCTTGAGAGGGACAATTCAGGTGCGGACTGGGCCACTAGCAGACCATCCTTTCTGCCCTGCGCTGCTAAGGCGCTGATGGCATGCACCCCACACCTAATCCGGATAGCTCAATATTACCAGAGACAAGGAGCCAAGGAGGGCCCTCCACTAGCCCATGTTCCACAAACAGCTTTAATCATCCGAAGAGGTGAGTAGGCAAAGAGACCGACCACGAGGTCTGTCCCCTTACATAGTCTCATCTGAGGGCATGGGGGCGGTACAGAAGCAGGGCCAGGGAAGGGAGCCAATGAGCAGAGGGAAGGGGCAGGGCAGGGGACCAGGTAAGGGATCAGCCGCAAAGGCTGCTGGGAGTAGTAGTTTTCCTTATACAGAGTCTGGGGGGGGAAAGGTTACATTCCAACCGCAAGGACTTGTGGGAGAGGCTTTGCCTTTCCAGAGATAAAAGGTATTTTTCAAATGCCTGAGTTTTTCCACCAGCTGGCCTCAGTGACCCCAACATCTGATCTATGTATACACAGCAGCTAGTGTTGATAACTGTGCATACCCCACCTTTGGCAGCCAAAAGCAAATCCAAAGCCATTCGGTTTTGCTTGACTACCTTTGAGAGGCTGGTAACTTCCTGTTGCAAAGCACTGATTACATCGTTTGTCCAATTTTCTATTTGTTCGATGACTCTGGATATATTCACTATTGCTTGTTCTAATTCAGGTACTCCTATCCATGGTAGGAATCCTCTCACAAATCTGTGGAAACCAGAGGGTCTTTCAACTAAGGCATTTAAATTTTGTTTATATCTTGTTATGAAAGATCTTAGGTGTCCTCTGGGGAATTCTGATTTATCAATGACATCTAGTTCTGGGACTACAATTCCAATGGTGCATATTCCATGCCATCTAGGGGGTAGAGCTTTTCTAGCTTGATTTCCACAAAGCCAATAGTATCCCATATTGTCTGGAATACGCCACCAGTGTGTGGTTAAAATGCCTTTTCCAGTTACATCCAAATATGAATGGCACTTGGGATAGATTCCTACCATGATCCCTAGGCTGCATTCAGGTAATCCCATTTTTTGGTGTGAAGTCACCCCTGGTCCCTTTAGGCATCTGTGAATACAGGAGGTTTTCATGGCTACTACATTTACAGTTAGGATTTGTTGGTCTATAAAGGTGCAGACTGCTTTCCCTTCCCCTTCCAGAAAGAGCATTATTTCAGTGGAAGGAATACCATTGGAAAATATGTTTGGTGTGGGAATTCCCATCATCTGAATACTTCCATCTGAGTGAGTGGGAAACCGAGAACAGATCCAGCAATTGCTGTGATTTGTTACCAGTGTCACAGCTTGTATTAGCTTGAGATGGGAATTCTTCTTCCAGGGATCAGATAGCAGTTGTTCTATCTGTGTTAGGTTGGAATGGCTCTTAGAAATAGTGACATTGTTTTCTAGATTTCCCTTTATAATGGTTAATTGCAAGGTTTTATCAGGGTGGCTAATTAGCCATTCAGCATTATTAAAAGTACTGACTTGTAAATACAAGAATGTAAACAATACCGTAATTAACATTTTTGATTACAACAAATTTGCTGGTCGGTGTGCAGTCCCGTAGGTCCCTCTGTGTTTGGAGTTGGTGTTATTTGTTTTTAGGAGCCCAGGAGCCTTTGTAGTTTTCACAGCCGTGTAGGTAGCGAACAGTCTTTTCTCCTGCTGTTTGAGCGGTTCTCTGTTTCATGTCGGGGTACGCACCTAGTCTTCTGTCTGGTGAGGATATTCTTAAACATTCAAGGTTATTAGAGAAACTAAAACAGCAGAACTTAAGTAATGATAGACATGTTTTTTCCAGAGAAGTATAGCAGCAGTTCCCTCTCTGGCCTCTAGTTGTAAACACGTTGCTATGCTCACTGCCGCCACATGGGAGCAGCATAGGCACGGTTTACGAGGCTTCATTGGGAAATCGGTTTTGTTCAGAGCAAAACCAGGTTTGTTACAGAAACAAAGACAGTTTAAAATGTGGGAAATATCCATCGGAAGCTAATCCTGTGTTGGTGGCCATTAGGATCAGTAGCCACCCAGGCCATGGGCCCTCGAGCATCTGTCAGAGTCATAGGTACAATTCCAATCTGAGGCAATTTAACCATGACTGGTTGGCCCACTGTTAAGTTACTCTGAAAAGTTTCAGTTTTGTTATTTGAGGTTGTTTCAAAAGACATAGGATACAGGAAAGCTTGTGATACTGGGCTGCCCGTTGGCCCATATCGGTTGTTTATCTGGTACAGCGCAAGAGTTAACCTTTTATCCCACCCAGGCTTGTGTGGCTTAAGGTAACGTCTTAGCAAACCATTGGCATGCTCCACAATCCCATTTGCCTGGGGATAATAAGGTGTATGGAAAATCCATTTGATACCTTCTTTTCTGGCCCAATCCTCTACCACCACGCTGGTGAAGTGTGACCCATTGTCACTCTGTATACAGTCTGGGATAGGGGGACTGGAAAACCAGTCACTGAGCCCTGAGATAGTGGTTTCTGCATTGGCTTGCCTGCTTTTAGTGACTCTTAATAGCCCAGGTATAACTTCTACACCTGTTAGTATGTACTTGTAACCCTTAGATGCTTTCAGAGGTCCAATATAATCTATTTGCCAGGTTGACCAGAGTGTCTTATTACTTCTGATGTGTAAAGATGGTGCCAGGTCTGGGTGATTTTGTTCAAGCCTCAGCTGGCATTGTGGACACTGTGTGAGAATGTATTTACACATCTTCCTGGTTATTGGCCAGCCTCTGCTTTGTGCTGCAAAAAATAGGGCCTCCTGTCCAGTATGTCTTAATTTGCAGTGCAACCATTCACCTAATCGGTACCGATGTTGTGAGTCGTCTAATTCATCAATTTCTATTTTCTTGATTTTTGTTAGCTGATCTACCTTGTTATTGGAATAAGTTTGTAAGGCTTGGTCATTTGTGTGGGCTTTAACCCAGCCTATTTGGATTTGTCAGGACTGAGCCTGTAGTAACAAGCACTTCCAATCTTCTTTCTGCCAAACTGCTTTCCCATTCACCTGCCAATCTAACACTTCCCACTGACACAATCACTGTGGCACCAGTCCATATGGCATACGAATCGACATATACTGCTCTTGCATTTTCTCTTACTGCCAGTAATACAGCTTTCAATTCTCCTACCTGTGCACTTCCTAATCCTTCTTCTATTATTTCCACTCCTGTTTCAATATTCAGAGCCACTGCTCTGTATTTCCATTTACCATTCATGCGTTTGGCTGAGGCATCAGTAAACCAGATACCTTTTACTTCAGAATGTGAGGTGAAGGCAGGGGCATCCGATATTTACTATTTATTTGAAACTGCCAGTGCTTCCACCACCCCTTTTGAAACTGCCTGGGCGATAGTCACCTCAGGGGAGGTCAATTTAATGCGGGCTTCGATCATTTGATCAATAGTAGGAGCAGGATCTAAAGGAAGAGCCCGGAGGATATTTTTAAAATTCTCATTTGCATTTGCCATAGCCAATACACATAACAGCTCTTTCTGGGCTTCCAAATTCTCAACCTGCTTTTCGATTGACTCTTTAAGTCTGTCAATGAACTTTATAAAAGGTTCATCTACTGCCTGCTTTATGGTGGAGAAATTATGAGAGGGGATGGAGTCACTAGGCATTAGCAGCAGGGCTCTCTCAGCTGCCTGTTTGACATCTCCCAGGATCAATTCAGGGAGCTGCTGAGCTTGATCCTGGGGTTTTTCTAAGTTCCCCTCACCGCAAAGATGGTCCAGAGTCAAATGCACTCTGTTTGGGTCCCTCCTATATAGTTGAAGGAGGTCCCTTAACTGCTTTTTCCAAGGTCTCTTCCATAACACGCACCCTGCAGGGGAGAGAAGGCACGACATAATGTTTTTTATGTCATGTGGAACCAGTGTTCACAGCGAAGGTAACTTGGATCAGGTTTTTTGTTGCGGTGAGCCATGGCCAGAGCCATGGTCAGCTGGACCAAGCAGACCAAAAGTTCCATTGGTTTGATGCCTCCGCAGCGCAAGGGCTCGAAGGTACAGTGAGCACCCAAAAGGCTGTGTAAAACACGCTGACCATTGCCTGCTGCCATCCCCTCCCCTTATGTTTCATATTTGGTTATTTCTCCAGAAAGTTCTATGTTACTCGGTAGTTGGTTGGCCCATGTTACTCCTCTCCCCCCACTCCTTCTCCCATTCGCTCTGATCCCTTCTCCCCCTTCCTTGTAACACCCCCTAACTGATATTTTATTGGTTATTATGTGTTCCCCACGCCAGCCTCATTTTCTCGGCTTTTCTTCGTGGCTTTCTTCGTGGCTTTTCTCCGTGCTCCAATAAACCCTTCCCTGCCGAAGAAGCCCCTCCGCCTCATTCCTACCTCCTTCGCGCACCCTTGCCATCGGCGGGCAAGGCAAACCCGAGTCGGAGCTTCGCCTGCCCTCCTGCGCCGCGATCGGCTTCCGTCCCCCCCACCCGGGGCAGGTGGGAGATTGCCCGGTGCTAGGGGCAGCGTGCTGGTCGGAGAGAGCACCGCGGCAGTTTTTAAAATAAGGGGAATTCCGCCCAAAATCGTTCCCTGCTTTACACAACTCTTTTAGCTGTTCGTAGGGAATTGCCTCCCACTATGGGTTTACCCCCCCTCGTCGTACCGGACCGGGGCTGCTCTTACATCAAGCTTGCTTGCCAGATCTCAGTCCCCCCCCCCGCAGCCCGCCTCTTAATCTTTGCCCAGTAATCTTCAGCATCTGAGGTATCACTCTCTCCCGCCGAGGAGGAGGAGGAGGGAGGGGTATCCCGGTGCCGAACGTGGCGGGCCCGGCAGGCCCAGCGGCCCCGCTGCTGCGGCACGGCGAGGGCCGAGGTAGCTCCCGACCAGCCGGCACCGCTTTCGCTTTTGACAGCATGGGAACCGGCGGAGGGGGGGGTCTAGGCGGCAGTGGGGATGGGCTGGCCAGGGGCGGGACCGCCAGTGGAGGGGGCGTGAACGAGGGAGGGGCCTGCAGCCGGAAAAGGACTCCCGATAGAGAGGGGAGGGACCGACAGGGACATCAGCACCGCCCCGGGGGGGGGAATCCGAAGCAGGGACACGCAGCGACGTTGTGGGCGGGGTTAGGGAGGGGCCAGGGGTCCCGGCAAGCGCGGGCAAATTCGAAGAAGAAGGCAACATGGCGCGGCCAGCCACGTGGTCACCGCCATTTTGAAAACCTACTAGGGTCGACACAGCAGGACTTTGGGGTGTCGGGAGGAGGTTTAGGGAGCTCCCTGGGGTAGGGTGATCAGTCCCGACCCGAGGAGAAGCTAGGGGGGACCTAGAAAGGTCAGAGGGCTGGTGGCTCCTCTGTACCATGTGGTGGTTTACACTTTCTGATCCTCCCCGGGGGTCGGGGGGGGGAACACAGGGAGAGGGAAGAAACAAAGGGGTACCATCACCAAAGGGACCCGGATTCCCCGGCACTACCGACTCAGTCTCTGAATTCTTAACAGATTTATAAATTACGACTAACAGAGGGAAAAACCTAGCAACAGAGGCGTCTCCACTCTGCCTGAGAAGCGTCAGCTTCTCCCCCACTTTGTCCCAGAACCCAAGAGACTGGACAGAAGCCTTAGACACACCCGGGAAAAACTCAAACAGCCAACGGACAAAACATTTCAGATTTCTCTTAGAAAAAGGGAATTTTCCTGCCTTAAGATAATTCCTAATTTGGGTATATATCTCCCATTGGGGAAGGGCTAATTTTTAACCCATCCTTCCCCAGAAAACTCTTCCCAGCACTGAGAGGAAAAAGTAAAACAAAAGAGTGCAAAAAGGGACCCAAACGGAGAATCACTTACACAACTCCAGCACTCCGAGGGGTCAAATAAAACTCAGCGTGGTCCTCTGGTGTTCGGCTGGTCCTCCCGACCCGGAGGGGTTCCAGCCACCCTCGAAACAGGTCTAATAAAATGTAGATCTGCTCCTCGGGAGCAGCAGCACCGAAACATGACTCCTGGTAGCTCAGAGCTTCAGGGACGTTTTCAGGAACTTTTTAGCAAAAGTCCAGGTTCGGGCTGCCACTTAACGCGCTGGGTGCGTGTTCGTGAAGGGTTCAGCTTTGCTTTTCCCTGAAATGTCCCTGGCAAGGAATCATTCTGGTGGGTGCAGTATAGCACTCCAGCAAGCTTACTCCTTTCATCCATGCGGTTGTTTAGGCGCGGATCTCACACACACACACTCAAGCTGGATAGCTCAGCATTACCAGAGGCAAAGAGTCAGGAGGGCTCTCCCGCATGGCATTTCCACAGACGAGGTTTATTGCATCCTGCCGCGAAGGGAGACCAGAGATGAGAACTCCTGCAAGGTCCAGGGTTTTTATACAGGAGCGGGAGAGCATCAGAACCAATGGTCTGAGGGCACGGGGGCGGTACAAAGGTGGGACTAGGGAAAGGGAGCCAATGGGGAAGGTCTGGGGGCGTGTAGGGGTACAAGTCAGTCAAACAGACTAAGTCTCTATAGCACCACAAAGCCTGCCAGGAGAGGCTTTTCCTTTCTCACCATGAGGTCAGGGGGTGTTCTTAAACCTCAGAATCGGTCCACCAACAGGCCTTTGCTATTTCGGGGCTCCTTGGCCCCTCAGCTGCTGGCTCAGCGGCTACAACATTAGAGAACTATAAATGCTGGTGATTTCTGTGATAAACTGGCTTTGCTTGCTGCTTTACTAGCATACAGCAGGGTCTGTGTCTTTTTTCTCAATCTCCGCAGTTATTAGGGCCAGTGCTGTTTAACATCTTTGTTGGTGACATGGACAGTGGGATTGAGTGCACCCTCAGCAAGTTCACTGACGACACTGAGCTGTGTGCTGCAGTCAACACGCTGGAGGGAAGGGATGGCATCCAGAGAGACCTGGATCGGGGCAATCCCAAGCACAAGTACAGACTGGGCAGACAATAGATTGAAAGCAGCCCTGAGGAGAAGGACTTGGGGGTGCTGGTGTTTGAGAGGCTGGACATGACCTAGCAATGTGCACTTGCAGCCCAGAAAGCCAATTGTGTCCTGGGCTACATCAAAAGAGGGGTGGCCATCAGGTCAAAGGAGGTGATTCTCCCACTCTATTCTGCTCTCATGAGACCCTACCTGGAGTACTGCATCCAGATCTGAGATCCCCAACATAAGAAGCACATGGAACTGTTAGTACAAGTCCAGAGGAGTGTGCCACAAAAATAACCCATTGGCTGGAGCACCTCACCTACGAAGACTGAGAGAGTTGGGGCTGTTCAGCCTGGAGAAGGGAAGGCTCTGGGTAGACCTTATAGCAGCCTTCCAGTATGTAAAGGGTGCCTACAAGAAGGCTGGAGAGGGTCTTTTTACAAGGGCATGTAGCGACAGGATGTCTGGTTCTGTCCAGGGCAGGGTTACTTTTTTGCAGTAGCCGGGAAGGGGCGTGGCTGGGACATGGAGGTTATTTGATTCCACCTCACATCATTTCGAGAGGGGGGGGTGGAGAGGGTGGGGGGGAGAAGGGAGTTTCCCTTCCCAAGAGAAGAGGTTCCTTCTGGTCGAGCAAGCATGGCGAACAGAGCAGTGGGATAACACTGCTTCCCAGCCAGAGGGAGTGTTGGGGGCAGTGTGGCTGCAGACAGGTGGAGCTCCACACTCTCTCCTTTGTACACTTTTCTTATTAATATTGTTGCTGTTACTGTTCATTTCTTGTCTCATTACTGTTTTCAGTAAATTGTTCTTATATCAACCCCTGATCTTTGCCTTTTCTGCCTCCAATTATTCTCTCCATTTTGCTGCAGTGGGGAGGGGGAAGGGAATAGAGGGGGAGTGAGGGAGTGGTGTGTGGTTTGGAGTTTCAGCGGCAACACTAAATTCGGGAGTACCATTCGTAAACCATGACAGCCTTAAATGCCGCCCAATGTGGGGCATGAAAGGTTGAGATAATAACAAATATGCCCAGAGTGGCTTGGAAGCTAATTTGATCTAAGCATTTCTGTATTAGGTACGGAGCCACTGGACACAATGTTGCTTGGTGTGTACATCTGGATGTGGTACCCAACCCTGTATATATTCCTGTATGTGGTCCCCGTGATGATGTTTTTCAGAGCAGGGAGAGGGATCAGGATTGCTTTGTTGCTGTAATGTGGGATATCAGTTTATGACATGATAACATCGAGGGCAATGAAGGTCATTTGGGACGTGTATTCAGTGATGCTCTCCTACCCTTACCTCAGGCACTACCTGTGGGAGTGTTCCGGTTTGAGACAAATTCGGAGGAATGTCCGAATTTGAACATCCTCTGATAGAAGGCAGGTTACAGCCACCCCTCCCCCACCAGGTACAGGAAGAAATTCCTCAGAGGAAAGTGAAGGAAAAAAACCTGTTTGTTTAAGAAACACATGGGAAAATAATAATAATGCTAAATAATAAAACCTCTTGCTGTGGAGAGTAACCTGGGAAGATTTCCGTCCTTTCTGTGGATGTGGCCTCTCTCTCTCTCTCTTCTCTGGATCGGTGTAGGCCCCCCTCCAGGCCAATGGTGTAGGGTCTCCCAGTGTGTTCTGCACAGTTCCAGAAAAGAAGAAGAAGGCAAAGTCCCAGAAAAAAAAAGTGTAACTCCCTGTCTGTCTCTGGAGAAACAGAACAGAAAGCTGGCTGAAAAGCAGCAAAGGGTGCTTCCTCCACTCTTGCTGCCGCAGAAGCACACACACAGAGGAGATAGAGTGACCTTGGAGCACAAACTGCTTTGAAAAGTTCATCTGGCTTTTTTTTCTTTCTCTCACACCCAGTTTTAAAGACACAGAAAGGCACAGGAATCATGTCTGGGAACAGAGCGGTGATAGGGGATACAACATCATAAAGTCACCCCAAGACATTCCACTCCTTATCCCATATCATCGGCTCAATGCCCAAACTAATATATTCCAACTCCACACACATTTATACATATATATCTATACATATATACAGCTATCTACAAATAGTGACAGTGACATTCAGCAAGCAGTGGTATATAGGCATTCCAACATTACATGTGGCTCTAACCCAACATCAAATCTCCCTGCAGTACACAACATGTTGTTCCATTTCTCTGCATTACCCACCATGTGCAACCAGGTCCCTGAGCAAAGACAACCCCATGGATGGGTTTGTCTGTACTCAAGGCAGAATTAATCCAAACTGTCTTTCCTAACAGTCCTCTGACATGCACTACTGGGACCTTGTCTCCGTCTACTGTATGCAGGGGCTCAGACTGGGAGGGGCCAGCTCGGTTGGTGGAACCTCGGATGTTAACTAACCAGGTGGCCTTTGCTAGATGCTGCTCCCAATTTTTGAAAGTTCCCCCACCCAGTGCCTTCAAGGTGGTTTTTAACAATCCATTGCACCGTTCCACTTTGCGTGCTGCTGGTGCATGGTAGGGGATATGGTACACCCACTCAATGCCATGTTCCCTAGCCCAGATGTTGACAACACTGTTCTTGAAATGAGTCCTGTTGTCAGACTCAATTCTCTCGGGGGTACCATGTCTCCAAAGGACTTGCTTTTCCAGACCCAAGATGGTGATACGGTCCGTAGTAGCATGAGGCACAGGGTAGGTTTCCAACCATCCCGTGGTGGCTTCTACCATTGTGAGCACGTAACGCTTGCCTTGGCGTGTTTGAGGCAGTGTGATGTAATCAATCTGCCAGGCGTCCCCATACTTGTATTTGGACCACCGCCCACCGTACCATAGGGGTTTCACTCGCTTGGCCTGCTTGATCGCAGCGTACGTCTCACATTCATGGATCACCTGGGAGATACTGTCCATGGTTAGATCCACCCCTCGGTCTCGTGCCCACTTACAGGTGGCATCTCTGCCCTGATGGCCTGAGGCATGATGGGCCCATTGAGCTAGGAACAGCTCTCCTTTGTGTTTCCAATCTAAGTCTACCTGTGACACCTCTATCTTTGCAGCCTGATCTACCTGTTCATTGTTTTGGTGCTCCTCATTAGCCCTACTCTTGGGGACATGGGCATCTACATGGCGGACCTTCACAGGTAGCTTTCCTACCCAGGTAGTGATGTCTTTCCACACTTCAGCAGCCCAGATTGGTTTTCCCCTATGCTGCCAATTAGCTTTTTTCCACGTTTCCAGGCAACCCTACAGAGCATTGGCTACCATCCATGAATCAGTGTAGAGGTATAGCTTTGGCTACTTCTCTCTTTCAGCAATGTCCAGGGCTAGCTGAACGGCTTTGAGTTTGGCAAGTTGGCTCGATCCACCTTCCCCTTCAGTAGCTTCTGCGACCTGTCTGTGGGACTCCATACGGCTGCTTTCCACTTTCGTTTCATCCCTACAATGCAACAAGAACCGTCAGTGAAAAGAGCGTAGCATGTGTCTTCTGATGGCTGTTGGTTGTACGGTGGAGCTTCTTCAGCACGTGTCACTTGTTCTTGTTCCTCTTCATCACTGAGACCAAAGTTTTCACCTTCAGGCCAATTTGTGATTATTTCCAAAATCTCAGGGCGATTCAGTTTTCCGATACGGGCGCGCTGTGTGATGAGAGCAATCCATTTGCTCCACGTGGCATTGGTGGTGTGGTGGGTAGGGGGAACCTTTACTTTGAACACCCGCCTCAGCACCGGTAGTCGGGGTGCTAGGAGGAGCTGTGCTTCAGTGCCGATTAACTCTGAGGCAGCTTGGGCTCCTTCATAGGCTGCCAAGATTTCTTTCTCTGTTGGGGTGTAGTTGGCTTCAGATCTTCTGTAGCTTTGACTCTAGAATCTCAGTGGTCGACCCTGAGTCTCACCAGGCACCTTCTGCCAAAGGCTCCAGGACAGACCATAGCTCCTGGCTGCAGAGTAGAGCACATTCTTCACTCCTGGTCCTGTCCTGACTGGGCCAAGGGCTACTGCATGGGCAATCTCCTGCTTGATCTGGGCAAAGGCTTGTTGCTGTTCAGGGCCCCAATGGAAATTGTTCTTTTTGTGGGAAATCAGGCAGAGAGGACTCACAATCTGGCTGTACTCAGGAATATGCATTCCCCAAAAGCCTATGACACCTAGGAAAGCCTGTGTTTCCTTTTTGTTGGTTGGTGGAGACATCGCGGTGATCTTATTGATGACCTCGGTGGGAATCTGACGCCATCCATCTTGCCGCGTCACGCCCAGGAACTGAATCTCGAACAGCTCCCTTGACTTTGCTCTTCTTGATGGCAAAACCAGCTTCCAGGAGAATCTGGATGGTTTTCTCTCCTTTCTCAAACACTTCTGCTGCGGTGTTCCCCCACACAATGATGTCATCAGTGTACTGCAGATGTTCTGGAGCCTCACCCTTTTCCAGTGCAGTCTGGATCAGTCCATGGCAGATCGTGGGACTGTGTTTCCACCCCTGGGGCAGTCGGTTCCAGGTGTACTGCACACCCCTCCAGGTGAAGGCAAACTGAGGCCTGCACTCCGGTGCCAAAGGAATGGAGAAAAATGCATTGGCAATGTCAATAGTGGCATACCACTTCACTGCTTTGGACTCCAGCTCGTACTGGAGCTCCAACATGTCCGGCACGGCAGCGCTCAGCGGTGGAGTCACTTCATTCAAGGCACGATAGTCCACAGTCAATCTGCATTCTCCTTCAGATTTGCGCACAGGCCAGATGGGACTGTTGAAGGGTGAGTGGGTTTTGCTGATCACCCCTTGGCTCTCCAGCTCACGGATCATCTTGTGGATGGGAAGCACAGCATCTTGAGTTGTCCGGTACTGCCAGCGATGCACTGTCGACATGGCAATTGGTACTATTGGTACTCATTGCTCTTCCCCCTTCGGAAGGCCTACTGCAGATGGGTTCTCTGATAGTCCAGGCAAGGTGTTCAATTGCTTAATGCCCTCTGTCTCCACAGCAGCTATCCCAAAAGCCTACCTGAGTCCCTTTGGGTCTCTGAAATACCCACTTCGGAGGAAGTCTACGTCCAAAATGCATGGGGCTTCTGGACCAGTCACAATGAAATGTTTCTTCCACTCATTTCCAGTCAGGCTCACCTCAGCTTCCACCAGGGTCAAGTCCTGTGATCCACCTGTCACGCCAGCAATAGAAAAAAGCCTGCCCCCACATGTTGCGATGGGGTTATTGTGCACTGCGCACCAGTGTCGACCAAGGCATCATATTTTTGTGGTTCTGATGTGCCAGGCCAACGAATCCACACAGTCCAAAAACCACGGCTCTACCTGGCTAGAGGCAGGGCCCTTCTAGTCCTGGTTATCCTTCTTTCCCTGGGCATGCATTTTAGAAGTTCCTTCAAGGGGATCGGACATGTCATCTCTTCCACCATACCTGGCAGTTCGGCTATGGGCAACTGGAGCTACTTCCTTTCTGGTGGAACTTCCTTTCTGAGTCTTGCGCTCCTTCAATTCACGCACTCCTGCTGCCAGAGCAGAAGTCAGTTGTCTACCCCACCTCCTCGTGTTTTCCCCACTATCACACAGGAAAAACCACAGCTCACCCCGTGGGATGTACCTTCTCTCTCTAGCTGGGGGATGTCCGCGTCTGGTAACAGAATCTCTGATCTGTACTGCTGAGATTTGGAGAAGGCCCTCTTTAATCTCCTTCTTGAGTTCCCGGTGATTCTTCTCTATCTTATCTTCCGCTTTCTGCAGACATGTTTCCACAGCTGCAATTCTTGCATGTGTTGGGCCATGCACGACATCTGCATATGCTCGGAGCTTCGTCACCATATCCCGCACGGTCTCAACATGGTCATCCTTCTTCATCATTGCTAAAGCAGAAGCATATTCTTGTGGCCCAAATCATATGAGTTTTCGCCACATCACTGGGTTAACTGGGACCCTGTCTGGACTCCTCAATCCTGGGTCATTCGTGTAGACAATCTCTACCACAGCTAGTTCTCTCAAGCGTTGGATCCCTTGTTCTATGGTCTTCCATGAGGTTTGCTGCATATAGAAATCGTCTGCGCACAGATATCTTTAGTTCGCACCTGTCAAGACCCCTGTCCAGAGACTGAGAGGGTCAGATCCCCTTATTACTGCTTGGTTGATAGCCGGATCACGTGATAGGGATCCCAAATGCCTCGCTTCAGCACCGTCCAGCATTACATCATCACCTGCAGCATCCCAAATACGGACCATCCAACTTATTAGGGATTCATTAGACCGTCGGGTGTAGTCCTTTCTTAGGCTACGAAGGTCCTTTATGGACATGGACTTAGTAATGGTTTCTGTGCCTGAGTCAGTTGGTGGCTTTGAGGGTCCTTCCCCTGCATCATCATCATCTTTCACTGGGCGATTGGTTTAGGTTGTGCGCTTTTTTCTCATGACAGGAGCAACTGTCAATGGCTTAGGCTTGCTGTCTGGTTTGGCTGCAGCCTGAGTGACTGGGGTGTCTGCTGATTTATCTTCCTGCCCCTCTGCCTTTATCTGCTGCTCTACAGTACCTAGCAGTGTGCCATAGGCATATGCCAAGGCCCAGCATATTGCAATGAGCTTTTTCTCATTAGAATTGTCATTGTATTTCTCTTTCGGATATTTCCCCACCTCAGCTGGTTTCTGAATTTGTTCAGGGGGGAAATTCCAAGCTATTGGGTCAGAGAATTCCCTCAGGGTTTGGCCCATATCCTCCCATTCCCCACACCACTCAGGATTTTCCATGCCTGGGTCAGGTGTCTCATCAGTCACCCTGGAAATCTCAGTCCTCATTCTAGACAAGCTGCAGACCATATAGAGGAAGCTTACCAGATAAAATACCAGGAAGGTGGTCTCTTTAACATCCAGGGGAAACTGAACATTCTCAAATGATAATGTATCAAATTTAAAGGGGAGGGAGATGAAAGGCTGGGAAATCCCATCTCCTCCTCCTCTAGCAAACTGAGTTCAATTCCTAATAAACCCCCAAAACAAGCTACTGAAACTAGGACTGGGGTTAGGACGGAGAAACGACAAATCATACACATTTTGAACAACTCCCAGTACCTCTGTTAACTTTTTATAAATCATTATCACTGAGCACAGCAAAATAAAAATCTGGATTTGTGCCCCTGCTGTGTAAAAGTTACGTATCAGGGACAAAATCTGAGCAATTTGTGGATAGGCAAACAGGCCTAGAGACCAGAAACACATTAGTACCTCAAACCAGAGAGACATTATGAACTCAACCAACATGGTGACTACTTTACCCCAATATAAAGCAATTAAAACCAAATCAAAATGTAATTAGTACAGGTTTTTTTCACTTTCCTTCGAGCCTCACATTGGGTGCCACTAATTATTTGTCCCGGTCTGAGACAAATTCGGAGGAATGTCCGAATTTGAACGTCCTCTGATAGAAGGCAGGTTACAGCCACCCCTCCCCCACCAGGTACAGGAAGAAATTCCTCAGAGGAAAGTGAAGGAAAAAAACCTGTTTGTTTAAGAAACACATGGGAAAATAATAATAATGCTAAATAATAAAACCTCTCGCTGTGGAGAGTAACCTGGGAAGATTTCCGTCCTTTCTGTGGATGTGGCCTCTCTCTCTCTCTCTTCTCTGGATCGGTGTAGGCCCCCCTCCAGGCCAATGGTGTAGGGTCTCCCAGTGTGTTCTGCACAGTTCCAGAAAAGAAGAAGAAGGCAAAGTCCCAGAAAAAAAAAGTGCAACTCCCTGTCTGTCTCTGGAGAAACAGAACAGAAAGCTGGCTGAAAAGCAGCAAAGGGTGCTTCCTCCACTCTTGCTGCCGCAGAAGCACGCACACAGAGGAGATAGAGTGACCTTGGAGCACAAACTGCTTTGAAAAGTTCGTCTGGCTTTTTTTTTCTTTCTCTCACACCCAGTTTTAAAGACACAGAAAGGCACAGGAATCATGTCTGGGAACAGAGCGGCGATAGGGGATACAACATCATAAAGTCACCCCAAGACATGGAGTCCATTAATAATTGTACCCCGTCTGAGGGGGGAACAGGGGAGGATGATCTTCCCCAGCCTTTCATCCCCTCTTCCTCCTTCAGGCCTGTTAAAACAGCTTTTGAGAATTTTGAATTTACTTTGGATGTTAAGGAAAGCATGTTCTTGTTGCTAAGTCTGCCAGGTTTTCTCACTGTGGTCCATACCATGTTTAGAGTCAAGAAAGAGATTTCTAGGAAGGTCCTTCACAGATCTGCCCCAAGGGTGGATAATCATGAGTGGCATGGAATGTGGGAGAAAATGGGCCAGTTTTTGAAGGACTATTCTGCTTCCATGGTTTGGAAGTTCACCCCTGAACAACTACAGGACCCTGATAAAGTGGCAGAATATTTGAAAGAAAAAGGCTGTGGCAGTTCCAGACAGGTGCAAAGTTATGCAACGTGCTGGGCCCTGGCTACTATTTATCGGACACTGCTCGTTACTAGACAGCACCCTTGGGGAGACAAGGAGGAGGAAAGCAGACCAACAGGCACCGTGGCCACTCAAACTGCAGCTGAACCAGAGGAACAGCCTGTGCTGGGAGCAGCCGCCCCTACACAGAAGAAGAAATCCAAGACAAAATCAGTTCACTTAGTGAGGGATGAAGAGGAAGCAGGGCCCTCACAACAGGAGGAAGAGGCAGGGCCAGAGATAATCACCCAATCACTATCCCTGGGTGAGCTGTGAGATATGTGAAAAGATTTCAGCTGCCAGTCAGGTGAGCCCCTGGTGACCTGGCATCCTGATGCTGGGATACCATGGCCCACAATAGGAAACTAGATGGTAGTGAAGCCAAGCAGCTGGGATCCCTGTTGTCCTGTTCCACTATAAAAGGGGGAGCCGGGAAAAGATTCTTTTGATAGATTTTTCTGATGAAAAATCAAGCACTAAGACGGCAATATTATATCTGAAAACTGTTTATTGAAATAACATAAAAGAAAAAAAAACCAAGGATGAACAAACAAACAAACAAACCCTTAAGTGTTTTCTTATTAAAAAAAAGGGGGGGGGGACAGGAAAAAGGAGCAGAGAGAGAGAAAAGAGAGGAGGGGGGGAAGAAACAGAAGGCAGGGAACAGCGTTACCACAGAACCCCGGCTATCTGTCAGCATCAGTTTGGCAGACGGAGCGTGCGTGTTGTGAACCGCAGTGCGTTTGCGTAGCTTCCGTAGCAGGCTGAGCGCAATTTTTGAAGAGCAGCAGGCTGCGTGTCTCTTCCGTCAGCAGAGACAGGTTGCTGTGGTTACAGGAGCGCTCCTGGAGCAGCTGCGGTCTCTCAGAGTCGGGGCACGGTGGCTACGAGTGGCGGCGGCTGCAGGTTGGGTGTGGGCGGCGGCTGCAGATGGCAGCTATGAGCTTGGTGCAGGCAGCGGCTGCGGGCACGAGATCCTCATGTCGACAAACTAGTTCCCGGAATTGGCACAGCAGGGCGAAGCAGGCACAGGCAGGGAAACAGGACCTCAGGGAAGAGGGCGCGAAGGCGGGAGCAGAAGGGGCCGGCCAAGCTGACCCCTCAAGCGACCCAAAGCAAAAAGACCTCGTGGTGTTGCGGCTTTGCTGCTTTTATGTGCCCCCAAACTCCTTCCCCGACTCAGCTTCGCGGGCCCATTTTTGGGGGGCATTTTTGGTGGGCATCTTTCGTGGGCATCTGGGTACTTGCCTTCACTAGAAAACGTGTGTGTGTGGGTGGGAGCAGGGAGCTGCTCGCAGTCTAATCATGGGAGTCTTCCCTGCCCTGATTGGCTGCCAGGTGAAGCCTCTTTGGGGACAGAGCAACACAGTTTGTTTTTTTTTAATAGGAATTTTCTTCACCTCATTTGTGACATATGTTGAGGCATATATATATTGGTCCCTCTCACCTGTCCAGGGATGTGGGCATGGACAAGGGCATTGGGAAGAGGACAGAAACTTTCAGCCTCTGGAGGCGACTCCTGTCAAGAGTGAGGGAAAGGTATTCTCTCAAGGATGATCTAGTAGTGTGCCCAAGCAGGTGGAACGCCATGGAGAAGGGTATCCAGTACCTTGTGGTAGCCGATGTTAAGGTGACCAAAAGGCTTTTCCCAGGTTGCATGATTCTGTTAAGTTAATGTATTCCAGTTTGGATTCCCCAGTTGGCTACTGGCCTTGGCCCCTCGTCACTCCCCCGGGGCTCTCCCATTGGTCCCTGCTCCCTGATCCTGCCTTTCCCCCGGCCCCGGGAAAAACCCTGAGCTAGCCATTGTCCTTGTATTTGCCTTGTGTCTTGGGGTGACTCTATCATGTGTATCCCCTATCATGCTCTATGCCCAAAAAAGTAATTTTGTGCCTTTTCTGTGCCTTTAAACTGAGCTGGAGAAAAGAAAAAAACAAACGAACTTTTCAAAACAGTTTCTCAAGGACACAGAGATACACTCCTCTGCGTTCTCTGGCTGCAGGAGCAGGACGGAGCACCCTGCTTGCTTTCTTCAGCCAGCGGTTTCGGTTTTTTTTTTCCTTCCCT
The DNA here is from genome assembly GCA_014706295.1 of Lycocorax pyrrhopterus obiensis. Taxonomy (NCBI): domain Eukaryota; kingdom Metazoa; phylum Chordata; class Aves; order Passeriformes; family Paradisaeidae; genus Lycocorax; species Lycocorax pyrrhopterus. The sequence goes on from JACSVZ010000030.1 coordinate 9,186,049, forward strand.
TCTCTTCCTGGCGTGAGATGGAAAGCTGAACTTTGTTTCCTGGGACTTTGGTTTTTCCCTTCTTCTCTTCTGGACTGTTCAACAACATCAGAACACACCAGGAGAATTTCCTCCCCGAGGCCCGGGGGGTGGGCCCCTCGCCGACCAGCTCCGAGGAGGAGAGAGACCACACCTACAGAAGGACTCTGAAATCTTCCCAGGTTTCTCTCTATAGTGAGAGATTTCATTTCATTATTTAGCATCATCATCCTTTTCCTGTGTGTTTGTTAAAATAAATAGTTTTTATCTCTTTCACTTTCCTTCGAGGAAAAAATTTCCTTTTTTCCCGAACCCTGTGGGAGGAAGGGTGGTTGTAACCTGGTTTTCTCTCAGAGGATATATTACTAGATTTTGGCCAAACCGGCACACCTTGCCACCCTTCGACTGTGAGGATGTAATAAACGCCTGCTGGAATGAAAGCAAAAGCAAATACCCTTCCTGTCTCTTTGCTACTGAACATAATACTGAACCTGCCTGTGCATCTGTGGGGGCACGCGGGACCCCATGGAGCCAGGCAGAAACAGTAATAGTACCTGAGAGATTTAGCTGTACTGGAGGTAATCTACAGGGATCCAAATAACGAGCAGTCTCCTGTAGATCCAGATGAGGTCCAGTGTACACAATCCATGTGGTGGAAGTTTGTCCAAAGTGCTGTTGTCATACACCAACACATTGGCATTGATGTCAATGAAAGAAGGAGGACAAACAGTGCTTCAGGTGACTACCTGACTCTGGCAATATGAAGATCATCTTTTTTCCTCCCTACTGACCTGTGCCTCGGCTGTGGAAAGACTGTCCAAGACTGCCGATGGATTCGAAAGACTCGAGCAAGTTAGAGAGGAAATGTCCCGTGCCTGGACAGTACAGAACAGTCTCTGCTATTGGGAGCAAGCACTCCTCTGCTCGAGAGAGAGGGGACACACCATGAGGTAATCTGTGGTTTTACCTGCATGACCACAGAAAGGACATGAGGAAGTGGGATGGAAAACCCACTTCTGCCCTGGCAGCATGGGTACATTACTTGAGTGAAAGAACAACCACTGCAGGAAATTCTTTAAGGATAAATGCTGCTCCAGTTTCCAGTGGGCAAGTCCTCAGAAAGAATGGGAGGGCTGATGTTACTTTTGATCTTCTTGAAGGGACCTCCAGGTCATATTTACAAGAAGTGACCAATGAGTACTATGACCAGAACTAGAGGGGCCCTGCCTCCAGACAGATGAAGGAAAGGGATAATTGGATCTATTGGACTGTGTGGATCCAATGGCCTGGCACATCAGACCCACAAGAGTATAAGGCTTTAGTTGATACCAGCGCACAATGTACCCTGATGCCATCAAGATATATAGGGGCAGAATCCTTCTCTATTTCTGGGGTGTCCTGGTTTACCCAAAATGTTATTTTAGTCCATATCTATCTGTGCCCCAAATTGTTACTGTCTCCTTAAGACCCGGTGGCACGGACAGAAATGGAACTGCAGGACTGGGGGAGTACAGGCGAGTGCCGGGCTCTTTAAAAGTCAAGGCACTCAGGCGGCTCTGTCTCTTACTGCTTAGTTTGCCTCTAGTTTCTACTTGCAACAGTAGCAACTCAAGAAGCTACATTTCACAATCAAAAACTGTTTCAGAGTGAATTTTGCAACACCTTTCTGCAGACACGGCATTGCTCCAAGGGGAGTGGAGCGGCCCTGCTCCATGCGGTCCCCAACCCACCAGCAGCACCTGACCAAAGTGAAAAGGCAGAGTCACCCCAGCTGTCGGCCTTGCCTTGCCTTGCCTTGCCTTGCTGTCTTCTGCCAAAAGAAAGGTGAAGTCCTTCCACTTGTTCTAGCCCTTGACCGAGTACCAGCTGCCGAAGTGTGCCAGCCACATTTGCCGACGGAGTTGCCACCACTGGAGAGAGAAGAGGGGAGAGCTGTCACCATTTTCCCTTTGTATTTTGAGCCACGCAGTCAGCTGCGGAGGCCGCCATCTTGGGGGGGGTGTCACTGCCATTTTAATTTTCTCTTAGTTCCTGGGGAGTCTGTGACTATTACTGTTCTTTTTGCCTGTTGCTATTTCATTTTTTTTAGTAAACTGTTTTTTCACTTATATACACTCATATTTGTTTCTCCTTATTGGTGGAAAGGGATTGGTTAATACTAAGGGGAGGTAAATTGTCTTAAACTAAGACATGAGGTTACAGGAGGATCCCAACAGCTGACTGTACTGGAAGCTCAAGCTAGCCTGACTGGGAATGAATGGAAAAAACACCCCATTGTGACTGGCCCAGAGGCCCCATGCATCCTTGGCATAGATTACCTCAGGAGAGGGTATTTCAAAGACACAAAAAGGCATTGTTGGGCATTTGGGATAGCTCCTGTGGAGACAGAGGGAATTAGCTAAATCCCTTGCCTGGGCTCTCAGAGGACCCTTCTGCTGTGAGACTGATGAGGGTTGAAGAACAACAGGAACTGATCGCTACCAAAACAGTGCACTGTCAACAATACTGAAAAAAACGGGACTCCAATACCTCCAGCCATGAGATGATCCATGAACTGGAGAGTCAGGAATGGTCATCAAGATTCACTCACTCTTTAATAGTACTATATGGCCAGTGTAAGTCTAACGGAGAGCGAAGACTGACAGTGGACTATCGTAGCCTGAATGAAGCCACACCATCACTGAGTGCTGCTGTGCCGGACATGCTGGAACTTCAGTATGAACTGGAGTCCAAGGCAGCAAAGTGGTGCCACCATTGACATTGTGAATGCATTTTTCTCCATTCCTTTGGCAGCAGAGTGCAGGCCACAGTTTGCTTTCACCTGGACGGGCATCCAGTACACCTGGAACCAACTGCCCCAGGGGTAGAAACACAGCCCCACTATTTGCCATGGACTGATCCAGGCTGCACTGGTGTCCTGGTTTGAAGGACAGGTGTTGGAATCCTGGGTTCAGATAATTTCAATCTTTCAGTGCTGACAGACAATGAATTTCAAAAGCACACTGCACTTGACCTGGGGCCTTGGGAAAGGCTTCCCAAATTATGGGATAACACTGAGATTGTTGCTGTGTAATTAAAGTTGTCACTGGGTGGAATATGTAGAAATATAGAAAATTAGGTTTATTGGATTTAGTAACAATATGGAGGATTTGGGGTATGGGTTTTTACTTCTTCTTTCTTCCTTCTTCTTCACAAATCTGGGTGTTCTGGTACTGGGTCAAAAAACCCACAGTGTGGACCATGAATAGTTAGTTATTGGATTATAAGTAAAAATAAACTACTTGGCATTCCATAATTGGGTAGATTGGGCTTTAAATGGCCTTGGAAGTTAGAACTCGGGGCCGTTTTCCACCTTGTTAACTAAGAAGCACATCCCATGCAGCTGTACCATAGATAAGAAATAATAAACATCAAATTAGAAGAAGAATCTTAGCGTCTCCTGCATCTTAATCCAAACTCTGAGTAAAAGAACTTGTGAAACAAACAAGAAACGAACAGAGAAAAATCAACAGACAGGTGCCTGCCAAGGAAGGCAGGAACCTCCCTTGTGTCGGCGACTGAACATGGACCCAGGCCATCAGGGAATCTGAATCGTTTATTTAAAGGAATGAGCTGGTTTTATACACTTTTCCAAGGCACAGTATTTCCTTATATGGCATGACTTAGCCCGTGTTGCCACATCAGCAACACACTTTCTTCTATGGGATGATCACTCGCTGTTCACCCGTCTGTCAGCTCCCGGCAGGCTCCTCTCCGTAGGGGTCTGCCGTGTGACACCTCCTCCCCCAGGGTCCAGTGGAGATAAGCCTCTCTGTGTGTCGCCATGTGCTCCTTTGTGCTGCCATGTGCCTCTGTAGGCAGGTTTTATAGCTCACAACCCATTTCTATCTTATTTCTCCCCATACCCTTGGAATGGAAAATGTGACCCCCTTCCCTCCAAATTGTTATAACTTTGAAATTACAGGGCTTTCAGGCAAAGATATGGGAAAAGGAATAACAGTTCTTTACTAGTGTATGTATATATATATGTATAACAAGGCAAACAAACAACCACAATGGCAGCAACAACAAACAAAACCAGAAACCCAATAACAGCCTTCTCTCCCCTGTCAAGCACTTTCCCCTTTGGTGTAGTTATCGTCACAGCCGGCAGGGGCGCTGTTGGCTCCCAGCTGGGCAGGGAAGGTATGATGACTCTCCTGTGGCTGCAGGGGGCGCTGTGGCCCGAGCTGAGCCACCTCTCTCTCCATGCAGTAATGGTGGGCGAGCCAGGGGGAGAGATAGAAAAGGGGCTTCCTTTACAAACCCACAGGGGCAGCTGGTCTCTGCCCCTCTGGACAGTGAAATGGGCTGTAGCAGGAACCTCGAAATGGCGGCTGGAATGGCAGAGGTGGGCACACCCGGGGTGTCAAGCAAAATGTAGCAGAAACTCCGCAGCTGTAGCGGGAGCCGCAGGGTGTCCTGGCAAGCATGGGATGTTGGGTTGTAGTGTAGCTAAAATCCTGAGGCAGCGGCAGAAAACAGTGGGGCTGAGCAGCTGCAGCCGGGTTTCTGCAAGCAGCTGCCACAAGCAGACAGGAGACGCACCCTCTGGGAAGGGGGGGGGGTTTGGGGTCCCAGGTTTTTCCCCTGAGGCACCCGAGTGGGTGGTGAGGGTCTTTTCCAGTGCGATTGGGTGTTAATAAGGTCCCAGTTCAATGGACGCCCTTACGAGCAAGGGTTCACCCATGTTAAGGAAGAAGCAGTAAAGGGGCTGGACTCCATGGTGGCAGCGAATTCTCCCCGCGGTAGCAGCAACTCAACCGTTCCCCTCTGATCAAAGAGGGAGAGAGCAAGCGAGGAGCTGAGCCCAGCTCCCTCACCCTCCGGCCAAAATCTCGAAGTATCTCGGCCCTTCCCAAAAGAAAACCCCCCAGCTAAGAGTGTAGCCAGCTGCACCCTTCCCCCCACCTCAGCCACTTCTTTGTCTCTTAAGTGTTATAGAGTGCACGTACAAAATTCAAGAGCCAATCCAAATCAATCATAGAATAAAATTTATTTAGCAAGCGATAGCAAACAAAACAGCGCCGGGTGGCCGGGGAGTCTCCTGCTCCACCAACGGCTCGCACCAGTTCCCGTTTAGGTACAGATTATATATTCTTTGGCTTCCAGCCTACGTGACATTTTTAGTGTACTCTGCCGGCTGCTTGCAGTTCTACCCCCATACATTGCTTCCTCTGCCGGATGCTTGCCGTTCTTGTGACAGAGCGAAGTTTTCAGGCAATGGAAATTTACAGCATTATTAAGCAAGATTTATGAACATACATATTTCACTCATCACAATCCCCCCTTTTTCTATTTTATTCCATTTTGTTCATTAAATCTTTGTAATTCTTGTTGACTTAAAAGCAACGTTTCCTCAAGCTCAGGCTCTTTGCTTACTGGTTCATACTTAGCCTTTACAAGCATCAGATGTGCAGCTTCTAGTCTACCCTTAACAATAGCAATAGCTTTATTAAAAATACAAGGTCCAAAAGTTAATCCTAACACTACCAATATTAAGGGTCGCGCAATAGTTGACAGCAAGGTAGTTAGCCATGGGGAATGATTAAACCAGGACTCGTACCAGCTTTGTTGGGCTTCTCGTTCCCTTTTTCTCCTTTCTAGTCCTTCTCGCAATTCGGTCATGGTATCCCTTACAATCCTAGTGTGGTCAGCATATACGCAGCATTCTTCCCTAAGTGCCGCACAAAGTCCTCCTTGCTGTAAAAACATTAAGTCTAGTCCCCGTCGGTTTTGTAGTACTACCTCTGATAATGACCTTAAAGATTTTTCCAGGGCACTGATTGACTTTTCAATGCAAACTAGATCTTCATCTACGGCTATTCTCAAGGATCTAAATTCCTTATTTTGTTGTATCAGTGATGCCACTCCTGTGCCCACTCCTGTGCCACCCAAGATCATCAGGGTGGCTACTGTTAATTCAGTAAATGGTTCCCTTTAAATATGTGATGATCTGAGTTAATTTGATGGTCATATACAAAGTTCTCAGGGTGATAAATTATTTTTGGGACTATCACCACTTGAATACAATAATCAGAGGAACTATTAAACCGTTTTAAGGATAAGCATGGTGTCACTCCTATGGTCGAACAAACCCACCTGGCATTTCTTGCTGGTAACAACCATTCTGCTGGTTTTTCCACCTTTATGGCCATGGTAATAACCCCGCATAAGTGTTGCTTATTTCTTGGGACTTTCCCTACACACCTGCCTTTTCCAGTTACTTGCGCCAAGGTTATGCCTTGTGTGTCCATTCCCCATTTACATTGTGTTGTGTTGGTACCATTTACGCGCCTAGCATTGTTGGTGACTCCCACTGCTTCGTAAAAAGGAGGTTTTATTCCATAGCATAGCCAGCAATGTTCAGTAAGGTTGGGATTAGTTGTATTTAACACTTGGTAGCTAGCTTGCATCAATTTCCAAAGAGAGTCACCTCCAGGGCTACTCTCAGGGTTCTGTGTATTATTACTCGTGGTATTTGTAATCATTGTACTGTTCTCAACTCCTATTTCATCTATAATAGAAAACTGTTTCCCTGATTCTTCAGCTAATACTTCGTTAGGTCCCACTGGGTCTGGGTCATGGGGGACTGGCTCTTTCTTTATTAAAATTAGGCCTCCCCTATCGGTTCCTGGCTCCCAGAATCTGATTCCCCAAGTTTGGCCCATTAACCATCTTGGGTCTTCGGGTTTTTGCACCTCAATTATTAGTTGATCACATATCCCACTCTTGGTCTTTTCATTGGGAGGTACATCTCCATCATATGATATACATGGCTCTTTACATCCCTCAGGCCCACACTTAACTTCCAAAAATTTATCTTTAACCCTAGTTACCCAGTTTGTGGCTATAGTTTCACAGCCCCAGTATGCACAGTAATAATGCCCAGGACTATTACAGTACGATCTTCCTGGGTTTGACCTGGGGCACCAGTAGATTGCTTTGAGGTTTATTATTCCCCATTCATGTTTTCGACTCTGATCACACAAGGGAATCGGTGATGGCCCTCCCGTAATCGCAGGTCCTAAAAGCCCACAGTTATTTGTTTTAAATTGGGGTTTCCCAGATCCTGTCCAGGTCTGAATTTGATAATTATCCTCCCACCTAGATAGTGTCCATTTAAACGGTTGGTGTGACATATCACTCTCATGACCATAAACCGGGAGTATCAACCACCCTATTATCCAAACAAAGGTATAAAGAATTGGGGTTGCCATGCCCATAGTGCAATGTCCAGGTTTCTCTTGTCTTATTTTTCTGTTGTACCTGTTGCCCCACCTCCATCCTCTAGGCCTCCGTGTTTTCCCCATCCCCGAGCCCTTGTGAGTATCTTGCGACCTCTTGTTACTCCACCATGGTACGCCTCTGCCTCCCTCGCCTATTCCTTTGCCTGGAATAGCGGGGCTTTCCATCTTCTCGGCAGCAGTCGTATTCTTCAGGAGTAGGTCGAGACTCTAAGATATATGTTTCCCAGTCCCGGGCTTTTACTTGGGGAGTTCGGCAGGGTAGATAAGGCACCTGCTTTCGGCACAACACTTGTAACACCTTTGGAGTATACCCTTGAGGAATGGAGGGCTTGTAACAATTCTTTTCCGAATTAACTCCCTCCCCGTATATTTTCCACCAATCACTAGATCCCTTAATAACTTTTCCAGTAATTTCTCCTATATAGAGAGCTTGCTCAGTCAGAGTTCTCTCTCGTTCATAGCACTGATCACAAGTTTCCCTGGGGAGACGCCCGTATAGGCAATGGCACCACCAATTATCCTTACACAATGGGCACACAAAGCACACAAACGGATTGCAATTACACCTTCTGATTTTACAGTTTACCCTTGTATATCCCCACATAGACCATTCAGTCATACCCGCCTTCGCAAAGTCACTCTTAGATCTTTAGAGTCCTTGATTTCCCATTGTTCTCGGGGTAGCGGCCCTTTCACTCGAGTGGCATGTGTCCATCCGCGTTCTGCAGTCCGGATAGCAGTATCTGTGGTGAGTAGAACAAGAAATGGTCCCTCCCATCGAGGAGTCAAGGACTGCTCCTTCCAGGTCCTAATCAATACTTTATCGCCTGGTTTTATCGAGTGGATAGACATGTCTAATGGTGGTCTTTGTGATACTAGGCCCTTCTTCCGCAATTCCTCTCTTCTCTTCATAAGGTGTGTTATATATGACTGGAGTTTGTCATCTGCTACCTTTGGATGATCCATAGGGAGCTCTATGTCATATGGCATCCCATACAACATTTCGAAGGGGGATATTCCTACATCAGTTCTCGGCTGTGTCCTTATGTTTAGTAATGCCAGTGGTAAGCTTTTTAACCATGATGTTTTGGTTTCTAACATAATTTTGGTTAGTTGTTTCTTAATTTCTCCATTCATCCTTTCTACTCTTCCAGAGCTCTGTGGGTGCCACGGAGTATGATATTCCCATTTAGTCCCCATTGAAGCCAAGGTATCTTTAGCTACTTTAGAAACAAAATGAGGACCCCTATCTGAGTCTATTGCTTCTATAACCCCATACCTTGGGACTATATTTTCTAATAGTATCTTTACAACACTTTGTGCAGTAGCTCTAGCAGTCAGAAATGCTTCAACATAATGTGTTAAATGATCCACAATAACTAGCAAGTACTTATACCTCCCTACCTTAGGTAACTCCGTAAAGTCTATTTGGATTTTATCAAATGGTCTAACTGGGAGATCCCTTCCCCCTGGTACTTGTTTTCGAAGTTGATATTTATTAACTCGTTGGCATGTCAAACAGTCCCCCACTACTCTTTTTGCAATGTTATGTATTCCTATACACATGTATTTGAGAGTGAATTGATCTATTAAAGCCTTCACTCCCCAATGTGTAGTTTCATGAAATCTTTTCATTACTCCTCTAGCTAAACTTTTTGGTAATACTATTCTACCATCTGGTAATTTCCATTTTCCTTCTTCCTCAGCTAACCCCATTTGTTTTAATTTTTCCTTTTCTTGAGTGGTAAACACTACTGTTTGGTCTTTTCCTTTTTCCAATCCTTGATTGGTCTCCTGATCATTTACGGAGATAGTCAAAAGTGCGGCCCGTTTTGCCTCGGCATCTGCTAAGTTATTTCCTCTAATTATGGGGGATAACCCTTTTTGATGTCCCCTTACATGTACTACCGCTACCTTTTCGGGTTTCCTTAGTGCTTGGAGGGTCTGTGTAATTAAAGTTTCATGTATCAGCCCTTTTCCCTGTGAGTTTATTAGTCCCCGTTCTTCCCAAATTTTCCCAAAAGTATGTACTACCCCAAAGGCATATTTTGAATCAGTGTATATAGTTCCAATCTTATTCTCTAATAACTGCAAAGCTTTTAACACTGCGTATAACTCACACGCCTGAGCCGACCAACCAGGGCTCAAGGCTCCTGATTCTATAACACTAAAGTTCCTCCCATTGATTATAGCATAACCAGATTTCCGTCTCCCCTCCACTACTCGAGATGATCCGTCTACAAAGAATCTTTCACCCTCATCTAATTCTTCCTCTTCTAAGTCTGGTCTTATCTTTGTCTGTTCTTCTATGTTCTGCAAACAATCGTGATTCAGGCTTTCACTTGGTTCTCCATATAGGAATTGAGCAGGATTCTGTAGGCTAGTTACTTCAAGTTCTAACTTAGGAGAGAAGATTAATATGCCTTCATATTTTAAAAGCCTAGAGTCAGTTATCCACTTGTCGGCCTTCTGCTGTAGGATTCCCCTGATATTGTGGGGTGATAGCACTTTGAGTTCTCCTCCAAATGTGATTTTATGCACCTCTTCCACTAGGAGGGCTGCTGCTACTACTGCCTGTAAGCAGGTAGGCCATCCTCGGCTGACAGGATCTAATAGTTTTGAAAGATATCCTACTGGCTTCTTTTTCCCTGCCCGTTCTTGGGCTAACACTCCAAAAGCTGTTCCCTCATCAATATTTACAAACAAATAAAATGGTCTTTTTATATCTGGCAGACTTAAAACTGGAGCATTTACTAAGTCTGTTTTTAATTCCTCTAGTTGTCTCTCATCATCTTGTGACCACTTTAGTAGTCCTTCTTTTGGTAATTTGGCATATAAAAACTTCACCTTTTTACTATAATCTTCAATCCATTGCCTACAGTATCCCACTAAGCCTAAAAGTTGTCTTACTTGCCTTTTGGTTTTTGGAGCAGCGAGGGATAGAATGCCTGCTACTCTTTCGGGGTCTAATTTCTTTGTTCCTCTACTTAGTCTGTGCCCTAAATATTTCACTTCGTCTTCTACAAATTGAAGTTTGGACTTGGAAACTTTTAGTCCCTGTAAACTCAAAAAATTTAACAGTCTTATACTTTCCTGTCGGACTGCTTCCTCACTTTTCCCTGCTAACAATAAATTGTCCACATATTGGACTAAGGTCACTTCTTTATTTAGCTCATAATTCTTTAGGATTTGTTCCAGAGCCTGTCCAAACAAATTGGGTGATTCTGTAAACCCCTGTGGTAATACAGTCCATCTCAGCTGTTGTTTCCTGTGGATGTCTGGATCCTCCCATTCAAAGGCAAAGTAGTCTCTACAATCTTCTTTAAGAGGACAGGCCCAAAAGGCGTCCTTTAAATCTATTACGCTATACCACTGGTCATCCGGACCTAACTGGCTCAGTAAGGTATGGGGGTTAGCTACTACCGGAAACCTAGCTACTGTTCTGCGATTAATTTCCCGTAAGTCATGTACCAGTCGGTACTTTCCGTCTGATTTCTTTACGGGCAAAATGGGAGTGTTAAATGGTGACATGCAAGGTTCTAGTAGCCCTCTTTCTAATAGTCTCTTGATCTCTGGCTTCAAGCCTTGTCTCCCTTCTCGGGATAAGGGATATTGCTTTATTTTCACTGGTATTTCAGGGTTCTTTATTGTAACTGAGAATGGTTCAATGTCTAATCTTCCTACTGTCTCTGGGGTATACCACACTTCAGGGTTTATCTTCTTCTCATCTGCCACTCGCAGAGGGCAGAGTTTAATTTTCAGGGCTTCATCCTTTACCATTAGACTGATTCCTAATTCTATCATTAAATCTCTTCCTAGCAAATTATATTCTGCTTCAGGCATTAATAACAAGGATCCCACTCCTATCTTGGAGGGGGCCTCCAAGAGCACATTCTTAATTACAGGTACTCCAAAGGGTTCTCCTTTGGCCCCAATTACTTGTACTTTCTCCGAGGATATCTTACATCCCCGGGGCATTTCTTGAACAGTAGATCTTTCTGCTCCTGAGTCTACTAGGAACTCAATTTCTTGTTGCCAGGGACCCACTTTTAATTTTATCAAGGGCTCTGTTTTCTTTTGGGTCCCCAGCAAGTAGAGCCCCTGACACCCCTAGTCTTCCTTGAATGCTTGCTCATCCATCATCCGCTTCCTGCAATTCCTTTTAGTATGGCCTTCTTTCTGGCAATAAAAACAGACCATGGGTCTTGGTCCTGGATCCTCTTCCCTGGGGATCCTTCTATATCCTGGTCCCTGGGGCCTGAACCCCAATCCTTGGGGTCGGCGTACAGGCTCCCTTCTGAGTCCCGGGGTCCTCTGCCCTTCTCTCACCGCAGCTACCAGCATCCTCGCCTGTCTCTGTTGAGCCTCCTCCTCTCTCCGAACATACACTTTCTGTGCTTCCCTCAATAACTCATCTAGTCCCCGATCTTGCCAATCTTCTATCTTCTCGTTTTCTCCTAATATCTATCCAAGATTTAGCCACAAATTGTGTCTTCAGTAGGGCCTGCCCTACTGGGGTTCCGGGATCTAATCCGGAGTATAATTGGAGATTTTTCCTTAACCTCTCTAACCATTCTGTAGGGGTTTCATCCTTCTTTTGCTGTTCACTAAAGGCTTTATTTATGTTCTGTCCTCTCGGGACAGATTCTCTGATTCCCTGAACCACAATGGTTCGCAAATCTTGCATGTTGCCTCGGTCAGCTTCCCTTTGGTTATCCCAATTTGGCCATTGATTTGGCCACTTAGTATCAGCTCCCGGACCCTGTTGGTGCTGTTGATCCCATATTCTAATTCCTGCCCTCCGAATCATTTCCCTTTCTTCTGCTGTAAATAGTATACTTAATATTGCTTGTAATTCATCCCATGTATAAGTATTGGGTCCTAAAAACTGATCAACCCGTTCTGATACTCCTAAGGGGTCTTCCAATAAATTCCCCATTTCTTTTTTAAATTCGCTCACATCTCCAGAATTCAGGGGAACTGATACATATCCCATCCCCGGCTGTGGTCCCCCCATAGCAATTTCCCTTAAGGGGAATAACTTTTCTTTTTCCTCTTTTTCTCTGGTTTGACTCCTAGTCCTTCGCCTATTCATTTCTGGGGAACTAGGGGTTGAGTCTGTCTGTTGTTCTGGTGCTGATGGAGGGGGCAGTAAAGGTTGAGGAGGAGGTGGTGGGACATAAGGGGGAGGATTAGGAACTTCCTCTTCCTGGTGGGCCTTTCTTCTTCGGCCCCCCTTTTCCTTTAAGGGGAACAAAAATGCTCTTGGCTCTGATACTATCCATAAGGCTGCATATTCACTTTCTTCCTGATTAAAAGGTTCTTTGGAATTTACGTATATATGCAGAGCCTGGCGAATCCAATCTTCAAATGACCCATAGATTGGCCAAAACAAGTTATCGGCCCGAATTTGTTTTCCTCCCCATACTTCCATGCAATAGCGTATCATTTTTACTTTATTTTTACCCTGCCTAGAAGGGTAATCATCCCAATACTTAATCATCAGCCCTAAAGGACTATCTGGAGGAATCGGAGGTAACCTAATCTTACCTACCGACCCGCCCATGGAATCAGGGTGCTTGCTTTTCCCCTGTCCCATCTTCCGGAGTGCCTTCTCACGCACGCACAACCTTCACCTCCTATTCGTGGCCCAGTCCCTCGCGGGATGTGGGAACCGCACTACTAAGGAGTCCGCACTCACTTCGCCCTTCACCAGGAGGACGTCTCACACAGGCACACTCCAGGTAACCTACCCCACCCGAACGGAATACCGGCCTATACTTACTCACTCCTGAGTCTTCATTCAGGTCTTCGTGCACAAAGTTTTATGGGGTATGCCGGCTTTCTTTTGCTTGCGTATCAATTTAGAGGGTTCGTTGATCCAGTTGAGGGTAGTGGAATATCCCACACAAGGGCCGTCCGGAGACGGGGCGCCTCCCCAGTGTGGGGGCTTCTCACTATCCTGACTTGGATCTGAGTCACGGCACCAAAATTGTTATAGAGTGCACGTACAAAATTCAAGAGCCAATCCAAATCAATCATAGAATAAAATTTATTTAGCAAGCGATAGCAAACAAAACAGCGCCGGGCGGCCGGGGAGTCTCCTGCTCCACCAATGGCTCACACCAGATCCCGTTTAGGTACAGATTATATATTCTTTGGCTTCCAGCCTACGTGACATTTTTAGTGTACTCTGCCGGATGCTTGCAGTTCTACCCCCATACATTGCTGACTCTGCCGGATGCTTGCAGTTCTTGTGACAGAGCGAAGTTTTCAGGCAATGGAAATTTACAGCATTATTAAGCAAGATTTATGAACATACATATTTCACTCATCACATTAAGTACCAGTTATCATCTCTTAGGCAACAAATGGGATAAAATTCCCTGAGAAAAAGAAAAGAAAAGGAAAAATCCTAACCTCCAACAACTGGAAAAGGGTGAGGCTCCAGAACACTTGCAGCCCATTGATGACATCATCGCATGGGGAACATGGAAGAGGAAGTTTTTGAAAATGGGAAAAGATAATCCAGATCCTCCTGAAGTCCAGTTTGGCCATAAAACAAAGTAAGGTCAAGAGACCTGCCCAGGAAATCCAGTTTTTAGGAGTAAAAGGGCAAGATGGACATCCTCAGATTCCAATGCATGTGGTCAACAAAATAGCAGCTATGTCCCCATCGACCAGCAAGAAGGAAACACAGGCTTTCCTAGGCACTGTGGGTTTTTGAGGATGCACATTCCGGATTACAGTGAGATTGCAGGCCCTCTCTATCATGTGCCCTGGAAGAAGAACTATTTCAAGTGAGGTCCTGAACAACAACAAGCTTTTGAACAAATTAAACAGGAGATTGTTCATGCAGTAGCCCTTGGGCCAGTCAGGACAGGACAGGATGTGAAAAATGTGCTCTACACCGCAGCCGAGGTGAATGGTCCTTCCTGGAGTCTACGGCAAAAAGTACCCAGAGAGACTTGAGGATGTCAGGAAAATTAATCCACAAACACCATAGGTTTATGTCCAAAAAGGAGACAGATGAGTCCTGTGACTTTATTCGAATAAAGAGAGAGGCCATGGGGCATTTTCCCTGGGGTCTCTCAAATTTTTGGAGGGCGCAGCTTCCTTTTTATCCTAATTTCCCAGCTGCATTTCCCTCTCTCTTTCCCCATTGGCTGAGGTACTTGAGAGGTACCGACTTCCCAGAACACCTAATACCTAGGGTTCCCTTCTAATGTATAACCCCCCTTTATTTTTAGTTCTTATTGAATTTTATGATTTTCACATTGTTTCTTTCATTTCTCAATATCCAATTTCATTTATCAGCAGACCTACAGTTTGTTTGTAGAGACAAATCTCCTTCCATTCATCAATCAGTGGAACCCTTCTCATTGTTTCTTTTTATCTCTCAGTGCTAATTTCATCAACCAGCAGGCCCAGAGCTTGTTTGTAAAGACAAGTCTCATTCCTTTCAAGGACGGTCCCTGGGGTTCTGGAGACAGGGATACAAAGGATCCCAGGCCTGTATGGTGGTGTATCCTTCCCCCTAGGCTGCACTATTATCTGAGAAATGTTCATTAGACCTCAGCCTTGACGAAGAGCCCCCGGGCTCAGCTTCTCTTGAGCTTATCAGAAACATTGTCTGCTCCCAGGAACTTATGCTGTCTAATGAGCTCTTGCTCTTTTTTTTAATGAACAACTGTCCTGGGTACAGAGACAAGGGGGTAGAGTTTTCAGCACTGTTTATTATAATACCATTCACATCAGCCATGGGTGTGGTTTTAGCAGAGAAAATTCTGTGGCCTTAACCGGAAGGGGGTCTATTTTTTTTCTGGCTCGCTGAAGTGAAGGGATTAGCAGACCTCAGCACTGTACCACCCACGTTTCTTTTCCCATTTTCTGAGCCCTCCAGGACTGTTCTGCAGGACAAGGGGGCTAAGAAGAGGCAGCAGGGCCACTCCCAAACTGAACGGTGCTGAAGTAACAGCTCTGGAACTGCAGCTGCAGTTTTTGGAGCCCAGCAGAAACATCCTCCCCACCCTCCCCCCAACAAGACATTGACATGAGACAGCTGCTGCCTGGGAAATGGTATTTCACAGATCTGAAGTGCCAATGAGACCACTGCTGCCATGGGTTGGGGCAACTCCCCAAGTTCCAGCTGTTTAAGGGGGTCGGCTCTGCAACTGCCAGCATGTCTTAATTTGAACTAGCTTTCCAGGTTTTGGTTTTGGTTTGGTTTTTTTTGGAGGGGGGCTTCTCAACCATCGTGTCTTTGTCCTCTGGGCAACGTGGGCTGCCTGAGCGGCCACCATCTGGTTTTCTTTGTTCCCAGGAGGGCCACGTGACTCAGCGCCTTTTTATATAGCCGTTATTGTTGTTTTCTTTTAGTAAACTGTTATTTTTTTCACTTATATCTTCTCGCATTAGTCTCTATTGGTAGAGGGGAGAGGTTGAAAACTAAGGTGTGATAAATAGATGCTATAATATTGGCTTTCTGCAAATGTTAAAATAAGTGATGTTAAAAGTAGCCTTTTAAACAGTAGTTTTGTCACAAACAGATGCTATATGTAAAATAGCGTTATTACAAAACAGATGCTATATAAGGTAGTTTTGTTGTGAAGATGTGGTTTTTTAATACTTTTTCATTCAACCAAAAACTTAGAAATAGCTATGCTTGTGAACTATTTGGGCTCCTGCTACCAACTATCAGCAACAGATAAGATATCCCCACAGCGATCTGCTGATTCCGGGAACTACCAAGCCAAGCGAGCGGAGACGGGAGAACTGCATTCCATTTTGAACTGTTCCTGGAAAGGGTTTTAAATATGTATAATTGTTTATGAATATGGAATACTCCAGGTGTATGTAAAGGGTGTCTCCAAGATAGCAGGTGTGCTCTTGGCAGAGTGCCAAAGCACCCAGCGCTGTGACTTTTTGCTTTATTATCTTTGTCCCTTATTGTCCTTTATTAAACTTTTCAATCCTAACAGGAGAGTGAACCTCATTTTTCACATAAGGGGAGGTAACCTATTTCAGATTTGCCGCTCCGTAAAATTTTCTTAACTAAGACAACAACCTGGGAAACTTTTTTTGCCTGAATAACATCCCAAGTGGAATGATATTTTTGTTCTCACACTTGCAAAGAAAGTTTCTGACCCAAAGTGTGGCCAGGATGAAACACTGTTATGACTAAAGCCCATCTTTTGTGGCCCTGTAAACAGCAGTCCAAAATGAGACCCTTTGAGCTCTCCTGGCCCACAGAAGCTGCAACCAGCAACCTCCTTGAGTGGGGAGTCTCAGGGCCAGAGAACTCTCAAGTTTACTGTACTCGGAGGATCACTGAATGACGACAGATCCTGGGCTGATACTCCTACTCCTCAAGGCTCAACCCTTCACCCATTGAGAAGATGCAAAGGCATCTGAAGTATTTCACTACCTCTGAGGGGAAATTTTCACAGGTATCTTGCACTGACTCCTTATGTGTGTGTGCATACAAGTGTGAATATGCTATAGGAAATATGGGAGAAATGCTGCTCTCCTGGATTCTTAAGTACTTTAGATTTGTAAGTAAGACAGGCCTGTAAGTAGGTTACTGTTGTGGTATAGAAAATCCTATATGAATTCTTTGCTAAACTGTTTAAGTTATAAGTTAAATTAAATGTTGTAAAGGTGCTGTTAAGTTTAAGTACTGTCAAGTTTAAATGTTGTTAAGTGCTATTGGGCCTTTAGGCCGTTGTCTCAGTTTTGAGACAAATTTAAGAGAGGACACTACAATGAGTAGTCTGCTCTAAAGGGTTTCCACAATCCCCCTCCACCAATAGAAAATTAATGCTAAGAGAGGAAAGTGGGAAAAACCCCCCAAACCAATGGTTTATTAGCAACAGAATGCCCACAAGGCAAGGAAGAAAAGTAAATAACTGCTAAACACCTAACCGTCAGAACTCACCCCCCCCTCCCCCCCGCCACACACACAAAAGGATGCCAGGAGAATGGGGCAAATGTTGAGGAAATACCCCTTCCCGACACGTGGTCCAAGATGGTGCCGGCTTTCACTCTTAGGGAAGTGGAGCTTCCACAGAGGAGTTCCAGCAGTAGGAGAAAACCCGGTGGCTCTCTGGCATCGACCTCCTCTCCACAGCAGTCATGGTAGGCGAAACAGCTGGTCTAGAGCCTCTTGGTGTGCTTTCTCTCCCTGGCTCGGCTCTCTGAGGCTTGAGGCTGGAACGGGGTGACCTCGCTCCCGCCAGTCCTGCTCCTCCGGCCTCAGACCAGTAGCTGTTCAGTTCACCTCAAGGCAGCTGAAAGATTGCTACTGCAGCTTCTCCAAGCCAGGGAAGGGGAAAGCTTTTTGCCTGGGCCACCAAAACCAAGCTAGCCAAGCAAAACCGAACCACACAGCGCCACGGAATGCCTGAGCAGTGAGGCTTCAAAAATACCCACCAAAAAGCCCAAAGCTCCCGCCTCCCCGACCCCGCACACACCCGGTCCCAGGCCTTAAAGATACAGCAACCATTTTTGGGCATAAAGCAGATCATGGAATAGACTATCATCATAAATCACTCCAAGACAGCTGTATTCCTTTTTATCCTTACCCTTTTTATCCTTTTGTCTCACACACACACCCCGCCTCCAAGTAGATAGTTTTTGGTTTATTTTGGTTTGGATTGATTGACTCTGGATTTTTGTTTGTTGCTTTTCCTCCATGTGCCTTAACCATCTACTAAGTAGTGGAGTGAACCTTTCCAATGAACTTTGTCTTGCTGTCACTTTTATATTAAATCTGTTTTTACTGATACCTTTGCTGATGATTCTTTAGGTGATCTTAAAACACTTGTTTGTGACAATTTGGTGTAGTCGCAGCAGGATGGCAAGCAATATCACTGCTTAATTACAAAAGCATGGAATAAGTCCAAGCTCTAAGTTCTCAGACAAATGGGCTCAGGAAAACCGGCATGACTGGGAAGCTGTGGAAGAACATCTAAAAGTTGCTAGGGGCCATTTAAAGGCTGGGAAAGAGAAAGGAATTTTTTCCAAAATGCTAGGCGCCTGTCTAGAAGCTGCCTGCCAGTACAGAAAAGAATATTAAAGAGAAAGGAGAACTGAAAACTGAACTGGAAACTAGGAAAGGGACTGAGTTATTGTTGTCCTTGAAAATAGAACAGCTGCAGAGACAGTTACAGGAGGAACAGAATGGGAAACAAAAGCTGGCCATAAGCCAGGTGAAGCTGAAACTGAATATTTATGATGTGTTTGTTTAACTGAAGGAGACTGAATCCTATTAAATGGTGAAGAGGCCAATGGGTTCTGGGGCCCTGGTGTTATTTTAACTTCTGTTCCCTTCGCCCAAGTGACCCCCATTCAATAACAAGCGGGGTGGAATCCTAGGACAGCGGAATGGATGTGCAGGAGAGAGGAGAGCCTCTGGTAATACCTATTAATTCTTTGAACAAGCTCTCCACTGCTGTTACAAAAGCTGCCTGCATCCAAGCCATGCATGAGTGTCACCCTATTGATGCTCTTATTACAGCAGCTGTAGACCATAATATGTTAAAGCCCTAATTAAAGGGGTCCCTGCTGTACTCAAACCCTACCTTATTGCAAAACAAGATGAAATCAGAAGAGACCTAGCCTTTAATGCACAATTGTCTAGGAGTGTTGCTGCAACTTCAGAACACAGGAAAATCCCCACCTGGGCAGCACTAATGCATAATATCATAAATCATGCACGAGAGATGGGATGGAGTGATTTCTGTGGTGATACCAAGAATACTAGCCATAATGTCAGACAAATTAGCCATTCCTGGGAACCAGGATTCACAGATCATCTGCCCAGAAATCAGAGGTGGAAAGAGTTATATAACCAAGCAGTATCATTAGGCATTCTGAACATTGCAATTTAGAGAGAGTCTATTAGCACTATTCAGAGCCTAATTGATGCATTTCTGTCCTGGGTAACCCAAAATGTTATTGTATTCCATATCTATCTGTGCCCAAAAATTGTTACTGTTGCTTTAAGATTCTGCTGCTGGAAAATGGAACGGCAGGGAGGAAGGTACCCAGGATTTTTAAAGTCAGAGTGTGCAGGGAGAGCTGTCTCTTTTGCCTGGTGGCTTTTGCTCAAGGCAGAAGCTCTGGTTCACTTTGTTTTTCTGTTTCTCTCTGACCTCCAGAGGGGTTTGTTTTGGGCAGGTTTTCTGGGCTCCCAACAGCAGCAACCCGAGAAGCTGCAGTTTGCAATCAAAAATTGTTTCATAGTGAATTTTGCAACACCCGTCTGCAGCTGCGGCATTGTGCCAAGAGAAGCAGAGTGGCCCCGCTCCACAGGGTAATCTCAGCCTGCCAGCAGTGTCCAGCTGAGGTGAGAAGGCACAGAGTCCAAGTTGCTCCAGCCAGCTGCCTTGCCTTGCCATCTTCTGCTGAGGGGGAGGCAAAGTCCCTCCATGAGTTCTAGCCCTTGACCGAGTACCAGCCGCTGGAGTGTGCCAGCCACCTTTCTCATTGGAGCTGCTACCACCTGAGAGATAAGAGGGGGGAGGGCTGCCACCATCTTTTCCCTTTGTGTCCCTACATGCAGTTGCCTGTGGCAGGCACCATCTTGGGGAAGGGGTCACTCCACCATTTTGAGTTTCTCTTTGAAACCTAGGAGATAAGCCAGTGTATATGTAACAAAAGGTTAACCACAAGTAATACTGTAACAAGATATTGTAAATGTGCAAGCAAAGCAAGCAAGATAACAAGTTTTAATGGAACTTGAAAACTGCAAAGTTAGCTAAAAACAGACTACAAAACAAGAGCACAGAGCACCCATCGAACACAAAGGTAAAAAGTTCAAATGCGAGGAAGACTACAGAAGTCTTCATCAAAGACCACCAGAAGACTGACAACCACCACAGAAGGAACTGACGCATGTGCAAAAGCAACAAACTGTTATATTACCATGACACGGCTTTATGCAAATATGAGTATGCTAATGATAGGTTGTAATAGTGACGTTGAGGGGAATGACCTTTAAAATGCAACCGTAGGCTAAAGAAGAGTGAGTGAATTTGTGGTGGAGTGATCGATCCCCTTCACTCCTGGCGCTGAATAAACAAATACCTGCTCTATAGCCATCTGACTATAGAGTTTTATTTTCTTGCCTAGTTTTGGGCATCACTTTGTTCCTGGGGATTCCATGAGATTTAGCAATTTTGTATCTAGTGATTATTTACTGTTATTTTTTGCCTGGTGCTGTTTCACTTGTTAGGAAAATGCTATTTTTCACTTATATCTACTCATATTCATCTCTCCTTATTGGTGGAAAGGGATTGGTTAAAACTAAAGGGGAGGTAACTCCTTTAAGATGTCCCCCTTAAATTGCCTTAAACCAAGACAATTTCTGAAACATGATGACAACAATCAGGGAGAAAATACTCCAAACACAGAGGCACCAACATCTGTGTCAGCATTAGATCCAGGGAGGAATAATAACCCTTTTGCTTCCCAAAACCAGAAATCAAAAAATGAATAACACCTGGATGGCAACTGGGCCTGCCAGTCCGGCAAGTAGTAGCTTATCAATGGATAGATAACAATGGCCCACATATCCTGACTCTAGTTGGTCCTCGTTGTCAATTAACAAATTTTCTAATAGATACAGGAGCACAAATTTCTATAGCAACACAGCATGATGCCAAAAAGCTGGGTGTGCAACTCGGACGGCAAAGAGTTAATGTCACTGGAGTGAATGGAATGAGTGCTGTGTGTAAAACTACTCAGGTTAATTTATGGCTACTGGGGGAGAAGCACATGTCTTCTACTCACTTTGCAGTTAAAGATCACAATGAAAACATTCTGTGTTTGGATGTTTTGAACAGTCAAACCTGGTGTCTGCCGGACGGCAGCATGTGGTCCTTCAGTTCTAATATCAACCCTTACCCAGTTGGGAATTCAGAATTTACACTGCGTGTACTCCGCACAGCACCTGCACTCCCTAATTCAAAAATTGCTGATGTATCACAATGCCCAATTCCTGCTGCAGCATGAAAAGGAGTTTCTGGGGCTATAGCCCATTTGGAGAAATGACAAATAATTTCCTGAGTGCGCTCTCCATATAATTCACCACTGTGGCCAGTAAAAAACCTGACTAGGCAGTTGTGTTTTATAGTTGACTACCAACATATAAATGCCAACACAGACCCATTAACAGCTGCAGTTCCCAATATTGCAAATCTAACAGCTACACTACAAGCAGCTGCACACCCATGGCTGGCAGTAACAGATATAAAAGATATGTTTTTTATGGTTCCCTTACAAGATGAGGATAAAGAGAAATTTGCTTTTACCTGGTGTAGTGGGTTGACCTGAATTGACAGACAGCCTGTTAAACCAATTACGCTTCTCTCAATTTCACATATTTAAACTGCATAGAAAGGCAGGATTCTGGGGTTTTTCCGTTCCAGCTCGGTGCCGGGACGGGACGGAGGGGGGGGCCTCAGAGCCCAGGGCCCCGCCAGGCCGGGCCAGGCCAGGCCAGGCGCCCCTGCCCCTCCTGCCCCCCTCTACTCCCAAAGCCGCAGCACGGACCCTGGGTCGCTGGGAGGGGGAACTATGAGGCCGTCCGATGCAGTTTCCTGGGACCAGTGGATCCTTCTCTTTTCCACACGGTACCAGTGGGAGCCGGCAGAGCCTCCAGCCTGCAGCCAGCACACTTCGCGCTGAACTGAAGAGGACATCGTGCAGCCAGCAGCGCAGGGGGAGAGAGGCTTTCTCCACTGTAAAGCCTGACCGGTAACATGGCAACTTCAGAGGCAGAGAGAGAAAGAGAAAGTGAGTCACGTGGGACAAAGCTAAAGATGGCTTCAGAAGAGAAGAGAGGGTGGTGCTGCGCTTCTCGCGCATAGCTTAAGAAACCTTCTTGCATGCCGTGGTAAAGAACTGTAATATCACAAACTGTCTCTTTAATCCATTTGAAATACATGGGGGGATGGACAATTCACGTATGGCCCGTGAAGGTTGTAAAAAGTGCCCATGCCAGGCTATTTAAAAGCAGAGAGAAAGAGGCCTTTAAGAGACTGGTAGCGAAAAAGCCTTTGTGTTCAGGCCAAAATAACTCATCCTTAAAAAGATTAATAACCCCATGTAATGGTCCATGCCTTGCAGTGTAACGAAACTGTGAGAGTTTTCATGGAAGAGATGTTTCACACCACAGCAGTTTTTTTTTCCCTTTTTTTTAAGTCTATTAATAAACTTCTTTATGTTCTGTAAGTTTTGTGCCTGCTTTGTTTTCTCCTAATTTTTATCTCACACAAAAGAAATCAGTAAGTAATCCATATTTCGAACCAAAACCACTACACCTGGGAAGGTGTACAGTGTACCTTTAATAGGCTCCCTCAGGGGTGTAAGCATTCACCCACGATTGTTCATGCTCCACTTGCAGAATGAATATTAAATCTGTTTTTATTGATACCTTTGCTGATGATTCTTTAAGGGATCTTAAAACACTTGTTCATGACAGCCTGCTACACCCCAAGTGAAAAACAGATCCTGGCAACTTATGAAGGTGTTGGAAATGCTTCAGAAGTGATTGGCACCAAAGCACAGTTCCCCCTGACACCCCGACTGCCAGTGTTGGGCTGGATGTTAACAGGAAAAGTCCCTTCCACACATCATGCCACTGATGCCACGTGGCATAAATGGTTCGCGCTGATATACTAGTTTGAAAGCAAACCTGTGAGAGTCTCCAAGTCAGAACTACAATTTAATAGAAAAATTAAAATAAATGTCATAGTACAGAAACACTGACAGAGTCAGGATACAACCTGACACCCTGTTGGTCGGGGAGGTGGTAGCAGTCCGATCAAATGGTGGCTGCAATCTTGTTGAAGTGATAGACGTGGTTCTGTTGAAGCGGTGATACTGTAGAAGGGTCTGGTCTTCTTCTGAAGGTCCAGTAGTGGTTATGTAGCTCTTGTCCTCTGGGAACCCAGTAGGTAAGGGCTGAGTGTGGTGTTCCAAACCGCAGATTATATCCAGGTAGGAATGCTTGGTTCCTCCCCCTGGGCAGAGCATCTCACAATGGGATGATGTAATTTTATGAGTCATGCAGTGAGACTTGATGGCCCATTAACAGAACATATCCCCCGTTGGGAGTTACCAGAGATGTGTCATGGAAGAGATAAAGAGCACTGCTCCACCTGGTTTTAACAGCTTGTGAAGATGGTGATAGAATACATACTTTTGGTTACATCTTGCATTGTAATTTAAGACAACTGATTATGTAGCAAGCTTGAATAGGAAATCCCAATCCCCCAGGGATCTTGGAGGTCATCACGAACTGGCCTGAAGGTAAAAATTTTGGACTATCATCATCAGAGTAGGAAGATGTTGGGGTTTTGGGAGTTCCCCTTCTGTTTTCTTTTTTCTCTTGAGGAATTTTTCCCATATATGTTGCCGGGGGCGACAAATTGCTGGGTGCTTGGGAGAAACAAAAGACCTGGCCAAAGGGGGAGGGGTCCAATGGGCTACTCTCTTTCACCTGGGCTTGTGGGCTGGTGTTCTTGGCATTCGGATGGAGAGAGGCTGCCATCGTGGTGGAGGGAATTCGTCAGCACTGCAGGCTTGTGCTTTTTCGGCTGCCTTCCTTCTACCGTGAGTGGAGCTTGCTCGCTGGAGCGGCTGTTGCACTGGGACCCTAACACCCCACCTTACTAAAAGAGGGACCTTTTCACCATCTGCTCGGGTGCCTCAGGGAGAAACCCCGGGATTCCCAAGCCTACCTTTCCCTGCCCCCTGGGAGCCTGGCTGTGGCCGCCCTGCCCCCCCCCCATTGCTTTGAGCCTTCGCTACATTGTAGCCCCTCATGCCCTGCCTGCTGAGACCTCCCAGGGTTCCCGCTGCAGCTCCGGAGTTTGATACATCTCGTCTGCCACCTGGATTTGTGCTCGTCCCTGCTGTTCCAGCCTGCTGTTCCCGAGGGTCTGGCCAGACACCAGGATCGGCTGCCCAGGGGGTTTGTGAAGCTTTTCTTCCATCCCTCCCCGTCTCGGCCAAGCCGCCATTACCGCGTGCTCCCGAGATCACACCAGAGCACCCCCTGCAGCCACGGGGGAACCATCGCACCTGCCCTGCTCACCAGGAGCCGCTAGCGCCCCTGCCGGCTGTGACCGTAACTGCACCAAAGGGGAAAGGGCCTGACAGCTGAGAAGGCTGTCACGTTTTGTGGTTCTGTTTGCTGTTACTGCCATAGTTATTGTTGTTTGTTTGCCTTGTTATACATATATATATATTAGTAAAGAACTGTTATTCCTATTCCTCATATCTTTGCCTGAAAGCCCCTTAATTTCAAAATTACAATAATTTGGAGAGAAGGGGGTTGCATTTTTCATTTCAAGAGGGGCTCCTGCCTTCCTTGGCAGACACCTGTCTTTCAAACCAATACAGAAGAGCAGGTGACACGGGCTGAGGAGGCCCCATCATATAATCAGCTACTAGAAGATGACAAGCAACAGGCTCTCTTCACTGACGGTTCCTGCTGTATTGTAGGGCTACATCAAAAATGGAAAACTGCTGTATGGAGTCCTATGCGACGAGTCGCAGAAGCTAGCAAGGGACTAGGTGGATCATGTCAGGCTGCAGAGCTGAAAGCCATCCAGCTGGCTTTAGATATGGCTGAACGAGAGAAATGGCCAGTGCTCTACCTCTACACTGACTCATGGATGGTGGCAAATGCTCTGTGGGGGTGGCTGGACTGATGGAAAAAGACCAATTGGCAGTGCAGAGGTAAACCCATCTGGGCTGCTGAATTGTGGTAAGACATCGTTGCCTGGGTAAAGAAGTTGGCTGTGAAAGTATGTCATGTAGATTCACACGTACCCAAGAGCTGGGCTACTGAAGAGCATCGCAACAGCGGACAGGTGGATCTGGCTGCCAAGAATCCAGTGTCTCAGGTCGATTTGGACTGGCAACATAAGGGTGAATTATTTCTGGCTCGGTGGGCCCATGACACCTGATGTCATCAGGGAAGAGATGCAGCATACAGACGGGCTTGTGATCGAGGGGTGGACTTAACAATGGACACCATCTCCCAGGCTTTCCATAACTGTGAAACACGAGCTGCGATCAAACAGGGCCAAGTGGGTAAAGCCTCTGTGGTATGGGGGATGATGGTTGAAACAGAAATATGGGGAGGCCTGGCACATTGATTACGTCATTCTGCAAACCCACCACAGCAAGTGCTACATGCTGACAATGGTGGAAACAATCACTGGATGGTTGGAGACGTACCCTGTGCCTCACGCCACGGCCTGGAACACCATCTTGGGCCTTGAAAAGCAAGTCCTGTGGTGACATGGCACCCCAGAAAGAACTGAGTTGTACAACGGGACTCATTTCAAAAACAGTCTCATAGACACTTGGGCCAGAGAACACAGGATTAAGTGAGTATATCATATTCCCTATCATGCATCAGCCTCTGGGAAAGTTGAATGGTACAACAGACTGTTAAAAACCACATTGAAAGCAATGGATGGTGGGACCTTCAAACATTGGGATCTACATTTCATGTAGGCCACCTGGTTCGTTAACACTAGAGGCTCTACCAATGAGCTGGCCCTGCCCAATCAAAACCTCCATGTACTGTAGAAGGGGATAAAGTCCCTGTGCTGCATATGAGGAATGTGTTAGGGAAGACAGTTTGGATTAGTCTTGCCTCAAACAAAGGCAAACTCATCCATGGGATTGTTTTTGCTGAAGGACCTGGGTGCACTTGGTGGGTAATGCAGAGGGACAGGGAAACAAATGCGTACCTCAGGGGGATTTGATTTTTGGTGAGAACAGTCTGTAATGTTGAATTGTATGTGTGCCATAACTCCCATGGCCAATGAGGATGGACTGCTCCAGATACACAAGTTGTGAGCCCCTGTTGTAGCAACCAGCCGAAAGCACACCAGCCCTCCTGCCCTGGAAGACATCTAGGACAGATAGAACCAACAGTCATGGACTAAATGAACTCAACAGACAGCTTTGAGTGACAGCCATTGACTATGGATATGATACCTGTGTGCTTATATGTATATGTATATGTATATGTATATGTATATAGTTGGAAGGTGTAGGATCTGGGCATGACGAAAAAGGTTTAGAATAAGGGGTGGATAATGTCCTGGTAAGGGCCAGGACAGGGTTAATTTTTACAGCTGCCTTGAGGGGGCGTGGCTAGGACCCGGAGGTTATTTTGTTCTACTTCACATAATTTCCTGGGGCAGGGGGAAGGGACTGTCTTCGGGGTAGAAGGAGTTCCTTCTAGTTGAGTAAACTGTGGCAGAGGGAGCTGTCTGGTATTGTCTATTGTTTGGGGGGTGGGGGGATGTTCCTGTGTGAATTGTTTATTTTCTTTTCTTGTACCCTCTCTCATTAGTATTGCTGCTGCTACTGTTCCTTTTCTTATTCCCTTGCTGTTTGCAGTAAATTGTTCTTATCTCAACCTGTGATCTTTGCCTTTTGTGCCTCCAATTCCCCTCTCTATCCCTCTGCAGGCGAGAGAAGGAGGGTAAAATACTGCACTGAACTGGAGAGGACCATTCCTAAACCATCACAGCAGCAAACGAGGAGAGGTGACATGCTTGACCTTGTGCTCACCAACAGGGAGGAGCTGGTGGGGAATATGCTGCTCCAAGGCAGCCTTGGCTTTATTGACCATGAGATGGTGGAGTTCAAGATCCTCAGGGCAGTGAGGAGGGCACGCAGCTGATACGTGGAAAAGACTCCACTACTGAAATAAGTAGTAAAGTAGGTATGTTTATTCCAGCGCTGGGGCATGTGTGGATTGCTCCACCAAGTGCCTCGTGCAGGGGTCTCTGGGATGAAGTAGGGAGTCTTCCTCGGATGAAGTAAGGAGTCTTCATTAATTTGAACTTTTTACCTTGCTTCCTTGCACATGCTCCCTGAGTCCCTGGCCCAAGTTCAAACCCCAAGGCTGGTTTGAACTGGTTCTTGGGTCCAAAGCAGGATTTTTTGGTCACGGCTGCTTCTCCTTATCAATAGTCTTGTATCCTCCCTTTTCCTACTTGACAAATGTAATAAATGTTAGGCAAGATATATGCATTGTTTTAGCAAGCAGCCCCTTTAGTAATTTACTTAATTCTTGTTTTCCCGACTTAGTTCCTCCTTTTTTATAAAGTTAGTAAATTTTTTTACTAATACACAGATTTTTTTTAAACAAACTTTTACAATAGGCATCTTTTAATGCTTTTCCATGTGCATTTGATAAAGTAGCTAAAACTGATAACTTTTTTAATTGTGGGAAACAGAGGAGTAAAAACTTCTGCAGTTAATGGTGGGTTTGATTTACAACCCTGGAAGAAACTAGGTCTGGCATAATTAACAGAGATTTATGGTCCTTAAGCAGGAGAATTACAAACCTATGTTTCTATAGTTATAAGTATGTATTGGGTGTTATGGTGAAGGGT
This sequence comes from Lycocorax pyrrhopterus obiensis, assembly GCA_014706295.1. Lineage (NCBI taxonomy): Eukaryota > Metazoa > Chordata > Aves > Passeriformes > Paradisaeidae > Lycocorax > Lycocorax pyrrhopterus. Next base: position 9,213,794 of record JACSVZ010000030.1, read on the forward strand.
TTTAATTATAATAATGTGATTTTATAGTTTAAGTTAAGAATTTAGATGTTATAATAGAAGTATATGGGTGTACGTGACATGACAGGTTATTGGTTAAGACACAACTGCATTGCAGTAAAAAGAATTACAGGTAATAGGTCATAAATTCAAAACAAAGTTTCGTTTTAAATGCCTATTGGATTAGAAAGTTATAAATTGCCATGTAACCCTAAATCTTGTGACTATTCGCCATTATTACGATGTGTTGCCAAAATCTCACGCCTCTGAGACTGGTGCCTTGTTTGTTATTTTAAGCAATAAATCGTTTATAATTGCATAGTCCCATCTCTCAATAAAAAATCCGATGGGTGCAGACACAGAGCCTACAAGTGGAGCCCCGTTAAGTGGGATCCTACATTAAATAGCTTACAATTCTAAATAAACAACAAAACAGATAACGCAAGGCTAGCACTCACCAAAATTAGTAAAACAATTATGGGGTGACATAATGTATTCAGAATACCAGTTGCAGTAGGTGACCATCCAAAAAGCGCATCTCACCGGTTGTGACTTGCATCTTGTTTTACTTTTTGCAAGACTTCGCTTATTTTTTGTGTGTCATGATGGATGGTAACTAAAGGTTTTTTTCCGCTTTTTTGGATTTTTTTCAGAATTTTAATTAGATCTTGATGCTTTATTAATTGCTTTATTAATGTAAGGTTAATCCTGATAGGTGTGGGTAGCAATTTGTGGTATAGGGAGTAATTAGTCTTTATCAATTGATGAGACACAACTGGTGCTGAGTATGAAAAGTCACACCCATTAATCTTGATAAAATTACAAATACAAAAATTAGAGTAATTTCTGGCAGCTACATTTACAATCTGCTGTGGTGTAAAACATCTCTTCCATGAAAAACCTCACAGTTCCTTCACACTGCAAAACATGGGCCATCACATGGGGTTATTAATCTTTTTAAGGATGAGTTATTTTGGCCTGAACACAAAGGCTTTCTTCGCCACCAGGTTTTAAAAGCCTCTCACTGCTTCTATATAGCCTGGCATAGGCACTCTTCACAATCTTCACGGGCCACACGTGAATTCTCCATCCCCCCATGTACTTCAAATGGATTGAAGAGACAAACAGTTTGTGATATTACAGTTTCTTACCACGGCTTGCAAGAAGTTTTTTTAAGCTATGCGCGAGAAACGCGGCACCGCCCTCTTTTCTCCCGCCGCCATCTTCAGCTTCGTCTCACATGACTCACTTTCTCTTTCTCTCTGACTCTGAAGCTGCCACGTTGCAGAGTGTTTTTGTTCAGGCTTTACGGTGGAGAAAACCTCACTCCCTTTGTGCTGCTGGCTGCATGGTGTCTTTTTCAGTTCGGCACGAAGTGTGCCGGCTGCAGACAAGAGGCTCTACCAGCTCCCACTGGCTCCGCCCTGAGAGGGGAGAGGGACCCGCCGGTCCCAGGAAGCCGTGCCGGATGAGTTTAGCTGTGAGGCAGTCCATGGCTGGCTTTAGCTGCCTGCGGCTCTGAGATAGTTCCCCCTGCCAGTGATCCAGGGTCCGTGCCGCGGCGTTGAGAAAAGGGGAGGGGGCCAGGGGCCCTGGCCCGGCCCGGCGGGGGCCCGGAGGCTCCGAGGCCCTCTCCCCTTCCGATGGCGATGGCGAGCTGGAACGAAAAGAAATTCCCGCCTTTCCGCGCGGTTTAAATATGTAAATTGCGAGAAGCGTCATTAGTCTAAAAGACTGTCCATCAACTCAGGTTCAACCCACTACATTGCCTTAGAGAAATCCGGGAGTATTTTTGAAACTCGCCACTGACCGTTTCCTAATGCCAATAAGGAAGACTGTAAGGGTTGTTTTAACTTGGTCAGGTCACTGGTTGCTGTGGCCAATTTATTCATCAGTATCTCTGAATCAATTTCATTTGACTCCCAGTCCTGTTCCTAGCATGCCAGTCAGATCTCTTTGTATTTTACTTTTGAGGGGTGTTTGTTTTTGCAGCCAGGCTGTCCATCCCTCAAAGGATGTTTGTATTAAAGGGGAGCAAGCTGGTTGTATCTCAGAAATATTAATCTGCATTAGTAGTTCTACACGTTTAAGAGATCATTCTGGATTAAACAGCAATAATTGCTGGCCTATGTTTCTCACTACATAAGGGCCAATCTCATAAATTCTCGGTTCAGGTTTGAGTGGTGTAACTTGGGTTTGGGCTCGAGTGCTAGTGTAAGTTGTAACAGGCCTAGCCATGGCATTTATCTTAAATCTAAATGAGAGCCCCTTAGGATCCTGGGCCCAAAGACAAACTACTTCAATGGTCTGTACTAATGTAAAATTATACCAACAGTCTAGTTCACTTGAATGACTACAAATTTCATCGTGTCTGTTTGTAGGAGTGGTTGAGACACTAATTTGGGTTGCCTTTTTATGAGCAGTTCCATTAATCATTTGGCATCTTATTTTGATTTTTTTTTTACAGTCCCCTGAAGTTGCCAAGTTTTCTGTCTTTCCTATTCTTGCCTTGTATATACTTGGTTTCCGTGCATGACCACAGTTAATAGATTTAAGTCTTTTAGATTAGAATATTTTCCCATGAGTCCAGTAAACCGAATAAAGGCTTGGGACCAAATGTCTTTTCCCATAAGCAACTTTCCAACTTAAGGCTACAATTATGACTGTAAAAAGAGCAATTTTCTGGGTTATACTTGTGTGCCACCATAACATTTTCATTTTGTTTGGGTAAACTTCAATTTCAGTTTATTATCACCAGGAGTCACTTTCCAAGGGGTTTCTGGAGCCTTCTTTACTCGAGTATGGTGAATCTAGGCACTCTGCTCTCTGATCTTAATTGCGGTGTAAGTGCTGAGAAGTACCTAGAATGGTCCTTTTTATTGCGATTTCAAAGTCTTTTCTGTAAAAGACTTAACATATACATAATCTTCAGGTTGGATATCATGTATAGGACCATCTAAACCTCGACTTCAGGTTCCAGGCACGTTTTTCAATTTCTCTAAGTTGTTTGCTCAGGGCGACCATATAGGTAGTCAGCGTTTCTTCCCCAGTTTGGGTAGATATTCCCTTTTGTACTCCATATGGTCTCCCATAAAGCATTTCAAAGGGGCTTAACTTTTGTTTTGGGTTTGGTCTGTATTTACAGCAATGCAAGTGGAAGAGATTGGGGCCAGAGTAAATTGGCTTCTTGCCCTAGCCTCACAATTTGTTGCTTGATCAAATGATTCATTTTTCTCTACTTGGCCACTTGACTGTGGGTGGTACGGAGTGTGGAGTTCCCAATCTATGCCTAAATGGTGGCTAATTTGCTGTACCACCCTCGAGATAAAATGTGGTCCCCTATTTGAGGGTATTGTGGCTGGAACCCCAAAGCACAGTATTATTTTTTGTTGCAACGCTTTGGTTATTTCCTGGGCTTTAGCGGTTCTGGTGGGAAAAGCTTCTGGCCATCCTGAAAAGGTATCTGTCAGTACTAGCAAATATCGATACCCCCCTTTTCTTGGGAGTTCCGTAAAATCAATTTGCCATTGCTGTCCAGGCCTATGGCCTTTTCGAGTTTGGCCCATTTTTAGTTTGGGGGTATTTTTGGGATTAGTCTGGAGGCAAAGGTCACACTGCCGGGTTACTTGTGTGACAGTTTCATATAAATTTCTGGCAATGATCTTTCCAATCAAGTAATTATATAGGGGATGTATTCCCCAATGTGTTTTCTGGTGCTCCTCTCTTACTAGTGACCATAATAAATGAGAGGGAACAACCAATTTTCCTTCTGCAGTAATAGCCCACCCTTCTTGGTTAAATGTCCCTTCCTGATCTTTAATCAATATTTTGTCTTTCTTATTATATGTTGGCTTACCTTCTAAAAAAATTTGCCCATCTGGGATTAAGGCTCTAGTTGTTGTTACCTTACTTTTTGCTGCTTCTTTTGCCTCTCTGTCTGCCAGCTCGTTTTCTTCTTCTAATTCTGAGCTCACCTTCTGGTGTGCCTTAATGTGCATAATTGCTACTTTTTCAGGTAACTGAACCGCTTCCAGTAGTTGCATTATTTTTTGTGCATGTTTAATGGTTTTCCCTTGTGAATTCATTAGTCCTCTCTCTTTCCAAATGGCCCCATGTGCATGTACAACCCCAAATGCACACCTCAAGTCTGTATAAATGTTTATTTTTTTTCTTTTGCTATTTCTAAGGCACGAATTAGGGCGATTATTTCAGCCTTTTGTGCAGAGGTGTTTGTTAGCAGAGGTCCAGATTCTATTACCTTTTTACAGGTGGTAACTGCATACCCAGCATGTCGTTTTCCACTGATGACGTAGCTGCTCCCATCAGTAAACCAGGTTTCTGCGTCGTCTAAAGGGGTATCCTTCAGGTCCGGACGGCTCTAGGCAATCGTGGTGTACCGGTTCCTTTTGGTTTCCACTGAGAAAAGAAGCTGGGTTGACAATGTTAGTTACCACTATTTCTACATCATCTTGTTCCACCATGATGGCTTGATATTTCAGGAACCTTTGTGGGGAAAGCCAGTGCCTGCCTTTCACTTCCAGCACTACGGACACCGTGTGGGACACCAGCACAGTCATTTTCTGACCCAAGGTAAATTTGCGTGCTTCTTGGATGTTTAGCATGACTGCCGCAACGGCTCTGAGGCACCAAGGCCATCCTTTGGTTGCTGCATCTAGCTGCTTAGAGAAATAAGCAACTGCCCATCAGTACGGGCCCAGGTCCTGTGCTAGTATTCCCAAGGCAATCCCTTGTTTCTCATGGGAGAATAGAAAGAATGGTTTACTCACGTCTGGAAGTCTTAAAGCTGGAGCTGACGTGAGGGCATTCTTTAGCTGATTGAAGGCCCGCGTTGCCTCTTTCCTCCACTGGAGATCTCTGCTTTTTTTTGTAATGAGCTTGTATAAAGGTTTCACGAGCATCTCATAATTGTAGATCCATAGTCTACACCATCCTGTCATCCCCAGAAAAGTCCGTAACTCTTTCACTGTCTGGGGTTTAGGGGTCTGACATATCGCTTCTTTGCGATCTTGCCCCAAAGTTTGTTGTCCAGCACTGACTTTATAGCCCAGGTAGATCACTTTCTGTTTCACCACCTGAGCCTTTTTCTTAGATACTCTGTACCCTTGGCCTCCCAGAAAGTTTAAGAGGCTTACCGTCCAGGCTACGCAAGCTTCCTCTGTTCGGGTAGCTATTAAAAGGTCATCTACGTACTGCAATAGCTTCCCTTCTCCTGGTGGGGCTTCCCAGGACTCTAGGTCTTTTGCAAGTTGTTCTCCAAACAGAGTGGGACTGTTCTTAAATCCTTGAGGCAACACCGTCCATGTGAGCTGAGTTTTGCACCCACTCTTAGGGCTTTCCCATTCAAATGCAAAAATTTTCTGGCTGACTTCATGGAGAGGGAGGCAAAAGAAGGCATCCTTTAAATCTAAAATGGTAAACCAAGTTAGCTCTGGTGTTAAGCATGTTAACAGAGTGTAAGGATTCGCTACCACAGGATAAAGATCTTCAGTTATCTTATTAACAGCTCGTAAACCCTGTATCACCTGGTATGACCTATCAGGTTTACGGACAGGCAGGATAGGCGTGTTAAAATCAGACTGGCACTCTTTTAACAGTCCTAACTGTAAGACTTTTTCAATTACTGGGCTAATTCCTTCTCTGTCTTCCTTTTTGAGGGGGTATTGTTTAATTCTAACTGGTTGTTTTCCCTCTTTGAGTTTCATCTGTATTGGGGTTGCATTTTTGGTTCTCCCAGGTACATCTGTGGCCCAGACTCCTGGGAACGCTTGACTCATTATCTCTTCTCTAATTTCCTCTGCAGAGCCTGTGGTTGTTAATATTAGGCTCAGTATTTCCACATACTGTTGGTCATTTACCTCCAGAATAATTTCCCCATTTCTAAATGTTATGGTTGCTTGTAATTGTTCCAATAAATCTTTTCCTAAAAGTGCTTTTGGAGAATTGGGTAAATATAAAAACTTGTGAATACCCCATTGTTTCCCAAATTTATACTTCAATGGTTTACAAAAATATGCTTTCTCAGATTGACCATTTGCTCCTTGTACCACAATGTAGTCATCTCCCACAGGCACTAAAGCTTTATTTAAAACCAAATATGCTGCTCCCATGTCAACCAGGAATTTTACCTCTTTTTCTTTTTCCCCTAGCTTCATTATAACCAGTGGATCTGCTAGGGTAGAGTCCCCCAGTCCTCTTCAGTCTTTTTGCACGTGTGCGACCATCCTCCTCTTTTCTCGGTCTCCTCTTTTCAGGCAGTCGTCTTGTCATCAATCTGGGCACTGATTTTTCCAATGGCTGAATTTTCTGCATATTGCACACTGATCTTTGCCCAACCAGGGAGGGCCTTGTCCGGGAGGTCCCTGTCTGGGTTTTCTCTTACTTTCTTTTCCCACTATTGCTATCAATTTTTTCATCCCTTGCTTATAGCCCTCTTCTCGATTACTAAATATACTCCAAGCTTCATCTAACAATTTTTCTAGATTTTTTCCATCTAACCCCCGAAGCTTTTGTAGTTTATATCTGATATCTCCTGTGGATTGCCCTAAAAAGATACTAGCTGTTGTACCCCTACCTCGGTCTCAGGATCCAGTGATGCGTTGCTGCGCATTGTGTCTCTCAGACAATCCAGGAATTCAGATGGTGACTCGGAAGGACCCTGTTTCACTGCATACAAAGCTGACCAGTTTAGAGTTTTGGGAATGGCCCTTTCCACCCCTTTCGCTATCCATTCTTGATAACTTTTCAATTTCTCTAATTCAGCTGCTCTATTCGGACTCCAGTGTGGTTCCTGGAGTGGGAAGTAATCTTTTACATCTAATTGTTGTGTATTATAATAGTCCTCTGCCAAATCTTTTGCTGTTTTCAAAACCAACTGCTTCTCTGTTTCTGTCAGTCCACCCAATAACAATTGTATATTGCTCCAATCTGGATTATGCTGTTTTATTATAAGCCGTAAGCGTTCAGCAGTACCCAACAGGTTGCTTCAATAGTTTTTGGCAACTTTATACCACGCCTCTAGGTCAGCAGTAGAAAAAGGCACTCTAACCAGCATTGTCCCCCCATCCAGTGCTACTGCCTCCCGCAGGGGTGCTATCAGTACCTGCTTCCTGGTTCGAGACGAAACAGGGCTGCCCGGAAGAGAGGGAGTTGGTGTTGGTGTTCCTTCCGAGTCCGCATCCTCTTCCCGTCTCCTAAGGGGAGGCTTAAGCAAATCGGTTAGTTCATCATCATCTCGTGCCACTGTCTGATAAACTTTGTCTGATCTTGTACACCTCTGACCTATACTGCACAATGAACAACACCGCTTAATTTTCTCTCGGCTTTTCTTATTTTTTTTTCAAGGGCTAACACCATAGGATCACTAGGGCTTATAATTTCACAATCTTTTTGCCACTTGGGGTGATTTTGGAGGGAGAAAAATGCATCAGCATAGGAAACTTCTTCCCATTTACCTTCCCATCTCAAAAATAACATTAGCTGTGATGCCATGATGATTTTTGTCTTTTCTTTTATACCCCTGTTATGCCTTTTTACAACTTCTGTAGTCTTAGTGCTTTAGCCTACATTCTTAGACTTGTTTGTTAAGCTAGGAGACTAAACATTTCAGAGGTTTCGTAGTTAGGGAGCAATATGCCCCAGACCCCAAGGTCCTCTCCAGAACACATTTTGTAAACTAAGATAGAACCATCTAGGGGAAGGTTCCTTGGGGAGGGGGACTCACTCAAGTCTCTCATTGGAGAATTTATGATAGATATGCTAATTAGTAAGACCTATAATGTTATACCAGATCTTTTTGGGTACGTGCATTGCGGTGTGCATTGGGGTGCATTCAACCTGGACGTAGTGCACCTAAGGATCCTTAAAATAAATACCAAGGTAAAATCCCTTTTCCCCTTCTAACCGTGTTTGACTCTTGATTTTAAGACCAGGAAAAGGCATCAGCTGTAGCAAAGTATTGTAGTCTAAAGTTCCATTCAGTGGCCATTTTGCTCCGTCTTCTAATTTATACAGTGGCCACCATTGGGTGCAATATTTTACAAGAGTTCTTTTATTTTCTGTACCTCCAGTTCCTACTATCTCTTTCCAGTGTGCTAAAACACAACCAAGCGGACTCGCCCTAGAAATATTTTTACTTTGCCCAGTTCCCATCCTGTTCAGAGTTTGAGTTTACTCAAATACTGTACCACCCACTCTGGATCACCCATATAGTGTATAAGCCACTCTTTATAAATTCTCTTATGCTTCTTGCCAGGCCTGCTTTGCTGCCACTTAAAATCTTCTTCAAAAGCCTTTACTACTTCTTCCCAATCCTTTTCTAGCACACTACTATTTTCGGGAATGCAATGCTCTTTGCCACACAAAAGTTTTAAAACAAAGTGGTCCTTGCTTTCCCGGCACTCCGGGCACAGATCTCTGTCTACTAAATAAGTAAAATCGTAATATCTCTAACTTCCACAAAATCCTCACTGTGCTAAAATCCACAGCCGGTGTGGGGCTGGGATCTTTTTATGCCTACACACAAAGCAAGAAACCCCTTTTATCACGTGAGCAGGTAGGACAAAACAACTGAAAGAATCGAGGGCTATGCTCCTGCTATATAACTGTTGAGGGATAGGAGGGGGTAGCAACCTCCCTCCCTGCTTAGCCACTGTTGTTTAAGTCCGGTATCCAACTTCTACCTCCTTCTCCTAGTCTTGTCTTACTTCTACCCAAACCTTTCCTCACACTCCCTCACAGTTCTCTCCCAGTTCTCTTCCCGAACGAGCCAAGCATCTGGTCCCAAATGTGATTTCCTGCACACGAACTTTAAAATCTCAGGCTCAAAATCAACTTCACCCGAGTGCTTCTCATAACACTGGTAGCATAGACTCTGCCGCCTGACAGAGGAACAATACCACCTTCTCTTACAAATTTTACGCTGTATTAATACCCAAGCCACATGCCACCCTCTTGTTGCATGAAAAGTTCTAGTACATCCACAAAAACAGGTTATTCCAAGTGATATATCAAAGGCTAAATCTTTAACCGCTGGTTGTTCCCAATCCAAAGCTACTAATCCTTCTGCAGAGGTTCTATAAATTCCTTCTAAAAGGACCTGTTCACCTCCCCTGTCTATCCAATGTCCTCCCGGGTTCACAAATTCCCAAGAATCGAGACCAAACCATTGAGGGAGAGAGGTTCCTTTAACCTCTCGCCTAGCCATGATTCTGGCTAAAATAACACAAAAACCAATGACCACACAATTTCAAACAATCCAAAAACCAATCATACTCACACAACACACAGCATACACATTTCAAATCTGCCAACAAACCGACAAGCTAATATACAGCCACATACACATAAAAGCAATCCAACAACAACCAATGTCCCCACAGACATATAAGCAATCCAACAACAATCAAAGCAGCTACTAGTAGCCAAAATATTTATAGCACTCACTTCTAATAACTTCAGGGTCCTGCTTATTTCATTCTCCCCAATACAATCAGCAACAAGTTCTGACGGAAACCCCATCCAGAATCACCCGATTTGCTTTCAGGATCGCTAGCGGCCGCTCTATCAGTTGATGACCCCCCTTGCCGGCTCCCGTAGCAGGCTGCCCTTGCCGGCTTCCATAGCCGGCTGCTCGCAAGCTCTAACTTTACTCACACAGGGACTACGCTGTGCGCGAGACGTCTCTACGCGGCTTACCAGCAGCCTTGGCCACGCATATGACTTACAGGCACCCTAAATCCAAAACATACCGTTTATCCATAGTTTCAGCAGGCTGTTGTCTGCCTCCGCAGTGAGAGAACTGAGAAGCGGAGTTCCTCCAGGGAAAATCCCGGGGCGTGCCTAGGATGTCTGCCCCCCAGTCGATCCTGCAGCTGGACAGAGCTCCTCCTGGCTGGCTCGCCAAAATGATACGCGGAAAAGACTCCACTACTGAAATAAGTAGTAAAGTAGGTATGTTTATTCCAGCGCTAGGGCGCATGTGGATTGCTCCACCAAATGCATGCACGCCAGTAATACCATTCGGCTTGGTATATATCGAGTTACAAGCTGCATATTCATTAAGTTTCCCAATGCGCCTATACATATTCATTTCCTAGCCCCGCCTAGCCCCGCTTCATATTATAATGAGCCCAAAGTCATTTCCATATGGCTTGCGCTTGCGCAGTGCCTCGTGCAGGGGTCTCTGGGATGAAGTAAGGAGTCTTCTTCAGATGAAGTAGGAAGTCTTCCTCGAGTTGAACTTTTCACCTTGCTTCCTTCCACATGCTCCCTGAGTCCCTGGCCCAAGTTCAAACCCCAAGGCTGGTTTGAACTGGTTCCTAGGTCCAAAGCAGGATCTTTTGGTCACGGCTGCTTCTCCTTATCAATAGTCTTGTATCCTCCCTTTTCCTACTTGACAAATGTAATAAATGTTAGGCAAGCAATATGCATTGTTTTAGCAAGCAGCCCCTTTAGTAATTCACTTAATCCTTGTTTCCCCAACTCACGATCATAAGAATTAGCAATTCATTGATCTTTTGGAAACAATACTCTCATTTTAAGGGAATCCTGTCCGTGATGCCAATTAAAAATGTTATGATTCGGTTTAAACCCAGAAAAGCAAAGAAAGCTAAGTGTCTGTGCATAAACCAGAAGGAACTTAGAAGGTTCAAAATATTCCCAGAAACGAGATTAAAACCAAACGAGATTAAATGTTGATGCCAAAAAATTGATGTATTTTAATAGTAGAGAGGCAAAGAGAAGGAAAGAGAAAAGATAGAAAGAAAGAAATAGAAGAAAGAAGTGTGCGTGGGGGGTTGGGGGGACAGGGAGAGGTGACTGGGGTTAGGTGGAAGCATATCACCCATCCGAGGGTCCCAACAACGTCTCGTTGCTCCCCTCCATCTGGTCTTCTTGGTGGTGAGAGTCCCCTGTTGCTGCCATGGCCACGCCACCACACGCCGCGCTACTACACGCCACATGCCGCCACATGCCAAAGAGTACAGAATCCCATGGATTAATATACGCTTTGGGCCAGGTGGGAACGCCCATGTGTCTCCCCTTGCAGGGGCTAGCTTGACACACTGTCCCTTGCAACATTGAGGGTCTGTTGCATCATCTCTGGTGCTCTGGTGCAGGGTCTGGGGACCCATTTGATGGGGGCCCCTTTGATGGGCCATGTCACCCCCTTCTGCTGTGGATAAGCTTCCCCCCTGCCCTGGTGAGGACCCCTCAGCTGGGCTCCTCTGCACAGTGGAGGATGGGCAGTCACTGCACCTCTGACCAGAGGCTTTTCCAAGACACCCAAAGCCTCTCCTCCCTCCACCCTTTGGTGTGAGGGTCTGTGCGAGCCTGGCAGCTGATAGCCCTGGGGCTGTGGCCTCCACCTTGGAGGTGTTAAGCCTGTGCTTTGTGAATGTCCCCAGCCCTGAGTTGTTACTTTATCTTATCTTCATCAGTGAGCGGTGTAAGACCTCAGTCAGGGCCTCATTCAGGGTGTGGTAGTCTTCTCTGCAGCTTTTGTAATACAGTTTTAAAAGTCCTTTAAGAAAATGTTTAAGTCATAAACTATAATATTTCAGTCTCTGACACCAATACACCTCAGTAACACTTCTCTTAGTTCCTCAAAAGTGAAAATCACAGTTCACAGTTGTCCACTATCACAGTAATTATAAAAATAAAACTAGAAAAAAGAAAAAAGGAAAGAGTAGAAAGGGAGGGGGAAAGTTAGAATGCAGATGAATTTCAGTCCACAAACCAGGACTGATCCCTAGAATAGTTCCCCCCTCTACTTTATAAATGGGAAAGCCTTTTGATGCACAGTGTATATAAGGGAAAAGGCAGATATCCATACTGCCTTCATGGTCAACTCTTTCTCATCCCAGTTTCTCCCTCAGTAGTGATAAAGAGAACTAGAGGAAATGGGCAGAGCCCCTACTGTGTTTCTTTCCATTCATGACATAACTAAAGGAATCTTTTTCTATGAATTGTCCTGGAGAAATTATAATATGCGCTTCACTTCTGAGGGAAAATGTGCTCATAGCACATATGTCTGTGGCTAGTGTTTCGCAACCACCAGATAGTTTCCTCCTTGTGATTGCCTTCCTACTTTTAAGAACACATCTTCATTTCCTGCTGCTGAATTAGTCTGTCAGGAGAAGAGGACTGTCACCAAAGTCTACAGATATTTCCTCTGCTCCACTTGCCTTTGGAGGGACCTGGGGCACTGGGAGTTGTAACTATTGCTGTCCATTGGGAATATCTACAGGATATTTCTCAGGTGTTGTACTTTTGGGTTGGTTTCTTTTCCCACTACTTTAGAACTAAAGGTTTCTGAGAATAAACATAGCTCTTGCACTCAGTGTGTACTGATCCTTGATATGAGGAAATTATATTTATCTTTGGAGTTTATATGCAGGAAGTGAAAAGACCGGTTGGCAGCTCTTCTATGTAGCGTGCATACAACAGTACAGTACAATGTACTGTATTAAGGACTATCATATAATCCCTGCAATGAGAAATCTTTAACAGTGATCTTCCTTTCAATTATTAAACTGATACATATACAAGTCCACTTCTAAGACCATTCAAATGATCATCAGTATTGGTCAAATACCAAAAGCCATTCGCCTTCACCTAAGTCTGTACAGGACCAGACATGATATTTCTGGAAGCACCTTCCTACCACCATGATGCTATTAAAATTAAATAGAACACTTGATTCACTTTTTGCATTTTTAAAAATAAACATAGTTAAACAAGACGCAAACAAAAAGTTGTGAAAATTAATTTTTTTTAAAGGAAAAGCCTTACAATAGTATTGGTATACTAGAACCAGTTGTGCAGCATGATATGCCTTTGTTTGAAGGACATTCCTGCAATACAAATATTGTTTAAATATGTTTGAAGTTAATAATAACCAACAAATCTTTAAACAGACTTTGCTTAACAAATCAGCAACCAAAAGAAATTTAAAAGTTTAAATAGTAACATAGAACAAGTTAGACATTAAATTATTACTGGCAATCACAGGGACAGAGTTCCTGCTTCTATTTTTTTACATTCATTCGAATACCTGAGAAGAGCCTGTGAAAGCCACTTTATCTACATCCATATGGTGCAAAATTGCTGCTCCAGTGGTGGGTCCAAAGCCTGGTATAATGTTCACAACTCCAGGTGGAAATCCTGCCTAAATTGGAAGAGAGAACCCTATAAAGTCGAGGAAGTGATAATGACTAGAAGAATGTCTCACATTGTCTTACTTCCCTTTTCGGTTCTCCAGGCACCTTTGCTCAATTCCAGAGTTCCAAACATTTCTCACATGATTCACATACATACATGATACAAGGGGCTTAGATTTTCGGAGTTAAGTGCTGTGGGTACTGCTAGTATTGCAAAACTTTGCAGGTGCTTGCTAAACAATGCACTGCTTGCTGAACATTTGTTATACTGGCCAGGCAAAGGGGGAGGATGTATGGGAGGATAAGGATAGGATGCCAGACCATTGATAAGAGGAAGAAACTGTGACCAGAAGCCCTACTTTCGGACCTTGGAACTGGCTCGAACCAGCTTTGGGGTTTGGACTTGGACCAGGACCTCAGAGAGCATGCGCAAGGAAGCAAGGTGAAAAGTTCAGGTCTGAGGTAGAGTGTTTACTTCATCAGAGGATGACTTTACTTCATCCCAGAGACCCTGGTCCACGACCACCAGGTGGCACTGCACAGGCGTAATAGGATGCCAAGTTACTTATAATACGAAGCGGAGACAGATGATGAATATGTATAGGCGTATTGTGTAACCTGATGCATATGCAATTTGTAACCAGATATATTTCAAGCTGAGTACTGCAGTCGGCACGCATGGGTTTTTTTGGGGCTACCCTCCATGCGTCCAGCGCTGCAATAAACATACCTGCCTTACAACTTTTGAGTTGTAGTCTTTTCTGCATATCACACATACACGCTTATCTTCAAGGCCACAGAATTTGTTCTTTAAAAAAAAAGGGTATCTTATTTTAGGGTATTTTTCAGTGCCATTGAAAACATACCTCCCCATCCCTCCCTTCTCCCTCAGGTAGATATGTAAAGAAAAAAAGACTGCTTAATTTCTTGTCTGCTTCATTAAAGCTGTTTTAATCATTCTGTGTCCCTGATGACTTCTGCTTCTTATCCTTCCAGTTAGATGGCACTTAATGATCTGTTGACTTACACTGAAATTCTATTACGAAAAACTAATGTAAATAGTATTTCAAATTCAATATCGTCTTCTTCCTCTGGACATGGGTTGAAAGTAGAGAGATGAGCAACATGACAGTTTACAGCACAAAGGAGGCAGATCCAGCTAACAAGCATGAAAAGTTGTCTGCCTCAGATATGCACACTTCCCGTATTTTGCAAATCTTGCCTTTCCTGTGGACCAAATAAAACCCATCATTTCCTGCCAATCCTATATTACATTTGCTCCATCCATTGGCAAAATAAGCTATTGCCTTCTAACAGCCCATCAGGCAAGTTCCCATGAATGTGTGAGGTGCGTCCGGATTTCCTGCCTGCTTGTGAAGTAGCTATGGATCTCAGTGGCACTTATAAAGCAGAGCAAGCATAAAATTGCAAAATAAAAATTCTGTCTCTCCTGTATTATCACTGAAATGAGTCAATTTTTCCAGTTAAATAACAGTTTAGAATAACATGCATAGATTACATTTAATTTGGATTAAAAATGATGAATTTGAGTTGGTAAACTCCTAAAACTCATGTCCTACTTCATGGATGCCAGACAATTATTTTAGTTCCAGGGACTTCAGTTGCTCCCAGGATTATATTGTGATTCATTCCATCAATCTTTTTATGCCATTTAGCATTTCATATCAGGATTTACTCCAGAACTGATGAAACAATGAGGTTCTTTGCATTTCCTTAGCAGTGTGGTTCCCACCTAATCTGGATAAATAATTTGCAAAGAAATATATTCTCTGTGGGGGTTAGTTCACACAGTCACCCTTCAGGCATTTCATTTCCATGTCTATATTGGAAGCTATTCTCTATATATTAGCAAAGAAGCCTCCTGTGGACTATGATAAAAGTAGCAAGGATTAAGAGGAGTGACTATATTTCCTTTCTGATGTGGACACCTGAGAAACAATGTTCAACCATGACAATCACTTAGTTTCACAAGAACTCTAAAGCAGCGACTGAAGTGATGTGAGAGACTGGAAGGATTGCTGGTTTGAAACATTTTAGGTGCATGTGTGGGGGAAGTCATGAAAGGCAAATACAGGGACTGGGAGAAAGAAGACCATAAGCCAACTGGAGGATCAGGTTCAACACCATCTAAGGAACCTGAATGTGCACAAGTCCATGGAACCTGATGAGATTCATTCCAACAAGAAACATGCTGTGTAAGAAAAACAGCAGCATCTTTTCCCAGCAATCCCATATGTATGCTGATCAATAAGGGACTCAAAATGTATCTGTTTTATTTCTTATACATACTAAATTATGCATAATTAGGGCAGAATTCCACAGCATTAGCCTGATATGTGGATAAGACAGACTGTGCTTCAGTAAGTATGAGGTTAGGAAATGAAAGAATTCTTATGGGGTGACTGTGACATTCTTCTTGGGTAAGAAACACTGATCAAGTCTTGTTTTAAAAATTTCATTATGCCTGATCATAGAATCATTAAGGTTGGAAAATACCTCCAAGATCATCAAGTCCAACTTTCAACCTAATACCATCATGCCCACTAAATCATATGACAAAGTGCCACGTCCACATGTTTTTTTGAACACTTCCAGGGATGGTGACTCCACCACTTCCCTGGGGAGCCTGTTCCAATGCTTAACCACTCTTTCAGTGAAGAAATTATTCCTAATATCCAACCTGAACCTCCCCTGATGTAACTTGAGGCCATTTCTTCTTGTGCTATTGCTGATTGCCTGGGAGAAGAAGCCAGCCCTCACCTTGCCACAGCCTCCTTTCAAGTGGTTGTAGAAGGCAATAAGATCTTCCCTGAGCCTCCTTTTCTCCAGGTTAAACAACCCCAGCTCCCTCAGCTGCTCCTCATATGGCTTACTCTCTAGACCCTTCACCAGCTTCCTTGCCCTTCTCTGGATACGCTCCAGCCCCTCAATGCCTTTCCTGTCATGAGGGGCCCAGAACTGGACACAGGATTCGAGGTGCAGCCTCACCAGTGCTGAATACTGAGGGACAATCACTTCCCTGGTCCTGCTGGCCACACTATTCCTAATACAAGCCAGGATGCCACTGGCCTTCTTGGCCACCTGGGCACATGCTGGCTCATGTTCAGTCAGCTGTCAACCAGCACGTTGTTACGAATGGAGATGAGAGCTTAGACAAGTCCTGCCTTTGACTCAGATTTCTGGCAGTAGCTCTGTTTGAGGCAGCCTGTACCCCAAATGTCTCTCGTTCGCAAGTTCTTAATAATGGCCAATTAGGTCTATTACAAAATGGATTATTTATTGACTAGACACAAGGAAAAACAGACAAAAGACTTTAACAGGCTTCCCTTACTATACAGGATAAGACAAAAGAAACACCACTAGTATGTTCATAAGACAGTGCACGATAATAAAGGTACCTATGTTACAGCTAGCGAAAAAATAGTATAGATTAGGAGCCAATGTCACTTACCAACAAATGACAGTGGTGTACAGAAGTCTCCTTTCATTCAACTTCCAGAAGAGTAACTCGAGGCCAATGTCTCGACTTCAAGGAGAACTCCCCACACACTCAGAGGGTGTGTAAGAGATTTCTGATTTTATGAAAATTATAGTGGTCTTTTATAGTCTATAAAAGTGCTGTGTCTGTCAGTCACAAATTTTTGCTTATCCTTTCCCATGCATTCAGGGCAGGATGTTTATTGTCGGCTAAGGATGTTTTTCAGCTGCAATAATTCACCACAAGGCAAGCTATTCTGGCTTGACTGAGCCATGGGTCTGCCTCGGGGGGTGCTCGTCCCGCTTAGGAGGCGACAGTGACCTTTTCCCGCAGACAGACACTGATAAGTGTCACGTCCCGGCGGCCGCTTGGAATGGGCTGCACTGGCTCTGTATCAGCAGGTGCACCCAAAAGCGAGGGGACCAGGTGGTCTCAGTCTCTCAGGAATTCTGGGGGCGAAAGAGGCAAGGGAGAGGACCAGTCCGTGAAATCTTCCAAGGTTTATTGCCCTGAAAGCAAAGGGGAGGAACTGGCCAACGAGAGCCAGGGGCACCGTGCTTTTCTACAGGGGTGGTACTGAACAAATAACCAATAGAAGGTAAGCTCGGAGGGGAGTCCCGGGGACACAGAACCAATGGCTAGGTTACAGAGGAGGGAATTTACAGAACAAACCTATTAACAACCGAACTTAACAGAACTTTCTGGAGAAGTGGTACGGGCTCAGAACCGGGTCTCGCCCACGGACTGGTCCTCGCTCTCCGAGTCGGCTGCCCATTGGGTAGGCATGCCGTGATGGACAGCGGGCGGACCCCAAGTGGTCCGAGGCACCCCAACAATGGGGGAAAACGAATAAGCTTTTGCTATGTCAGGGATGAGAGGTCCTGTCACACATGCCCAGGTTCTTTTCTGCTGGGCAGCTTTCCAGCTACTCTGTGTGGGGCCAAGTCTTCTATGTTCTAGAAGAATGGATTGAATTGTTAAATTTGAGGGGAGAAGGAAGAGTCTTGACTTCTGCTGCCCTAAAGACACCTTAGAAGCTTATGTCTACCCATCTACTTCTGAGACAAAAGAAGGCATGGTAGTTTCTGGGATACTGTGGTATGAACTGCGTAAGAAATTCATCAAGATAAAGGAGTGACCTGACAAATGTCAGTCACCGTTTTATTTCAAAACTGTTAGGATTTTTTATTTCTAGAAATCCTATGTCAATAAACAACAGACACAAAAGTATACCGAACAATGTGAATTCCTGTTCAGATTATTTAATAGTTATGTATCTGTGTCTTTATGAAATGTCCATTACTTCTCAAAACTAGTTCCTGTAGTTACCTAGTTTGACACTTCCAGGATCTTGATAGTTATTGACCAAGTGTCTCTATTTCGCTTGCATCTTTTGTGCTGATAAAACATTTGAGGTGACTTTAGAAAGTGGATGTTTGCTTTTGTTTGTAAATAGCAAATAGCTCCTATAACTAGCTCTAATCTGACCACTTGGTAATAGTATTTCCTCAGTAACATTTATACTTATTATATGGAATTTTTGTCTGTATTAAATTGATATCCCTTGCCAACCTCTTTAAAACATAAATCTGAGTTATTGCTTTCCATAACGGTTTTAAAATACCTCCAATTTTAGACTTCTTGCATCTTGTAGAACAGCACTTATTTCAAACAATTTTTCAGTACAGCAGATTGCAAATACTTCTCCATTTCAGATTGTAAAGAAACTACTATATGCTAACTAATATGCCAGTAAGGAATTTTTTTGTAATTGTTTTGGAGTTTTTTATGAAATTATCTTAGTTCTTAATCACGAAGTTAGCTTAATTCTTAATTTGCTTACTTGCTGGCTGGAATACCTTTGCAAATTAAGTCAGCTTTATCCGGAGCCTGGCGCAGATGCCTATACACAAGTGCATGTAGTACGGGGAAGAAACTGAGGATTTAGAGACATGCACATACCTGCATGGATATTGAAAGGAATGAGAAGGAGGTGTCTTTACAAACAAACTATGGGTCTGCTGATAGATAAATCTGGATACTGAGAGGTGAAAGAAGAAATGGGAGGAACCATAAATTCCATAGGAATGCCGCTAATTGACACAAACTGTTACTCACCCAAGGATGTGCTAAATCCCTGGATTTAGAGAAAAAGAACAGAGACACAAGGAAAAGAAAAGGGGGGGGAACACATTAGAAGGGGGTCTGTACTAGGCAATTTGGGAAGTCTGTACCTCTCAAGTACCTCAGCCAATGGGGAAAGAGAGAGGGAAATGTGGCCAGGAAATGAGGATAAATAGGAGGCTGCGTCCTCTAACAATTTGAGAGACCCCATGGGAAATGCCCATGGCCTCTCCCTTTATTCAAATAAAGTAACAGGACTCCTCTGTCTCCTTTTTGGACATAAACCTCTGGTGATTGTGGATTAATTTTCTTGATAATATGATATCATTGGCATCACGGAGACATGGTGGGATGGCTCCTATGACTGGAGCCTTGGAATGGAAGGTTATAGGCTTTTTAAGAAAGACACACTAGGGAGATGAAGAGGGGGTGTAGCCCTCTATGTCAATGACCAGCTGAAGTATATAGAACTCTGCCTGGGGATGGATGAGGAGCTGACTGGGAGCTTGCGGGTCAAAATTAAAGGGAGGGCAGAGACAGGGGATGTTATAGTGGGGGTCTGCTACATGCCACCCGATCAGGAGGGTGGAGTGGATGAAGCCCTCTATAGACAGATAGGAGCGGCCTCACGCTTGCAAGCCCTGGTCCTCATGGGGGACTTCAACCACCCCGATGTCTGTTGGAGGGACAACACAGCAGGGCACGAGCAATCCAGGAAGTTCCTCAAATGCATTGATGACAACTTCCTCCTCCAAGTGATAGAAGAACCAACAAGGAGAGGTGCCATACTGGACCTTGTGCTCACCAACAGGGAGGAGCTGGTGGGTGTGTCAGTTTTTCACAGCCTGGTTCTTGGTAGTGGGGGGGCCACAGAGGTGGCTTCTGTGAGAAGCTGCTAAAAGCTTCCACCATGTCCAGCAGAGCCAATCCCTGATGGCTCTGAGGATGGACGTGCCACTGACCAAGACTGGGACAATTAGAGATCGTGGTAACACCTCTGTGATAACGTATTTAAGAAGAAATCAAAACAAAGTTTGGGGGGCAGTTTTAATTCTAGCTAGAGAAGAGGAGGAGGTGAGAACATATGAGGGAAACAACATGGAGACACCAAAGTGTTACGAATGGAGAGAGAGAGTTTAAACAAGTCCCTTTCCAGCAGGTCAGCCCCCACCCTGTACTGGTACCCAGGCTTATTCCTCCCCAGGTGCAGGACCCTGCACTTGCCTTTGTTGAATTTCAGACAGTTCTTTTCTGTCCATCTCACCAAACTGTCAAGGTCCTTTTGAAGGGCTGCGCAGTACTCTGGGGTATTGACCACTCCTCCTAGTTTTGTATCATCAGCAAACTTGCTGTCTGAAACAACACATTTAAATACCCAAATAGGCTGTATACTTAGCATAACACATGCTAAGGCTGCATGTTAAAAGTAACAGCAGGAAACAAAAAAAAAAGTATTTTTTAATCTACTGTATCAATAACATTCTTGTGAATTTCTTTTCTACATTAAATTTTTAGAAACATCTTAATTTCACTGATTGACATGGTTGCAAGAATCTAAGCTAAGCTATGACTGAACCCCCTTCCCTCCAAATTATTATAACTTTGAAATTACGGGGCTCTCAGGCAAAGATATGGGAAAAGAAATAACAGTTCTTTACTAATATATATATGTATAACAAGGCAAACAAACAACAACAACAGCAGTGAAAGGAATGAGGGACTTGTCTTTACAAACAAGCTGTGGGCCTGCTGGTAGATAAAACTAGCACTGAGAGATAAAAGAAACAATGGGAAGGATTCCACTGATTGATGAATGGAAAGAAAGAGATTTATCTTTACAAATAAATTATAGGTCTGCTGATAAATGAAATTGGATATTGAGAGATGAAAGAAACAATGGGAAGAACCATAAATTCCATAACAATTAAAAAAAATAAAGGGGCGTTATGCATTAGAAGGGAGTCTTCGGTATTAGGTGTTTTTGACAAGTCTGTACCTCTCAAGTACCTCAGCCAATGGGGAAAGAGAGAGGGAAATGCAGTCGGGAAATTAGGATAAATAGGAGGCTGCGCCCTCCAAAAATTTGAGAGACCCCAGGGGAATGTCCCATGGCCTCTCCCTTTATTCAAATAAAGTCACAGGACTCCTCTGTCTCCTTTTTGGACATAAACCTCTGGTGTTTGTGAATTAATTTTCCGGACAGCAGCAAAAACAAACAGAAAAAACCCAGAGACCCAATAACAGCCTTCTCTTGGCTGTCAAGTACTTGCCCCTTTGGTGTAGTTATGGTCACAGCCAGCAGGGGTGCTGTTGGCTCCCAGCCAGGCAGGGAAGGTGCCATGATTCCGCTGAGGCTGCAGGGGGCGCTGTGGCGCAAGCTCAGCCGCCTCTCTGCACGCAGTAATGGTGGCTCAGTCAGCGGAAGAGACAGAAAAGGGGCTTCCTTTACAAACTCACAGGGACAGCAGTTCCCGGTGCCCCTCCGGATGGCGAAATGGGCTGTGGCAGGAACCTCGGAGCAGCAAGCTGGAACAGCAGAGGTGGGCACACCTGGGGTGGCAAACAAAATGTAGCAGAAACTCCACAGCTGTAGCAGGAGCCACAGGGGTCAGGCGGACAGGGGGTGTTGGGTTAAAGTGTAGTGAGGAACCTGAAGCAGCGGCAGAAAAACGGCGGGACTGGGCAGTGGCAGCCGGGCTCCTGCAAACAGCCGGGAGATGCTCACTCAGAGGGGGCAGGGTCTCAGGGTCTTTTACAAACCGGTTTAAACACAGAAGAGCAAGGAAAACTAAGCCTCTGTGAATAAAACAGATGGAACTCAAAAAGGTTTGAAATATACCCAAAAAACATGAATAAAACTGTCAGGAAAATTAATCCACAAACACCAGAGGTTTATGTCCAAAAAGGAGACAGAGGAGTCCTGTGACTTTATTCGAATAAAGGGAGAGGCCATGGGGCATTTCCCCTGGGGTCTCTCAAATTTTTGGAGGGCGCAGCCTCCTAGTTATCCTAATTTCCCGACCGCATTTCCCTCTCTCTTTCCCCATTGGCTGAGGTACTTGGGAGGTACAGACTTCCCGAAAACGCCTAATACCTAAGACTCCCTTCTAATGTATAACCCCCCCTTTATTTTAATTCTTATGGTTCTTATTGTTTCTTTCATCTCTCAATATCCAATTTCATGTATCAGCAGACCTATAGTTTATTTGTAAAGACAAATCTCTTTCTTTCCATTCATCAATCAGTGGAATCCTTCCCATTGTTTCTTTTATCTCTCAGTACTAGTTTTAGTTCCCAGCAGGCCCACAGCTTGTTTGTGAAGACAAGTCCCTCATTCCCTTTAAAACCAAACGCGGTTAGATGTTGGTGCCAAAAAAAACTTGTTATATTTAATAGTAAAAGAGGGAAAGAAAGAAAAAGAAAGACAGAAAGACAGAAAGTGTAGGGGTTTTGTTTGAAATATGGATTCTTTTGTGTGAGGTAAAAATTAGGAGAAAACAAAGCAGGCACAAACTTACAGGCTTAAAGAAATTTATTAACAGATCTAAAAGGAAAGCAAAAGAGGGAAAAAAACAACTGCTGTGGTATGAAACATTTATTCTATGAAAAAACTCTTACAGTTTTTACATACTGCAATACTGCAAGACGTCATGGACTATTACATGGGGTTATTAATGTATAATAACCTGAGAGCCGGCCCCCCTCCTGGTCCCGTCCCCAAGCTGGGACCGGGAGGAAGTCCTTAATCCTGCCTTTCCACGCAGTTAAAATACGTAGAATTGAGAGAAGTGCTATTGGTCTAGAGAACTGCCTGTCAGTTCAGGTCAAACCACAACAGACAGAAAGACAGAAAGAAAGATGAATTTAAAAGCTAAATTTTTAGCAATATAATATTGAACATTTATTAGTAGAACAAAGGCATATCACAGCGCTGGGGCGCTTGGCAATATTGCCAGAGGTGCACTCCATTCATTTTACTGTGGACTTAAGTACTCTCTTAAACTGTTACATATTCATTAAGCCCAGAAAGTAATTTACATTTCACTCAACTTTCCCCCACTCCATTCTCTGCCCCCTTCCGCCAGCATGATGCCACTTCAGTCCTCTAGATAGCTTCAGGATTGAAGACAGGCACCCTCCTTTGGTGCCTCCCCAGTCTCCAGCCTAATTTGTAGCTGACAGTGTCCTTGGGAGGTGTGAGTTTTGATGAGATAACAGTCTTCCTGGGATGCCTACGGTTTATCTTCTTTGTTTCTCTAAGATATCTTGGTTCCTGGCTCTGTAGTTTCTCAACTCAAAAGACATTTATTACCATGTGTTTATTAATACATTTCTTAACGTATTAAAACTATTTCGAAGTTACAGTTTACCTTAATCTAGTTTCTACTACATTTTACCTTAACACTATTTCTACATAGTACATCATCACTTATAAATGTTAAAATCCTATATGTGAAAGACAACATTTATCATTCACTCATTTATCACAATCTCCCCTTTCCTTTTTGTCAATTATGTTGGCTTGAGCTACAATCTTTAATTACGCTTCACTGTTATGTTCAAAATTTCTACAGATTAACCTGGCTTCTTCAAGGGGGTCTCCAGTGCTGGTTTGTTTCTTCAGTATCATTACCCTTTGTGCTGTTCCAGAAGTAGCCTGTTCCGAGTCCATAGGCATGGGGATTACCTGCATATCTTGTGATTAGCTGGATGAAACAGGGAATTAAACAAGCAAGGAATATCAGCCCAGCGGTCGCACACAAAAGGAAAAAAATAGTTTTTTCCACCATGCGGTTCCTAAGAATTTATCCCACCAGCTAGCTTCTAGTATTGTTTCCCATTTTTGAATCGGTACATGAGCAATCTTTCGTATGTCAGTAGCAATATCGAGTATAGCTTGACCGTTATCAGTTATTTGCAGGCAGCAATTGGAGGAATTAAATTTCCCACATACTCTGCCTTCCTCTGCTAGCAAATAGTCAAGGGCTAACCAGTTTTGATAAGTCATTGCACTGGTTTGGGATAATTGTTCAGTAATTAATTCTAAAGCTGAGGCTGTCTTGTTGCTAATAATTTCCACTACTGCTTGGACTCTTATTATCCTATTTAGCATATAAATAGGGGTCCTATATCCCCATGATCCATCTTGAGTCCAGGTGGCTGGGCCATAATATTCTATTATTCTTTCAGGTGGCCACTCATCATTTTTCCACCTTTGAGTGCCTCCTATACTACCACTCCATTTTCGGATACTTTCTATTGAGCTTCGCTTTTTTCTTTGTAAACCTTCATAAACTGGAATGCCTAAATTTTTCCCTACTGACTTGGGCAATAGAAAAAATCCTGGCTGAATGGTTCCAATTGTACAAACTCCTCTCCAATCTTTGGGAAGTTTAGTATAAGCTTTTTTCCCACAAATCCAAAAGAACCCATCGGGGGCATCCCACGACATATTAACACTGTTACTGGGGCTCCAGTAATTATGTAACTCTGCCACGCGTGCAAAGGGACTGATAAAGTCATCGTTGCTACTGTTACACCAGAATAAGGTAATGTTTTTCTGCAGTAATCATGCAAGGGCATGGACTTAGCACACAAGATGGAAAAGTGCAAAGCCTTTATTGCCCACCCAGAATTCCCTTAAATACCAGTACCTAACAGGATATCACATCATATAAACAGGAAAGATGTTCACCTCAGCGTCCCCCAATCACCTGGGGTATTGCACAGATATTACCTATTATGGTAACAGGTAAACAATACCCTATAAGGCTACAAACTACAATTATCACTTCCCATAGGTCCAACACTGTCCACAAACCCACAATCCTCTCTCAGCCCATCCCCGGTGACCTGGATGCACTCCCAGGGTCACCTCCGGGCTCAGGAAAGAGGCTCTCTCTCCAGCCCTCAGGGCCTATCTCTCTTCCAGCACATAGTGCACCCCAACATTTTTCCAGGTGCTACATTTTTCATTTGGTTGTTTATTCAGTTTCCAATAGCCATTAGGGGTTTTTGGTGACCACCAACAGTGGGTCACATTTGTGAATAGAGTTCTTTTACATGGGGTTACTCCTACCCAGGTTTTATACATTGCTTTACAGTGCTTGACCTTCCCTCCCGATGCATTCTTCACCCATTACTCCTGAATTTGGCATCCATCCTTCAGGACAGTGTTGTCTAGATATTTTGGTTTTGTTCCAAAAAAGAATTTTGGGGACACTTAGGCTAATTCCCTTCCAGGGCTATAGCTCTGTTGTTAATGCACCTCCGCATATCCAACAGTCGCTGACATTTAGCGCTTGTGCTATTCGTTCCATTAAATCTATAAACAGATTTTTGCCTACCGGCGGGAGAGATAGTGTTTCTTTTAGCTGCTCTTTAACTGTCTTGTAGAGGGAGTCTGAAAGAGTTGGGGGTGACTGAGTCTGTTTCGAGGAGATTTGAGAGTCTGCATTCGCTGCTTTCTTAGTTCCTTTTTAATTTTGTCTTGTGTACCCCCACCATCTGAAATGCCCCACATTCCTGCATTGACAAAACAAACATATTGTCCCTTCGGGCACGGTGGTCCTGGCTGGTGTCCCCCTGAGGATTTTAACTTGGCTACCCATAGTGAGTGTTTCCCATAATTACAAGTCTCTAGGGATGCTTCCTAATAACATTCGTTATTTACTGTAGTGTGCCAGGTTAGATAAGAAGCACGACTGCCCCATCGTATAACAGAGTTACACTTGGTGCAGGGATTTGCTGGATTTGCATTGCTTGGGATGCATGCGATAATTATGATCACCACGGTTGTAATCAGAGGTCCGGTATGGCATACATCCCCTTGTCTCATGCCCTCCGAAGTTGCTGCTAGTGGCCGGACTACACTTAAGGCAGGTGCAGAGGCCAACCCGGTCTTGCCCTCTTTATGCCACTTGTTCCACTTCCATGCAAACCATACTGCACATAAGCTTAATTTATGTTCCCACTTTTCTTCGGGAATTTCCCAAATTTCAGGTACAAGTAACTCCCACCCACACAAAATTTGTTCTACCACAGCATTTTCCTGACCTTTTTGTTCTTTATTATTTCAGCAGTTCAGACAATGGGGATGCCTCTTTGTTGAAGAGCAATACCACTTATTTGGGCATTTAACACATTTGCACAATACCCATGCTTGATGATTTAAGTGGGGATGTTTTAGGCAAGAAAGCTGCATACATTGGGTCTTTTGGTTGGTAATGATTTCTTTTGGTCCTTTGAGAGTTTGCATTATTCTTATGCTGCATAATTCGAACAATTCTGAGTGTCTTACCGACTGTCAGGCCGATGTTCTTTTACCTGGACTTGTATAATTTCCCACTCCTTTTTACTTATTTCACACTCAGCAGAGAGTGCTAGTTTCTGCCCACAAATTAGAGTTACAACCTCTGCTTGGCGTTGAAGGTCACGGAGTGCAGTCAGGTGGTTGTATCTACGGCACTGCGGACATTGAGGTTGCCGCTTATAGGAAATACAATACCAATTTTGCTTACAGCATTCACACTTACATTCGACCTAGCCACAGTGCCTACTATTAGGATGAATTAAGCAAGGTATTTGGAATGGCACTGATGGGGGCTGTAATAATGCTTTCAGGTCAGGATATAATGTGATTTTTTTCTTTATACAAATCACAAGCTAATGAAAACACATTAGGACCCTCTGTCTGATACAGTCCTGATCCTCCGGTTTGGGGTGGAATTGTTCCTCCCCAAGGGAGATAATGCAGGGGTCTTAGGACTTGCCCTGATGGTATCTGGAAGCACTGATACAGGTTTGGTTTTATTTCTTCATCATTTACAACCCTTAAATTTCTCTGTGGACCATTCGAGTTTTCCCAGTTCATTACCCCTCGTCCGTGCTTAAGAGCTAATTTTGTATCACCCGGCATAGATATTAGGGTCCACTCCTTAGTTTCTTCCACAGGTCCTTTGATTCTGTTGGCGTGGATCCACCCTCGCTCCTTGGTTCGGATCGCTGCCGCGGTTGTCAGCAACACCTGGAACGGACCTTCCTATTGTGGAGCCAGAGTCTGCTCCTTCCATATTTTAACCATTACCCATTCCCCCGGGTGAATATCATGGATTTTAAAGTCTAAGGGTGCGGTTTGAGAAATCATTCCTCTCGCTCGCAAATTTTCCAGTGTTTGGGCAATTGTGGTGATATATTTTTTAACACTTGTCTCCCCTTCCTCATAAGTAGTGGTTTTATGTTGAGTGGTCAGAAAGGGCAGCCCAAACATCATTTCATAGGGGGACACTCCCAAGTCTGATCTGGGTTGTGTCCTGACCCTTAATAGGGCTAAAGGTAAACACTTTATCCAGGACATCTGTGTTTCAGTCATTAGTTTGGTTAAGGTGTTTTTCAGAGTTTGATTCATTTGTTCTACCTGACCCGAACTTTGAGGGTGCCACGGGGTGTGCAAGTCCCACTCTATTCCCAGGGCCCATGTGGTTTGCTGTAACACCTTTGATGTAAAATGTGTTCCTCTATCTGAATCTATTTTGTTAACCATTCCATACCTGGGAATAATTTGTTCCAGGAGAGTTTTGCATACTATGTTGGCTGTAGCCTTAACAGCTGGGACAGCTTATACCCAATGAGTTAAATGGTCTATTATTACTAATAAAAAATTCCATTCTGTATTTGGGGATGATTCATTAAAATCACGATATTTACGGACAAAAACTCTCTGACTAATTAAAGTTAGAAAGTGGTATGTTTATTATGCCGGCGGGCAGCATGGGAGTCACCTCCTAGAGACGTGCCAGCACCTTACATGGTTATTTGCCCTCTATTTATTTCACAAAGTGTTACATATTAATCATATACATATTTCCAGCACCTCCCATTCCCCGCTTCTTATTAAAATTAGGTTATTAGTCTTTTGCGCATGCGCAATTCCTTTTTCGATTTGGGTCGGTGGTCTGGATTTGAGTCAGTGGTCTTGAAAGATGAAGTCAGGGATCTCTTCATCACCATGAACTTTCTACCTTCTATTGTAGGCAAGCCTCGGCAAGCCTTCTGGAGACGGTCCATACCTCCTGCCTGTATTTGATCATGCAATCTAGGTGCTAGCTATAATTCTATCAGCTTCTTTTGTCCTTATGGCAGCTCATTTACTATAGGCAGAGTTTCAGACAGGTACATAATAGTGAATAACACTATACTTAGCCAACTTATCGTTTGGTTTAATCAGTATGAATTGCTTCTAACTCAGCTAAAATTTAACTCTTCATAATTTTGACTCATTTCCCCACTCCCTCTTTACAATTAGTAAATTCTTTTACTAATATATACATTCTTTTTATATATCTGGTTTGTACAGTAGGTGTTTCCCAAGAGTGTACCATATGCTCTTGATATTGAAGTTAAGGTAGCCACTCGTCGCAGCATCCTTCAGTTCTAAACAAATATTATAACAGATAAAATTAAGCTTATACTAACTAAGATAAGTAAAACAATGATTGGGTGAAATAGGGCATTAAGCATGCCGGTTGCTGTTGGGGACCATCCAAAGAGCACATCCCACCAGTGATGAGATTGGTCCTCTTCTAACCTTTTAAAAACTCTCCGTATGGTCTCTGTGTCATGATGTATCGTAATCAAAGTTTTCTTTCCCTCATTTTTAACTACTTTAAGAATTTCTTTTAGTTCATTGGGTTTCAGCAATTGTGTGACTAGGGTTAAGTTCATTCCTATAGGCACAGGCAGTATTTCTTGCACAGTGGTCAAATTTGCTTCTATGTATTGGTGCAATATGACAAGTGCCTTATAGGAAAAGTCACATCCTTTGACTTCAACAAAGTTACAAATGCGTAAGTTAAACTGAGTTTCATCCACAATGATTTTATCCACTGTTATAGTATGGCATGCTGTTCTAAGGCAGACACAGCCTTGTCCTGTATACACAAGCAGGGTTGTTTGGTTAATGGGATGCATTTCAAAGTGACAAATGCTTTGCTCTGTATCCAGACAGATGTCTTTGCTGTCTTCTATATTTCTTTCACATATGAACCCTAGTTGTTCTCTCGTAGAGCAGGGTTCTAAGTTAATAGTTTCCCATTTTCCTTCAACCTTTTGTGCCCACATTCTATGTTCAGAAGGATATTGTATGGTCTCCTCATGGTTTAATCCTAAAGTGACAATTGGGTGTATTAAACTCACTGATGCTTTGTGTATAGTTAAAATGAAGGCTGTTGCCATACTTGTCACAGGATTATAGGTGAAATTAACTAGAATTCACCAGGGTTGGAGCTCTCTCTCCAAATTCGAGGCATTGTCCCAGACAATTTTACGAATTTCGGCAGGGAATATGCCTTCTTCCCCTTCTCTAATGATTGAAGCAGCCACTGATTGCATCCACAGCTGTGCCTGTATACATCCAAGGGCCAAAGAAATGTTTTCAGTAGCTGTACTTAGAGCGTTAATTATTACCTCATGGTCCCGTTCTTCTGTGTTTTCCCACTCAGGTAATATTTTGGACAATTTCCATTGGCTAGTACCCAATGCCAATAAAGAGGATTGCAAAGGTTGCTGTAATTTGACCATATTACTCCCAATCGCTGTCAATTTATTCATTAGTACTTCTGAATCCATGGTATTCAGAACCCCTAGTCCTGTTCCTAAAAACCCAGTAAGGTCTCTCTTTTGTCTAGACATATGGGGCATACGCTTCTGCAACCAGGTGGTCCAATCCATAAAGGAAGTTTTAAGAAAAGGGGTACACTCGGGTCAAACAGCTGATGCGTTTACATGCATTGCCATTTCCACTTGCTTTAAAGACCATTCTGGATTAACCAACAATTTCTGAATTCTTGTCTTCTTAATAGCATATGGCCCGATTTTGGTAATTATGGGAGCTAAGGGTTCTGAGAGGGTTTGAATTGAAGCAGCCATGGTCTCTCTTGGTGTTGGTGGAACTGTCTTAACCTTAGTTTGAGTACAAATTTGGGTTATGTTAAAGTCAGTTTTAAAATCCTTAACTGCACATCCCTCTATTTTAAGCCTGAACTCAGAACAGCTAGTTAAGCATTTGTCACAGCATTCTGGGCCAATTTGGATAAATTTTATGGGTTCTTGGTGAGCTTCGTGGAATCCATCTTGAACAAATGCATATTCACATCCCTAAATGTTATTTCCTTGCCAAACAGTTGCATTTGTAACTTTTAACATTTGACCCAGAGACTGACGGGAGTAAGGATCATAAGCTTTCCCTTGGCACTTATACACACTAGTCACATTATATGTATGCGGTATTGCACTACTTACAACAATGGTTATAGCAATAATCACAAAAACTATAACCCCCCTGATTGTACCTACTTGATTATCCATTTTAAAATGTTAAACTATCCTAACATTTTACCCACACACTATTTACTTTCTTGAGTAAGTTTTAATTTCAGTTCGTCGTCACCAGGGGTGACTTTCTAGAATTCTTCAGGAGCCTTCTTTCCTCGGGTGTGATGAATCCAGGCACTCTGTTCCTTGATCT
Source organism: Lycocorax pyrrhopterus obiensis (assembly GCA_014706295.1). Lineage (NCBI taxonomy): Eukaryota > Metazoa > Chordata > Aves > Passeriformes > Paradisaeidae > Lycocorax > Lycocorax pyrrhopterus. The sequence goes on from JACSVZ010000030.1 coordinate 9,244,116, forward strand.
TGATTGCAGTGAAAGTGGTGAGGAGCACCTGGAATGGTCCTTCTCACTGTGGTTCCAGAGTCTTTTCTGCAAAAGACTTGACATATACATAATCCCCAGGTTGTATATCATGTACTGGCCCATCTAATTCCCTGCTTTGAGCCCCAGCCACATGTTTCTCAATTTCTCTAAGTTGTGTGTTTAAGGCCACCATATATCAGTGTAGGGTTTCTTCCCCTACTTGAGTAGGAGTTGTCTCTTGGACTTCATATGGTCTCCCATAAAATATTTCAAAAGGACTTAATTTTTCTTTTGTTCTTGGTTTGGTCTGAATTCGTAATAATGCTAATGGAAGAGCCTGAGGCCAAGGTAATTTTGCTTCTTGTCCTAACTTAATAATTTGTTGTTTAATCAAATTATTTATTTTCTCCACCTGGCCACTAGACTGAGAATGATATGGAGTGTGGAGTTCCCAGTCTATGCCTAGGTGGTGGCTAATTTGCTGTAAAATTTTTGAAATAAAGTGTGGCCCTCTATCTGAGGACATTGTGACTGGGACCCCAAAACGCGGTGTTATTTCTTGTAACAACACTTTTGTTACTTCTCGTGCTTTGGCAGTTCTGGTAGGGAAAGCTTCTGGCCATCCTGAAAAGGTATCTGTTAACACCAATAAGTATCGATACCTTTCTTTCCTGGGCAGCTCTGAGAAATCAATTTGCCATTGCTGCCCAGGCCCATAGCCTTTCCCAATTTGTTCAAGCTTTGGTTTAGGAATATTCTTGGAGTTAGTTTGGAGGCAAAGACTACATTGATGGGTTACTTGAATTACTGTACCTTGCAAATTTCTGGCTACAATTCTGTCTCTTAAGTAGTTATACAAAGCATCTATTCCCCAATGTGTTTTCTCATGTTCCTCTTTCACTAATGACCATAACGTATAAGAGGGGATTACAAGTCTTCCTTTCCCTTCATCTGTGATAGCTCACCCCTCTTGGTTATAACTTCCATTTTCTTGTGCAATAAGTTTTTTATCCTTTTTATTATACCTCAGCTTACCTTCAATGGAAATTTGTCCATCTGGGATTAAGGCTGCTTCTACTGTCTCAATAGTTACCTCGCTTTTAGCTGCTTCTTTTGCCTTTCTGTCCACCAGCTCGTTCCCTTCTTCCAATTCAGAGCTCACTTTCTGGTGTGCTTTGATGTGCATGATGGCCACTTTTTCAGGTAGTTGAACTGCCTCCAATAATTTTATTATTTCTTGTGCATGTTTAATGCTTTTCCCTTGTGAATTTAACAGTCCTCTTTCTTTCCAAATGGCCCCATGTGCATGAACCACCCCAAATGCGTACCTTGAGTCTGTATAAATATTGGTCTTCTTTCCTTTTGCTAGTTCTAAAGCTCGGGTTAAGGCAATTATTTCAGCTTTTTGTGCAGAGGTCTTGGTTGGTAATGGTCCAGACTCTATTACTTCTCTGTTTGTGGTAACTGCATACTCAGCATGTCTCTTCTCACTGATGACGTAACTGCTCCCATCAGTGAACCAGGTCTCAGTGTCTTTGAGAGGGGTGTCCTTCAGATCCAGGTGGCTGGAGTAGGTGGCTTCGATGGTCTCCAGGCAATCATGGATCCCTGGTTCTCCTGGACTACCACTGAGGAAAGAAGCTGGGTTCACAATGTTAGTTACCACAATTTCTACATCATCTTGCTCTACCATTATGGTCTGGTACTTCAGGAATCTCTGTGGGGAAAGCCAGTGTCCACCTTTCGCCTCCAGGACCGCTGACACTGTGTGGGACACTAGCACAGTCATCTTCTGGCCCAGGGTGAATTTGCGTGCTTCCTGGATACTCACTGCCACTGCCGCAACAGCTCTGAGGCACCCTGGCCATCCCTTAGCTGCTGCATCTAGCTGTTTGGAAAGGTAGGCAACTGCCCTACTATACGGGCACAGGTCTTGTGCTAGTATTCCCAATGCAATCCCCTGCTTTTCATGAGAAAACAAAAAGAATGGTTTACTCACGTCTGGAAGTCCCAGGGCTGGAGCTGACATGAGGGCCTTCTTTAGTTGGTCAAAGGCTCGTGTAGCTTCTTTCGTCCATTGTAGGTCTCTGTTTCTTTCCGCAACCAAGGCATACAGGGGTTTAACTAGCAACCCGTAATTATAAATCCACAGTCTACACCACCCTGTCATGCCCAAAAAGGTTCTTAGTTCCTTTACTGTTTGGGGTTTTGGGGTCTGGCATATTGCTTCCTTGCGATCCTGTCCTAATGTTCTTTGTTCAGCACTGACTTCATAGCCCAAGTAAATAACTGTTTGCCTCACCATCTGGGCTTTCTTCTGGGATACTCGATACTCCTGTAGACCCAAAAAGTTTAAGAGGCTTACCGTCCATTCCACACAAGTCTCTTGAGTTTTAGTAGCTATCAGGAGGTCGTCCACAAATTGTAACAGCTGTCCCTCTTCTGATGGGGCTTCCCAGGATTCTAGATCTCTTGCAAGTTGCTCCCCAAAGATCGTGGGGGAGTTCTTAAATCCTTGGGGTAGCATAGACCATGTGAGCTGCACTTTGCGCCCAGTTCTGGGGTTTTCCCATTCAAATGCAAAAATTTTCTGGCTGGCCTCATGGAGAGGAAGGCAAAAGAAAGCATCCTTTAAATCTAAAACAGTAAACCAAGTTAGTTTGGGTGTTAAACAGGTTAGCAACGTGTAAGGATTGGCAACCACTGGATATAAATCTTCTGTTATTTTGTTAATAGCTCTTAAATCCTGTACTATTCGGTATGATCCATCAGGCTTTTTAACAGGTAAAATAGGAGTATTGAATTCAGGCTGACACTCTTTTAATAACCCTATTTGCAAGAAATTTTCAATTGTAGCGCTAATTCCTTCTCTGTCTTCCTTCCTCAGGGGATATTGTTTAATCCTAACTGTCTGTTTCCCTTCTTTGAGCTTAATTTGTACTGGGAGTGCATTCTTTGCTCTCTCTGGTATGTTAGAAGCCCATACCCCAGGAAATACTTGATCCATTATTTTCTTACTGACCTCTTCTTCACTTTCAACTTTGATTTAATTCGTTATTAACATCAGGCTTAATAACTCCGCATATTGCTGATCTTTTACCTCCAAAGTAACCTTCCCATTTTTGAATATTATTTTTGCCTCTAACTGCTCCAGTAAATCCCTTCCCAAAAGTGCTGTTGAAGCATTAGGCATGTATAGAAACTTATGAATTCCTCATTGTTTCTCAAGTTTATATTTCAGTGGTTTGCATAAATATGCTCTTTCAGATCGGACAGTCGCTCCCTGTACCATGACATAATCATCTGTTATTGGCATTAAAGCTTCATTTAACACTGAGTATGTTGCCCCTGTATCTATCAGAAATTCTATTTCTTTTTCTTTGTTCCCTGGTTTGATTATAACCAGAGGTTCTCCCAGGGTGAGAACCTCCGGTCCCCTTCAGTCTTTTTTAGCACAAACAGCCACCCCCTCCCCTTTCTGGTCTCCTCTTCTTTGAGCATCACCTTTTAGCAATTTTTTTTTTTCAAGCTTCTAAGTCCGGTGTAGAAAAGGGGATTTTAACCAACATTGTTCTCTCTTCAGAAACTACTGCCTCTCTCAAGGGTGCTTGTATAATTTTGGGCTCCTTGGAGACAGCAGTTCCTTCTCCTCACTGTCACTACTAGGCAATAGTATAGACTCAGGGGTGAAGATGAGAGGTGGAATAGAAGTTGAAGTTGGAGCCAAAATCGGAGTTGATTCGGCTGTGCTTGTAGCTGGAGCTGGAGTAAAAGATGTGATAGCTTTAGTTAAAGTATGAGCTGGAGTTGAAATAGAGATTAGATCGGGGGGCGAAATATAGATTGGAGCTGGGGTTGAAATAGAGATTGGAGCTGGCCCTTCCCCAGAGAACGAGGTGGAAGGTACAGTAGGGATCAGGGCTACTTCTCCCCCCAGCCCCCTTTGCCTCCCGGGTGGTAGCCTAAACAGATCCCCCAGCTCTTGTTCCTGTGTGTCAACTGGATATACCTTATCAGGGTGTGTGCAGCGTTGATTTATTGAACATGTACTGCAACATCGCTTAAGCTTTTTTTTCTTAGTCTTATTATCTTTTTTGAGGGCCAATACTAAGGGATCAGAAGGGGCCCCAATTCCACAATCCCTCTGCCACTCAGGATGATTCCGGAGGGAGAAAAACAAATGAGCATATATCACTTCTTTTTATTTATGCTCCCGCCTTAGGAAAAGCATAAGCTGTAGCAGGGTCTCATAATCTAGAGTCCCAGTTGGTGGCCATTTGACATTTCCCTCAAGCTTATAGAGCGGCTACCATTGTGTACAAAACTTAATAAGAGCCTTTTTATTCTCAGTGCCACCATAACCCACCAGTTCTTTCCAGTGTGATAAAATGCATCCTAAAGGACTAGTTCTGGGGATCTCTTTACTCTGATTAGTTCCCATTACTTTCTCTTATAGTCCTTTCTGCACAGTCCACAGCTCAGGTTAAAATCAGCTTAAAGGGGCTGTAGATACTGTACACACTTTCTGCACTGGGTTACAGAGAACAATAATAGCATCTGGTAGAGAACTCACACTGCAATAATATTCACACACAATGCTAACTTCTAGATACACTAAAAGCTGCAAAAAAATTCTTACAGTTATAAGCTACTGTCACTGCCCTGGGAGATGGGTCGGCCTCGGGGGTATTCGTCCCGCTTATGAGGCAACAGTGACCTTCCCGCAGTGGCACTGAAAAGTGTCACTTCCCGGCGGCCGCTTGCAATGGGCTGCACTGGCTCGGTATTAGCAGGCGCACCCAAAGCAAGGGGACCAGGTGGTCTCAGCCTCTCAGGAATTCCGGGGGCGAAAGAGGCAAGGGAGAGGACCAGTCCGTGAAATCTTCCAAGGTTTATTACCCTGAAAGCAAAGGGGAGGAACTGGCCAACGAGAGCCAGGGGCACCGTGCTTTTCAACAGGGGTGGTACTGAAAAAATAACCAATAGAAAGTAAGTGCAGAGCGGAGTCCTGGGGACACAGAACCAATGGCTAGGTTACAGAGGAGGGAATTTACAGAACAAACCTATTAACAACCGAACTTATCAGAACTTTCTGGAGAAGTGGTACGGGCTCAGAACCGGGTCTCGCCCACGGACTGGTCCTCGCTCTCCGAGTCATCTGCCCATTGGGTAGGCATCCCGTGATGGAAAGCGGGCGGACCCCAAGTGGTCCGAGGCACCCCGACATCTCCCCAGTTTTTTCTTATTAATTTTAACATAGAGTGCTTGAAGCAGGACAACATTACAAGGAACAAACAGGTTATAACGAAAAACAGTAGGAGTGAACTGCGTGCCATGGTGAAACCTAGAAGTGATAACAAAGCAGCAAAATATTAACAGAACAATCAAGTGATTCCCTCATTTTGTAAATGGTCTACATTGTTTTTGCCTTGAGGTACATATGGTTTGATCCATTTCCCTGGGACCCACTTTGGGCCTGCAGGGGTGGATACACACCCAAATCCTCTTCCCCACGTTATTAGTGGGAAAGGGCCTTTGGTTTTTTGTGTCTTGGGATCCCTTATCAGGACTGGTGGTTTCTGTTTGAATTTTAATTTAATGTCCGTGTCGAAATGAACAACTACTAGTGGATCTGGGTTCTCAGCAGAGCAATTTAGGAAGTTCATGACAAAGAGGGCCTTCATCAAGCGGAAGACGGGGTTGTTAGTTTCGTCTCCTCCTTTTTGTTGTTGCAGCACTCTCTTTAACGATTGATGTGTTCTCTCCACGATCGACTGTCCTGTCGGGGAATGTGGAATGCCTGTCTTGTGGTGGATTCCCCAATTCTGCAGGAATTTCCTGAGGGCAGCAGAGACGTACACTGGGCCGTTGTCGGTCTTTATCTGTTTAGGGACCCCGAGTGTGGCAAACGCGTGCATCAGATGGTTTATGACATCCTTCGCTCTCTCCCTGGCATGGGCAGAGGCGAACACGGCTCCTGAGTAAGTGTCCACAGATACATGGACATATTTGAGCCGGCCAAAAGATGGAATGTGTGTAACATCTGTTTGCCACAGCTCGTTGCTCCCTAACCCTCTAGGGTTGACCCCACTGCCAAGTGAAGGCACTTGGAATTTCTGACAGTTAGGGCATGTCGCCACAATGGCTCTGGCCTGTTCACGGGTGAGATGGAACATCCGTGTTAGAGCCGGAACATTTTGATGGAAAAAGGCATGGCTCATTTTTGCCTGATGAAACAGGTCTGGCAAATTTGCAGTTTGTACAGGTAATGCCAATTCATCTGCTCTCCAGTTCCCCTCGGCGATAAAGCCTGGAAGATCTGTATGCGATCTCACATGCATCACAAAGAATGGTTGCTCTTGGTGGGATATTGGATGTATCAGTCTCGAGAGCAAGTGATAAATCAACGGATTTTTTGCTTCTTTGAGCACTGCATTCTCAGCTCTGGACACAACCCCTGCAACATAGGCCGAATCTGAGATCAAGTTAAATGGTTCATGAAACCTCTCGAATGCCCTGACAACGGCTGCTAGCTCTGCCACCTGTGGCAAGCCAGGCACCTTTTCGACATCGGACTCCCACTTCCATGTCTGAGGATGCCTCCAAGTTATGACAGACTTGTGGGATGCTCCGGAACTGTCTGTAAAAATTGTCAGTGCATCCAGTGGCTTTGCACTTTGGATGGTTCTAGGAATAATTTTCAGTGCCGAATTAAATAATTTTTGTGTTTTGGAAAATGAATTGATATCTGACCTGGGAAGCTGTCCAGAGCATATTGTAAAGAGACACTGGTTTGAAGCAAATGCTCTAAAGCCTCATTGGTTAGAGGTAAGTAGATGCATGTAAAATCACATCCGGCTAAAGTCCGGAGGCGAGATCGTGCTTTTATGATGAGCTTAGCCATGAGTTCCTGAGGCGTGGTGATGCTTTTGGATGGTAAATGAGCTAGGAAAACCCACTCGATTATTAACAAGTGGTCTCTTTGCACAGCATCCCACTGGAAAATCAACCCACAGAGGTGTGGTACGACCCCTAGGATGGCAAATTGAAATGGCAATTGTGGGTCATACCTGTGGGCTTGTTTGGACTCCAGCGCCTGCTGCACTTTACCTATAGTTTGTTTGGCTTCAGGTGTCAAAGCTCATGGAGAATTCAGGTTGTCGTTTCCTCGAAGTAGATTAAGGAGAGGTGCTAGGTCCTCTGACGTCAGTCCCAGAAGCGGTCGAATCCAGCTAATGGATCCGCATAACTGATGTAACTCCTGCAATGTCTTGGGATTTTCATTAATCTTTATTTTTTGTGGTGTTATGCTAGTGTCACTGATGGAGAGTCCAAGATATTTCCATGGACTTGTGACCTGAACTTTGTCTTTTTGTATTTCAAATCCCTCTTTTTGCAAGGCTTCTGTGACTTTCTCTAAGGTCCATTCCAGGTATGACCGATTTGGGGAGCAGACTAATATATCGTCCATGTAGTGTGATAGAATGGACTTCTGGGCAATTTTTCGGATGGGGCCCAGTATGCTTGCGACATACCACTGACATATAGTCGGGCTGTTTTTCATCCCCTGAGGGAGGACCCGCCAGTGAAAGCGCTGCATTGGGGCTTGCTGATTAATGGATGGGATGGAGAAAGCAAATCGAGGGGCGTCGGCCGGGTGCAAGGGGATCTGAAAGAAGCAGTCCTTGATATCAATGACTGCCAGTTTCCAGCCCCTAGGGAGCATAGAGGGAGATGGCATTCCTGGCTGGAGAGCTCCCATGTCCTCAGTAACACTATTTATCTTTCTCAGATCCTGGAGGAATCACCATCTGTCTTTCCCCATCTTTTTTATTACAAACCCTGGGGAATTCCAGGGGCTGTTGGACGGTTCGATATTGCCCTTATTCAATTGTTCCTTCACGAGCTGATGGAGAGTGCTCTGCTTTTCTATAGGCAAGGACCACTGATCCATCCAAATAGGTCCATCTGTTTTCCAATTCAGTTTCTGGATGGGGTGCTCCACAGTGGCCCTCAGGGAAAATCCCGGGGTTCTGGTGTTACCTCCACCCGGGTCCCCCATTGGGACATAAGATCTCTCCCCCATAATGTGAATCCCGAATCAATGACAAAGGGTCGGATAGAGGCTATCCTACCTTCAGGTCCCTCTATTTGAATAACATCCTTGCTCCGGGTGGGGGGGGACATAGATCCACCTACCCCCAAAACGAGGCCATCCTTGAGTTGCAGGCTCCACATCTGTGGCCAATTCATCACCGAAATGATAGTTTTGTCGGCTCCTGTATCGATCATGCCTGTAATGGAATAGGAGTCATTGTTATTAGACAGTCTACAGTCAAGCATTGGATGACCCTTCCCCACCACTTCTGCCCAGTACGCGCCAGGGGACTTGCTCCCCTTTGGAAAAGTCGCTGGCAGCACAAATGCCTGTGCAATATCATAACCTTTAGGGAGGAAAAATGGTGGAAAATGACATTTAACAATAACATTGAATCTCCCCTCACTGTCCAGCTGGGTAATCGTAGGAATGACTTCCACTTCTGGTGGCGTGCTGTAAGGATGTCCGAAAGTAAATATAAAACCAGTACTTATCACGTTGTTGAGGTGGCAGGGAAGGCTGTAGACTTGCTAATATTTCATATGAGTCCCGTCCAGTAGTTTAGCTGAGAGTTTTTGAATTGCGGCAGCTTCTCCATTTGTATCACACGCGGCTGCCTTTTTCTCGCGCTCCCATGTCAGTTTTTTTGCAGCTTTTCTGCAGTTGGTGGTGCAGGAGCTCTGGGTTTGGCTGAAACGACAGGCTTGGAAACATAATGGTTAGGTGAGGGGGCACGTCAGAATTTTGCAGTGTGGCCCTTTTTTCCACACCTCGCATAAACCCATAAAGACTTATCATTTCTATTTTCCTCTACATTGGCAGGATGTGCTAAAAGCTTTCCTGTTGATTCCTCTTTATTTCCCTGTGTATCTATAGAATCAGTTACATGTCTCATGCAGGCCTCTGTGATCAGCAGCAGGGATGGAGGAGGTTTGAATGGCAGCGTCTTAATGACTGTTTTACATGTTTCATTTGCATTTAATTTTGCAAAGTCAGTTATTACTCTCTCATGGAGGGAGACATCATCGATTTGAGCCTCTACTGCTGCTTTTAATCGGTCCACAAAGTCCATTAAGTTCTCATTTAGGCCCTGCCTGATGGCAGTGTAACTGATCTTTATGGTTGTTTTTGAAGGCATTGTAAAAAATACTTTCTCTGCCACCCCCCATATTATTTCCAGGACCTCTCTGGGTATTTTGTTTGCTTGGTCCTGTGGTTTAGTAAATTGTCCTTCCCCTATTAAATGATCCATTGTGATGGTCACATGATTAGGATTTCTTAAGATGACTGGCAGCTGCTCCCCTAGCTGTTCTTTCCACAGGCCTTGCCGCAATTTGAATTCGGTAACGGATAGCAGACAAGAAATAATTTTTTTTACATCATGAGGTACATTTGCTGTGCAAGTTGCATTAAAAATGTTTTTAAAATACTGGCTATCCTTACCATATTCTTTATATGCTTTACAGACATCTTTGATGTTATTATAATCAAATGGTTTCCATTGTGGATTCAATGCTTGCCTGTTATAAGTAACTGGTGCAGCAAAGGGGACGGCCGCTGTGGAGGCCTCATTGTTTACAAAGTCATCCCAGATGGAGTCTCTTCCGGCTCCAGCCGGAAGAGAGGCGGGGTAGGCTGCGTTCCCGAGCCCTGATGGACAGGGATCAGTGGGGGCGGCGCAACCGAAGGGGGCGGCGTGGGAACCTCCACCTGACTCCTCCCCTGTGATGTCATCACAGGGAGGAGCAGGGGGCAGAGCCGAACCATGCTCGCATGACGTCAGGGGGGAGGAGTGATCAAGATTGACAAGTCTGGAGGACTGAAGGGGAACATACGGTGAAGAGAGGAAAGGGTTCCGGAAAGACAACCGAAAGTGATTGTGGGAAGAAGAGGGTGTTTTGGCGCTCTCGGCCATGTGGCCGCCGCCATTCTGGGACTCAGAGGGAACGCCCCCCGGGATAGCTCTTTTACTTTTTATGTTCAAACTGGGGTTTTTAACTGGGGAAAAATGAGAGGAAAGAGGGTTTGGGGGCAGTTCCGAACTAGCTTGGCCACAACCAGACCGGCAGGGATGCGGGGAACACTGAGGAGAGGCAGGAAGCTGGTGGCAGACCTGAGCCTTTTGGCTTTTTCCTCCTTTCAGTATGGTCCGCTCAGGGGACAAGGGAAAGGAAAAACGGATTTTTGGGGAAGCGGGAGAAGGAGAACTGGGGACTTTAACTGCTTCAGCGGCTTTTTTTTTTACTTTCCTTTCCAATATGACTGCATTTTTAATTTGCATTAGAAGTGGGATAAATTCCTCCACCGATTTGTCTTTAAAACTCTGCAAATCCCTTATCCGATCTCCTACCAGGTTCCAAAATGAGATCTTTTTCACGTCCGCAGCCGTGACACGTGGAAAGTAAAAATGGATCCACCTTATAAACTTTTTCAACACCCTTTTAGAAAACTTGAACCCCCCCCGTTCAGGGAACCCAGAACTTGGGAATAAATCTCCCTTTGAGGTGCCGATGTCTGATTTCCCATTTTAAAACTGACAGAAAGTTTTAAAACAGACAGAAAGACACCTCCCTCTACCTTCCTTTGTGTTAAAACGCAGAAAAGAAAAAAACCGCCCAGTGAGACCGGGGCGCGCTCGCCCAAGGGTAAAAGGATCGCTCCCGTGGAGCGCAGCAGACAAAGACAGCCCAGGGGCACAAAAAGGCAAAATACTTAGCAAAAACCGGTCCACTGGAAGGAAAAATCACAAAAGAAGTCCTCCGGAATTGGGAGCTGGTCCTCATGGAGAGAAAAATCCAGCAAAAACATGAGGGTTTTCAGCTCCACCTTTGCAGCCCAGTGTTTCTAGAACGGAACGTGGTTTGTGCAAGGGTCCACAGACGCCGGGATCGCGACTCCTGGCAGGTATCAGAGAATCTGCCAGGAAGTTCTGCAGGGACTGGATTTCAGCCGTCCCTGTTCCGGGCGCCAGCGTGTCACTGCCCTGGGCGATGGGTCGGCCTCGGGGGGTATTCGTCCCGCTTATGAGGCAACAGTGACCTTCCCGCAGTGGCACTGAAAAGTGTCACTTCCCGGCGGCCGCTTGCAATGGGCTGCACTGGCTCGGTATTAGCAGGCGCACCCAAAGCAAGGGGACCAGGTGGTCTCAGCCTCTCAGGAATTCCGGGGACGAAAGAGGCAAGGGAGAGGACCAGTCCGTGAAATCTTCCAAGGTTTATTACCCTGAAGCAAAGGGGAGGAACTGGCCAACGAGAGCCAGGGGTACCATGCTTTTCAACAGGGGTGGTACTGAACAAATAACCAATAGAAAGTAAGTTTGGAGCGGAGTCCCGGGGACACAGAACCAATGGCTAGGTTACAGAGGAGGGAATTTACAGAACAAACCTATTAACAACCGAACTTATCAGAACAGGCTCAGAACAGGGTCTTGCCCACGGACCGGTCCTCGCTCTCCGAGTCATTTGCCCATTGGGTAGGCATGCCGTGATGGACAGCGGGCGGACCCCAAGTGGTCCGAGGCACCCCAACAAGAAAGAAATAGAGAAAGAAGTGTGCGTGGGGGGTGGGGGGACAGGGAGAGAGTGACAGGGGTTAGGTGGAAGCATATCACCCATCTGAGGGTCCCAACGACATCTCGTTGCTCCCCTCCACCTGGTTTTCGTGGTGGTGAGGGTCCCCCGTCGCTGCCGCCATGATGCACCAAACCGCCACAAACCAAAGAGTATAGAATCCATTGGATTAATAAACGCTTTGGGCCAGGTGGGAACGCTCCTTGCAGGGGGCTAGGTTTGACACTGTCCCTTGCAACACTGAATTTGTTGCATCATTTCTGGTGTAGGGTCTGGGGACTCCTCTGGGGGGCCTTTGATGGGCCATGACACCCCCTCTGCTGTCCTTCACATGGATGCAGCTTTTTCCCTGGGTCAAGGGCCCCTCAGCTGGGCTCCTGTGCACATTGAAGGATGGGCGTTCACTGTCTCTCACCAGAGACTTTTTCACCATGCACCAAAGCCTCTCTTCCCCCACCCTTTGGTGGGAGGGTCTATGCGAACCTGGCAGCTGATAGCCTTGGGGTTGTGGTCTCCACCCTGAAGGTGTTAAGCTCGTGCTTTGTGAATGCTCACAGCCCTGAGTTGTTACTTTACCTTATCTTCATCAGCGAGCGGTCCAGGGCCTCTCAGAGCCCCATTCAGGGTGTGGTAGTCTTCTCTGCAGCTTTTGTAATACACTTTTGCTGTAAGTCCTTCATGAAAATGTTTAAGTCATAAACTATAGTATTTCAGTCTCTGACAATTACGTAGTTTCATTTTTCCAGAGGCTGGTGCATGATAGGAAATGTGATACACTCACTCAATGCCATGTTCTTTGGCCCAAGTGTCTATGAGGTTGTTTCAGAAATGAGTTCCATTGTCTGATTCAATTCTTTCTGGAGTACCATGTTGCCATAAGGCTTGCTTTTCAAGGCCCAGGTAGTGTTCCAGGTGGTGCCATGAGGCACAGGTATGTTTCCAGCCATCCTGTCGTTGCTTCCACCATCGTAAGCACATAGCGCTTGCCATCATGGGTTTGGGGGCTGTGATAGAGTCAATCTGCCAGGCCTTCCCATATTTATATTCCAGCCGTTGTCCTCCATACCAAAGAGGCTTTACCCGCTTGGCCTGCTTGATTGCAGTGCATGGTTCACATTAATGGATAACCTGTGTGATAGTGTCCATGGTTAAGTCCATCCCTTGAGCACAAGCCCATTTGTGTGTTGCATCTCTTCCTTGATGTCCGAGGTGTCACGGGCCCAACAAGCCAGAAATCACCCTTATGTTGCCAATCCAAATCCACCTGAGCCATTTCAATCCTAGCAGCCTGATCCACCTGCTGGTTGTTCTGGTGTTTTTAGTGGCCGGACTCTTGGGTACATGAGCATCTAACATGATGCACCTTCACAACCAACTTCTCTACCTGGGCAGCAATATCTTGCCACAATGTGGCAGCCCAGATGGGTTCATCTCTGCACTGCCAGTTATTTCTGCTGCCATTGTTGCAACCACCCCCACAGGGCATTTGCCACCATCCATGAATCCGTGTAGAGATAAAGTATTGGCCATTTTCCTTGTTCAGCAATGTCTTAGACCAACTGGATGGCTTTCACCTCTGCAAAGTGACTTGAATCAACTTCTCCTTCAGCAGTTTCCATGACTTGTTGTAGGGACTCCATACAGCTGCTTTCCGTCTCCAATGCTTTCCCACAAGGTGGCAGGATCCATCAGTAAACAAGAATATTGCTTTTTATTATTTTTTATTGTACAGTGGGGCATCTTCAGCATGTGTTACTCCTCCTCTGGTGACATTCCAAAATCTTTGCCTTCTGGCCAGTCCATGATCACTTCTAAGATTCCTGGATGACTGGGGTTTCCTATGTGAGCTTGTTGTGTGATTAGTGCAACCCATTTACTTCATGTAGCATCTGTTGCATGATGTGTAGAGGAGACCCTCCTTTGAACATCCAACCTAACACAGGTAACCAGGATGCCAGGAGGAGTTGTGCTTCAGTACCAATCACCTCCAAAAGCGGCTCAGACACCTTCATAAGCTGCCAGCATCACCTTTTCAATTGGAGTATAACAGTCTTCAGATCCTCTGCATCCCTGACTCCAAAAACCTAGACGATGACCTCAGGTCTTCCTGAAGCCTTCTGCCAAAGGCTCCAGGTAGGGCCATTCTCCCTAGCTGCAGTATAACACACATTTTTTACATCTTCCTTTACAGACTGGCCCGAGAGCTACAGCATAAGCTATCTCCTGCTTGATTTGTTCAAAGGCTTGTTGCGGCTCAGGGAGCCATCTGAAGTCATTCTTCTTTTGGGTCACTTAATAGAGAGGGCTGCCAATCAGGCTGTAATTTGGAATGTGCATTCTCCAACATCCCGCAACATTTAAAAAGCTTGTGTTTCTTTCTTGTTAGTTGGTGGAGACATCGCTGTTATCTTATTGATAATGTTTATTGTGATCTGATGACATCCATCTTGCCATTTTATTCCCAAGAAATGGATCTCCTGTGCAGGTCCCTTGACCTTACTCTGTTTTATGTCAAAACAGGCTTTTAGAAGGATTCAGATTATTTTCTTTCCTTTCTCAAAACCTTCTTCTGCTGTGTTGCCCCACACAATGATATCATCAATGCATTGCAGGTGCTTTGGAGCTTACCCTGTTCCGGTGCAGTCTGGATGTGTTTCCACCACTGGGGCAATCAATTCCAGGTATACTGGACACCCCTCCAAGTGAAAGCAAACTATGGCCTACACTCTGCTGCCAGAGGGATTGGAAAAATACATTAGTGATATCAGTTGTGGCACCACTGGGCTGCCTTGACTCCAGCTCATATTGAAGTTTCAACATGTCTGGCACAGCAGCACTCAGAGGTGGCGTGACTTCATTCAGTCCATGATAGTCTCCTGTCAGCCTCCATTCGACTTTCGTAGGGACCATATGGGGCCATTAAAGGGTGAGTGGGTCCTGCTGATCACTCCTTGACTCTCCAGGTGATGAATTAGTATATAGATGGAATTACAGTCTCGGCTGGTGCGATACTGCTTCCGGTGCACCATTGTGGTAGCAATTGGCACTTGCTTTCTTCAACTTTAGCAACCCCACAACAAAAGGGTCATCTGAGACACCAGGCAAGGTAGATGTTGTGGTTTGACACTGGTGTTATGAATGAATGATGTAGGTTTAAATCAGCTCCTGTCTGTTGCCCAGGCCTCTGGAAGCAGGCAGTCGTGTTATTGAGGTGGCCAGCACCCCAAGACCACTCTCATTCACAAGTTCTTTAATAATGGCTGATTCGGTCTATTATAAATGAATTATTTATTAATAGACACAAAACTAACAGACATGAAACTTAAAACAGACTATTACTACACAGGGATAAGACAAAGGGAATACTAGTATTATACATGTGGAGTTAAAGGTACCATTAAATTTACAGCTAGCTAAGAAATAGTATAACTTAGGATTCAATGTTTCTTACCGCCAATTCTTGAGGGGTAGACATCGAATTCCTTTCTCTCAATTTCCGGGGAAATGGACCTGGAGCTGGTCCAAGGCTCCAGGGAGAAATCTTCTCACATGTTCCCAAGGAGTGTTGTAAGAGACTTCTGCCTCTGTGATAATTGTGTGGACTTTTATAGACATAAGAACCATGTATTTTGGTCACTGATGTTTATTTTCTTTTCTCTCTTTCCACATCTGCTCTCATACCAAGATGTGTACTCAGAGCTTGGTCTCAGACTCTCAGGAGCTGGAGGTGACCGACTGCTGGGCTCTCTGCCTCCTGCTGGCTCTCTGGCTCCTTGCTGGGCTATTAATCTGGCCTGAGTTATCTCTTACAAATGCCCCAGCCATGAGAGAGGAGGGACATCCTGCACAACTGGCCAAACGCTAGGCATCCATGAAACTGTTAGCTCACCCTCTCCTGCTACAGTTGGGCAGAGGAGGGGAAAAAAATTAACAAAGGGCTCATGAGTTGAGATAAGGACTGGGAAGAAGATATTCTAAGGGCAAAATAGGTTCAAATTTAAAGGTATAAGGTAATTTATTATTAACAGAGTCAGAGGAGAATAATGAGAAGTAAAATAAGCCTTTAAAACACCTTTTTTCTCCCCCCAGCTCCCCCATCTTTCCCACCGACAGCGCAGGGAGAGATAGGCGTGGGGGTTTTGGTCAGTTAGTCACTCGAGATCTTCTTCTGTTCGCTCAGGGAGAGAAGTCTTTCCTCTGCTATGCTGTGGGGTCCCTCCCACGGGCAAAACAGTCTTCCCAGAACTGCTGTGCATGGGTCACTTGTCCACGGGGTGAAGTCTTTAAGGATAGGCTGGTCTACTTTGGAAGCAAGGGCCTTCTTCTGTATCTCTGAAGCAGAGGCCCTCTCTCTCTTTTGGGTCCCACTGGATCACAGCTTCTTTTGGCATCCACCCGCTCCAGTGTGAGCACTTTTCCCATGGGCTTCGAGTGGATTTCTGCATCCCCGTGGACTTCATGGATTACAGGGGGACAGTTTGTTTCACCATGGTCTTCACATGGCTTGCAGACCACTTTTGGCTCCGACTCTTGGAGCACCTCCTCTCCCCTCCTTCTCCACTGACCTTGGTGCCACATGTTGTTCTTCTTATATGTCCTCACTTCCTCCTCTATCT